>OV815273.1:40676784-41309336 GCA_929108145.2 Limnephilus rhombicus | reverse complement strand
CTTCCTTGTGGTTATGGCCCTACAGGAAAGCGAGCGAAGCCGACCATGTTTTATATACTCTCATTTAATTATACTCTCACAACCCGCAGGACGATGAAATCAACACATTTCATTCCAGAGTCCTGCCGGGCATTCAGGGAAAGAGATTTTAAGCTTCTAACCCTTAAACTCTCAACACTAGGGCATTTTTTAACTCAAACAAAGACTTAGAAAAATTCCTTACAAAATCCGTTTTTTCCCATTTTAAAAATCCAGGGACCTCGCAAGACGATGAAACAAACAGGTTTCAGTAGCTAGTCTTGCGAGGGACCTGGGAAAAATAGTAGATTCCTTATACAAACTTCTCACAATTAGCCAAAACAAAAAAACCTAGAATAAACTATAAAATTACCCTAAACTCACCAAACTAAAAATCTAGGGATAAAGATTACCTCCCCAAATATGTAAACACTAAAACATGTACCCATATATTATAAATGTAACCTACATAATTATGTATAAAACGCAATTTTAAGCGACCACTTTTACGAGCGGCACCGCCAAAATAAGGTGTGACGGAAACGCCGCCCTATTTATACATACGGGCAAGGTTTAACCTCCCACCACAAAAATGTACCACGTGGGCACCTTTTACCCCAAATTTGGGTATAAAAGGACCCACATTTCTCATAATAAATCAGTTCAAGTTCAAGTTCAAGTTCCAGTTCACATCTCTACTCAACAAACTTGTCTTTATTCTTCGGAAGTTTCCTACCACCTACCTTTGGAAGTCTTCCACCTGCTGCCTCCTCCTGAAGTTCTGCCTGAACGAGTACCTGGTGCCTACCGCTGCAGTCAGCCCTAACTCTGGGCACTGCCAAGGCACCGCTCAGGCAGAAACTAGGCGCATCCAGGACCATTACCACTGGATGTAGGGAGGCCAGCCAACTCATATCATCATCATCAGCGTGAACCTCTGGAAGGCGTGCACGAGACCCGGTACTTTTTTACAGTCTTGTGAAGACGCTGATACGTCTGTTACAAGTGGTCCTTCGAGCCGGATCAGCTGCACGCCTGATGCCACGACACGTCTGAGATACCTTGCCTGACGCCACGCTGGACTCTACGCCTGACGCTACGCCAGACGCCACGCCTGATGCTACGCCACGCCTGACGCTACGCCAGACACCACGCCTAACGCCACGCCTGATGCTACGCCACGCCTGACGCTACGCCAGACACCACGCCTAACGCCACGCCTGATGCTACGCCACGCCTGACGCTATGCCAGACTCCACGTCTGACGCCACGCCTGATGCCACGTCACGCCTGACATACCTTGCCTGACGCTACGCTGGACGATACGCCTGACGCTACGCCAGACTCCACGCCTGACGCCACGCCTGATGCTACGTCACGCCTGACATTCCACGCCTGACACGCCATGCCTGAAGCTACGCCTGACGCCACGCCTGATGCCATGCCTCATGCCAGGACTGACGCCACGCCTCATGCCAGGACTGACGCCACGCTTCATGCCAGGACTGACGCCACGCCCCATGCCAGGGCTGACGCCACGCCTGATGCCACACCTGATGCCACATCACGCCTGACGCCACATCACGCCTGATGCCATGCATACCCACGCTCGTGACACGCCTAGCTCTACAACTGAGATGGCGCGCTCAACAGAAGAGAGCCACAACGAGCAAGCACTGCCCTCTACATCTATTGAGGACATGGTGCGACAACTACGACGAGAGCTGCGCCGTCAGCAGAAGCTTATTGACATGCTGACGGAAACCCTGCAACCACAACAGCATGGAGCAAAAGGGCCGGCACGAAATGGTGCGACAGGGCCCGCTCTACCTCATCCTACAGGACTGACACATCATGGAGCAAAAGGGGCGGCACAAAATGGTGCGACAGGGTCCGCTCTACCTCAGCCTGCAGGACTGACACCGCGTGGAGCAAAAGGGCCGGCACAAAAAAGTGCGACAGGGCCCGCTCCACCGCATGCTGCTTCAGGGTTGGCACAACCCGGTGATGCTTCAGGGCTGGCACATGATAGCCAAGCCCCGCAGCCAAGCAGCCATGGACAACCCCCATGGATGCTGCCTGGACCTTCCGGCCCGGTACCGCCCGTACCTCTGGTGGACCAGAGGCATCGTGTCGCCGTACGTGAGACGCCCGTTGGACCTGTACCTCTGGTGGACCAGAGGTACGCATCGCCGGCGCAGCCAGGGCCTGGAGGCCCTCTGCCGCCGCCCCCTCACTATAATGGCAGTCCAAAATGGATGCTGCCTGGACCTTCCGGCCCGGTACCGCCCGTACCTCTGGTGGACCAGAGGCATCGTGTCGCCGTACGTGAGACGCCCGTTGGACCTGTACCTCTGGTGGACCAGAGGTACGCATCGCCGGCGCAGCCAGGACCTGAAGGCCCTCTGCCGCCGCCCCTTCACTATAATGGCAGTCCAAAATGGATGCTGCCTGGACCTTCCGGCCCGGTACCGCCCGTACCTCTGGTGGACCAGAGGCATCGTGTCGCCGTACGTGAGACGCCCGTTGGACCTGTACCTCTGGTGGACCAGAGGTACGCATCGCCGGCGCAGCCAGGACCTGAAGGCCCTCTGCCGCCGCCCCCTCACTACAAAGGCAGTCCCAAATGGATGCTGCCTGGACCTTCCGGCCCGGTACCGCCCGTACCTCTGGTGGACCAGAGGCATCGTGTCGCCGTACGTGAGACGCCCGTTGGACCTGTACCTCTGGTGGACCAGAGGTACGCATCGCCGGCGCAGCCAGGACCTGAAGGCCCTCTGCCGCCGCCCCCTCACTACAAAGGCAGTCCCAAATGGATGCTGCCTGGACCTTCCGGCCCGGTACCGCCCGTACCTCTGGTGGACCAGAGGCATCGTGTCGCCGTACGTGAGACGCCCGTTGGACCTGTACCTCTGGTGGACCAGAGGTACGCATCGCCGGCGCAGCCAGGACCTGAAGGCCCTCTGCCGCCGCCCCCTCACTACAAAGGCAGTCCCAAATGGATGCTGCCTGGACCTTCCGGCCCGGTACCGCCCGTACCTCTGGTGGACCAGAGGCATCGTGTCGCCGTACGTGAGACGCCCGTTGGACCTGTACCTCTGGTGGACCAGAGGTACGCATCGCCGGCGCAGCCAGGACCTGAAGGCCCTCTGCCGCCGCCCCCTCACTACAAAGGCAGTCCGACATGGACGCTGCCTGGACCTTCCGGCCCGGTACCGCCCGTACCTCTGGTGGACCAGAGGCATCGTGTCGCCGTACGTGAGACGCCCGTTGGACCTGTACCTCTGGTGG
The DNA here is from genome assembly GCA_929108145.2 of Limnephilus rhombicus. Taxonomy (NCBI): domain Eukaryota; kingdom Metazoa; phylum Arthropoda; class Insecta; order Trichoptera; family Limnephilidae; genus Limnephilus; species Limnephilus rhombicus. The sequence continues at coordinate 41,306,027 of OV815273.1, read as the reverse complement.
ACCAGAGGTACGCATCGCTGGCGCAGCCAGGGCCTGTAGGCCCTCCGCCGCCGCCCCCTCAGCACAATGAGGGTCAAGGATGGATGCAGCCTGGACCTTCCGGCCCCGTACCGCCCGTACCTCTGGTGGACCAGAGGCATCGTGTCGCCGTACGTGAGACGCCCGTTGGACCTGTACCTCTGGTGGACCAGAGGTACGCATCGCTGGCGCAGCCAGGGCCTGTAGGCCCTCCGCCGCCGCCCCCTCAGCACAATGAGGGTCAAGGATGGATGCAGCCTGGACCTTCCGGCCCCGTACCGCCCGTACCTCTGGTGGACCAGAGGCATCGTGTCGCCGTACGTGAGACGCCCGTTGGACCTGTACCTCTGGTGGACCAGAGGTACGCATCGTTGGCGCAGCCAGGGCCTGGAGGCCCTCTGCCGCCGCCCCCTTACTACTACGTTGGGGGACCAGCTTCGTACGCCCAGTGGACATATCCTGGGCCATCGCAGCCAGTACCGCTGCACGATCAGCAGTACCAACCAGCAGCAGCAGCAGCTCCTGCCCAACCTGGTCCTGCCGGCCCCGTACCGCCCGTACCTCCGCTCGAACAGAGGTACCGAGAAGCCGTACGTGAAGAGCCTGACCGACCCGTACCTCTGAGGGATCAGTGGTACGCACCACCAGAAGCAGCAGCAGCTCCTGCCCAACCTGGTGCAATCCTGGAGTCAACCGAACGCTCAGTTCCGGACCTAGGAGAACCTTGGCAACTCCAGGAAATTTGGATGCAGCCTGGCCCATCTAGCCCCGCACCGCCCGTACCTCCGAAGTACCGAGAAGCCGTGCACAGAGAGCTTGTTGGACCTGTACCTCTGATGGACCAGAGGTACGCATCACCGGTGCAGCCGGGGCCAGGAGGCCCTGCGCCACCGGACCCTTACTACAACCAAGGGGACCCAACCACGATGCCGCCTGGACCTTCTGATCCCGTGCCGCCCTTACCTCTGCTCTATCAGAGGCAGCCAGCCGACCAGCAGAAAGCATCTGCCGGATCCGCACCGCTGCCGGAGCAGTGGGACTCACTGCCGCCTGGATCTCCTGATCCCGTGCCGCCCCTACCTCTGCTCTATCATAGGCAGCAAGCCGACCAGCAGAAAGCACCTGCCGGATCCGCACCGCTGCCGGAGCAGTGGTATTCACTGCCGCCTGGACCTTCTGGCCCCGGGCCGCCCTCACCCGGGCTCCACCGGACAGCCAGCTCTGCACAGTTAGCCGATCGGCAGAAAGCGCCTGCTGGATCCGTACCTCTGCGCGAACAAAGGTACCAAGCACTGGCCCAGATGGATGACCAACCGCATTCCACGACCACATTAGTGGTGCTCCTCACCGGCGCAGCGAAGACGAGCCCGCCCTGCCCCAGCAGTATCACTACCACATTAGTGATGCTCCTTATCGGCGCAGCGACAACGAGCCCGCCCTGCCCCAGCAGTACCGCTGTCTCATCAGTGGTGCTCATCATCAGCGCAGCGAAGACGAGCCCGCCCTGCCCCAGCATTACCTCTGTTACATCAGTGGTGCTCCTCGTCGGCGCAGCGAAGGCGAGCCCGCCCTGCCCCAACAATGCCCCTATCAAAAAGGTGGCGCTCTTCACACGGGGGGAGTCATTCAACCCCATCAAAGGTGAAAATTTGCTGCCTTTCATGGACCCCGTGATGCTCCACATCAACCGACCGCACGGCCGAGTCTTTGACGACACCCCCGCTGCAGATGGCCAAGTAAGGACCGCCCGAATCCAGACGAGCCCCGCAGTCCACGTCCGACCTGCCGTGAAGCTCGCTGGGATCCTGTTGTTCCCGCCTACCGATGCAGCTTCGCCTACTCATCCTTCAACACGTCGTGATGACTAGTGCAGCACAGCCGCACGGGGGGAGTGTAACCGACGTGTTACATACCCTCATTTGTTTTTTCGGCAAAAGTCATCGCTGACGGCATCCTCTACATTTAGTGGTCATTTCTTGGGAATTTCCTCCGAAATTTCTGGCCACTAAGCTCGTTAGTACCATGCCGCCAGCGACGATCTTTTCGCCGGAAATATTTATGTAAAATATTATCATTTATTTCCCTTTTTATTATGTACAATGCCCCGGTGCGACAAATAAATGCTTACATGCTAAGGTTGCCACCGGGAGACATTCTAAACTCATATTATTTTAAATATGCTTCTTCACTTAATGTTCTTCCTTTGTTCGGTGGTTATGGCCCTGCAGGAGGCCGACGAGCAAAATAGGCTTCCTTGTTCTTCCTTTCCTTCCTTGTGGTTATGGCCCTACAGGAAAGCGAGCGAAGCCGACCATGTTTTATATACTCTCATTTAATTATACTCTCACAACCCGCAGGACGATGAAATCAACACATTTCATTCCAGAGTCCTGCCGGGCATTCAGGGAAAGAGATTTTAAGCTTCTAACCCTTAAACTCTCAACACTAGGGCATTTTTTAACTCAAACAAAGACTTAGAAAAATTCCTTACAAAATCCGTTTTTTCCCATTTTAAAAATCCAGGGACCTCGCAAGACGATGAAACAAACAGGTTTCAGTAGCTAGTCTTGCGAGGGACCTGGGAAAAATAGTAGATTCCTTATACAAACTTCTCACAATTAGCCAAAACAAAAAAACCTAGAATAAACTATAAAATTACCCTAAACTCACCAAACTAAAAATCTAGGGATAAAGATTACCCCCCCAAATATGTAAACACTAAAACATGTACCCATATATTATAAATGTAACCTACATAATTATGTATAAAACGCAATTTTAAGCGACCACTTTTACGAGCGGCACCGCCAAAATAAGGTGTGACGGAAACGCCGCCCTATTTATACATACGGGCAAGGTTTAACCTCCCACCACAAAAATGTACCACGTGGGCACCTTTTACCCCAAATTTGGGTATAAAAGGACCCACATTTCTCATAATAAATCAGTTCAAGTTCAAGTTCAAGTTCCAGTTCACATCTCTACTCAACAAACTTGTCTTTATTCTTCGGAAGTTTCCTACCACCTACCTTTGGAAGTCTTCCACCTGCTGCCTCCTGCTGAAGTTCTGCCTGAACGAGTACCTGGTGCCTACCGCTGCAGTCAGCCCTAACTCTGGGCACTGCCAAGGCACCGCTCAGGCAGAAACTAGGCGCATCCAGGACCATTACCACTGGATGTAGGGAGGCCAGCCAACTCATATCATCATCATCAGCGTGAACCTCTGGAAGGCGTGCACGAGACCCGGTACTTTTTTACAGTCTTGTGAAGACGCTGATACGTCTGTTACAAACTGCTTTTTTTTAATGATATTGTAGATAAAGTTGTAAAGTGTTTTTCTAGATGTGGAGGTGATGCGAAAAGAAGAAAGTAATCTAGGACACACTGTATATAGAAAACCAACGCACACAAATCACTACATGCCGATTCGCATCACCACCCAGCGCAGAAGAGAGGACTTATCACAGAATATGTGAAGAAACAAAAATCAGAGCAGAACTTACAAAGCTGACCGATGCACTGGAGCGCAACGGTTACCCGGCAAGGCAGATAAGGCAAATCATAAGAGCCAAATCTACACCAAACGAAGACAGAGCTAAACAAGAGTTAAAAGGCTGCGCTTTCCTGCCTTTCGTTCACAATGTGACAGACAGAATTGCCAGGCTGTTGAGAAAAGATAGCATCAAGACTGTCTTCGGCGCCACAACTAAAATTCAAGACCTACTGAGGTCTGCAAAGACTAAGTTTCCTCTGGAAGCAGATGGAGTGTGTAAACTCCGCTGTTCCGGATGTGACAAGGTTTATGTAGGCTAGACAGAGCGGACGATCTTCAAAAGGATAGCAGAACACTTTCGTGCTTGTAAACTCGGCCACCCTGATAAATCGGCAATCGCTGAGCACTTGATCGAAACCAGCCATTACTTTAGATTTGTTTTTGAGGTCCTGGGAAGACCCAAAACTTATAGAGCACGCCTGATTACGGAGGCAATTGAAATCTACAAAAACCCATTTAATATTAATAGAGACGTCAGAGCTAAGCTCAATAGCTCTTGGTATCCGGTAATTGACGGCTACACCAAAGCTAAATGTAAAAACCATGTCTAAGTATACAGTAATACCAGCTCGTGGTAAAACATTTTGTTTTATACCTTTATATTGGCTAAATTGGTTTTAACCATTGTAATTCTAACCATTCTTTAACCATTCTAATATTTTTATTATTGTGATTTCTAATTTTATAATTCGTTAAAATATGAGGCCCCTTCCGTCGGCAACTCGCAAAGGGACGTGCCCCAGGTTAGCATAAATACCACGATTTAGTGAACTTTCTATTCCGCTCTGCGATAATGACGCCACTGCTTGTCACGGTTATTTTGTATCCGAGAAAGTAGTGGAGCTGGCGATACGGTATCGCTTCCAAGTAAATAAGCACAAATTTCACCACTAAAAATTACACATCTACCGGATCTGCCCTGATGATGGATACTGCAACGCTGTCCGAAACGTTGGCTACATAATGAGGTAGCGCAACACGGCATAACACCCTAAAAACAAATAACGCAAATGATAAAGTTGTACATTTTAATTATTTTGCGGTTAACTTTTTCCATTTGAACATCTTGCGTTGTGTTTTCTTTTTCTAACATATTTCTAACATGATAGTAAGGGAGACACAACGGTTTCTTTGAGACATATTCCGAATACCGAACAAATTAGTCTGAGGGGTTAAGTTCTTTACATAAAAAGTCCTAATAATTTTAAAAACAATTTCTGTTTAGTGTCAATAAATAAATCTATAATATTCCTACAAGTCTTATTAACTACGAACATGTAGCCTCTACCTACAAACCTGCTAGTTTACCAAACGTAGCGAGCAACTTGGGGTGACCTACGGCAGGGGTGTTGGTTATCCAATAAATACTTCCCGGGGCAGCGGCACCCGCCTTCCAAAGGGTATACTTGGTCGAAGGCTGACCCGGAAAAAGTTGTTCTGCCATATAAATTATTTCTAGTGAATATTTTGGTTGTTAAATAAAAAATAACGAATGTTTTGTAAGTGGGGAATGGGATGACAGAAAGAGGAATGGAGAGCTGTAGACGATGACCGCCGATAACAACTTCGATCAAACGTCCATTGATAAAACTAAAACACCAACCGTTCGTTTTTTTCAATTCGTTGTATTTCATTAAATAACGGACATATTCATTGTTTGGTCTCTTAAAAGATAAATGAAAAGTGAAAAAGTAATATATTAGCGTAGCGCCATCTGTCATTCAACAACATAAATAATTTCGTTCTGTTTGAAATACGTATAAATATTGTGAGGGTAGATGGATGAAAATTCTGGGTTATAGGTGTTTTTTGATGCCAAAAAAAAATTGAAAATATTTTCTGGATAGGGACACCCTAATCACCTAGCGGTATGAAATGTACTTTACGACTTATTCTCATACCTACGAAATAAACGTACATAAAAAAATCATAAGCCTAAAATATACCCAAATAAAAAAATTCATTAGTTTCGGAGGAGTGCGACCACAAACACCGTGACATGAGATTTGTATATAGATAATGCGGGAACTTATTGATAAAGTGACGTATTTATATTTTAGTATTTACCGATAGGTATTTTCATGATAGATTTTACAAAAAATAACGATAATCTTATCAAATACGTTATCATTGAATTGTAAGATACTATAATTATAATTCAGAACGTAATGTTATTAAAAGAAAAACCGGAAGATAAACAGATAAAAATAACCTTGCTCTGTTTGGACGGTTGGAAATACGTCTAAACAATTCGATACAAGTAGTGATTAGGGCATTTGGGCAAAACCGATTCTACTTCATCTTCTTGGTGTGCCCTATCAGGTCCTCCCGATGCGACGTTAGCGATCTCTCTGGAAAATGTCTCTCTGTCTTGCGGTGCCCGGAATAGCTCCTCCACACTTCTAATGCCGGTCCACTCTCGTACATTTCGCAGCCATGACATTTGTCTCCCACCAGGCCCTCGGCGACCTCCTATCTTGCCTTTCAATACCAATTGGAGCAGTGGAGGTTATCCACCTCTTACCCGCCCTGGTATAAGTAACTGATGGTTACTCCTTCAAGGCTCTCGCAAGATTCTAATTTTTTTTGTTAAACGAAGCTACATTTATTTATTTTGAATGAATCTAGACCTCCAGTGTCCTTGCATACGTTGTTAGTAAGCAGTATACAAGTGCTTAACAGGAAAAAAATGTAATACAACAAATCGGGTTAGTAATACAAGCAAAAATAATAGTTAAAGCAAAATAAAATTCGTTCAAGAAGCTCACGAGGCTGCATTGCATCGTGTGAAAAACCCTGAAAGCACGTTGAGGTAATCCAACAACTTTCCCACCCTGGTATAAGTAACAGATGGTTACTCCTTCAGGGCTCTCACAAGGACTCTAATTTTTTTTAATAAACGAAGCTACTTATGATGCACGAAGCTAAACCCTCAAATGTCCCTGTAAAACAGGAGTTAGTCTGATAATGGGGTGATGGTTTAGTGTAATGAATGATGAACATAACATGAGATAAATACAGAGAAAATGATTAATATTATTTTATAAAAGTTTGTAGAAGAATATAAGAAAAAACAAATGTCATCACTCAAAACAATGGAAAAATAATAACTGTAAAAATACAAAGATTACAAATAGTCACCTGAAAGATACAGGGACTGAGGTGGAGTAGACAATACAAAATATATAAAGTTCTAGGAACTTTCCACAACCAAAATTAACATAACTAGAATGATACACAGCGATATCACAATAAAAGACAAGTAAGAAAAAAATAACTAAAATCTGTAAGCACCTGTAAAAATAGATAAAGAACATACGATATACAATCAAGTCTCAAATTATTTGGCAAGTACCAATAAAAATGTAAATTGCATTCAGCCTGAAATAAACCACACTCAGCATCCGTGTCCCTTAGCCAACCACCCAGTGAAGCTTCAAAGAAAGTTAGTGAATAATAGAAGTAAAATACCTGAAGACTTAAAGAAACGATACTTCTCCCCTCGAAGTATGTGACCCAGATACGAAATTTTCCTGACTTCACCAATGTAAGCAGCTCTCTATCTGCTCCAGCCCGACTGAGAATTTCTGTGTTGGTGATCATGTCGCTCCATGGGACCTTGAGCATTCTCCGGTGAAGCCACATTTCAAAAGCCTCTAACCTGTTCATGGTATTTACCTTCAAGGTCCATGTCTCACATTCTCTGCCTTAGTTTTAAATTGATATTGTCATTGCAGAAGAGGGATTTCATTTTACTGAATGCAGTTCTTGCTACTTCAATTCTAAACCGATTAGGCAGTTACAAAGTCAGGAATTTCATTAGTAGGTACCTACTGAAACTTGGTACATTTTATACTCGTAGGTAGGTACCTACCAAAAATAGGTACATTTTATACACGTAGGTAGGTGCCTACTAGTAAAATTCCTGTTACTATGTTTCTACCTTATCGGTTTATTTGTAAGGCGTATTTCCCGATTAATGTGGACTAACCAACAATCCAAACACAGCAAGATTGTTTTAATTTTATTATCTACGAATATAAATGTACCTAGTTTTAGTAGATACTTACCCACCGGTGACCGGACAACTCAACAACACACAATTTCAACACCTCCTTTGAAATTTCTTAGGTTAGGTTAGGTTAGGTGGGATATTTTTCTAAAATAAAATTTCAGCTTTTGAAGACCTTACAGAGGGTTGTTGAAAAGCCGCTTTGTTGAGATGTCGTGGAACCCTACATACGAGTATAAAATGTACCCAATCTTCTTGTACCTAGTACCCGTAATAGCTCCAAGACAGAGATTATCAAAAGCATATTATACAGATTGTTTTTTTGTGAATACCGCACTAGAGTCTTAACTGCTCTCAACTGTCAAACCACCATTTGGGGTATGGTGTGAGGCAGAAAGTAATGAGGATGAGAAGAATATAGGGAAAAGGAAGATGGGGGAGTACCTGACTATTCAGCTATGGTCACCAAACACGGTTAAAGTTTCAAGCAACCATTCTAAATAAATTCTTTCACCATGCGATACTAAGAGTATCTTCCACTCTGGAACTATAGATGTTATGTTTTATTATTTTTAATTAAATAATTGTGAAACAACACAAATTTGTCACACGCTGGGATTTGAATCCACGACCTCCGGATTGCCAGTCGAGAGTATTTTATCCTTCGACCACAGAGGCCATTCTGCCTATGAACCAATTTTGTTACCAATTTAAAAATGTATGTAATTACTACCAACCTGTGTTAATAATTAAAAATACTAATTTCGTTGGTGTGTCCGAATGCTGCCACCATGGGTGGAACCATGGTATCCTCTTTGAAAGTCACAAAGACGACGCCGCGTTTTTACTTATGTTGGCAAAAAAACACTTTATCTTAAACCTGCGAACACCTCAGTACAGGTGCACAGGTAGTGAGGTGTTCACAAAACTCTACTGCTAACCCATTTACAGTCAGTTACCGATTAACATTTTTGGTATTACTGGTAGGTACTTTATTATCATCTATGTATAGTCTGTCAAAAAAGAGTAGAAAATATAAAAACTGGAACTACTAAATTTGTAGACTGGCAACACCAATTTAACTGTCAAATATTTTTTTGAAGTGCAATGACACTGAATGTATAGAACACAGTAAACCACATTTAAAAAAAAAAAAAATTCTTCATGACATAAATTTGATTAAAAGGTGATTTATAAAGCTATTTGCTTTAATTTAATTTAACATAAATTTGAATTTAACAATAGATAAAAAGGAAGAATCACTAATGGTGAGTTTTTTATTTTATTTTTTTATTTATTTTTTTTTCATTTTTATTTAGTAACTATATAATATTTTTTACATTTTTATATGAAACATGTTAGTTAGATGTATATATAAAATATATTCGTAGTCCTCCTCACTAGGAGATCCTGTGCTGAGGGGGACTATGCTTTGGATAAGTTTTACAGCGACTTCTATGGTTTTACTTCATTGGATAAGGTTTTCCAGAAACTTTACATGTTTTAAGTATACTAGTAAGTTCATTTTCCGATAGATTCTTCAGCCAACATGTAATGTCCTTAATGTAGCTATTTTTTATTTTTATTTGTTTGATACTAAGCGGGAGTTTTTTTTAGTTATACTACTTTTAGATCTAAATGAGTTAAATATATTCAGATCTAAAATTAGAGACATGATCTAAGCCCAGGCAACGAACGCTAGGTACTTTATCTAGTATTAAATAAATATGAGCAATTTCTAAACTGTGCTTTTTATTTTTTATTACATTATAGTTATTCTTCATTATGCTAACACAAAATTTCAAAGGTATAATAATAATATACCTATATGCAATTCTAATTTTGAGATCGGCGAGTATCTATACTGCAATGAAAAAATATTTTTTCCACTATTATGCCTTTTTAATTTTTTATAAAAATGTAGGTTACACAGCTTTACTTTATTACCACGAGTTATGTGTTTAGTATTGCCATTTGATCAACAGTGGCGCCCTCATATATTTTCTACTCTTATTTGACAAACTGTAAATAAATATCTTTAAACTGTATTTACGAGATTAGAAATAAATAAATAAAAATATAAAAGGTATTATGCATTATGTACCACTTCAATACATTTTTCCCAAACATTTTTTAAAATGCTGTTAAGACCCAGTTGTTTCGCTAAAATTCACGTGTGACAAAGTCATCAAATGACAAACGAATACTTTTGTTTGAAAGACGATTTTAAGGATTGGTTGTTTCACAGAATTTGAAAAATTCGTTAAATATTGATGTTAATTTTCAAGTTCTGTGAAAGCAATATTCAAGTTCTGTTAATATGTCAGTTTTGTGAGGCGAGCGTCCTCTGATGAGGCCGTCCTATAATAACAGAACTTGAATAGAACATTCACAGAACTTTAAATTAGAAAATTAATTTTTAAATTTGATGAATTCTGGCAACATCTGGCCCGTTTCAGATTTTGAACAAATTGTGATCATTATGAGAAGACAATAATCATGTTGTTAAACTGGTCAGCTTATTCAAATTGGGACAACGAGGACCTTTCAAATGCTAAAAAAATGGCACTGAATCGCCATTTGATGACAATATTATTTAATCTTCTTATAAATCATAATCTTATTGAATTTCTGACAGAAATAACTAGGCCTTAGTCAGTCACAGTGTGTGAATTTTTATGTATGAATAATTTTCAATTTAATAATAAAAAAAAATATTACACGCTCAAGTAATAAAAAAAGTAATATGAGATTGCAAACTTTGTAAAGCTTAAAACGATTTTTCATAACTGCTCCGGTTCCGGTTCGAAAGATTGAAAAACTCTGCCTGGTATTTGTGGTGAAAATAAAGGATTAGTTTTATTATTTATTACCTTACGTTTAAGAGTAAAACCCCCTTGATAGTACGTAATATTGTTCATCTGTTTTAGTGGTGTGAAAAAGCAATTTAAATGTGTTATCCTTCACAAGAGTTTTAGGTACCTATTATATCGTATATTTGCATTCCATTATTGCATACTTCTTAGAATAATCCATGATGGTGCTTCAGACTTGATTTTTATCGGAGAGTCGGGACTGGAACAAAAATAATAGAAAAAAAAACAATTGAAAAGTTTGTTGCAGAATCTGTGTGTTGAGGTACTTCTTGGTCAATCAAGGACCATAACCCTTTTCTATGCAGTCTTCCATGGACATCATCCAATGATTTTTTTATGAAATAATTTCTTTCATATGTAATTTTTGTAAACAGTTTTTACTCATTTTAAACGTATTTCATTTCAAATTCATTTTCATACATATTTTTTTTATTTATTTTAATAATATGTGGCGGCCAATCAAACGGCGACGGCGACCAAATCGACGGCAAATCACGTCGGGGCACCAGTTGAGGGAGCGGACCGTATCGGTAGAGACGGGACGAGAAATGAAAGGCGTCGGTCAGTATAGTGAGTCAGTCTTTATTGTTGCGCTACGTAGCGAGGTCGAAGCGGAGCGGAGTGACATTGAAGTACCCACCACTGTCCCACCCCGGTATAGGCAACTTATGGTCGCCCCTTCGGAGTTCTCGCAAGAATCTAATTTCTTTGAATAAACGACTCTACATTTAATGTAACGAATCTAGACCTTCAATGTCCCCTCATACTGTGTTAGGTGGCGGTATGCGGGCGCGCCTACAGGAATGTACTGTAATGGTCAATCTCTACAATTCTAAAGCCCATGGAGGTGTCAATGCAAAAGCAGTGAGCCTCATGGACAGTCAAACAAGTGTAGTTAGTAACATCGACATAAAAAAGTAAAATGTACAAAATAGACAGCAGTCGTCATGAGTAAACAGCTCATGATAGCGAAAGGCCATACACAATCCGGCGGGCGGCACCGAGCACTGTTCATAAAAAAAGCAACAAAAGTAAAATAACATTTGTACAGAGTAGAACTGGTGTTACCGCAAACTGGCCACCGGCAGTCCCCGAGACAGTGAAGGAGGCTGATTGTCCAGCCTCCCGACAACCGGCAGCGTCGTCCGTAAACCAGCAAGCCGGTGGTGCCTAGACGAGAGTAATTGGAAACATAGAAGAAGAGGAGCGGAGTGACATTGAAGTGGCCACCACTGTCCCGCCCCGGTATAGGCGACTTATGGTCGCCCCTTCGGAGCTCTCGCAAGAATCTAATTTTTTTGAATGAACGGCTCTACATTTAAATAAACGAATCTAGACCTTCAATGTCCCTGCATACTTTGTTAGGTGGCGGAATGTAGGCTCGCCTACAGACTGTACTGTAATGGTCATGGTACATTATAATAATACAGGTGTTAGTAGTACATGGTACAATGAACATAACAAAATAAATCAGCAACCGTCTTGAGTTGCATTACATGCGGTTTGCTGATAAACGGAGGGAGACCACACACTCCAGAACTGCAGGCATCTGCGTGAGGAAAAAAAAAATGAAATAAAAGTAAACATAAAAATTTGAGATTTAAATGGTGAAAGTAACCATCGGGCGCCCGGCAGTCCCCGAGAGAATGAATAAGGTTGTTTGTCCAACGTTACGACATCCAACGGAGTCGTCCTTTAGCCAGCTAGCCGGTGGTGCCTAGAAGAAGTGATTGGACGACTATACAGAAGACCCTAGGAAGAGAAGCGTCGGGTAGCCGGAGGCGGGACGGACAGCCTTCGGATGCCGCTCAGTCTTTCCCCCAACCTCATCATGTCAGGGGGGGTGGCGCGGGCGTCGGGTGGAGCCTACCAAATCCAAAAGGCCGGCCCAGACAAGTAAGATAGGGACAAGGCCCATAGTCCAACCCCTTTAATGGGGGAGAGGACAAAACAAAATAAACAACGGAGTTTAGTTCCAACCTCCAAATAAACTGTATAACATCGAAAGAAAAAAAAATATGAAGAAAAAATAATAATACACCAATCATTATGGACAAAATGAATAGATGCTGGAGACCCCCTAAGCACTCATGTATAATAAAACAGAGCAATATGAAAACATATTAAGACAGTAACAGTAAATTGAAGCTGTAAAAGAGACAAAATATACTTGACATGTAAAGTGTAAAAAATGAAATTTTAAATTAAACTGCAAAACAGCAAAAGTGTAAATACAAAACCGCAAGCTGCCAAACTGCAAAAGTATTGATGCAAAAGCATAACAAAATAAAAGAAAATAATATAATTTACATGTAAAGTGTTAAAATGAAAATTTTAATAAAACAGCAAAACTGCGAAAGTATAAATCAAAACTGTAAACTGTTAAACTGCAAATGTGTAAATACAAATAACAATAAAAACAAAAATAAAAATATAGAAATATATACAGCCAAGGCAATTAAGTGAGAGGAAAAGTCAGATCGTAGTCCGTAGTATATCAGGAACACGTACACCCGGTAACCTATATTGTACTAATCAGCGACTCTAAGAGCAGGCCATCTTTCAACCCAGATCCTTGCAAACTTACGCAAGCACTCGAAATTCACCTTGTTCGAGACAAGATCAGTGTTCCACACTGGTCTAATCGGTACGTCCAAGCCGTCAAGCATTTCCTCTCTGGCACCCATCATTATCTCACAATGCCACAGAATGTGCTCGGCCGACTGGTTGGTACAACCGCACGCGCAGTTGGGATGAGGGGACAGGGAGAGGGTATGAAGTCTCCCCCTGAATTCCCCATGACCAGACAGAAGTTGGGTTACGTGGTGGTCCAGTTTAAGAAAGGCCCCTTCCATTCTGATTTTAACTGATGGGAAGAAGGAGAAGGTCCATCTTCCCAAATTCGACCTATCCCAACGGAGCTGCCACTCCTGGAGCGACAGTTCCCTCATTGCACGAAGCAGACCAGGGAGAGTCCCCGGACCACCAGGAGTTAAAACAACACCATGATGAGTTGCCGGGGTTCCTCTGGTTAGCTTCTGCTTAGTGATCACCTCCCTGATTTCAAGATCGATTGGCAGTATACCAGCCAATACAGCCAAAGCGTCCGAAGCCACGGTTCTATACGCACCGGATAGTGCCAGCAGAGGGGTTCGTTGGCCTCTCTTGAGAGCCATGAGTATGAGCGAATTATCCAAGCGGTGCTCCCAAACAGATGCAGCATATGAAACTTGCGCCACATATACGCACCTGTACAGAATACGCAGAGCCGGATTACGCAATCCCCACTCAGCTGTGGAGAGTCTCCTTAGCTTAAAGAAGAGAGCCTGAGCCTTACTGGATACATCCTTGACGTGAGCCAGAAAAGAGGACGTTCGATCTAGTGTGACGCCTAAGTATTTCACATTGTCGAAGAAACGGATGTTGGACTCTCCCATTTTGATGGTGGGGTTTCTGTTTCTGCTGAGATAGCCCTTCATCAGGAGGCCCTTGGTCTTGTGGGGAGCGAAGGTCATTTTATTTCTTTTACCCCAATCTAGGAACATTTGCAAACCTTCACTGCCTTTCTTTTCCACTTCTGTTCTACTGTCCCCAGCGACCAGATAAACTTTATCATCAGCGTAATCGACAGAGATACATCCTTCAGGCAAGGGTAACCTAGAGGAGTCATCGAAAGCAATATTCCACAGGTCAGGTCCGAGGATGGACCCCTGAGGGCACCCCATATCCGCTTCCCGCTGGATGCAGAAGTCGCCGAATGAAATCGAAATTGTTCAATCAGCCAAATAATCGTCGATGACTTTGAATAAAAGTTTCGAACACTGCCTGTTTTTCACCTTCGTGCGTATCATTGCCCACCACGCGTGATCGAAGGCACCAGTTATGTCGAGGAATATTGCCACTACGTACCTCTTGGGACAAACCTTCACCCAATCAAGCACATACGACAGGGCGTTCACCGTGGATCTACCGGGGACGAAACCAAACTGCAGATCGCTGGCCGGGGAGAGAGTGCTTCGTAGACGTTCCCTAATTAGCTTCTCCAGGATTTTCCCTAACACAGGGAGTAATGTTATTGGTCTATAAGCTTTGATGTCCGATAATGGTTTGCCGTTCCCCTTGGGTATAATCCGGAGCTAACCACGCTTCCATTCAGAAGGGAAAACTCCTCTTCTCATGCACGTGTCCAGTGCGGAGTGACATTGAAGCACCCACCACTGTCCCGCCCCGGTATAGGCGACTTATTGTCGCCCCTTCGGAGCTCTCGCAAGAATCTACTTTTTTTTTTATAAACGACTCTACATTTAACATTTGTATAACGAATCTAGAGCTTCAATGTCCCCGCATACGTTGTTAGAGGGCGGTATGCAGGCGCGCCTACAGGATTGTACTGTTATAGTCACTTCTACAATTCTAAAGCCCATGGAGGTAATCAGCCTCATGGACAGTCAAACGAGTTGTTAGTAGCCTCAACCAAAATAAAGTAAAGAAAAAAGAACAAAATATACAGCAACCGTCGTGAGTAATAAGCTCACGACAGCGGATGACTATGGTCAATCCAGCGGGCGGTGCCGAGCACTGTTCAAAAGAAAAAAAAGAAAAACAGATAACAGAGAGTATATACAGTGAAGAAGTGGTATTGCCACACTCTGTCAACCGGCAGTCCCCGAGACAGTGAAGAAGGATGAATGTCCGGCCTCCCGACAACCGGCGGCGTCGTCCGTAAGCCAGCTAACCGGTGGTGCCTAGACGAGAGTAAATGGAAGTCAAGGATGAAGACCCTAGGGAGAAAAGCGTCGGGTCGCCGGAGGCGGGACGGACAGCTTTCGGTCGCCGTTCGGCCTTCTCCCCAGCCTCTTCATGTCACGGGGGGTGGCGCGGAAGACAGGTGCAGCTCCACCAGTTCTGTAGGGTCAGCCAGTAAACATAGGCGGGGACACGCTCCAGAGTCCTACCCCTTAATGGGGAAGAGGACGGTACATAACAGACAACGGAGTTCAGTTCTCGCATTTAAACGTAACTGAAAGAAAATATACAAGTAACCAATCCAAAAAAACGAAAAAATAAAAAAAAAGCGTGTAGGAGTCATCGCTTGGTGTGAAAGTTCACCAATTAACTAACAGAAAAAAAATAATTCAAAAGCATGAGGGTTGCAGTAAAACATAAGGTAATGTGATCGTAAAAATAAAAAAAAATAACAAAACTTGAGCGTTTAGTTACGCTAGGCTTATAAAGACTAAAAGAAAAGGAAAATTTGTGAATGCATAAAAACCCAAAATATCAAGCAGTAAACAACCAAAAGCAGAAAAAATATGTGCAGGTGTAAAATTGTAAAGCGCAAAACATAAAAAAACATAGTAAAAGAAAAGAAAATAGAAAACTGTACATCCTGGCAAAATGGTAAAGAGTAAAATCAAAGAAAGTCCGTGGTAGATCAGGAACAAGTACACCTGGTGTCAAAAATCTCTAGTCAGCGACTCTAAGCTCAGGCCATCTCTCAACCCAGACCCTTGCAAATTTCTTCAGACACTCGAAGTTCGTCTTATTCGAAACCAGATCAGTATTCCATACTGGTCTGATAGGTACGTCCAAACCATCGAGCATTTCCTCTCTAGCATCCATCAAGATCTCGCAGTGCCACAGAATGTGCTCGGCTGACTGGTTCGTAGATCCGCATGCGCAGTTGGGATGGGGAGACAGGGCGAGGGTGTGAAGTCTCCCCCTGAATTCCCCATGCCCGGACAGGAGCTGGGTGATGTAGTGGTCCAGTTTGAGATATGCCCCTTCCATTCTGATTTTAACTGATGGGAAGAAGGAGAAAGTCCATCTTCCCATATTCGATCTATCCCAACGGACCTGCCACTCTTGGAGCGACAGATCCCTCATTCGTCGTAGCAGCCCAGGGAGAGTCCCCGGCCCACCCGGAGTGAGAACAACGCCTAGGTGAGTAGCCGGGGTTCCTCTGGTTAATCTCTGCTTAGTGAGCACTTCCCTGATTTCCAGATCGATTGGCAAAATGCCGGCCAAAACAGGCAAAGCGTCCGAAGCAACGGTTCTATACGCCCCGGATAGTGCCAACAGAGGAGTTCGTTGGCCCCGCTTGAGAGCCAGGAGTATAAGCGAGTTATCCAAGCGGTGCTCCCAAACAGACGCGGCATACGAGACTTGTGCCACGTATACGCATCTGTATAGAACACGCAAAGCCGGATTACGCAGTCCCCACTCAGCTGTGGAGAGTCTCCTAAGCTTAAAGAAGAGGGCCTGAGCCTTGCCGGATACATCCTTGACGTGAGCCAGAAAGGAGGACGAACGATCTAGTGTGACGCCTAAATATTTCACAGTTTCACGAAATTGAACAGTAGAGTCCCCCATTTTGATGACGGGATTTCTTCTTCTGCTGAGAGAGCCCTTCATCAGGAGGCCCTGGGTCTTGTGGGGAGCGAATGTCATCTTGTTTCTTTTTCCCCAATCGAGGAACATGTTCAAACCTTCACTGCCTTTGCTTTCAACTTCCTTTCTGCTGTCCCCAGCGACCAAATACGTCTTATCATCAGCGTAGTCGACAGAGATGCATCCTTCAGGCAAGGGTAACCTGGAGGAGTCGTCAAAGTTGATGTTCCACAGGTCAGGTCCGAGAATGGAGCCCTGCGGGCATCCAATGTCAGCTTCCCTCTCTATCAAAAAATCTCCAAAGCAGATCGTGATCGTGCGATCAGAAAGGTAGTCGTCGATTGCCTGGAACAGAAGTTTGGAGCACTGCCTGGTTTTCACCTTTGTACGCATCATTGCCCACCACGCGTGATCGAAGGCACCAGTTATGTCGAGGAAGATCGCAACTACATACCTCTTGGGACAAGCCTTCACCCAGTCAAGCACATACGACAGGGCGTGCACCGTGGATCTACCGGGGACGAAGCCGAACTGCAGGTCACTGGCCGGTGACAGGGTTTGATGAAGTCGCTCTCGTAACAGTTTCTCCAAGATTTTGCCGAGTACAGGGAGGAGGGTAATTGGCCGATACGCCTTAATGTCGGTAAGTGGTTTTCCGTTCCCCTTTGGTATGATCCGGAGCACGCCACGCTTCCACTCGGAGGGGAAAACTCCCCTCCTCAGGCACGTGTCCATCACCTGGAAGAGCTCTTCCTTGGCGTGGACCCAGACTTGCTTCGCGATCACGCCATTGAGCCTATCGTGCCCTGGTGCCTTCTTAGGACCCAATCCCTTTATTATAACATCAATTTCCGCTTTAGTGACTCTAATGAAGTTATCCTCTTGGGCAAGGTCTCTAGGTGGCAGCCGTGAAAGATTTCTGATCTGTTTATGGTGGTCACTTTCCCCATCTACTGATTCTAAAGGAACTAACTCGCCCAAAAGTGTTTTGAGAGTGGATGCCACATCCACTGTCTCAGCGTTCCTCCCATCTGTTTTCCCAATTACTGTTGACAAATACCGGTCAGATCCTTTCCCGGACTTTTCTATCGCGCTGTGGATTTCCCACGGGTTGGCGTTACCCACATCGTTGACCCAATTATGCCAAGCAGCTCGTTTTGCTCGAAGAACGGCCCGTTTGAAGGCCGACCTGGCAGACCTCAGGCTAACCTGAAGCGCAACTGTCTCCTCCTCCGTGCAGTTGCCACTCCTGGACAGCCCAAGCGCCCTGTAAGCCCTCTTGAAGGCGCTCTTCAGCGAAGTCAGCTCAGGTGACCACCACGGCGTTCTAATACTCGTCTTCGGGTTTGATCTTCCTAAAGACGAGTTGGCAGCAGATACAACCGCCCTATTGAAAAAATTCCCCAAATTATCCGGATCAGTAGCTGCTACGTGGTGAAAATCCCTTAGCGTATCTCGTAGCGCTTCCCCAAAGTTATCCCAATTCGCCCTAGTGGTGTTGAAGTTCCAGGAGGATCTTGGAGCTTCAGTTTTATTTACACCAACCGTAAAAGTGATTAACCTATGATCCGAATTTATTGCGCACTCATGGACTGTCCACTTTGAAATCCTGCTCGCAACAGATCCAGAGCAAAGAGTTAGATCAATGTTGCTCTCACCATGTATGTTAGAAAAAGTACAAAAAGAACTCTGTTCATTAATAATGCTAAGACCTTGCGCGGCAATCAGGTCCTCAACGGCGTCTGAACGTTCCGTCCTACGATCACTAGTATCGAACCATAATGGTGAGCGTGCGTTAAAGTCACCTCCGATAACTATGTTACGGCCTTTAAGCGCGTTGAGCGCGCGCGTCAGACTCAGGATGTGGGGTCCAACCGGGTTCCCAAATTTAAAGTAAACTGAGATCAAGAAGATCTCAGTATCGCCAAATCTAATACATACACAGGTTTGGTACTCATCAGAAAAACCAGCCAGAAGGAGGGGACTGATCAACGAGGTGTTGATCAGGACTCCCGCCCCTGGAGAGCGGCCAACTTCGAGTACCGCACCCGGAAAATTAATTGGGGTCTTACCTTCCCAGGTGTACTGTTCCTGAATGAGCAAAATGTCAATGTTGAGGTCAGACATAACCCTCAGCGCCTCCAGCGTGGCCATCCGGGATCTCTGGAGGTTAATCTGACCTAGGGAGAGGGGATTAGGACGAGCCATAATCAGTCATACGAAAGGCTGCTTCGACTGCTGCTTTTTGGGCCGGGCAGTCCCTATCACCCGTTGGGTGATCCGCCGGCTTCTTAAAGCGCGTACAAGTAGCGCAGACAGCGGGATGTGCTTTCTTGGGGCAAGTCTCAAGGTCGTGCCCCAAAGCGGCGCAGTGGCGGCACGATACTTGGTCTTGAGAGCAACTCTTCGATATGTGACCATATTGGTGACACTTGAAGCAACGAGTGGCTCCTGTATAATCCCGTACGCGGCAAGCATTCCAGCCAAGGAAGCACATCCCGCTGTCCAGTAGTACCTTTCTGGCGGCCGGATGGCACGTCAGAACCATATTCATGGTCGGATGACAGTGGTGCCGTTAGTGTTGCTGCTGCGTGATGAAGAGTGAAGAAGGTCAGGAGACTACGGCGGTGAAGATCACTGGTCTTCAGGGAGCCGGCGTGTTGCTCTACACCATGGCGGTGTAGAAGTGACCTTGGTCCAGGCGGTCGACCGTCGTCGTGTTGACGCGGTATGGCGGCTGTGTGGCCTTTGAGTCGACACACACACGTGACGCAGGAAGGAACCTTGAGAGGCGATGAGGATGCTGGTTGCTGGCTCGTTGCCGGTTGTGGTTGCTGGTTGTGGTTGCTGGCTTTTTGCCGGTTGCTGGTTGCTGGTTGTGGTTGCTGGCTTGTTGCCGGTTGCTGGCTCGTTGCCGGTTGTGGTTGGTGAAGTTCCTCGAAGGTGCTGGAAACGTTCCTGGTGTCACACTAGACAAATGTTATTCACTGCTGTTGACTGCGCGAACAAGTGCCCCGCGCAGGCACGTACTTAGTCACGGCACTGCTCGGACTGTGTTGCTACTCGACCGATGAATGAAGACTGAACTGGTACTCAGCGAGCGAGCGCTTACTTATATACTCGCGGCGAGTAATTATTCTCACGGTAGGCAAGGCTGGGTGAATTCACGCAAAGCTGAGAAATCGCTCGAACCTTCTGCGGGCACTTGTATGGTACAGCCACACGTTCTAGGCCTTTCGCGTAAGTGGCGGATTTATTATTTACGAGGCGGCGCGGCCGTAGAAACTGACTGTAGGTATTTCGTAGTTTCCAGCGTGTTCGGTCGGAGTCCAGTGGCGGCGCAATTAATGCGGCACAAGTGGCCGCCACACACCCCCTTCCCAGTGTACGGAGTACAGTTGAGGGACGATGATGCCAGGAGTCGCAGGAAGGCCGGGTTAATGCTACTCGTCGTGCGTCCATGCTGATGCGTCTCTACCGATTCCTTCGTTTTTGCGGTGTTACCGGTGCGTCGTGGTAACACTCTTGTCAGGATGCTGAATGCTGCGTGTTCATATTACGTCGGGGTCACCAGTTGAGGGAGCGGGCCGGATATCGGTAGAGACGGGACGAGAAATAAAAGGCGTCATTCTATGTATGATTCAGTCCCAGACCATTAGTCGGTCAACATCTCAGCATGTAACAGGTCTCCGCACAAGTGCTCCTGCATGGCATCTCTACACATCCAGGGCAGCTTCCGCGAGGACTCCTTCGCGTCTCAGCTACAAGGCCCATCGTGTCTTCAGCTACGCAGAACAGCTACATCCCGCGACTTATAAGGTTTGACGCCACCTTCAGTCCAGGGATCAGTACACCATTTCATGGCACCCTGAAGCGCACCGTGCTTCGCTGCCATTGAAACACGCTCCGCCTCGCCAGGACTACCTGCTGGTGGCTCAGCTCACCGAGCCACTCACCGTTCATCTCCGCGACTCAAAGCGTCGAGCAACGGCCTGGAAGATAGGTCATCTCCACCGCCAAGGTGTTGAGCAACTCGCCGACCTTCACCACACCATCTCCATCTCCTCCGAGCGCCTGCAGCATCTCACCACGGCACCCTGTATACATCATGTTACCGTTTTACCGACCTCGCTACGTAGCCCAATAAACGACTGACTCATACATCGAATGACGCCTTTTATTTCTCGTCCCGTCTCTACCGATATCCGGCCCGCTCCCTCAAATAAATGTATTTCTAAAGCAACACAAAAATTTAAAAAAAAAAAAATTATGTTCAAGAAAATGTGTAAGCAAATGTTCATATCGGAAGCCGCAGGAGACCAGGCATAAGAAACTCACACACACCAACGGCATCTGTATACGTTTACAATACATTGATAACGTACCTACCAACAGCATAAAAATTATTTATTTATTTATATTCTTAGTTCAATCGAATTGTGCCAATCTCTTTTACCTATTTCCGATAAGAATAGTTTTAAAACCAATAACATAAATTCAATTATCTAGACGGAAAAATTGCTAAACGGAACTAACCCATTTATTACCAGTAACACCCGTATTAAACTCCTTAGGATTTTCGTATACAAAATAGTTAAACATGATGACATATGTAATTTAAATTAAAAAAGCTTTGCAAATGTCATTTATTTTTATTTCCGAGGTACAATAAAATAATATGTTATTATACTCTTCAGAAGCACGGCACTTTCAAGATAGGAAGGAAGTCGAACACACGTTTTTCGTCAGATGCAATTCGCACAAAATGTTTTATTATTTGGGTTTATTGGGTGAGACATCTTCTATTTTCGTTTTTATAATAATCTTGTAGTTTTCATTGTTCGGGTTATATAATTATTTAATATATAATACTGCATATAAAATAAAGTTACTGTAGTCCTAATATTTCTGTTGTTATTTCAGTGATATCAATACTTTGTTTCAACAATATTACTTGCGATTTTTATAAGTCAAGCGACGTCAAGGAATTAACACCCTTTGACTTCAAAAACTTGGTAATTTCAAGTGACGATCTCTGGGTGGTGGAGTTCTACGCAACATGGTGCAAATTCTGTCAAGAATTAAAACCAGAATTCTTGAAAGCGGCAAGCGCATTGCATGTGAGTAGTAGTCATTAGCATTATGGCGTCTTCATTCATATCCTTTTTCTAGTTGGATGGAAAATGGAAACCTATTTTTCGGACACTGGTAAAGATTCCCCCAGGCGTCAAAGGGTTTGTGTGAATGCCAAGAACGGTACACTAAATTATTGGTCAGTCGGGGGAAGTGCGTCTACGGGATATGTGGGTCTATCAAGTTTTATGAGAAAACTAATCAATTTGTGACTCTGTGCGACATCTAGGATGCATTTGAATGAAAATGTGTTTTATAATTTTGTTATTCGGAGGTACATCCCCTCTGCACACCTCTCTGGTGATACTTAGTTACATTTTGTGTAAGTTGGTAAGCCGTATTTTATCTAAACTATCCCAAGGGGCCAATTGTCGGAGATCAACTGTAATGGAACCGTACCTTAATATACTAAACCTGTCGCAGTTTACAGTGCCCGATGACTCAACACACTCTCAATTTTTACTCCCCGAAATATTAAAACCTTAC
The DNA here is from genome assembly GCA_929108145.2 of Limnephilus rhombicus. NCBI lineage: Eukaryota > Metazoa > Arthropoda > Insecta > Trichoptera > Limnephilidae > Limnephilus > Limnephilus rhombicus. Next base: position 41,283,559 of record OV815273.1, on the reverse strand, counting down.
GTATTTGCTTGTTTTTAATTGTATTTGCTAAACTACAGGAGCTGGCATAGAAAGTCCACTTCCTTTTGACATTTTTCTGTTTGTTATAAAATTTCTCTGTTTATTGATGTTTTTAATAATAAATGGACGCACTTGCCTCATTTCACGGGGGATATGCGTCTTAGTGACTGCTTTTACTAAAATAATAACTTTACATTCTACAAACGTTCTTATGGTTTCCGCGCTTAGGCTATTAATATAAGTTAAACCTATTTTTTTGTATTTCTTGGGCACTAAATATGTAACAATTTCTAGACATTTTGTTTTGAAAAGTTTTATTTTCTATGAACATTTGTTACTTAAATTTTTTCCTACCGGTCATAATTATTTTCCCTTTAATGATAAATTATACAAACAACATAATTTTCTTCCTATGGGAAATCCCACTTCTCCGTTACTGGCTGAAATATTTATGAATTCCTTTAAAAACAAACTATTCGATTGTGAACTTTCCCTTTTATCTAATGACATATTTGTAATTGTCTGATTGTAATAGACAATCAGACAATTTTCCACTTTTATTAATAATCTTCACCAAAATATAAAACTTACACTGGAACATAATGATAACAACAATTTAAACTTCATAGACTTAAATCTAAATTTAGATAATAAGAAGAGTGTATTTAATATATATAGAAAACCTACACACACCCTGATAGTGTTATACCGTCTACTTTGCTTCATCCTGTGTCGTATAAACTCGTCTCCTTCAATTCAATGATACATCGTGCTATTAAAGTCCCTTTAAGCAATGATAATTATAATAATGAAATTATCATTATAAAACAAATAGCCCTAAACAATGGATATAAACCTGAAATAATTAACCGCTTAGTTACTAAGAAACCAACCAAAATTTTAACTAAGAAATTAATTTATAAGTGGTAATAATAACAGCAAAACCTAATAACAATTATGTACAAACATAGAAAAAAAATCTTTATACAGGCGACTTATCTTCAAAAATATCCCGCTTATTACCAGATCATGTTTCTCCAGCTTTCGATACAAATTTCAAAATAAAACAAATAAATAATTACAAGATGTTTCCAATAAATTCTATAAAAACGGGATATAGGTTCACTTTGGAATGTAATGATTGTGACGCACAGTATGTAGGTATGACTATTAGAAATTTAAAAAATAGAACCAGGTAACATGAACTTTTTTTACGAAATAATAACTATTCCGAGTTTGCTAACCATTAATAGAGACAGGCCATAGCTTCAACAAAGAAAAAAACGAGTTTAAACATTCCAATATAAAAAAATATTTTAATTTGTGCGAACCGTGGATATAAACAAAAAAATTAAATCAAAAATTAATTTCGTTAATGAAATAACAGCACCCTGCAAATCGCCCTTATTAACAATGTTTCCATCTAATGTCGACTCCTCCCACCTCTCTTCCCCTCCCCCAAAATCACCCCTCCCACTACCTCCACCTAATTACATCTAATCGTTTTGTACTCGCATAGAATTTTTAATTAGTTTTAAGTTTGCTAGTGAATTACACGGATGTGTCGAAACCGGTATTAACAAATGTACATAGAAAATAAAAGTTTTCAAAACAAAAAGATATTATACCTTTGGTTTATGCATTTTGTATCCATTTATATCTCTAAAACACCCCGAATTCTCTCGTTCATTTATATACCACTCTTTCCCCGACTGACCTCTGTGGGTACTTCTAATCGCACTCAATGGTCATAAAAAGATGGAGGCCGTCCTTCTGCACATTCGTGCATTGATCCACCGTAGATGTATCTAAAATACTTGGTAAGAGTATTTTGAATGAAATCACATTTTATATTTATTTAATTCTTGCTGGCACACAAGTCTCACTTTCGAAAATCAAACATCAATCGAACCCCAGTTTTGTGAAGATCTTCAGTCTATTTTTGTTCCAGGGAATCGCAAAATTTGCCGCAGTCGATGCCGAAAAGTATAACAGATTTGCAAATCATTACAACGTAACCGGTTATCCTACTCTAATTATCTTCGGATATGACAAAAGACATCCCTTTCACTATGAGGGAGGACATACTGTATCTGCTCTGAGATCCGCAGTGTTTGACGTATACACAAATAAGACTTCGCTTTCTTCACCTTGAATCATCGACCTAGTTTACTTTGAATAATTATGTATTTTTTAAATATGTGTGTATTCTCTATGTACTTGTTTAATTGAATTTTTTTTTCAATTAGCTCCACACAGGAGGCTTTGAGGGGAAAAAATCCCTCTGAGTTGCGTGGAGGGTATTTTTAAGGAAAGAAAGGAGAGGAAGATCTGGGAAGGAAAAAGTGGGTAGAAATCTGGGGTCAATGTGTTTAGAAATAGAAGATGATTTAGAAATTTAGATAGAGGACTAAAGGTGTGTGATGAAAGTACGAAGAATGAAGAAAGAATGAATGTATTTAAAAGGAAATGTTATGCTTACTGTAAAATTTATTTAAATTTATTAAATGAAATGTTACTTGGTGCTTATTACTTTATAAATAAATAAATAAAAATATGTAATTATGCAAGCTTTCATTATAAAAATGTCTAAAGAAAAAATAACAAAAAATATCAAGAATTTTACAAACTAATGAGAAATGGAAATCAATTTATCACACCTAATTTTAAAACAACTCAACTGCAAAACCATTATATTTACGAAGCCATATAAAAGTATAACCTCCCTTCTGAATTGCACTGTATTATCAAAAGAATAAATAAAATTTAACAATTTAAAAAATATATTTATTTTATACAAAACGTATTATAATAACATATAACCTTAGTAAGAATCGTGACTCCCTTATCAGGAAGAAGAGCTTCTCTTTTCTGATAAGGTATACATGACTAATGATAACCTTAAGTATAATATTTTGTAAAATATATATATATATATATATATATATATATATATATATATATATATATATATATATATATATATATATATATATATATATATATATATATATATATAAATGTAACACATATTCTTTATAAGTATTACAACGATTTTTTTTAAATATTATACGATTAACGATTTTCCGAAGATGATTAATAAATAATATGAACAAACCATATCTTATCTAAGAGTGTATTAATCATAAAATGTAAGTATAAAGTTTCCTGAGATTTGCATATAAGATGTTGAAGATATCATTCAATCTGATAAATTGACTGTATAAAACTGTTACATTTCTATAATTTCACTCAAAGTATTTTAAGATGCAGGTTCCAGCATTTGTTGTTCTCTTCGGAGTATTGAATTTCGGTGAGTTTACCTAATATGAATTTTCTTAATAATATTTTATTCTATTTTTTAACGTCGATTTGTGAAATGTATGTCCACAAAATCTTAGAATAAACGTTTCTTTCTCGAGATTTTTAATATTTGTGTATTGTTAGCAATAATATTTGTGTATTGTTAGCAATAATATGTGTGTATTGTTAGCAATAATATGTGTGTATTGTTAACAATAATATGTGTGTATTGTTAGCAATAATATGTGTGTATTGTTAGTAATAATATGTGTGTATTGTTAGCAATAATATGTGTGTATTGTTAGAAATAATATGTGTGTATTGTTAGCAATAATATGTGTGTATTGTTAGCAATAATATGTGTGTATTGTTAGCAATAATATGTGTGTATTGTTAGCAATAATATGTGTGTATTGTTAGCGATAATATGTGTGTATTGTTAGCAATAATATGTGTGTATTGTTAGCAATAATATGTGTGTATTGTTAGCAATAATATGTGTGTATTGTTAGCAATAATATGTGTGTATTATTAGCAATAATATGTGTGTATTATTAGCAATAATATGTGTGTATTGTTAGCAGTAATATGTGTGTATTGTTAGCAATAATATGTGTGTATTGTTAGCAATAATATGTGTGTATTGTTAGCAATAATATGTGTGTATTGTTGCAATAATATGTGTGTATTGTTAGCAATAATATGTGTGTATTGTTAGCAATAATGTGTGTATTGTTAGCAATAATATGTGTGTATTGTTAGCAATAATATGTGTGTATTGTTAGCAATAATATGTGTGTATTGTTAGCAATAATATGTGTGTATTGTTTGCAATAATATGTGTGTATTGTTAGCAATAATATGTGTGTATTGTTAGCAATAATATGTGTGTATTGTTAGCAATAATATGTGTGTATTGTTTGCAATAATATGTGTGTATTGTTAGCAATAATATGTGTGTATTGTTAGCAATAATATGTGTGTATTGTTAGCAATAATATGTGTGTATTGTTTGCAATAATATGTGTGTATTGTTTGCAATAATATGTGTGTATTGTTAGCAATAATGTGTGTATTGTTAGCAATAATATGTGTGTATTGTTAGCAATAATATGTGTGTATTGTTAGCAATAATATGTGTGTATTGTTAGCAATAATATGTGTGTATTGTTAGCAATAATATGTGTGTATTGTTAGCAATAATATGTGTGTATTGTTAGCAATAATATGTGTGTATTGTTTGCAATAATATGTGTGTATTGTTAGCAATAATATGTGTGTATTGTTTGCAATAATATGTGTGTATTGTTAGTAATAATATGTGTGTATTGTTAGCAATAATATTTGTGTATTGTTAGCAATAATAAAAAGTAAATTTGAATATTTTTTTAATAACTTTTGAAGGTTATTCCCATCAATGTCAATTCAATTCCAAACATTGAAGAATAATACTCATAAATGTAAACGAAACATGAAACAGAACAAGACACAGAAAAATAAATTGGTAACAGTCGCAACTGTGACTCGAACCCGGGATCTCTTGTCTTTCCGCGACACAGATCCTTAGGAGCTATATTTTTTTCTGTCATTTTTATCTATCTCATAATATCAAATTCAGAATTAAGAGGAGGGCGAAATTTTGTACATACAAACGTTTTTCCCAATTTCCTCTCTGGATTTTGACACAACTGCAAATATTTTTTTATATAATATAGATATCGACCACTAACGAAAGAAAGGACTAACTAAAAAATTAAAATTTACTGTCAAACTGTTGCGAAATTAGATACGAGCGCATCAGCAGAATGCTGCCTGCTCATTATATAATAATAATAAACTAGAAAATGTATTTTTTTAAAACCAAAAAGTACACACTTGGATTATTTTCTTCTAAAGCAGTTAGAAAAAAGTTTTGGAAGAGAAAAATTGGAATACAAAACCTCGATTTTGATGATTTTATAACATAGGTATCATCAGCCAGACGTGCAGTCGTCCCTTTAGCTCAGTATTTGGGGAAGTAAGAGTGACAGTGACTAATATCTAATCTGCAAATTTCTCGGCGACCAGGTTTCCTCTTAACAATATTATATATCCTCAATAGGCCACTTGCATGGACTTCATAACGACTTGGAAAAATCGTGTGGATAGATTTTTTTACTAAGATTACGAAAATGTTAGTAAAAATTTTCAGAAATGTACAGTTTTTTTTATTTAAATAAATGAAGACAAGTCTTTTTTTTATTTTTAAATAAATAAATCCATTATTTGGGCTCGTGACGTCACTACACGAAAATGTCCCGTCTCTGAAAATGTTCCTATTAATTTTGTAACATTCCACACTGATTTATTTTTTTTATATGGCATCACTTTGATTTCAGGCGAATTTTTGAATTTGACATTTAACGTTCACTAGATTTATTGTTTGTTCTCTGCGAACGTATCATTTGGTTTGATTTTTTGACAGATGTAATGAAGAGAACCCCGTACATTTTACGTTGTCCGTACGTGTTTTAGAGGTATAATGATAACGGTGCGGATTTTAACAAAATCAAATTTTATAACTTTATAATATTCTTATTATTATTATAATTTATAAGTACAAGTATATTACATTTGATTTTGTAATATAGACGTTGAACATTGAAATGATTTATGATCAATAAAAAAAAAATAAAAAATCAAGGAAAAAAATATTTATGAGATTCAATATTTTTAGTATGCCTCGTTATTTTCCTGTGCTATTCGTGTGGAAAACGTTATTTTTTTTAAATGATTTTCGGCTTTTTAATTATCGTTTTTTCGCACCTATAAAATTCTGTCCCGCCTTTCCGGTTTATAAAAAATGGTCTGATTTTTCGGATTGAAATTTTCAAAAAATCGCCAGGGTTTCAAAAATACGATTAAAAAAAAAATACAGAATGTCTTAGAATATTTGCCTAAACCGGTTTTTTTTTTAAATCTGATGCAAGTGGCCTATTAATTTTACCCTCATCTAACAATAACGTTATGTTGCCCATTTCGAATCCCAGCCGTTGAAATTTTGGAATAGCCTCTTGCTGGCGGGTGTCGAGAAAGTCCAATAGTCAGTCCTTTCCTCTGCGTCAGAGGCCCACACGCGAGCAGCATCTGAACGAGCACGAGCGAACTAAAAAATGTGGAGGCAATATTCAAATATTTATTTTAATCTATGTTATCAAACAGAGTGTTTATTATATTTTAGCTCTTGCCGTTCCTGGAACTGTTGAGAATAGATTTGTCGCTGAGACTGATGTCGTTCTTAACCTTTACACCAGGTAAGAAATACTATAATATTTTCAGTTAAAACTTTAGATTAATTATATATTATTATTTATAAATAAAATTATTGAATTCACTTTTTCACTTTTCGTAGAAATAATCCAACCAAATCGCAAGTGTTGCAAAATGGAGACGTTCAGAATTTAACTTCCTCCAACTTCCAGTTGGACAAACCTTTGAAGGTCTTCACTCATGGCTGGGCAAGGGAGGCTCAATTTGATAGCTTGGTTGCAGGTAACTATTACTTTATTTTAATGACCATTATATTTATTTTTATAACTTTGATGTTCTGCAACCATACCTTCTTAACTCAGTCAAGTTATGAGCAGCGCAAAGGCGTCTTGCCAGGAATTTTGTAAACAACTGGGTGTCCGGGGGTAAAGTGCATTAACTTCGGGAGGTGATTCTTCATGATGGTAGGAATAAAAAAGATTAACAACTTTTTCCAAAATTCCACTTTTTTTTTTTTTTTTTTTTTTTTATTGAGGAGAAAATACAGATGTCAATTGACAAGAATATACAAAACAATTAATAGAGAATTCGCCTGCATCTAAACTATTTCTCACGAATTAACATTAACAGCAGAAAAATTTTACCTTTAAATACGAAAAAGACGTGTGTATATATTAGTTTACATAAGTAAATATTATTTTACAAATAGAGAGATGAAAAAAAGCGCAATATCCATATTAAAGTTTACAAATTGTTTTTGGAAAAATTTTGATGGTAAGACCAAAAATATATATAGATAAAAAATAATGTCATACAGAAATTCAAAAAAAAGAAAGGTAGGTAAAATTATAAACCAAGCAATGTCTAAGTTATTGTACTTTGTAGGAAAACAGCTTTCAATTTTCTACTAAAAGTACTGCGTGTATCAAAAAATAAGTCGGAATCCTTGAGGTTTTGATTTTGATTAAACGATTCGCACATTCTTCTGATTGGATCCCTGACACCAGCATTTGTACGCGTCCGGCGAATGTGGAATAAGTCGTTAAGCCTTGTTTCTCTGGGTGGTATTTTGAAGTTTATTAGTTTCAGTAGGTCAGGACAGTCGATAACGTTATTGCAGATTTTATAAAGCGTCATGAGGTCAAGGTATGTTCGTCGGTTAGTTAGAGTGGAGACATTATAATTCGAGGGCATATATGTACCCCCGTTTAGGTGCGCTCATTTTGTAATTGAGGTATTGCAGAAATTTCTTTTGAATACTTTCAATGTTGTCTTTATAGACACCGTAAAGTGGTGTCCATATGGAGGTGCAGTATTCAAGTTGAGAACGGACCAGCGTGTAGTAAAGTAGAAGATATGTTTCAGGTTTTCGAAATTCGCGACTGTTTCTGATGACAAATCCTAGCATGCGGTAAGCTTTATTCACAATATTCTCAATGTGCGCATCGAAATGGAGTTTAGAATCAAAAAGTACGCCTACATCTTTTATACAGTAAACGCGCTCGATTAAATAGTTACCAATACAATAATTGTTTATAATAGCGTTGTGATTTTTAGTGAAGCTTATTTGTTTACATTTGTTGTAACTTAGGTAAATTTTGTTTTCATTGCAAAATGCTTCGAACCTTACTAAGTCGCTTTGGATGAGCAGACAATCGTTTAAATTCCTAACAATGGCAAATATTTTTATATCATCGGCGTACAAAAGAAATAAACAATGCATGAAACATTAAGTAACAATGTTAATAAAAAGTATAAATAACAGCGGACCCAGGATTGACCCCTGTGGTACGCCAGAAGTAACTGGCTCCCACGTAGAAGTATGTCCTCGAAATGATACAGTTTTCTGTCTTTTTATCAAATATGAGACAAACCAACGTAATAAGTTTCCCCTAATTCCGTTGAACATAATTTTTTTAATAAGAATAAGGTGGTCAACCTTGTCGAAAGCTTTTTTGAAATCGCAGTATATTGCATCTACCTGGTGGCCTCGATCCATGCTAGTGAATAAGAAATTTGAGTAAATTAGTAAATTACTCATGGTAGATTTGCCTTTTACATTCCCGTGTTGTTGATCTGTAATTTTGGTGGCAAGCTGGGGATATATATTATCATGGACAAGTCTTTCCAAGAGTTTAGGGATCGCCGAGAGAATGGATATTGGCCGATAGTTTTCGACTTTTTGACGTGAGTCACCCTTATGGACTGGTATAATATAAGCCAACTTCCACCTATAAGAATAAGGTGGTCAACCTTGTCGAAAGCTTTTTTGAAATCGCTGTATATTGCGTCTACCTGGTGGCCTCGATCCATGCTAGTGAATAAGAAATTTGAGTAAATTAGTAAATTACTCATGGTAGATTTGCCTTTTACAAACCCGTGTTGTTGATCTGTAATTTTGGTGGCAAGCTGGGGATATATATTATCATGGACAAGTCTTTCCAAGAGTTTAGGGATCGCCGAGAGAATGGATATTGGCCTATACTTTTCGACTTTTTGACGTGAGTCACCCTTATGGACTGGTATAATATAAGCCAACTTCCACCTATCAGGGAAAACCCCGTCACTCAGGCATTTATTAAATATTATGATAAGTGGAACATACAGTGACGACGCAGCAGATCTGAGGAAAAACGCCGGTATTCCATCGTGACCCGCACCTTTGTTTATATCTTACGACTTTAAACTTGATTGCACTTCTTGTTCCGTTAGTTCAATGGTGTGAATGTGCGTAATCCAGAGTCCCCAATGGCCTCAAGTTGGTCAATGTTAATTGAGTCATTGATAGAGGAGGGTTCAAATGTTGACTTGAAGAACTCAGAGAACATATTACAGATTTCTTGGGCATCATTAGATTTGCGCCCTTCGAAGGACATAGTAGCAGGATATCCATCAGATGATTTTAATGAGGATATGTATGACTAAAAACATTTAATATTATTTTGCAATGAACTTTCGATGTTGTCGAAAAATAACTTTCGAGATTCACTAGTCAATTTTTTGTATGTTGCACGTAAAAAGGAAAATTTACGATAGTCAGAAAGACCTTTATATGTCTTCCATTTGAGCCAAACTTTACCCCCGCACACCCTGTATATGTGTTCAACTACACGGAATACAGTTACAAGAAGGCTATAATAATACACCTCAATAATAATAAATAATCAGAGTTAGCATTACTAATCTTCTGCATAGGTTCTTTAAAATTGAAAATAACATATTTTACTTCATGATTACAATTCCACAAAATTATTATGCTTATCGTATATGAATTTGTATAAACCCCTGTAGGCATATACTATGAATAATTATCTAAGGTTACAAGTTAAACAACGACGGGGTATTTCACAAAATTTGTACAACTCGAACATGAATTTTATCTTCGAAATTTGATGAATTCTTCAAACTCTGTGAAGCAACCCGTCATAAGAATTATTTGCCGTAGAACTTAATGTGAAGGAAATTTCACAATAATCTTGGATTTCGTATTTATTATTAGCGTTGATAACTTTGACAGCTGATTATAGTGAAAAATTAAGTTTGAACAAGCCCGGCGGCCATCTTCGCTGTCAGCGTTTACGCTTCCATACCGATGGTAACTCTTCAACACCGATTTATGTTTCCAGCTTTCTTGGCTGTTGGAGACTTCAACGTGATTATCGTAGACTGGACTGCCGGCACAGAGGGCGAAGAGGAGGGCGTAGTGGCCAACGCTCCCTTGGTGGGCAAATTCGTGGCCTCCTTCCTGGACTGGGTGTCCACCCTCGGTCTCCCCTTTTCCCAAATCCACATCGTCGGGCACAGCCTCGGCTGCCACGTGACCGGCTGGGCTGGAAGAAGCTGCAAACTGGGCCAAGTCGAATACGTTACTGGTAAGTAAATCCTTTTCTTTACACTGCGTGGTGGAATAAGATGACAATGGCGTCTGAGGACATACGACACGATCTAGTGATTCTAATTCTCGGAATCGAATTGTTTTAAAGTCAAGATAAAAAATCAACTCGTGAAAAACCAAGTTTTTTTACTGTAATACGTCTTTTTTCATTTTTTTTGTTTGACTGAGGATTGAACTTGTCAACCAAGGGACTGGCTCTTAACTGGTGTGATTTCTTACATGAGAAAAAATTTTTTTTTTGAGGATTGAACCTTTCTCCCCAGGGATTGAGTAACATAACTGAACATCGCTAACGGCACTAAAACCTAAGCCATATCCCAATTGGATAGGACCGACAATTATATACAACTATGACTGCTGTAATGTCATCCAATTTCAGAGAAATGCCGCGAGTGTGTGCGTGATTACCACCATCATTGTCATCGACAACGAGTCTATCTGCCGAGTTTCAGCTCGATCGGATGTCGGGAAGTGGATTAATTTCCACTTTTAAGATTCAACTTCATTCGTGACATTCAAAACTAAATCGTAATTTAAATATATGTATTTAAAAATGAAATAAAAATCTAAACTGTACTAAAAATTTGGTTATCTTTGCAGGTCTTGATCCATCCAAGAGATTTTGGGAGGATTCTCCAGACAAGATCAACCCTGGAGACGGGAAATACGTGGAGATTATTCACACCAGCATTGAATTCAATGCCCTCTTCCTCCCCACTGGCACAGCTGACTTCTATCCCAACGGAGGAACCAACAACCCCGGTTGTGACAACGTTGACCTCTGTAATCACCTCAGATCGATTGATTTCTTCGAGGATTCTCTTGGCCATGAGGGATTCGTGGCACAAAAGTGCAACGGCTACGAAGAAATTGTGGGCGCAAATTGCTCCAATATTGACACCACTTACATGGGCGGGACTGGACAGGCAAAAACCATGTGAGCCAATTCAGTTTTTCGTTTTAGTTTTTGTGTTTGAACGAGCAAAATTATTGATTCAAATCAATTTGCATAATTATTGTAGGTAATAATTATTAGCCTTAAACACTCATCTACATTAAAAAATCTCCCGAGAAAAGATACATGCCACCGACGGGACTCAAACTTCCGGTTAACTGCTCTTATCTACTGAGCTACGTTGGCTTATCTCCTGCCCGCCAAATAATTTAATATTTACTAGTGTTTCATTAAAAAATTACTGCTTATTACATTTTTCCACCTGCAAATAGCCAACTTTATTTTATATGAGAAATTCATTGTAAGTGCTAAATCTCCCACTAGGTGGCGTCGAGACAATTTATGTCTACATTTTTTGGTGAAATACTTTAACCTGTCAAATATATATATATATATATATATACATTTTTTTTAATTGATAAACTAATGTTTAAGGAATAAAAATCTTGTCTTAAACATTAGTTTGTCAATTTAAAAAAAATAACAATTTACATAATTATTTTTAAAACATAAAAAAATCCATTTTAATGCGTCTTTAAATTGAATACAATTTATATGAATATTACAGAAATCTAAGTATAAAATAACTAGAGCTTCTAATAATAGTACTTACCATATTAGCAGCAGCAAAGCTTGCCTGTTTGAAAGTAACCTCACTGATGTTAAACATATCGATATCCGAATTGATCCTGTTCGACACCATGATCGCCCTCCCCAAATGTGCACATCCACTCGTAGATGGTTTATTTCGAGCATACCCAAGAGACAGAGTCAGTAGGTTTGAGCCGCCATACTCCCTCATGAAGAGACATCTTTGAAATAGCCTGAAGGAATACTTCACCTGGTGCGTGTTCCAAACCACCGACCCAATGCGTTGCACAGTATTATGAGAACTGGGGTGTCTCTAAAGTTTCTCGTAGTGGGATAGACAAAACCGAGCATTCTCAATGAAATACAATAGGTTGTTTCAATATGTGCAGTTATTGATCCAGTACGCGGATTACCGCGATCATGACACTAAAATAATCAACGGTTGACCTCTGTTGGTGACTTCGACTGACTAACAGATAGATTGATTAGACAGTCACTTACAGGATAAGTACATTTATTTATTTATTTATTTATTATTTATTAATTACATGTTACATAATTACTATATTTGCTTGGGAAGATACATTAGGTCACCATACTAGGCAGCTGCCTGTATCATGGTGACCAATGGAGGATAGTTATTTCGAAGTGAAGTCTAGTTAAGTGTTAACATATTTAAGTAAAATTATTTAAAAAAAAATATTAAAAAAATATAAATTAATATCATTCATTTCTTATGACAAAAATCTTTTTTGAAAAAAAAAACAATATTTCTTTAAGTACGAACTAAATGTAACCTAAGTAAATATAAAGAGAGTATGTGAGTTTGAAGTGTGATAAATAGGCGAGAACTAGGTAAGTACTGGAGCAAACTGAATGCAATAAATATTTTAAAACAAGAACAATCATTACAATATTATGATAAAAACCGACTTAAGAATTTGCAGTACTTATATTTTTTCCAAGTTTTATTATTATTGTGATATATATTACTGTAAATGTTGTTGCTAGTAGATAGTATATGCGTGTGTGGTATAATTGATTCCTGTTTACAATCTGAGAAAATTGGCAATACTATAAGCATTAACACATTTTAACACATTTTACCGTAAAATATCTGTAAAATATCATGGTGGTGGTGTGACTAATGAGACAAAACAAAAAACAATCGATCTAAATAATAATAATAAGAAGGAGGATAGTACATTATTTTGAGTATGTGTTATCTTGTCGAAAATCGTGGTATGAATCATGAAAAAACCAGGGAAAAAAGTTATGATTATAGAATTAACAATATTAAAGTATATTAAAACAATATAATGCATAATAGCAAGGTAAGTATATCTGTTGGGAATAGTTTGGTGAGATAAATAAGTTAACATAAGGATGCAACTAGATTAATAAGCGAAACATACCATAATGCGAATGGAAAGGTGAAAATGATTTTGTAGTGAGTTTGTTTATCAGATTTAAGTTGTACAGATTGGGTATAATAGAATAACGGATAAAAGCATATAATGCAGACATTACTATCTAGTATAGTGGAGTGATGTAGCAGCACAGTACTTTGTATCGTCAGTCACTAAATTAATTAAGTAATTGACGTTTTTCACGGACCAGGTCAGCAATATTATTTATTGAAATTATCTCGGAGGTATCAGTTTGTCTCAAAAGTATGCGCCCTCCGGTGGACCAATAGTGTTTATAATTATTGTCTTTAGCAAATTTTTTTGTTTGCGATAATAAAAATTTTCCTTTTTGAGTTAATTGGTCTGATACGTAAATGTGTTTGGCGGCTTGCGATAATCCTAGGTCCCTTGTATTAATTTTATTTGTCATACTGGTTGTGGATTTCCTATAGGTTTTGAATTTGGATAGGAAGTCATCCCGCGATGTTATGGTATTGAAAGTCGCTACGATAGGTCTTGGATTTTTATCGGAGAATTTCGGTCCCAGCCTGAAGATTTTTGTTATTACAGAATGCACGTCGGTATTTTCGTAATTGATAATTTTAGAGATTTTTTTGACAAACTTCTGTATTATTTTCAATGTCGGACTCCGGAACACCTCTAATCTCGATGTTACAAATTTGGCTTAGATACTCCAATTTATCAATTTTTTCATCTTGTTTAGAAATGTTATTTAGTAGTATATTATTGCGATTTTTTTGAGCAGTTAATTCTTCGTTGACTATTTCTTGTACTGTTCATTTTAGTAAGCTCCCCCATGCCAAGTGATTATAATAATCTACATTTTGTTGTTTACTTTACAGGGTAAATCTTCTGTTGTGTTTTAATCATTTTAAAGACCAATTACCATACATCAGACATGTGGTTAATATTATAATTTTATTTATTTCAGATCCGGGGTTTACTACCTAACGACCAATGCTGAAAAGCCTTTCTATCAAGGATGAAGAATACATTTATTTATGTGCCATGTTATTTGTGTGTTTAATTATTGATAATTAAATATTGTAATTTTTGATACCATCACAAAGAGCTTAATTTTTTGAATACCTTATCATTTTTACTCCTTATAATTCACTTTTCATGTATATGAAATGATTTTTATCATATCTGAAAACAAAATTACTTGTTCAAAAGTGATAAAGTAGGCAAAAATTGGTGGAATGTAGTGTTCGATATAAAAAAAACACAGACCTTATAATTTTATTGAACAACATTATGTATGAAAGCTTTTAATATCACAAATTACTATCTTGCCAAAGTCTGTGAGAAGGTCCTTCACACTAAATAACTGTTTACTATTTAGTGATAATTAAGTGAATAAAATAGTACGAATGTTCCCCAGTCATAAATGAACATTTAAAGATATTTTATTCTTGAACAAAGTTAGAAAAAAATAAGAATATAGTCAAATCGATAAGTTTACACCGGTTAATCCTGTGGCGTTGAAACTGGTTACACATTTAAACATAACATTTCGGGTTTGCAAATTCCGCACATTTTTCAAATCCCGCGGGATTCGGGGATAGAATATCGAAGTCAAACGTAATTCCGCGGGATTTGCTGGATTTTTATTAAGAGTTAACAAATTGAAATAATGATAACATTTCATATTTTTTTATTAATATGTGGTATCAAGTATCTTTGAAACTAGTATATTACAAATAAGACTTTTAAAATGTAACAAAGTAATTAATTGAATAGGACAATCAATAATATTTGTAATATTATTACATTTAATACAACTTAACAAAGTGGTATTTTAACATCCCTTTGAAAAGTAATTAAAAATTATGAAAAATAATTGTAAAAATTCACCCATAACCTAACCTAACAACTTAGTTAAACTAATTCCTTTAAATCACTTTTAATGATTTTTCTAATGAGTATTGAAGTGCCACTTTGTTGAGTTGCCGGTTACCCATAAAAACATATTGAATATACGTACTTTAAAAAGACTATTAAAATAAGATCGTTAAACATATGGACAGTTCTGTTATCCATTCATAAACGGTCACGTATACACAAAAACCCAGCAGCGGAAAACGCAGCTCTCTCTGCTTCCACACTAGTTAGTGGAATTATCGTCAAGAAAGTGTGTTAACTGAAGGTTTATCCATCCGAAACCTTTGTTTTCATAAAGAGATATATCTTTCTTCAAAATCAAATCCAGGTTTTAATTTTATTTTTGGTGTAAATTTAGTTTTTTTTTTAATCCCTTACGTGAAAATTTCGCAAACCCGCAGGATGAAATACCCGAGGGATTGCCAGATGTGTGATTGCAAATCTTAATAACTAATAACTGATAGGACTGTACGGTAGGCTTCGCCTCTCATTTTGTGAGTTTAAAATGCTCTGAGGTTGATGATAGTGGGAGTAATTTTAAGGAGAATATAGTTAAAAAAATGATAAATCATATTTTATGTGCAGAAATATAATCATTTTTTTTATTAGTAAGTAGATACCAAAGTGTACATTTAAATATTTATTATATACGTATTATTATTTAAAAAAAAGATCCAAAAGCATATTCATCCCGCAATTGGAATTCGTCTTCGAAGCAGGACGGGCAATGGATACGGTATGTAGACCTCCATAAATATTGATTGTGACTGCTAGGACCCAAAAAAAAGTAACATGCAATAAATATACAGTGGTTTCAGTACGTCCCCATGTTTAAAATAAAAAAATTAAAACGTCATGATTTTTTTTCATTTTTTTTCCTATAGGGCCACGTGATGCGCACTCCTTCTCGTTCCTGAAGCACCACACGGACGAGATAGAGAGCGTATCACGTAATCCGCAGCGACGTATGGAATGTGGTCAGTGGTAGCGAGTGGAAAAAAAAATATTGAAAAACAATATCATAAGACTGGACAGTGACGTCTAGTGATATTTTACCTCAAATAAGCCCAGGAATAGCTTATTGAAATCCTTCGGGTACGTGCTGATACATCCTGTACAGTGTACAATATTAATAATATTTATAGAACTTTTGTGATAAAATACTCTGTCGACTACAAAACGTGGGATCAATTTATGAGATTTAAAACAATAAAAGGATTTAAAACAATAATTGGATAAAATTTGCATTAAAGCTTATGCAATTTTTAAAAGAATTTCTGTGATCTTAAGGTCAGTTATTGAATTTCTCTACAATTGGAAAAAAAATGTACATGTTTTAGTACTTTACTGTGAAAGAGTATAAAATGTTGGTTGGTTGAAAGTTCTGAAATTTAAAAAACCTCTTTTGCTTCTATTTCGTAGGAGGCGAATGGCTAATTGACCCATTAACCTCTCATTCAACCCATTATTATTTATCTCCACGCTCACGGAAAGGGATCGTCCATCAATCACGCGAGGCTCGAAAGGCGGGAGGGGGGGGGGGGTTCGGAAAAAAATCACGAAATATCACGAGGGGGGTGGGGTATAATGAGATATCAAATGTATTTATTTTTCGTGATAATATTCTGAAAATTTCAAAACACTTTGTACTAAAAAAAATACACGTGATTTTGGGGTAGGGGGGGGGGTTAATCTAAAACCTTACCACATATCACCAGGGGAGGGGGGGGGGGGGGGTTAAAAAGTTGCTAAAAACATAACGTGATTAATGGATGACCCCAAACAGAAAATATTATTAATTAAAATAAAATCTAATGAGAATCATTTTAAATATAGTACACAATTCATATATTGTTTTTAAATATATATCTAATTAAAACAGAGGGTCTAAGATTATATAAAATCATTCAAATTTGATATGTTTACCTGATTGGATGAAGAGGTGCCGAATGTCCTAAATATTAATTGGTGCATCTGGAATAGCCCGGGAATACTGGTGTAAAGGAGGCGTAGGTGTAAAATTAGGGTTAGAGATATATTAATAGAATTTGGTATAAATGGATTAAGATCTTGGTTTCTTGGGATACTTGGTTACTTAAAAGGGGCTTGGGTTTGCCGAAAATGAATTGGAGGGGTAGCTTGGGTAATTGGAGTAGGCGCTTGGATTGCTGGAAAATGGGCTTGAGAAGGAACTGGGGCTACTGGATAAAGAACCTGGGTTTCTAGAAAATGAGCTCGCGAAACTGGAATAGCTTGGGTAGCTGGAGCTGGGATAACTGGAAGAGGAACTTGGGTAACTATAAGAAGAACTTGGGTAACTATAAGAGGAACTTGGGTAATTGAAGGAGGAGCTTGGGTAGGAGCTAGGATAACTGGAAGCGTAGCTGAAACAATAAAAGGTATGTATTTAGTTTTGTAGGAATCTGTAATATTAACGATTCATCAGATTTAATAATATGTACTTATCATATAATACAGGTAAACTAGGATTAAAATAGACTGAATGCTATAGAAATGAGATCCCTGAGGCGTATATTTGGTAAAACCATGTGTGATTGTATGAGAAATGTGTAAATCCGCACAGAATGCAACGCTGATATAAGCGTAATGAGTAAGATAACAAAAGGGACGCTTATATGGTTTGGGCACGTAGAGCAAATGAACGAGGAAGGAATGTAAGGAGAATACATGACGCAAATTAGAATAGTAGAAAAAAAACGAGTGTACTTTAGACCACACGACTGAAGTAAAACTCCTTTAGCTCCACCTATATGATAGGACGAGAGAAAGAAAATGAGCGCGCGCACTGCTCTCTATTGCTCCCACAGTGCGATACAGGCAATAGGCCTGCACTGTGTCTTATATATACGAAACGTAACTGGCCATGAGAGAAAGACAGAAAGAAAATGTGTGCTCGCACCTCTCTCTCTTGCCCCTACAGTAATATTTTTTTAACAGCTTTTCGTAACGCTCTCGTAACGCATTCACCAGCTTACTCCCCAAGTCAAGCGTGCTTAAAGAATTTTTACTTCAAAAAGTCGGGGACGCCCTAGGAAGACATGGCATCACCGAGTGAATCAGACACTTGAGTTGTGTGTGCAAGACCGAGGTGCTTGGCTGTCTACCCTCTCTGCCTACCCCTGCGGGGAAAGGTCGTGCTGAGTAGTTCATTATTTAGTTAGTAATATCATTATGCCACCAATAAAAAAAGTGTTGTAGATAGTTGCATCTCGTTTTGTTCACCATTACATAACAGAGATCCCTAGCATGGTGGACGAAATATACGCGTTCTTGTTTTCAAATAAACAATTATTTATAGATATGTAATACTAAACCATGCAATGTACAAACTAAAGTCAGGCCTCATGCGTATGACCTTAAGTAACTCCTATATTGTTACATATAAATTTGAGTGTACGTATGTGCAAGGAAATATTTATCTATGTACTGCAGATAAGCTGCCACGTGACAGCTTTACATCACTTTTTTTTTGGTTATTAGTTTAAATTCTTGTAATACCTACATATAAATGTTTTATAATAAAAACAATAAATGTGTACGAATTTTTCACGGAAATGTCGGTTAAAACAAGAACATGAAAAATTGCAGCGGCCAGCTCCAATTACTAAAGTTCTCCACGGTCTGGTTTAAAATTGGAACATACCTATAATAATAAATAACCTCCGCTCTCGAGATAGCTGGACTCGAATCTAATTTCAAAGGTGAAAATTTTGGCGGCCATCTTAAAGTTCTTCACCGATTTTGTTCAAAATGGGCTGAACTCGAATACTTTTTCATTAATTTTGGCGGCCATCTTGAATTTCTAAAGTTCTGCACTGATTTGGTTCAGAATTACTATGGTGGAGTTTAGAGGGGAACTGAATTTTTTTTAAAAAGTCAATTTTAAAATTCTCGACAGATATCTAGAAATTCTTTTGAATTTCAAGATAATTAAGATAAGATTTTGAATTTTAAGATTTCAAGATTTTTTCTTGAATTTCATCGGTTTCGTTCAAAATCGGTACAGGGGAGATTAACGGTTAGTTCTAATTCAATGTAATGCTTTGTAGTGGAAGAGAGAAAAACCGGGAATGGATGTGGGGTATGGCGTACGAAGTAATGCACCAATTTCACCAAAGTAGCACTAAATCAAGTATTATGTATTTATATTCATAGTTTATATTTCTATCTATATTTAAAGTTATTGTTTTTATATTTTAGCAGGAGTAGTTCAAGACATGGGCGCGGTGTATATTGGTATTGTCGTATAATATAATATGTTCTGAATTCATGTTTTAATTCAGTGAACATAATCATGTTTGCACAGATTTTATTACACATTGTAGTTACAACGCTTAAAAAAAATCATATAGATAATTACTTACATAAATTATATCTAATATTGTAAATTTTAATATAGTTTCTCCTATAAGTGTACTATGTATTAAAAGTTCAAACTTCTAAACACATAACCTAACATAGTTTCATATCTTTATGTTGTAAATCTTATTGTAATTCCTCCATCTTATTATCAGATACATGTTACACCTTTCAATACTACTAAGATACCTACTTATCTCATACTCTGTAAATCAATATATTATATGTTACCAGGTTAATTCGGTAAATCCCATTATAATATAGGTATGCTACCAGATTACTTTTTCTACTTTATCACAAAAAAATGTATGTGTACTTATATTTATATATATTATATACATTTTCTTTATTACACAACTTAGTTTCCGAGAAAAATGAAACTTTTTTGTTATGTAATTATGTACATTTCAGGAATAATATGAACTAAACATGTCAATTTGTCTGTCCTGGAATGGGAAACTTTCCTAATTGGACAGGCAAAGCTTCCTAATATGTAATTTGTACTTTCTTTTGCATCTATCTTTAATAAATAAATAAATAAATGTATTTCCTGAATCAGTAGAGCCTTTAAAGTGATTACTGTTAGGGACAACGTCAGAAAAAATTGGTTTTAAAGAACATTTGAGGATGTGATTCAGCATTCCAGTTTCGCTCCAAAATGTACATTAATACCAAATACAAAATAAAAAAGGTATGTAAGAAATTTGAAAATAAATTCACAAGTTTTTCGAAAATCGCGTCCTCAATTTGTAAGTAAAAAGTTTTGAAGTAATATAAAAAATAAAATCCTTTTTTTCACATGCAATTAATTATTGCAAACAAAAAGCTTTTCTCCAAATCGTGTAATATTTAAAATACTAAGTATATACTTTTTTCTGTTTCGGAGTTTTCGAAAAAAGTACGGGAATATGTATTTTTTTAAATGTCAATACGATGCAAATTGGCTAATCTCACCTGCCGGGTAAGAAAGCGGCCTCCCCCAAGTTCACTCCAACCAGAAGGTACGCACATACGGCAAACACCTGAAATAGTACACGATCTTAACTACAAAGCAACATTATAACAACTAATAACATAAAGAAAATCACATCCATCCAAAAATGTTTGGTTTATTAGCATATTGGCACAGTGTTAGTCAATCCAAAGGTGCCTACTATGTCTCGATACAACATTCAAAACCAAGATTTCATAAATTACCCCGTTTCTCCAGATTTCTTTTCTTTCTTTCCGCCATTCTCTTTCAAGTATACTTGAGCTAAGACTTGAGCTAGTATACTTGAAGGTGTCGTCAAACTTGTGCAATATTCGTCCCCCACACCTTCAAGTGTACTTGAACTTTGTGCGAGCATACTTGAAGGTGGTGGGACGAATATTGCACACGTTTTATCAACTTTAGTATTGTAATCTTAGGTGTAATATCGTAGCATGTGAGATTTTTAATAATATTTTCGATAAAGTGATTGATAACAAAGAAATAAGTAAAATGAGAAGTGAAAGTACGATCAATGAAAACTGCCTTCCCTCAATTCGACATTTCATATCTTTTAAGTCTGAACTCAAGTCAAGTTTTTAAACATAATCGAGAATTCTATGCAAGTACAAAAATGATTAGATTTAATTAGGTGGGGGTAGTGAGAGGAGTGATTTTGGGGGAGGAGAAGAACGGTGGGAGGAGTCTACATTACATGGGAACATCTCTAATAGGGGTGATTTACGAGGTGCTATTATTTTATGGTTTAAGGTTTCTAAAGTGCAAAAATTAAAACATTAATTTTTATTGGAATTTTTAAACTTGGATTTTTATTTGTTGAAGCTATAGCCTAGTTTTAAAATTTATAGTAGTCAAACCTACATATTGTGGGTCACAATCATTACATTCCAAAGCGTATATCCCGTTTCTTTAGAATTTATTGGAAACATCCTTATTTATAATAAAAAATTTAAAAAATGTTGTTTCCGTTCTTCCCCTCTCCCAAAATCACCCATCCCACAACCCCCCACCCAATTAAATCTTATTATTTTTGTACTTGCATAGAATTTTTAAGTTAGTCTTAAGTTTGCTAGTGAATGACACGGATGTGTCGAAACCGATAGCAGAAAATTAAAAATATAAAGTAACAAATGTAAATTGAAAATTAAAACTTTTCAAAATAAAATGGCTAGAAGTTGATACATAGTTAATGACAATTTAAATAACATAAATTTATGCAGATTTTAATGTTATTTAAATTGTCATTATCTATGTAAACGATTCCATATCCATAAATTAAAATTAGATAAATATGTGTGAATTCAAAAAAAATCGTACGGTAAGAAATGAAATTTACACAGCATTTTTGTTAGATTTGAACACAATAAAGTTAAAAAATATGACTAAAATAACATAAAATTTTCAATAGAGTTTTAATCTGAACTTACAAGCTTTGACATGATGAGGGTTGTCTTCCAATTCTTGGCTCGTAACTGCGGTAGGAATATGTAAGCCCAGTTGGATGTTCGGTATTTATACCATTTCGGTATTGTACAAAAGCAATAAAATTTAAAATCTTTCGCAAATCAAAAATAATTGAATTTTCATTTCCAGAACCAACCGATTTTTTGTGACAAGTGTTGAGGTTTACACACGGAATGGAATCACTTTATTGTTTTTACACTATTATTCGCATAAACGATTTGATTCTACACGTCATTACCACTTACATGTTTTTAATTTATTTTTATCATAAAAGGTTCATACTTTTATTATATTATTCTTGAATTATTTACGGCTTGTTATTGATTATTGTCGGATACTAAACTTCAAACTATTAGTAAATCAGTAATGGTAAATACTAAAAATCTTCGCAATATCGTTTTCGTATCGAAAATAAGTAATTGTATTGATAATAGCACCTACCGAGTAATGAGCCTTTTATTGAACTCTTTAAAATATTAACCAAATAAAGTTTTTTTTATTAATCCTTTGAGAAGGAACGTCCAGTTTTATTTTCGTTTTTGCTGTGATTGCCTGAAGGTAGGTGCTTTACGAAATAGCAATAAACAATAATTTTTTGCAATTAATAATTGATGTAACAATTAATAATTGCAATTAATAATTGAAAACATTTACAAAAAATACAAAAATAAATTAGCTAAATCATATATCTTGTACAAAAAAATCCGGAAGGAAAATAATAGAGAAAAATAATGTAATTAGGTAATAAAATTTCCAATTCCATAACAAAAATTGTACTAATTAAAAATTAAAAATCTAAATAATAAGAGATTTATAAATGAAAAATATGGAATCTATAAATTGAAGTGTAATGAATGTGGATTCTTTTATACGGGTAAAACTTTGTAGGTAAAAGTTTCTCGGAGTTTGCCAATCATTTGTTGGAAGCGAGTCACACTATTAACTTGAATAGTGGAACTGTGTTACTAATTTGTAATTTTGATGGTGTTCATTCGGACAAATTGGAAATCTTAAAAATTAGAAAGAGCTCTTCTAATCTTACAATTATAAATAATCAAAAAATATTTTTAAATGACCCATTATTAAACTTCGATACGTTTTTAGATTTCACGGCCAAAGGTATTTACATTATTTGTTATTATGTTTTGTCGTGTTGCCCTACCTCCTTCTTTAGCCAACGTTTCGGACAGCGTCCATCATCAGGGCAGTCGAACACATCTGCCCCCATCATGGATACTGTAATGATGTCCGAAACATTGGCTAAACAAGGAGGTAGCGCAACACGGCATAACGCCCCAAAAACAAATAACGAAAAAAACATTATTAAACTTGTTGTCTTTATAAATTATGTCCTATTATCCCCCTTCCCACTCCCACCTTTCCTTTGACACCATTAAGTCTATGTGTACTGTTTTCATTCGTTAAGTAGGAAGTTAGAAGAAGTTAGCATTGCTCACGGAACATTTCGGTTTTTTATAAACAATAAACGTTGTAATCTATTAATTTTGAATTACAATGGTGCCACAAAATTAGTTTGCTGAAAAAATAAGAAATTATTTTTTAATTGTTTTTGGAATAACTTAATTAGTAAAACCTTAAATTTTGATATTTAATCATTGAAGACAATATTAACAGAGTCTCGGCAGCGTATTTCCTTTTCCGTGTTCAACGGGAGGCGATACTGCCGTGAAACACGAACGGGTTTGTTACGCTAATTCTCTTTCTAATCTGGTGTTTAATTTAAGGCGCGCGACCTCCAATCGTGCAAGGGTTTGCAACGCAAAATGTTCTTCCAAACATTTGTTTAAGGCGGCGCATGAAAAAGAAAGGGGTCTATTCAAGACTGAATTGAAGAAGAGAAAACGTGTTAAAAAAATTATGATAACGAATTTCCTGCCAAAGAACCTTGATTTTATATAAATACATTATTATATTTTTTATATGTACCTAGTTATCCTGATTACCTTACATACATCTGTGAATGTAGTTTTATTTCTATCCTATACAATAAATAAAATAACACATCCATTGCACACAAAAAATGCCCCAAAACAAACACGGATTTGCACCGCTTAATTAATCCACACGGTAATTATAAACCCGTGCACGATTGGACGATGCGCGCCTCGTATGGAACA
The DNA here is from genome assembly GCA_929108145.2 of Limnephilus rhombicus. NCBI lineage: Eukaryota > Metazoa > Arthropoda > Insecta > Trichoptera > Limnephilidae > Limnephilus > Limnephilus rhombicus. The sequence continues at coordinate 41,259,279 of OV815273.1, read as the reverse complement.
CGGGTTTAGAAAGGGAATTAGAGTAACAAAGTGTTTCAAGGCAGTACTGCCTCCTATTGAACACGGAATAGGAAATACGCGCCTGGCAAGCCTAAGAAAACGACATCCACATTTTTTACTCCAAATATGCTCAGAAATCTCTGGTTAACATCCTTCGTGCTGATACACCCTATATAAACGCTCACATCAATCAGATCCAATATCGCATATATACGAGTATAAGTGTTTTTATCTTTCAAGCAATTCAGCCATATCAATGTTCTAAAATATTAACTTACGGGAGGCATAGCAACTAGCAACAGAAAGAAGGCACTTGTACTCAAGGTTCGTAGAAAATGTATTTAACAATGTTAGCTCATACGTGCCTTTTCAAAAAAAACTCATCGGGCGTGACGTAGCTTGAAGTAAAAGGCTCACTTTTGTATTGCAGTTAATTCAAATCGCCCAGTGGAACATGGACTTCAAGCTACGTCACGAATTTTTAGCCAATCTCTACTCCCTCGATGAGATAACCTTGTTAAAAGCATTTTCTATGACTTGACCTTGACCAACCTGACTCGTTCTCTTATACAATAGCGTAGGTACGAAATTTATTGAATTTGTATTTGTTTGGAATACCTATGAATGTATAAAATCCACGCAGCAATAACTTACTTCTACGTTTCCTGTTTGTACCTTTACTTACACAGTTTTGTTTTTTATTGGTTTTTAATGTTATCACTGACAACCCTGAAAAAACCTAAAACATATATTTTTAAACGTAAGTATGTTATTTGTAAATCTCGCAGTTCCAAATGTGTCACTAGTTTTCAGTCAGAAGTTATAAATCTTAGTCGTAAATCACTAGCTCCAAGTCTTAGATGTCTTAGATTCAACCTCTAAAACATATTTTTAACCTATCACTTCGCAAAAATATCTTTCCGGAAATGTGGAAACTAACGAAAGTAACGCCTATACACAAAAAAGGAAAAAAGTCAGAAATAGATAATTACAGACCTGTAGCTGTGTTGTCAGCACCCGCAAAACTTTTAGAAACCATAATTTATTCACAGATATATAACCAAACAAAACACGCACTCGCCGAAAATCAGCACGGATTTCGTCCCACACTGTCACCTTCAACGAATCTTATGAATCTCACCACCTATATTAATAATTCATTTGAAAATTTTGTAAATGTTGATGTGATTTATACAGACTTTGAGAAAGCATTTGATAAAGTCGACCATGATATTTTATTAAAAAAATTAAGTGACATCGGATTCTCTCAGAATTTCCTCGCTTTTGTGGCTAGCTACTTACGCAATCGTCATCAGTATGTCAGTTACGGACACTATCTCTCTCACGAATACAAAACTAACTCCGGGATTCCCCAGGGATTGAATCTAGGACCCCTTCTCTTTCTCTTATTCATCAATGACATTGGCAACACCATAAACCACTCAAAATATCTCCTTTTTGCTGATGATATAAAACTTTTCAAAGCAATCAAAAGTTACATCGATTCCATTCTTCTGCAGAACGATCTTGATTCTCTTGTCAAATGGTCGGAACTGAACAACTTACCCTTCAGCATTCAGAAATGCAGTGTCGTTACATTTACAAGATCCAAAGATACATTCCCGTTCCCCTACCACATTAATAAACATGAATTAACACGTAAAAATGAGATTCGAGACCTTGGCGTAATCTTTGAAGCAAATCTCTCTTTCAAATCCTATATATCTGATATTGTCTCCCGTGCCAACAAAATGCTTGGATTTGTTCTTCGTAATTCAAGATCATTTACCAACGGAATCGCAATCCGAAGAACGTATGAAGCACTTGTTCGCAGTATCTTGGAATATAGCTCCATTATTTGGGCCCCTTCTGAGCAAAACCATATTCTCGAAATAGAAAAAGTACAAAAGAGATTCATGCGTTACCTATACATGAGGGAATATATGTACTACCCTTTCCTGTATCCATCCTTATTCTTAGCAGGAATGCTCGATCTTAATACATTAGAAGCCCGCCGAAAAATATTTTTAGGAAAACATTTTTTTAAGATAATCTTTGGAACTATACATAATCCACCTATTTTGAAAGAGATTAACTTATATGTCCCAGACAAGTATACTCGTGGAAGGTCCCATACCCTTTTTTATGCTCCAAAAGCGAGGACTTCTGCCTATCAGAACGCGCCAGTCAACAGAGCTACTGAACTGCTCAACGAGTCTGCATTGACCATCGACATTTTTAACGTAACCTACAGGCAGTTTAACAATTATCTTTTGACGTATGTCACAAAGTAGTGAAACTGACCTTTTTATGTGTTTTGCTATACTTTTTGTCTAATTTGTAATCTTCTCCATAATGTATTGGTGAATAACCGTTTTACGGAGAACATGGAAAATAAAAAAAAAAAATAAAAATAAATAAAATGTAATTCGCTAGTTATAATTATAAATCTTATTGTAAGCCAGTTATATTAAATTTATTATACATTTATTTATACGGCGCCTTTGAGTAGAGCGTTAATAAATAATAATATTAGAGCGTTAATAAATCTTACTCATATTATAAACGCGAAAGTTTGCATGGATGTATGTGTGTTTGTTACTCCTTAACGCAAAAATTACTGAATGGATTTTAATGAAACTTTATTATAATATAGCTCATACATCAGAATAACATATAGGCTATACTAGGAAGGGGACGGGAGGAACGGGGACGCACGGGAAAGGTGATTCAGGGAGAAACGATAATGTATTTCTTTGAATATGGCATTGCAACACATGCTGGGAACCAGCTCGTAATAAATAAACCTTTTTTGTAAAAACTAATGTATCTTTGTTTGTCCATTATGTATTCTTATACCATTAATCTGATTGCGATGAAAATTTGTTAAGTTGTTGTGCTCACGCCTGCGAAGGTTTCTATATGTAATTGAGAACTCTGGATTTATGAAATTTGTATGAAAAATTACAATAGGTGGTACGCCAGTTGTTTGGAAAATGTGTGTATTTCGTATAGTTCAGTGAGGGAAGGAGAAAGGGGGGAGAAGGTTTGCAGGACGGGGGACGCGGTAGGGGAGAAGCCAGGTTTGGTGGAAGGGGAATGTAAGAGGGATGGAGCAGAGAAGGGGGGAGGGGGGGGGGGGGCAGAGGGAGGCTTTTCGCACGAACGGTTGTATGTGGCCTGCTCACGCACCGGAAAACCTTCTGATTTATTCGTGGATGCACCAAACGGAAAAACAAAAAATATTGTATGTCCAAAAGCACTTCATTAAACAATATTAAAACACAATCAATTTATTTCTTTGAATGACATTTCAACGCCGGACTCTCGCTAATATATATACATTATTACTCATTAACGATATTGCTTCACGCTTAATGATAATGTATGTATTATCTGTAGATTTAGGGAACTCCGTTCGAAAACAAGTCGTTCAAGATATGATCGGATCATATAATAATCTAGGCACATAGTTCTTCACTCCAAAATGATTGTATAATAACACACCTCAATAAATCAATGTTAGCATAATACCTGATAATCTTCTGGTGGGTTTTATATAATATAATTGGCATAATTTATCTCATTCATTCTGTTCCACCGTTATACTAGGGTCAATCAAAAGCAATGCCTCCTAATTTTTTTCTCCTATTAATTACTAGCTTTTTCCCGCGGCTTCGCTCGCATGGCATTAGGGGATTTCCACTCAGCCTCCTCCACCTTCCCTCTCCCCACTACACTCCCCCCATCAATCCCCCTCCCCCTCCACCCACCCCTCCCCCCACTCCACTCCCCCCATCAACCTCCTTCCCCCCACCCCCTACCCCTCCCCACAACCTCCTCCATCCTTCCCCTTTCCCCTTCCTTACCTCCTCCCTCTCCCTCTCCTAACCCCCTTCCCCCTTTATTAAATCGGGTAAATCGTTAAATAGTTTTGGACCTATGTAGGTATTCGTAATAGCGTTGTGTAGCTGTCGTGTTGCATATCGGTACACATTTGAGTATATTCAAAGTTATTATTTGCCTTGAGGACAGTCCAGATCTTTAAAATCTTTTGCGATAAGGTTTTATTTTTAAGTTTTCAATTTTTGAGACGTGTTTGGGTAACGCATAGTTCACCCCAAATTGTTACGTGGCTTAAGCTTTCAGCCGATTTCTTACATATCTCCCTTAAACATTTGCAGCCTTACTAATAACAAATCGCCTTAACGAGCGGTCAACTGCATATTTGTTGCTTGCGCGGTGCATTGTGTTTTTACGTCTTTACTAATAACACACTCACGTATTTTATGATTTTTATGTTGGTCCCCTTGAATCTCACGTAGATCAGCGGCCATCTTGTTTTATAAACTTCGCGGTAAAACAATGTTTGACAATGTTCAGTTGTATTTGCAGTTAATTTTTATGTTTTTGAAGATAATTTTCGTTTAAATGATCAATTCACTGTGATATTAGTGTAATTCAACATAATTACCAATGCTGGCGTTACTTTTTTTCAGTTTTAGTCCTTTAAATACTGTTTTATTGATGATTTAGTTTCGATAGGTTTTAGGTTATTACTGAAATTTTATTTTTTTAACGACTTTTCTACGTGAATTTAATAAAACTTCCATAAAAGTAATATTATTTAATAATGTAAACGCCTTATGCATGTGTAAATATAAACAAATTCGAGAAATCGACGTATTAATTGCGTAAAAATGAATCCAAGATGTCAGATTTTTTCAGTTATTTTTTCGGAATTATTATTATATTTTTATCCTTTTTAATTGTATGAACGAGATAAAAAGTGAAGTGACAGTTTTCTTCCAAATTCATAAAGTAAGAGGTGTGTATTTTTTAAATTTTGAATTTTCCAAAATTTTTCGACCATTTAATAGAATATGTTTACAGTCAGCTGTTTTTTTTCAAATTTTTTCAGGTTGAAACTTAAAATACTGCAATTTTCAAAAACTATCGTATATTTCAGATAAAAGGCAATTCTATCTAGTTTCTATAAAGGTATTTGGTTTTACGACATCTTCAAAAATAAGAAATATACAAGACATTTAAAATACGTTGAAAAAATTCCAAATTTCTTTCGGACATAAATCGTTAAAAGAGAGATAAACTACCCTCTCAGGCCGTGTAAACAATGTGTATTTCTTTAAATGAACAATTTTTTAATTAGTAATGTTTTCACATCCGCGGCCGTTTGTCAATTGAATAAAATTTTCACGGGGTTTTTTAGTAAGGCTGTTGATGTTTTAAAGCTTTTAAAACAATACACGTTATTTTTTAAGACAATATCTAGATGCGTTCCACGCCGAAACAACAAATTGTGAAAAAATTTACAATGTTTCTTTAAATGATACTTATTTTTACTCTATTTTAAACGAGTCGTGTTTTATTAAACATTTCAATTTTGTCGCTTTAAAGATTAGCGCGCTCCTCTAACATTCGTAATTAGTAATTACACATCTCTCCATCTTCTTCTTTTTGAGCGCGGATGCGACGCCTTAAGTGGATACGTTTGGTGACTTACCAGGGTTGCCCGGGTTCATGGGATGAGATTTGTGGGGATCTTCGTAGCGGAAATGCCCACCAACTGCGTGCCAGCCGGATCGGGAGAGACTGGTTGTGAGAGACCTTTTGAACTCCTTAAACGAACGCCTTACACCGTAGTGGGAGGGATGGATTCATACATACGTCACTCCTGGACACACCGACTTCAAGATTCCTTCCCACCCCTAACACATTTTTCCTTTCCAGAACTACTTCTCCTTCCTTACCTAAAAATACCCTCACCGAAGATGTCATATAGGCCCTAAAGGGAATTATTTTTCTCATGGCTTCTTGGAGCTAATGCTAAAAAATATTATTAAATTTATCAAACAGTTCACTTGTTGGAAAATCTTTTGCTTTTGAATATCTGTAATAATCTTTATTTTAGTTTGTTATTCATAATTCCATAGCTACAAATTATTTATTATGCTCGTGGGAAATTTTGGTAAAAGATAAAATCAGAAGCCGGGAAAAATATTTCGGAAGATCCAATCCATGATTTATCATATCTCTATTTTATATTAACGTTTAAAAGATATAATCCATCGCGTACTTTAACATAATATTTATCTATCTATTTCCCCGAGATTTTCTGATAAAATGTAAATCTGATTAATTGACTATATATAAGCAATGTTTTTTCAATCAGTTATCATCAGTTCACTGTAAACATTTCAAGATGAAAGCCGTGACAATTGTTGTTCTCTTCGGAGTGTTGAACCTCGGTAAGTTATAACTAATGACATAAGAATGTTGGTTTGTCTTTTAGGCACGGCTTCCCGCATTTCTACCGATTTATTACATATTTTCCTTAATACAAGTTTTAAAGCTCTTAAAATTACATGTTATTCTTGAACATAATATCTATACATTCCCCACGCCAAAACAGCAATTATCGCGAATTATGCTGTCAAAATTATTATAAACACGTTTTTTCAGTTATTTAACAAATTATGCGTATGAAAAAAACCATAGTTTTTCTTTAATTGCTATTTTAGACATTCCCGTGAGATTTTTGCTCTGTTTTAAGCAAGTCGTGTTTTATTAAACATTTTCACAATTTTCGCTAAAATATTATCGTTTTTAATATTAACGCGCTCCCTCCAACATTCGTATTTACACATCTCTCCTTCTTTTTCTTTTTGAGTGGGTACTGCCCGCCATATTGATTATTAATTTAAAATATATAGAAAATACAAATATTATAGGTATTAAAAATAGGTGCCTACCTACTAGTCTATTTTTTAAGCCCTGAATTATGAGGTCGTCACCTATTATTTTTTTATTTTGATGCAAATGTGACAAATTAAATTAACAAGTTAAATGCCAACATCCCTGCTACATCACCTTAAGTGATTCGCTACGTTTGGTGACTTAGCAGGGGTGTCCGGGTCATGGAGTGAGGTTTGCCTAGGTCTTGGCGGCGATTGCGTTTTCCCACCAACTGCGTGGTGGGCCGGATCGGGAGAATCTGGTATCGGGAGACCTCTCCAGCCGGATTCTCGAACCATCGCCTTGCACCGTAGTGGGAGGGATGGATTTATACTTACGTCACTCTTGAACACATTGACCTTCAGAATCCTACCCACCCTTCACAACTTTTTCCTTCCCAGAGCTTCCCCTCCTTCCTTTCCCAGCATCCCCAAAAGATTACATATTTTTCCTCAGGGTCTCCTGTGTGGAGTTAATGTAAAAAAATGTATAAAAGACAGTAAATTTAGTTTACGATATGTTCAAAAATGACATTATAAGTGAACTTGGGGAAAACCTGTGCAATGGTGTCTCGTGTGACGTCACGAGAACATCACGTCAATGGTGTCTCATTCGTAACACAAAATTGAAATGACAGTGTTCCAGTACCGCCGGGCATTTTTACATTAGATGTTACAAGATTTTCGATCGGCTCCAAAAATCAACATTTTTATAGCTCACTAGCCTTTTCCCGCGGCTTCACCTGCATGGTGTAAGGGGGGTTCCCGCTCCGCCTCCTCCACCTCCCCCCCTCTGGTTCTGTTATCTAACATACTAGGTATGATAAAATAGACAATTTTTTTATCACTTCTTCTAATAGTGCAAAATTATTTTGTGGTAACATTTAAAATTAAAATCAATAGACAACTTTGTATTAACCACTTAATTATTTGCAAAAACCGACATGTTTCGTCAGCAAAACTGACTTTTTTTTTTTTTTTTTTTTTTAATTGTTTATTTGGCTTTCACCCATTAAGGGTGATCTTGGCCATTTATTAAAGTAAGTTACATATTTTTTTAAATAAAACTGACTTCTTCAGGGTTTTGACAGAACTAATTTTAAAAATAGACAAACATAGGTAATAGAGAAAAAAAAAGACATAAACAATAATAAAATTTGAAAGAAAATAATGTGTACGGGACGAGGGGCAATATAGAACAATTAAAAATTTAAAAGGGGAATAGATTTAATGATGGGTCATTTAAAAACAATTTTTGATTATTAATAAGTGGTTAATACAAAGTTATCTATTAATTTTAATTTTTTTATGTTTAATGCAACTGGGACTTTGTAAGAATATGGGGAAAATTTGTTGCGGATAATATTAATGTTAAATCTGTAGATTGAAATACGTAGTTCGACAAAATTATTAAAAACAATATAGGTCCCAATGGGCAAGTTGGTTAAGGCCTTCTTCTTCTTTGTGTGCCGTATCAGGTCCCCCCGACGTTGGCGATCACTCTTGAAAATGTCTCTCTGTCTTGCGCTGCCCGGAATAGCTCCTCCACACTTCTAATGCCGGTCCACTCTCGTATATTTCGCAGCCAAGTCATTTGTCTCCTAAGGCCTTAAGCGACCATTATCTTTTTATTTGTCTGCGTCTAGTTCTTTTTAATGTTTCGTTTAGATTTATTGGTATTATCTTATTCCTCAATAATATATAAACTAATAATATTATTTTTTTCTAGCAATTGCGATTCCCACACCTGTTCTGGATAGATTTGTTGCCGAGACTGACGTTATTCTCAACCTTTATACCAGGTAAGATTTTAGTGGAAAGTCGCGAGTTTAGTAAACGGTGAAAAAAATTTTGGGAATATTTGTCGTTTATGTCATTTACGAGTACGCTATTTGTTAAATAATTGTTTCCTTTTTTATTTCCATTTTTTTCAGAAACAATCCCAAGGAATCCCAAGTTTTACAAAATGGAGACGTTCAGAACCTAATCGACTCCAACTTCCAGCTGGACAAACCTTTGAAGGTCTTTTCACATGGATGGACAAATCAATCTAAGTCTGACAGTTTAGTTGAAGGTAATGAAAGAAATTTTATTGTAAAGAAAATGTGGTAAGAACTTTTTCATTACCCCGTAAAAGACAATTTTTACATTACCTCCACACAGGAAGACTTGAGAAAAAGAATTCACCTGAGGGCTTAAGTCATCTTTGGGGATGCTGAGTGGAGCGTCTTTTTTGGAAAGGAAGGAGAAGAAGTTCTAAGAAGGAAAAAAGATGAGGGGTGTGTAGGAATCTGAGGGTTATCGTGTGAATCCATCCCAAACGTAGCGATCCATTTGGATATAGCAGAGGTGCTAATTATCTAATAAATTGTTCCCGTGGCGGCGGTACCGATATCCATCTCCCAAATCGAATAAGACAACCCATATTGGCTGCCAGCGTTTGAACAATTAAATACGGATTGGCTATTCCAGCTTTCCTGGCGTGCCGAGTTTTTAAAATGATTTACTATTCCAGTATTCTTGACCGGTGGAGTATTATTTAACGTAATTTACCTAATATTCCAGCATTCCTGGCGGGTGGAGTATTTAACGTGATTTACCTATGTACAGTTCCAGCTTTCCTGGCCCGTGGAGTAGCTATCGTGATTTACTATTCCAATTATCTTGACTGGTAGATTGTTCAACGTGATTACCTATTCCAGCTTTCCTGGCCATTGGAGACTTTAACGTGGTGCTCGTGGACTGGACCGCCGGCACGGGGGGAGAAGAGGTGAACGTGGTCGCCAACGCCCCCTTGGTAGGAAAATTCGTGGCCTCTTTCCTGGACTGGCTGTCCACCCTCGGTCTCCCTTTCTCCCAAATCCATATCATCGGGCACAGCCTCGGCTGCCACGTGACCGGCTGGGCTGGAAGGAGCTGCAAACTGGGCCAAGTTGATTACGTTACTGGTAAATAAATCCGAACATCTTATTTTTTTTTAAATTACATATGGATTAAAATTACGATGCCGTCCAAGGAAGATTTGAGTTCTAAATACTCAAATTCTTCCTTCAGATCGTGTCAAAGTTAAAATAACAGAAGATTCTTAATGAGATAATACGCACATAATTGTGAATGTTTCCTACGGTGTGTAGTCAAGACAAAGCAATGTGACTATTAAAACTCCTCATATGTCACATACCTATGTTGCTGGTAACTTCTTACACTTTACAAAATATCTACTTATATAAATAAGAGCGGTGTGGATTTGATTTAATACAAACCTACAGTTTTATTGAATGACTGCCGAAATTTTGTACACTTGATCTTCAAAACAGAAGGTCAGTATTTATTTTAGATTTCGAAAAAACTCTGCGTAATAAATACTTGGGCTACTCGGGGATGTCAACAAAAATTTCAACTAGTAAAGTATAAATGTTTCAGCAATTTATATCAACGTCATTAAGAAAATCTACTAATATGAAAAATAAATGCAAATTTTCAACAATCCGCTAAATTAGGTTTTCTTCGCAGGTCTTGATCCATCAAAGAAATTCTGGGAGGATTCTCCAGACAAGATAAACGCAGGTGATGGGAAGTACGTGGAGATTATTCACACTAACACTCACTACCACGCCCTGATCCTCCCCACCGGTACAGCCGACTTCTACCCCAACGGGGGAACAAACAACCCCGGTTGTGAGGGCAACGATAACTGTGACCACATCAGAGCCATGCAGTTCTTCGAGGACTCCATCGGTTCTAACGGGGGATTCGTGGCACAAAAGTGCAACAACTATGACGAGATTGTCAGTTTAAGCTGCGCCAATATTAGCACCTCTTACATGGGTGGGACTGGGCCAGCAAAAAGCATGTAAGTTGACTTACCTATTTATTTGCAAAAAACAAACAGCATATGCACGGTGTCCCAAAACTCGTAGAACAATGGGAAACTGGAGAATCTACATCACATTTGGAGTTGATTTCGTAATCATTTTCTCTTGCCATTCTTACAACAAGAATGTCAAACTTATTTTCAAAAGACCTAAATTATTCCCTCGGATGGGGTGATATCGTCAAGTAATTCTGCTGTTTAGTTTTCAGTTACTGAATAATTCTCTTTCAATAATAAAACGACAAATACCAAATCCGTCTCTTGGAAGAAACTTATATTGCAGCTTAATGTAACTTTATTGTCTTCCTTCATTTCAATATTTATTTTAAAATAATAAAATGAAAATGCAAGATAATAAAATTTTCATTAATAATTCTTTCAGTTCTGGGGTTTACTACCTGACGACCAACGCGGAAAAGCCTTTCTACCAAGGATAAAGAATAAATTTATTTAGGCACGAATTGATTTTTGTTTGTCCATTGTATTCTTGCCTGAAAAATAAATTTGATAAATAAAAACAATTCTCCATCAATAAATCAGTTTTTATTTTCATCGAACTTTCCAAAAAAAAGACCAAAAAATCGAAAATTAAAATTAGGGCCAACGGCACGTGGTGTTTTGTTTGACCTATGGTTTCTTGCCTGTAAAAAAAATTGTTAAATAAAAATAATTCTCCATCAATTATTATTTTTTTAATTTATAAACTAACGTTGAGACAAGATTTTTATGCATAGCACAAAGGGTAATAATTATTACAAGCAATAATTGTCAGCCTGAAACACTCATTTACATTGAAAAATCTTCCGAGAAAAGATACTTGCCGCCAACGGGACTTGAACCCCGGCAAGTATCTTTTCTCGGAAGATTTTTCAATGTAAATGAGTGTTTCAGGCTGACAATTATTGCTTGTAATAATTGTTACCCTTTGTGCTATGCATAAAAATCTTGTCTAAACGTTAGTTTATAAATTAAAAAAATAATAATTAATATTTAACAAGTTTAAGTATTTCCCCAATAAATGCAGACATAATTTGTCTCGACGCCACCTAGCGAGGGATTTAACACTAACAATGTCTTCCTCGCAAAAATAAAGTTGGTTGTTTTCAGGTGGAAAAAATATAACAAGCAGTAATTGTTGAATGAAACACTAGTATATATTGAATTATTTGGCGGGTATTTGATAAGCCCCCATAGCTCAGTGGTCAGAGCATTCGACCGGTAATCGGAAGGACACGGGTTCAAGTCCCGTTGGCGGCAAGTATCTTTTCTCGGAAGATTTTTCAATGTAAATGAGTGTTTCAGGCTGACAATTATTGCTTGTAATAATTAATTCTCCATCAATAACTCACTTTTTACGAACCCATAAATTTATTTTCGCCCAACTTTCCAAGAAAATGGACCAAAAATTCCAAAATGAAAATTAGGGCCAACGGCACGCGGTGTTCCCAAGCGGTCACCCCCCATCCAAGTACCTACTGACCGGGCCCAATGTTGCGATCGGACGAGAACCGGTGTGTTCAACATGGTATGGTCGTTGGCACACATTTTAAAAGAATAAACTTACAGTATCGAATTAAATGAAGACAATATAAGCGAAACTCAATCGAAAATCTGAAAACAGAAAAATCAGAAAAAGATATTGACACATCTGGGACACGAACCCAGGACCTCTCGCTTACCGGGCGAACGCGCTAACCACTGCGCCACCGTGTCGATATCCAATTCGGTCACTTTTAACTGTATCATACTTCGACTAAGAACCACCCACACTATCTTCATTTTTCTTAACGCATATACTATTGGCTGCTATCTTTATGTATGATTGCAAGATTCAAACCCGAACTAAATGCTCTCTAGATAGTGTCTGGATAAATCTTTATCCATTTTATTTAATATGCGACATCTATTGACTTTTCTGCAAGTCTAGGATGAATATTTTTTTTTTATTTTTATTTTAACTTTATGAGTAAAACCTCAAATTGTAATATTTAATTAAATGAAGACAATATAAGCGAAACTCAATCGAAAATCTGAAAACAGAAAAATCAGAAAAAGATATTGACACATCTGGGACACGAACCCAGGACCTCTCGCTTACCGGGCGAACGCGCTAACCACTGCGCCACCGTGTCGATATCCAATTCGGTCACTTTTAACTGTATCATACTTCGACTAAGAACCACCCACACTATCTTCATTTTTCTTAACGCATATACTATTGGCTGCTATCTTTATGTATGATTGCAAGATTCGAACCCGAACTAAATGCTCTCTAGATAGTGTCTGGATAAATCTTTATCCATTTTATTTAATATGCGACATCTATTGACTTTTCTGCAAGTCTAGGATGAATATTTTTTTTTATTTTTATTTTAACTTTATGAGTAAAACCTCAAATTGTAATATTTAATTAAATGAAGACAATATAAGCGAAACTCAATCGAAAATCTGAAAACAGAAAAATCAGAAAAAGATATTGACACATCTGGGACACGAACCCAGGACCTCTCGCTTACCGGGCGAACGCGCTAACCACTGCGCCACCGTGTCAATATCTTTTTCTGATTTTTCTGTTTTCAGATTTTCGATTGAGTTTCGCTTATATTGTCTTCATTTAATTAAATATTACAATTTGAGGTTTTACTCATAAAGTTAAAATAAAAATAAAAAAAAATTACAGTATCGACTTTTAAAACCAAAATAGGATTTTTTATGTACGGAAAGAAAACGATTTACGCTTCGCGTGTTTTTTACTTGCTATCAAACAAAAATCAGAATTTTCAATTTTGTCTGAAGTTATGTTCAAAGAATCTTCACCATAATTTACGTAACAATTTTGAATCACTTTTGGTCTGCCTATCGCCATCTATGTTTGTGTAAATCAAGTTCATGTTTGAAGTTTACTCCGATAATTGAAAATTAATCTGATAGATTTCGTTACAAGGCCCACCTACGTCATGTCCTACATCAATTTGATTTTTAAGAATTTTTTTAATTTTTCGAAAACCGTTACAGTTTTTTTTATCTGTAAGACTGAAGAAAGTGAAAAAAAAGGACAGCAGTTAGGCCCTTGCTAAAATTTCTCATAAACATAGGACTTATTTATTATTTAAAAGTCAATACTGTAAGTTTACTCTTACTCGGCGTTCGCCAATGACCATACCAATACATTGAACACACCGGTCTCGTCCGATCACCGGGTAAAATAGGAGAAATGTATATTATTTATAAACCACATTTTTATTACGAAAATTACCAAGTTTTCAATATGTTTTTAAAAAAATTGCTCTTAAATTTCGTCATTTTTAATTTATAAGTTTTGTATAAAAAAGGGAGCTACATATGTTATATAACCGAAAAATTGAGCTAAGAATTATAATAATATATATCTTCATTGAACATAAATTTAACATTTAATTTTATAACTACAAAAAAGGTACATCATAAGTACAGGAAAAGTACAGTTTAAAAGTTAGTTTAACAGGCACAAGTACGAAAGTTAATAACAGAAAACGATATACATATAAGCAGTAGGTACTTAAAGAATAGAGATTTATAATTATAAATTTAGGTTTCTCCTAACCTGCCTCACTAGGCTAGCCTGTGTTGAGGCAGTAATTTTACCTCAATTTATAATACTGTGAACTTACCTACACTTATATTAGAATATAATCACACAATAGATTGGTTACATTAATAATAACAATAACAATGGCACTATATAATAACAGCATTGATTCATTACTAATATCCAAATTTGGGTGAGTGCACCGGTAAATGCTCTATCATTATTTTTTATACAAATTTTTAGTTTTTTTGTGAATCACATTTTTTATACTAATTGGAAGAATGTTGTGAAGTCTTGTTGCAAAGTATTTGAAGCTTCGTTGACCAAAAGTAGTACGAGTTATGAGAATTTGTAGTAAATCTTTTGTAATTGTTTCGAGTACAGAGAGTATTTAATTTATTTATTTATTTACTTATTTATTTATTTGTTTATTAAGACATACACAGTACATTATAATACAGATTATAAGGTATGTTAAATTTAATTATTACATGGTTATGTACCTATTACGTAAGCCCTTAGAATGTCATTTGGTAATTACGCCTGAGATATGAACCGGTCTTAAAACTTAATTATTGAATGAATGAAGTAATAATAATAAAAAGGAAGAAAATAGGGGGGGGGGAGATAAGGAGACATTTTAAAATCAAGAATTATATGCTCACTAATTGTAATTGACTGATTAAAGTTTAATGAAAAGTAAGTAATTTTAAAACAATTATATCACGCCAAGAAATTTAATAAATTAGTTTTGTATGTTTGCAAGGAATCATGAAAAATGTCTAGGTGTATTAATTTTTCATAGTGGTTATAAGTTATGATTGCGCGAGTAATTGGTGAGTTACTCGCTGCATTAGTGTTATTGGATTCTATATGAAAAAGAGAAGTGTGCCTGGTACTCTTGGTTCTCCTGGTAATCTTTTTTCATAGTATTTATGTATATTTGTGTATAGATGAGTGAGGATTATTTTTGCATATATCTGCCTTTCTGTTTTCTGTGCCTTTATGATTGGGTCTAGTGCTGATCCAGTACCGCCTCCCCACGCTATGATCCCATACTCAATAATAGATTGACAGACTGCAAAATAAATTATTTTCAAGAGTTGTAAGTCGAGAAAGTTTCGTATCGTTCTGAAAAAGTGCAAGGTTTTTCTTATTTTGTTAGCTATTATTTGAGTGTGAATATTCCATTTGAGATATGGATCAATTGTGAGATACTTCATCTGTGTAGTGCGCTCAATGTAGAGACACTGACAAGATTCATCGGAATTTAAACGTGTGTGTATTCTAATAATTTAGCGTTTGGGGCGCTTTGGGCGACCTCTCCAGCCGGACTCTGCCTGCCCATCGCCTTGCACCGCAGTGGGTGGGTTGGATTCATACGTCCGTCACTCCTGGACACTCTGATCCCCAGCTTCCTACCCACCCCTCATACCTTTTCCTTCCCAGATCTTCCTTTCTCCTCATAACCCAATGATTTATAATTTACTTTTATGTATTTTAGCCGAGCCTACAGACGCCTTCTATCTGGATTGCCCGGGCTTCACCCTCGCAGGCAAACTCAGACCTAAAGAAGGTGTCTGTCTCTTCAGCCGAGCTGACGTCAACTGTGTGCGACTGTTAAATCTGGAGAACTCCAGATTCGACGTAATGTGGGTGCGTGTCAATCTTACCAGTGCGGTAAGATTTTACGCATGTTTATACCGCTCACCGAACCTTAGCGTTTCAGACACGTCCGAACTCTTCAAACATCTAAGTAATTCTGTTGATGACCTCTTGCCCCGCTTACCTACGGCAGAGTTTGTGGTCCTGGGAACTTCAATGTTCGTAACGATCCTTGGTTAAAGTTCTCACGACCAACGGACTCGACCGACAGACGAGAAGCGGAATCCTTTGCCCTCTGCCACGGACTGGAGCAAATGGTTCAGGAGCCTACAAGGGTTCCTGATGTCCAGACTCACCGCTCCAATCTTCTAGAACTGCTTTTAACCACTGTGCCACACGGTTACAAGATTAAAGTCACAGTGCCTTTAGGATCGTCCGACCACTGCCTGGTGATGACGTCAATCCCCGTAACGTAAACGAGCGGCTGAAGAGAAAAGTGTGGCACTATAGATCAAAGGCTTGGTTTGGTCTGCGGGCACATTTTAATGCTTTCCCGTGGTCAGCTGTCTGTTTTCGGACCTAGGATCCCTCAAGATGTACCCAGGAAATTGGTGAAGTCATCACATCCGCGATGGGTGGCTTCATCCAATCCACTGTTAAAGGAATTGGTGTGGGCTCAAAGCTGTGGTACAGTCGACACTGCTCTGAAGCAGTGCGATGAAAAAACGCGGCTTACCGAGCCTATAACACATCTCAAACGTCCGAAAACAGTATATAACAAATGTATATAACAAAATGGCAAAGGAAAGCAAGAGGATCATAAATAGATCAAAATTCGAGCACGACCTGCAGATCAGCAGAAAGCTTGCTGCCTGCCCGCACGGCAGCAGAGCGTTCTGGTCGCTTGCGTGCTCAAGATGTCGCAATTTCTGCAAACCCAGTCTCCCACCTCTTACCAAACCTGACGGCTCTCTAGCAAATACTAACTTATTAGGCAAAATGTTCGCGGAAAACTCGACCCCGATGATCAAGGTGCTACCCTGCCGTTGGTTCCTCATTGCGGTTTTCATATGAAAAAGCTGAGGATCCGGCATCGGGATAAACTCCAAGTCTTACGAGGGCTTGATATTAATAAAGCTAGTGGGCCTGACGGAATACCTGCCCCGGTATTGCAGAGGTGCGCTGCAGAAATAGCTCCAATTTTGACGAAGCTTTTCAAAATGTCCCTGAAAAACCAGAGGGCACAGAGACCTCTGGTTGGAAAAAAGCAATCATTCATCCTATTCCAAAGAAGGATGAGCGCTCCAACCAAGCCAACTACCGCCCCATAGTGATCACATCAGTTGTGTCTAAGGCAGTGGTGCTCAAACGGTCAATCGCGAGAGCTTTTTGAGTCGCTCTCGAGAAAAATGTGCCTATGTAAATAGATCTATTCACAGTTTTTGTTTTAGTTGATCCTCAATTAGGCCTTAATAAGACCGCCCATTTTCATGCCTCTACGTTTATTATTTATTTGTAGCTTATTATTTTATTATTTGTTTTCTCTATCCTCATCTATGGTGTATGACGTCATTAGTCCACATAGAAAAAAAGTCTAATTATTGCATATTCATGGTGAAATATTTTCAAAAATTGTCCCCTTCAAAAGCCCGAAGTTATCAATCTAGTTTCTAGTAAGTGTTTGGTTTATTTATGAGTCAGTCAGTCCGAGTTGTAACTTGAAGGCGATACGAAGTTTATTAATAAATAATACAAAATGAGTGCGGTGAAGGCGTAGCGTGGGTTTCAGCCGCCCGGGGTGGAGGAAGATTTTGCCCCCTTGTGCTTCTTCCGCAGATTTTCAAGTGCTGACCGGTGGGGGGAGTAAGTATTCTATTTTTTATGCTGATTTTTATAATCCCATGTGCCGAGTACTCTTCCAATAAAATCATTCTTATAAATTCTACTACAAATTTATATATAACTGCTATCAGCAATCGAGAATTGTATGCCTGTAATAGAATATCGCATCTTCATCACGCATACGTATGGAATGCAACTCAAATGCAAAGCTTTACTCGGTACACGATGAATCGGCAATTTATTGTTCTATTGATAACACGAAACTGGTTTAAATTAAACTTTATACGCGGTGTATCAAAACTACACTCAGAATATAAAAATGGTTTTTCTTTGATTCTAGCGGCACTTACATTCTGAACACACAACTGGTTGTAATTAAATATGTATGCGGGGTATTAAAACTACACTCATAACATGAAATTAGTTTTTCTTGGATTCTGCCGGCACTTACATTCTGAACACGAAACTGGTTTTCATTAAATCTGTATGTGGTGAATTAAAATTACACTCAGTTTTTTCTTTAATTCTGCCGGCACTTACATTCTGAACACAAAACTGGTTTTAATTAAATCTGTATGCAGTGAATTAAAACTTAACTCAGAACATCGGGGCGGAGGAAAATTTTGCCGCCGCCCCCTTATTAGGGTACTTCAAGCGGGGGGGGGGGTACTTTCAACGAAAATCATGTTTATAAATGTTCTTAATCTTAAAACAGACGAGATTCAAACAATGACTAAAGAAGTCATGAAAATGATAGATGAGCTCAAGTCATCTAATGCCTGTGGGACAGGCGAAATTTCCTCAAATCTGCTGAAAGTATTGAAACCACTCATAGCGAATCCTATTGCATACATTTGTAATCTTAGTTTCAAGACAGGTACATTCCCAAACCACCTAAAACAATCAGTTGTTATATTGATTCACAAAAATGGAATCAAATCGGATATACATAATTATCGGTCAATATCTCTGCTCAACTCATTCTCAAAAATTATTGAGAAAATCGTAAAAAATCGTCTCACCCTCTACCTAGAAACTCATAAAATCTTATCTAACAACCAGTTCGGCTTTCGTCCAGGTCTAGGAACAGAAAATGCAATTGCTAAACTGGCGGATATTATTTCCAATAATATTGACCGGGGAAATAAATCTATTGCTCTCTTCTTAGATCTTGCCAAAGCTTTTGATACCATCTCGCATAAAATACTTCTAAAAAAACTAAAGGCTATAGGTATTCAGGGACAGCTACACAAATGGATGGGTAGTTACTTAGCTAACAGATACCAAAAAGTCAAAATTAATGATACTATTAGTGATCCGGCCCTTGTAGAATTTGGTGTACCCCAAGGAAGTACCTTAGGACCTATTTTGTTCAGTATTTATATAAATGATCTATGCAACAGCAATTTTTCCAATCACATTATAACATTTGCAGATGATACTGTCTTAATATTTGAAGGAAGAACATGGCACGATGTACACTGCAAAGCAGAAGATGGAATAAAAGAGCTAAAACTTTGGTTAGACAGTAATCTGTTAACACTCAATTCGGAAAAAACAAAATTTATACGATTTAGTGCGACAGAAGCCGGCCAACCCAAGGAAGTATATAATATTTTTGTACATAAATGCACTGACTCAACTACCTGTACTTGCTATAAATTAGAATGCGTGGACAATATAAAATACCTTGGTGTTGTATTAGACAAATACCTTAGATGGGACGGTCACGTGGACCTAGTCACCACAAAGGTTAGAAAGCTCACGTACATGTTTATGACAATCAGAAATATCTTACGTAAAAAAGAATTGAAACTCATTTATGATGCTATGTGCGGGTCACTTCTAGACTATGCATCCTTAGGTTGGGGTGGATGTGTAAAAACTGTTTTGGACAAACTAGCAAAAGCTCAAAAATCACTACTAAGGGTAATCCTTAAAAAACCATTTAGATATCACAGTGATGCACTATTTGAAGACTTAGAAGTTCTGGATGTTAGACAACTGTACATGAGAAAATTAATTTTAAACACCCATAAACAACGCCACCTCTACCCATCTATTAACCACTCTCACAACACCCGACACTCACGGAGAAATCCAATTGTAACACTCACAACCAAAACATCTCTCGCTCAAAGACACTTCACTTTCTTAGGTCCAAAACTATACAACTTCATGCCTGATGCTTGGAAAAAGGAAAGCACAGGTGTTCTTCGTAAATTGACCACTACTTGGTTTCAACAATTAGGGAGAAAGGAGAGTGAACTTTTACTACATAAAAAATAAAATCAAACACAAACCAAAAACAACAACAAAAATTCCAACAAAAATAAACTAAGTAAAAGATACCCTTTTCTTCTAATCTATATTATTATGTGTATCTACCTATCTGTATGAACCTACCTATTACTTTTAAATTAGAAAACAGCTGTCAATCTTATGTTAATTGCATATTTTATTTTATTCTATCTCTTCTCTTTTTTATTCATATTTATACAAAATATGTATGTAGGCTTATTATATGCAATGTAAACACCAGTTATAAGTATATATATATATACCTATTATTTTATTATTATTTTATATTTATGCTTAGCAAACTACAGTAATAATCAAGCATTAATTGTTTATTTTATTTTATTTTATTTTATTGTTTCTGTTCTCTTTCTAGTTCTCACTATGCAAAATGTATTCGTAGGACAATAATATGAAATGCAAACCCCAGTTAGCACCTTATATTTTAAACATTTGCTTGTAAATAAATGTTTATTTATTATTATTACCATTTCAACAACTATGCTAAACAATCCACGACTATTTTATGTTTTAATTGGTTATTTCATTTTTATTTTATTCTTTCTCATCTCTTTTTTTTTCTTTTGCTATGCTAAACAAATAACAGTTAGGTACTATGTTTTAAACTTTTTTTTTATTATTTTATTTTATATTCTTTCTCTTCTTTTTATTTGATCTTTTTATCCACATGTTCATACCCATAATTATTTGACTGTCCTAAAACGGGATAATACTCCTAGTTGGGCAGTCAAAATTTAATAAATTATGTATATAAATGTATATTGCTGTGCTAAATAAACAAATAAATAAAAAAAAAAAATAAATAAAATTCTACCCCTTAGTTGATTGATTGATAGTGCGTTAGAGTCCCCAAATAATAGTGATACACGCAACAATCAATTTCTCAGAATTTTACAGCATTACGTAACTCAAATGTAAAGATTCACTTGATGCACCATGCATCTGCAACTCGTTATTTAATGTATCGTTGTATTCTGAACACAAAACCAGTTTGTATGCGGTGAATTAAAACTACATTCAGAACATGAAAATGGTTTTTCTTTGATTCTGAAATTAAAAAAAATAGTCTGCAACTAGAATTTTATAACTGCACATCGAATGACAAAATGATTTCTTTCGAAATGTGTCAGCAGATGAATCCAACTGGAATTTGACATTCTGTGTTGGTTAAAATTATATCTCTACCTTGCGAATTAAAACTACACTCGGAACATGAAAATGGTTTTTCTTTGATTCTGGCAGCACATACATAGTCTGCAAATAGAATATTACAACTGAGCTTCAAATAAGAGAATGTTTTCCTTCGAAATGTGTTTACAGATGAATCCAACACTGGAAATTTACATTCTCAACACAAAATTGGTTTGAATTAAGTCTGTATGCGGCGAATTATAAGTACACTCAGAACATGAAAATGGTATTTCCTTTGATTCTGGCAGCACATACAGAGTCTGCAACTATATGTTTTAGTTTGAATTGTGTCAGCAGATGAATCCTCAAATGGAATTTTACTTTCTGTAAACTGGTTTAACCCTTCGAATAATTAAAAAACATATATCTTCAAACTTTTGCCTGTCACTGTTTGCGCACAAAATTTCCAGTTCTTCCCATGCATTTTAAATGTTCCTTTTTATTGCTTTTTTTTATCCTTTTGCAAAAAACCAAATTGTTCTAAAATCCAGATAAAGTAATTTTTCCGACGTGCTTATTAGAACATTATTGGTTCTAAATATTAAAATTTCGATATTGGAAATGTGAATTGGCCCAAAAATACAAGCCTGCGAATATTTGAAATAAAGTACCTAAAATAAAATAAACTTAAAATTTTAAATACAGAATCCTTTTCTTAAAAAAAATGTATGTTATAAAACTGTTTATTAACTTTTTATCGCAATCACAAATTTATTTTTAAAATAAATGTGTGGGACATAATTTCAAAATTTTATTCTGAAAATTAAATGTGTGAAACAATTTGCGTCTTCTGCGATTAGACGGGTTAAATTAAATTTGTATTTGGCGAATTAAAACTACACTCAGAATATGAAAATGGTTTCTCTTTGATCCTGGCAGCACATACATAGTCTGCAACTAGAATTTTATAACTGCACTTCAAAAAAAATAATGGTCTCTTTCGAAATGTATCAGCAGATGAATACACAACTGAAATTCATTCGTTAATACAATCTGAACACAATTCTGGTTTTAATTAAGAGTGAATCTGTTTGCGAGTTATCAGCTTTAATTAGTATCCTACGATTTTTTTCGAAAAAACGAAGGTTTACCTACGAATTGCGAAGTTTGCAGCTTAAAAAATACAATTATTGATTATTGATATTTTTAATAAATAATAAAAAAAAGAGTTGGATTCGTTAACGAAAGTATCGTTGAACATTTTCAAATAATGATTTGAAATAGTTTAAATTTTCCGAGATAACGTCATTATTTATTGTGAAAAATTGCCGCCCCCCCTTAAAAGTGCAGCGCCGGCCAAAACCGGTAATGCATCTGAGGCCACAGTCCTATAAGCGCCCAAGAGCGCCAACAGAGGAGTCCGCTGACCCCGTTTAAGAGCCGAGTTTATCAAGACGTTATCCAAGCGATGCTCCCACACAGAGGCAGCATGCCGTGTGTCACTGGAGGTTGCCCACCACTTTCCCACGGCGTTCTAAGGAAACAGATGGTTTCCTCCTTCACCGTACACGTCAGGACTCTAATTTTTTATTTATAAAGAAGAATTTTTTTTATTAAAATGACTCTAGACCTCCAATGTCTGGGCATACATTGTTAGCAGGCAGTATGCGAGTGCGTACATGGTGTTAGTTATTTATTTCACAGTATCACGTCTCATCTCCGCCACTGGATATAGCTGAAAACAAAGTTTATTAATAGAAAAGAGGGAAAGTTACTAGAAAAAAAAAACATTATTATGATGAGATTGTACGACCTAACCAAAGCAACTGAGTTGCAGTCGTCCGGCAGTCCCGCCGAGGATAAGCGGAGCCATCAGTCCAGTCGCAAGCGGGACTCGGTGTCCGCGCCCCTAAGCCGGCTTCCCGGTACGCCCTTGAAGAAAGTGTTGGAATTAAAGAGGGAAAGACCTGAAGACCCTAGGGATAAAAGTGAGCATCGGGTCACCGGAGGCAGGGCGGAAGGGCACCGGTCCGCAACGGTTGGTCTTCAGGCCCGCTCATGGCAACGGGGGAGGCGCGGGCGGGTTATGCAACCGCTGCCTTGGGAGTCATCTCCTCAGTTGATGCACGGTCATAGGTCTAGTCCATCCCCTTGATGGGGTGTAAGACAAAACAAAGTGATAAGATAGTAGTTCCGTTCCGGCTCCTTACGATCCGGCTCCTTACTTATGCAATTCCAGATACGCAAAACTTGATTGAAATATATCTTAGATTTAGAAAAAAAAGAATAAAATGAAAGTAGAAAGTGTAGTATATACTGGTAAGGTTATTAATAATATCAAGTTAAGAGAGAGAAAACAATGATTAAAAAGCAAGAAATAGAGACAAATTTTAGATGTTAAAGAGGCTGTTGAAGGTGGTACCTAAGAAAGCATGATACATAAATACATGAATAAACAGTTTCAGTGCGAAATAATAAAAATCCGGGCAATAGTAGTAGTAGAAGTATAATAAAAGGGTGACCATGGATTCCAGGAGCAATTACACCTGGATCCTGAACACACAATGAAGTTAAATTTAATCATCGACTCTAAGTTCAGGCCATCTCTCAACCCAGATCCTTGTAAATTTCCTCAGGCATTCGAGATTCTCCTTGTTCGACACGAGATCTGCATTCCATGCTGGTCTCGTAGTTACTTTCAGACCTTCCAACATTTCATCTCTTGCGTCCGTCAAAATCTCACAGTGCCACAGAATGTGCTCGGCTGTTTGGTTTGTGTCACCACACGCACAGTTTGGATGGGGAGACAGGGTCAGGCTGTGCAGTCTTCCCCTGAATTCTCCATGACCTGAAAGTATTTGTGTTAAGTGATGATCCAATTTGATGAATGCCCCTTCCATTCTGGCTTTAACTGACGGGAAGAAAGAGAAAGTCCATCTGCCCGTATTCGATCTATCCCAACGTTCTTGCCATTCATTAAGAGTGAGTTCACGCATCTCTTTCAGCAGTCGAGGGAGAGGTACTGCCCCACCTGGTGTTAGTTCAACCCCAAGATGGACGGCTGACCTTCCTCTAATTAGTTTTTTCTTAGTTAACACTTCCCTTATTTCTAGATCAATGGGCAAAATACCGGCCAGAACCGGCAATGCGTCCGAAGCTACAGTCCTGTATGCGCCCGAGAGCGCCAGCAGGGGAGTTCGCTGGCCCCGCTTAAGTGCCGAGTGGATCAGTACGTTGACTAGGCGATGCTCCCATACAGAGGCTGCGTACGTGACTTGTGCCACGTACGCTCCCCTATACAGTAGGCGAAGTGCCGGAGAGCATAATCCCCACTCCGCAGTTGAGATTCTTCTCAGTTTCATGAACAGGGCCTGGGCCCTGCTGGATACACTCTTGACATGCGCCAGGAAAGATGAAGAGCGATCCAAGATAACGCCTAGGTATCTTGCATTTGCCACAAATCGGATGTTGGAGTCTCCAATTTTTATAGTAGGATTTCTTCCTCTATCGAGGAAGCCCTTCATAAGGAGACCCATGGTCTTTTGGGGAGCAAAATTCAGCCTGTTTCTCTTACTCCACTCAAGGATTACTCTCAGACCTTCTTCAGCTTTGCTTTCAACTTCTCTCCTGCTGTTCCCCGAGACCAGTATTAATTTGTCATCAGCGTAGTCGACCGAGATACATCCTTCAGGCAAGGGCAGCCTGGAGGAATCGTCTAAGAGTATATTCCAAAATTCTGGGCCAAAGACTGAGCCTTGTGGGCAACCCATATTCACTTCCCGGTTGATGGTGATATCACGATATGTTAAGGAGATACTTCTGTTGTTGAGATAGTCAGAGACTATCTTAAACAACTTACGAGGGCAGTTACGGTTTTTTAATTTCGACAGTATCATCGGCCACCACGCATGATCGAAGGCACCAGTGATGTCTAAGAAGACTCCAATCACGTACCTCTTTGGACAAACCCTTACCCATTCAAGCGCAAACTTGATGGCGTGCTCCGTGGATTTACCCGGGACGAAGCCAAATTGACAGTCGTCCGCTGGAGACAGGGTTTGGTATAGGCGGTTTCGTATAATTTTTTTTAGAATCTTCCCTAGAACAGGAAGCAGCGTAATAGGTCTATAGGCCTTGATATCCGTCTTTGGCTTATCGTTTCCCTTGGGTATAATACGGAGCACCCCTTTCTTCCAATCTGTGGGGAAAACCCCTCTTCGCAGACACGTATCCATGACTTGGAAGAGCTCCTCCTTGGCATGGACCCATACTTTCTTCACTATTACTCCGTTCAATTTGTCAAAGCCCGGTGCCTTCTTAGAACCTAAGCCCTTAATTATTACCTCCAATTCTGCTTTACTTACAGGTGTAATCTGGTCCTCCTGGGAGAGGTCTCTAGGAAGAAGCCGTGAAAGATTTCGAATCTGTTGGCGGTGGTCGCTTTCCCCAATGACTGAATCTAAAGGAACTAATTTTTCGAGAAGTGTTTCGAGAGTGGAGGCCACGTCAGCAGTCTCAACATTCCTCTCATTATTTTCAATAATGACGCTAGTCAGAAATCGGTCAGAACCTTTACCCGTTTTTGCAATAGCGCTGTGGATTTCCCACGGGTTGGCGTTACCCACATCTTTAACCCAATTATGCCATGCAGCTCGTTTCGCCGAGAGTACAGCCGACTTGAAGGCATTACGGGCTGATTTGAGAGTGCTCAGAAGGGCAGATGTCTCCTCCACCGTACATCTACCCTGCTTGGACAGACTCAGGGCCCTGTGAGCCCTCTTGTAGGCTCCCTTCATTGAAGTCAGCTCACTCGACCACCACGGCGTTCTTATGATCTTCTTTGGGTTTGATCTTCCCAAGGAGCGATCATCTGCAGCTGATACCACGGCCGCATTGAAAAAGTTCCCCAAATTGTCCGGATCTCTAGCAGCTACGTCATGAAATCCGCTTAAAGTATCTCGTAGCGCTTCCCCAAAGCTATCCCAGTTCGCTTGTGTGGTTTTGAAGGAGGATCTTGGAATTTCGGTATTCTTGACACCCACTGTAAATGTAATTAGCCTATGGTCGGAGGCAATCGCACGATCATGAACCATCTACTCAGATATCTTGGCCGCAACTGATCCAGAGCAAAGAGTTAGATCTATGTTGCTCTCGCATTGGGTGCCAGAGAAGGTAGGTAGTCTACCTGGCTCATTTAAAATAAATAGACCTTGCGCAGCAATAAGGTCTTTGAAGGCGTCTAAGCGTTCCGTCCGAATTCCTCTATTGTCATACCACAAAGGCGAGCGAGCGTTAAAGTCTCCTCCTATAACTATTTTACGACCTTTAAGCGCGTTTAGGGCACGCGTCAGGCTCAAGATATGTGGTCCGACGGGGTTCCCGTATTTAAAATAAACCGAGATCACAACGATCTCAACGAGCCAAAGTTAAACGTTACGCAGGTTTGATACTCGTTCGATAACCCCTCAAGAAGGAGGGGGCTGACCAACGAAGTCTTAACCAGAACACCCGCCCCCGGGGAGCTACCTACTTCGAGCACCGCTCCCGGACTAATAGTAGGCGTTTTACCTTTCCAAGTGTATTGCTCCTGGATTAGCAAGATGTCGATGTGTAGGTCAGTCATGACCCGCAGCGCCTCGATCGTGGCCAGTCGGGATCTCTGCAAGTTGACATGACCTATGGTAAGGGTGTCTTTAGTGGCCATAATCAGTTCTTCTCATTTGGGCTTCTATAGCAGCTTGATGGGCCGGACAGGACCTGTCGCCGGTGGAGTGAGCAGATGGTTTCCCGAACCGCTTGCAGGTCGCACAGACAGCAGGATCCGCCTTCCTGGGGCAATTCTCCATGTCATGACCATTCTCGGCACAGTGGCGACAGGTGGTGATGGTCATAGTACAAAATTTACTAACGTGGCCATATAGATGTCATTTGAAACATCTAGTTGCTCCCAAGAAGTCGCGGACGCGGCAGGCGTTCCAACCTAGGAAGCAAAGCCCGCTGTCTATGAGAATTTTCCTGCTCTCCGGGTGGCAGGTCACAATCATATTCATTGTGTTGCCTTCCCTTTTACCAAAGAGTGAGACTCGTTGCATGGTTCTAAGGTGATCCTCCTTAGAAAGGTTTGTTTTACCTGAGATATTGTTAATAAAAATTTCCTCAAAAAGGGTTTGGTCACCATTTGAGTCTGCTTTAGGCACATCGTAAATCACTATCCTCGGGAGGTTCCCTTGAGGGTGCACCATCTTGAAACCACTAGCCTCGATTTTTGCAGCCGCTTTTTTTATATTATCTAACCCGCCCGTGCTAGAGGTCTGCAGCAACACTCCCGCACCTTTAATTTTTCTCGTTCTGACAGCCTGGAATCCGTCCTTGAATGGATCCAGGACCTTCATGAGGCTCTTTTGGGTGTCCTCAGAAGTTTTACCCTCTGGCACGGTTGGGTAAAACAATACCGTTGGCTGCAGCGGTGGCACCCTTCTCTCCGATCCGTTGACGACAAGCGTCTGGGACGCGGGGGCCTTTGAGGCCGCACTGGCATATGATTTTGCTAATGGATCCTGTTGGTTGACAAGGGAGGCTCTGTTTATGAGAGTATCAATTTTGTCCGTTAGACTTTTTTGTACCTGTATGATCTCTGAGAAAGCTTGCGCGCGGGCTATAGCCGCTGCATGTGAGATTGCTACGGCAATTAAGTTCTTTTTGATATCATCCAGGTGGTCGAGAATGGACGTCCTGTCTTCCTTAGTGATTTTACTTTTTCCAAGGGTTGCTGTGATATAACTAATATTTTTCAATATAGGAGTGAGGGTTTCTATATCGAAGGAACTGTCGCCGCCGCTGGGAAAAGATTCCTCTCCTCGCTGTCGTTTGCGATTTGCCTGGTTGGGGGAGGTTCTAGTTTTTTACTAACCTGAGTTTCTTCCATGGTACATACAGGTTCTTGGGGTGCCTCGCTAGTAGACCCAGCCTCCAGATCCGATGCAGCCTCGAGTAATAAATTGCCATGGATGCTAGTGTATGGTGATATAGGTTGTTCCCGGGAAACGTGGGGGGTTGGGGGGTCAAGTATTGACATTAGATTTTCAAATGCTGTTAGCCTGGGGGATCCTTTTCCCTTCGCCTTACCTTTACACCCCTTCAATATTGTTCTCGCTAGCTCCTTCCGCGAGTTATCTTCATCATCCGTATCAGACATGTTTCTTTTCTACCGAAAAGAGCCGCCCCGAAACCTCGCGAGTGTAGTAGTAATTAGGCAAATAAAACAAATAAAAAATAAAACAAAAACAGATTAAAAAAAGGATTGAAATGTATGTATTGAACTACCGAATGTTGAAAATATAATTGTTGAAGATGTTTGTGTTGAAAATGTATTGTGTTGAAGAGGTATATGTTGAACTGTCGTATTCTGAAAGTGTAGTTGTTGAAAATGTGTTGTGATGAATATGTATTGTGTTGAAATGCCACTTTACAAATGGCGTGCAGAAGTGTTCATAGTCATCCACATTACGTGCCAAAATAAACCTTAGAATGTTAATTTTAAGAACTTCCACTGGGCCAATTTTAAAAATTTAAACACTAACAGCCTTACTAAAAAACCCAGTGAAAATTTTATTCAATTGACAAACGGCCGCGGATGTGAAAACATTACTAATTAAAAATTTGTTCTTTGAAAGAAATACACATGGTTTCCACGGCCTGAGAGGGTAGATTATCTCTGTTTTAACCATTGATGTCCGAACGATATTTGTAATTTTTCCATAGTATTTTGAATGTTCTATATATTTCTTATTTTTGAAGGTGTCGTAAAAACAAATACCATTTATGAAAACTAGATAAAATTACCTTTTAGATTTGAGTATTTGAAATACACTTTAGCTTTCAAAAACTGCCATATTTTATGATTCAAACTCGGAAAAACATGGAAAAAAATTTCCTCCGACAACATTTTTGACCAAAATGTAGAGAAATTTAAATAAAATCAAAATTTAAAAAACACAGTCCTTTTATGTAGTAAATTTGGAAGGAAACTATCACCTCACTTTTTTATCGTGAATACAATAAAAAAATAATAAAAAATTTCAAAGTTTTTTTTATTGCCAAAAAAATAACTTAGAAACAATAGCGAAATTTAAAACAGATTTCTTGCATCTCTAAAGACGTTAATTTTTTTGATACGTTTACGAACACATGTATTAGATTTTAATATTATAAAAAAATATCACTTTTAAGAAATTCTTTTAAAATAAAGATCTTAAAATGAAAATTTTATCTAAGTAACATATAAAAAACAATATTCTGACAGTTCAACTTTGAAAGTACGGCGTTTGTACAATAACTTGATTAAACTGATGTAAGCCACACAAATAATATGGTAAATATATCAATTATGTGAACAGAAGAGTAAATTCGTCACTACAATAGAAATTATTTAGTAAAATCACAACATTTAGGCACTAACAAAATTTTCCATATCCCGCCATAAACACACCGAACTGTTTTGTCATTGCGGGCCGATATGCACCGGAGCACCAATAATGCCCCTAGCGGAGAAGAATTAAAACAACATTGTTTCCTAGGAAATTAAAACCATTTACAATGTTGTCAGATCTTAATGAATTTTAACAGCGTGATCACGCAAGAAACGTTATTGGTAATAAAACGTGATTTAGTGTATACGGGGATTAATTATGTTATTACAATAACACAGTTAATTGGTCGCGCTGTGGTTTTTTTTTAGTAAGGCTGTAAAAAGATGACAATGAATCACTATGTTTATATTAAGTGGTTGTATACGTTTAATAACTATTGACAAGGAGATGGCTTATTGTTTGTTGCGCCGAGCCAACCGCACTTCAGTTGAAAACGAAAACGGGGCAAAGCCCGTTTTTAATAAAGGAAACACTATTATTTTATATTCACTAGATAGAGTTATTGATTTTACACTAGATGACACTAAAAAGTTGGGTGTTTTTAAACTTTTTACCGACTATTATTGTTTGTTGTGCCAAAATTGACACTTCACTTCGAAAATGAAAACGGGGCAAAGCCCGTTTTTAACAAAGGAAACACTATTATTTTATATTCACTAGATAGAGTTTTTAATTTTACATTAGATGACACTAAAGAATTGGATGTTTTAAAACTTTTTACCGACTAGAAAGAATTTCTAGGCGGAACAAGTTAAATATAAATCCATAGGATCCATATTAAATATCGAATCCATAGTTGCAAAAGCTTCCAAGGTACTTGGCTTCATACTCAGAATCGGCAAACACTTTAAAAAGGTAATCACTATGAAAATGCTGTACTTTGCGTATGTACGCAGTTCTCTGGAGTACGCCTCTCAAGTCTGGAATCCCAGGTACACAACATACATAGAAAGGATTGAGAAAATACAAAATCGTTTTCTACGATACCTTGATTTTCGGGGATATCGTCCTCATCTAAGTTATGTGGAGTCAGCCACGTTTTTCAAAATTTCGTCACTAGCAAATCGTAGAAATTTTGCAGACGTAATATTCTTGCAAAAGATAGCCACCTCTGCGATAGATTGCCCGGAATTACTTGAAAGAATTCAATTAAGAGTGCCCACCAGACAAACTAGACTAAATCACACACTTAACACACCTCGATGCAATACTAACTCAAAACAAAACACATTCATTAACCGCGTTTCACACTTTTTTAACAATTCATTCAATGAATTCGACTTATTCAACACAGCACCCCAAATTCTAAAAAAAATAAACAATAAATAACTTCTAAACATATACAAACTATTATTATACTCCTATACAAATAACTTATTCACTCCCAGATTAGATCCGTCCCCTTCCCCTCCCGCCCACCATCCCATCCCAATAAGCTATTATAACTATTATAACTTTTATAACTTTTTAATCTCTCTAATTAATACACACCAGTGAAAACCTATTATTGGTTCAAAAACATATACATATGTAAATACACCTAAGTAAATAATGTAACTGTTGGTTTTCCAAATAAAATAAAATAAATATTATTTTGTGTTTAGATATCCGACTAGCATGATTAGATCATCAAACCATCAGCCAGCACCAACACCAGCACAAGCACCGGCACCGGCACCAGCACCAGCTCCAGCTCACCTGGTCTCAATATACAGCACGAAGGCTCCAGATCGATCGGTCTGCGATCCAAAACAAACACAAAAAATAAGCTATATATACCTAGTGACACATTATTAATTTCTGATGGTGAACACTTTGTTTTTTTTTTTTAATTATAATCAATTTTAGTAGTTTAAAGGCTAACTTGAATAATCTTCTTCCAAGGAAATAATAAAATATGTTTCAGGTTAGGTATATAACTAACTTTCTTGCAAAATAACCTATCCAGATCATTGATCCAGATAAAACTTCAAGAAGACCTAAATCGACTTTTTGCATACTGTAAATTAAACAAATTAGTCCTAAACATTTCTAAGTGCAACAAATTATCTTTTACGCGTAACAAAAATAAAATTTCATTTAATTATAACTTTCGTGATACACAAATCCATGAAATAGAATCAATCCGTGACCTTGGGGTAGTACTGGATGTAAAACTAAATTTTATCAAACACATTAACGAAGTTATCAACAAAGCCAATAAAATGTTGGGATTTATAATTCGCATATCTAAAGCTTTTCGCAATATTAAAACTCTGTATTCCCTTTACACCACGTATATCCGCCCCCACTTAGAATACTGCACACTAATTTGGGCACCGTTCTACCAATGCCATATTGACAGAATCGAAAGTGTACAAAATAAATTTTTTAAACACATAAATTATAAATTCAAATTACTCTTTGCAAATAATACCGAATCCTTAAAATTTCACCACTTTACTCCACTTCAAACACGAAGATTAATATCTGATCAAATATTTTTATACAAAATTCTGAATAACGGCCTGGACTCTCCTTAACTCGTAAATTATTTAAGAATTCACATACCTACCCAACCAGACTAAACCATTTTTTCATTTGCCAGCGTGCAGAACCAACCTTAGAAAAAATTCTCCAATCCCCCGTATATGCGCGCAATATAACACGCAATATAACAATATCGATATTCTTAATAATACTCTTGTGAAATACCGAAACGAAGTCAAACGTACGATCACAAATGTTAATTAAATTAATGCACAACTATAGAAAAGGTACAGCATGAGCATCTCCTGTCCCCATCCCACCTTCCTCCGCCTCTTGCCCTATCCTATTCCTTCTTCCTTCTAATATACTTTTTTTTTTTTTTTTGTTTTTTTTTCATTTTCATTTAATGGTTATTACCAATTACAATTGTATATTATATCATAATAACCAACATTAGCATAAGAAACTGTTTTGGCTTACCTCATGTTTAACCTCTTGTATAACTCATCCTGTATATAAATTGCTGTTTGTTTCTTACAATAAATAAATTTTAAAAAAATTTGAGAAATTTTATATTATATTCTACGGGTGGTGAGATTGCGGTACAGTACGTAAAAAAATATCGATCCCCACCACTAAAGAAGTGCTCGAGCCGCCACTGCTAAAATGTAAAATGTCTATTTGAGTTTAGGTCGTTTTTGTGTATACCACAACTCCGTCGTTCTGACTATCATGTTCTACTATTTAAAAAATTCTAAAAATTATAGTACTTTAAAATTAAACAGTCATAAATACATTGTGAATTCATATGTCAAATATTGGTTTATAAATGTGTAAATTCTGATTATGCAATTGTAAATGTTCTCTAAAATGGCCTGGAAAGAATCTCCTACTTGTGATCTCACTAAAGAAAACACTCAAAGAACATTAATAAATGCATTCACTCTGAATGCATTTATTTACGTTCTCCAAATTGACCTTGAAAAAAATCATATCTTTGCGATTCTTTTAAAGACATAAAGAAACCATCCCTTAATTATATACAATTCTTAGTGTTCTCAAAAGTTGTCTTGACAGAAGCAAATTCCCTTGATATCTTGAACGAAACTATTCCTTTGTTAAGAATATTATGAACTAAATATACAATTTGGCTGTCCTGAAACGGGTATTCTGCCCAGTCGGACAGACAAATGATCACATTGTAATGTATTGTTAATATATATGCATATGTTAATAAATAAATAAAGTTTGATTGTAAGAAATCTCTCATTTGTCCTATTTAATTAATACTATTATACTTTTATGTTTTACATTGTAATAAATGTGTAGAATCTAAAATACTAATTATTATAAACTACTAAT
This sequence comes from Limnephilus rhombicus, assembly GCA_929108145.2. NCBI lineage: Eukaryota > Metazoa > Arthropoda > Insecta > Trichoptera > Limnephilidae > Limnephilus > Limnephilus rhombicus. The sequence goes on along the minus strand of OV815273.1, from coordinate 41,225,925 downwards.
TATTATAATGCTTATGAATACAGTGTGTGATAGTAATTTCCAGGTATTTGATCAATATTCGATCTGGGTATTTGTATACAATATTATTTGTTTTCATGTTCTACGGAGATAGAATGATTTTTTTTTTTTTTGATATTTGAATAAGATGTCTCATTTTTAATATTTTCAGGTAATGCGTTAAATATTTTCGGAATTCTATGCCTCTTTGTTCTATCACCGTATACATTTTGAGATTTATTGATAATAAACATTTGTGCTTCCTTTGCCTAGTAGGGTTGTAGTGGTTTATAGGTTTTTTGAATTCTGTATTCCAGAATTCATCTAGCGTTAATTGATAATCTACCTTACTGTGTATAGAGAGGACATTACACAAGGAGAAAATTTTTTTATAATCGCCTTCTCATAATTGAACTTTTTTTTGCCTGATATCAATTTTAAGAAACGGATTTGTAATTGTTCTATTTTATTTAAGTACGTTTTGTACGTTAATCCGTAACTATTTATTCCGTATCCTATAACTGATTCTGCTAATGCGTTATATATACAGTAATAAAAAAAATCCTTCAATTCAATGATACATAGTGCTATTAATGTCCCTTTAAGCAATGATAATTATAATAATGAAATTAACATTGTAAAACAAATAGCCCTAAACAATGGATATAAACCTGAAATAATTAACCGCTTAGTTACTAAGAAACCAACCAAAATTTTAACTAAGAAGTTAATTTATAAGTGGTAATAATAACAGCAAAACCTAATAACAATTATGTACAAACATAGAAAAAAACTTCTTTATACAGGCGACTTATCTTCAAAAATATCCCGCTTATTACCAGATCATGTTTCTCCAGCTTTCGATACAAATTCCAAAATAAAACAAATAAATAACTACAAGATGTTTCCAATAAATTCTATAAAAACGGGATATATGTTCACTTTGGAATCTAATGATTGTGACGCACAGTATGTAGGTATGACTATTAGAAATTTAAAAAATAGAACCAGGTAACATGAACTTTTTTTACGAAATAATAACTATTCCGAGTTTGCTAACCATTAATAGAGACAGGCCATAGCTTCAACAAAGAAAAAAACGAGTATAAACATTCCAATATAAATAAATGTTTTAATTTGTGCGAACCGTGGATATAAACAAAAAAATTAAATCAAAAATTAATTTCGTTAATGAAATAACAGCACCCTGCAAATCGCCCTTATTAACAATGTTTCCATCTAATGTCGACTCCTTCCACCTTTCTTCCCCTCCCCCAAAATCACCCCTCACACTACCTCCACCCAATTACATCTAATCGTTTTGAACTCGCATAGAATTTTTAATTACCTTTGGTTTATGCATTTTGTATCCATTTATATCTCTAAAACACCCCGAATTCTCTCGTTCATTTATATACCACTCTTTCCCCGACTGACCTCTGTAGGTACTTCTAATCGTACTCAATGGTCATAAAAAGATGGAGGCCGTCCTTCTGCACATTTGTGCATTGATCCACCGTAGATGTATCTAAAATACTTGGTAAGAGTATTGTGAATGAAATCACATTTTATATTTATTTAATTCTTGCTGGCACACAAGTCCCACTTTCGAAAATCATACATCAATCGAACCCCAGTTTTGTGAAGATCTTCAGTCTATTTTTGTTCCAGGGAATCGCAAAATTTGCCGCAGTCGATGCCGAAAAGTATAAAAGATTTGCAAATCATTACAACGTAACTGGTTATCCTACTCTAATTATCTTCGGATATAACAAAAGACATCCCTTTCAGTATGAGGTAGGACATACTGTATCTGCTCTGAGATCCGCAGTGTTTGACGTATACACAAATAAGACTTCGCTTTCATCACCTTGAATCATCGACCTAGTTTACTTTGAATAATTATATATTTTTTAAATATGTGTGTATTCTCCATGTACTTGTTTAATTGATTATTTTTTTTCAATTAGCTCCACACAGGAGGCTTTGAGGGGAAAAAATCCCTCTGAGCTTATGTGATATTTGGGGATGTTGCGTGGAGGGTATTTTTAAGGAAAGAAAGGAGAGGAAGATCTGGGAAGGAAAAAGTGGGTAGAAATCTGAGGTCAATGTGTTTAGAAATAGAAGATGATTTAGAAATTTAGATAGAGGACTAAAGGTGTGTGATGAAAGTACGAAGAATGAAGAAAGAATGAATGTATTTAAAAGGAAATGTTATGCTTACTGTAAAATTTATTTAAATTTATTAAATGAAATGTTACTTTGTCCTTATTAGTTTATAAATAAATAAATAAAAATATGTAATTATGCCAGCTTTCATTATAAAAATGTCTAAAGAAAAAATAACAAAAAATATCAAGAATTTTACAAACTAATGAGAAATGGAAATCAATTTATCACACCTAATTTTAAAACAACTCAACTGCAAAACCATTATATATACAAAGCCATAAAAAAGTATAACCTCCCTTCTGAATTGCACTGTATTATCAACCGAATAAATAAAATTTAACAATTTAAAAAATATATTTATTTTATACAAAACCTATTATAATAACATATAACCTCAGTAAGAATCGTGGCTCCCTTATCAGGAAGAAGAGCTTCTCTTTTCTGATAAGGTATACATGACTAATGATAACCTTAAGTATAATATTTTGTAAAATACATATATGTATATATAAGGAAATATATTCCCTTTAAATTTGAATCCTAGAATGTCAATTAGAATGCAATCATCGATTGTCATTTGTTTTGTTATTCTATTATTTGATTGTTAGAAAAAAAACCATTCAAAGTGATATTAATAAACATAAATGTCGTTTCTTAGTTAAAAAAAACTTTGCAACACAAGTGTTTTATTTAGAAATTAATAAAAAGGAATTAAACCTATTAACCTATTATAAAACGACATTTCGTTTTAAACCAAAAATGGAGAAAATTCAATTCGAATTTACGCTATTACCTGGAGGCGATGGCAGGTCAAATATTATTAGCATTACAAAAATAGTCACAAGTGATGAAAAAGTGTTTACAATACCAGAAATGCTACAATCCGCCAGCCATCACGAGGAGATAATGAAAACTAGTGCTTTTGGAAAAATAAAAAATAGTTTGAAAAAAATATACCAGGTTAGAAGAGTCTGGTTAACCATGACAGAAGAACTAATAGACGAAGATGGAAACCTACAGTTTGGAGACCAATACCTCGAAGAATTGGACGAAAAAAGTTTACAAGTACATCAAAAAGAAGATGCATTAGGAAAATTAATTGAAAAGTTAATGGAAGATAAGCAACAGAGCTTAAAAAACATTGCTGAGAAGTTTGTTATAGAAAAATTCTGCACTAAAAATACAAATGCAAGCCAGTGGATGGAAGTGTTTGAAAAAGAATGTTTGCGGTTTGATATGACCATGGATGGAAAAAAAAAAGAAATACTCAGATTGTTCATGGATAAATCTTGTATAGACTGGTACAGTTCCATGATTATAAAACTAACAATGAACTCAGAGTGGTCAACATGGAAAAACAAATTCTGTGAATCATTTGCAAACAAAGGATGGAACCCTGTCACATACGCACTATCATTTAGATACAAAGATGGTTCTCTGTTGGATTATGCTATGAGAAAAGAAAAACTTCTATTGGATGTGAGAAGATCAATTGACACCGGTACTTTGATAGATCTTGTTGCTTCCGGACTACCAGAATTCATACTTAACAAGATCGATAGAGAAGGATTACAAGATACTGTAGATTTGTTTAATGAAGTAAACAAGTATGAACATGTGGTCAACAAAAAAAGATTTATGAATAAGAAAACATTTGGAAATGCAGAACATAATAAAAATGGGTGTAAAAATCCATGTAAAATTTGTGAAAAATTGAATAAGGGCATTCGTTACCACCATGAAGCTACATGCTGGTTCAAAACAAAAGAGGATGAAAAATTTAAGAGAAATGCCATTAAACATGTAAACAATTCAGTGATAGAAACTGAATTAAATTAAAATGATCAAAAAAACTAATAGTAACACCATTAATAAAAGTCAAACTATTACTAAATGATAAATTAAAAATATACGGAATTTATGATTCAGGTTCAAATGTTTCTCTAATTAATTCTAAATTATTGAAACTAAAAGGAAAAGGAAACAATTTGAATGAAGCAAATTTAGTAACGATTAATGGTGTTAAAAATACGAGTGGTTTGACAATGTTAACATAAAAAATTTTGAATTGGAGAAAAAAGTTGATGTGTACATTATTGATGAACACAATTTCAAGTATAATTTTTTGATTGGATTAGACATGATAAAAGACTTCAAACTTATCCAAAGTGAAGACTTACAAATATCACAGAAACTCTGCCTAAATAATACAAATAAAAAAGAAAAATATTGTACAGGTATGAAAACGAATACTGAATTTAATCATATAGAAAAACACAGAATTAATTTTAACGAACATGTTAAAGAAGAAGATTTTAAAATAACAATGAATCATTTAAATAATGATCAAAAAACAGAAATAAATGAACTAATAGACAAATACACATCAGTGTTCGCGAAGAGTAAATATGATGTTGGCACTGTCAATGGATATGAAGCGAAGATAGACTTGTTAGTGGATAAATATTGTAGTAAGAGGCCTTACAGATGCAGTGTAATAGATAAAAAGGAAATAGAAGAGCAAATAGCAAAATTATTAGACAATAAACTGATAGAAGAGTCGTACAGTCTATTTGCTGCACCGGTTACTCTAGCATTTAAAAAGAAGAAAACAAAAGATCCAGATTATGCATAGACTTCAGAGACTTAAATAAAATAGTAATACCTCAAGCTCAACCATTTCCATTGATGAAATACCTAATGACAAAGACCAGAAATTGCAAATTTTTTTCAACGCTGGATATAAACTCAGCCTTTTGGTCAATTCCATTGCGGATTGAAGACAAAAAAAAACAGGATTTGTAACACAGGAGGGACATTATCAATGGACCTGCCTGCCTTTTGGATTGAAGACTTCTCCGGCAATTTTTCAGAGGATATTAAGCAATATATTGAGAAAATATAAACTAAACGAATTTGCTGTCAATTACATAGATGACATTCTTATTTTTTCAGAAACTTTTGCTGAACACATTGATCATCTGACAAAGCTGCTGAATGCAATCAAAACAGGAGGTTTTAGATTAAAATTTACAAAATGCACATTTGCATCAGATATGGTAAAATATCTGGGTCATATAATTCAGAATAATTCAGTCAAGCCAGTAAAGGATAATTTGATTTCAATAAAGAATTTTCCTATTCCAAAAACACAAAAGAATGTGCGACAATTTCTATGAAAAATCAACTTTTATCATGAGTACATTCCGAAGAGTGCAATAATACTAGATCCTTTGCATAATTTATTAAGGAAAAATCAAAAGTTTATTTGGACTGATAAATGCCAAAATGCTTTTGAAACGATGAAAAACCTAATATGCTCACAACCGATCTTGGAAATTTTTTATCAAGATTTACCAATTAATATATATACAGATGCTTCTCTAGAGGGTGTTGGAGCTATTTTAAAACAGACACAATCTGATGGAAAAGAAAAACCTGTTGCTTACTTTTCGAAAAAATTAAACAGCGCACAGAAAAAGAAAAAAGCAATTTACTTAGAATGCTTAGCTATAAAAGAGGCAGTGAGATACTGGCAATACTGGTTGATAGGTAAACCATTTACAGTTTATTCAGATCATTACAGTTTATTGACGACCTCCGTAGTCCAGTGGGTAAGACTCTTGACTCATGATCCGGAGGTCGCTGGTTCGAACCCGGCATGCGCAAATAAATTTTATTTGATTAATTTGTGTTATTTCACAATTAATTCATTTAAAATAATATATAGTATATTTGCGGCATGTTCCAGAGTGGAAGATACTACTAGTATCGCCCTGGTGTAAGACCACCATTCAGAATTGAAACGTTGCTTGAAAATGGCTTTAGCCGTGTTTGGTGACCAGATCTGAATAGCCAGGTACCTCCCAACCTTCCTCTTCCCCACCTCCTTCCCCTCACCACTACCTTCAGCCTCACAACATACCCCAATTGGGGATGTCATAGTCTCACTGGCTCCAGACGGGAGCAGTTGAGATTCTTGTGCGGTATTTACTGTAAAAAAAAAAAAAAAAACAAACCGCTGGAAAATATGAATATCAAATCTAGAACCGATGAAGAGCTGGGTGACTGAACATATTACTTATCCGAATACGATTTTCAAATTAAATATTCTCCAGGAAAGTACAATATTGAAGCTGATTGTCTAAGCAGAAACCCAGTCTTAGAACCAGATGAGAACCAAGATGAGCAATTAAAAGTTGTCAACTTAATAAAATTAGAAGATATCTTAAAAGATCAGGTCAAAAATGAGAAGATACAGTGCAGAAAAGATAAATTGATATCGAAGAATAATGTTTATTACAAGAAAGTAAAAAAAAAAAGAAAAAATAATTCTATCAGAAAAATTCAGCATAGATTTTATCAAAAATGTTCACACAGACCTAGGTCACATAGGAATTAATCAAATGCAAAAAATGATAAGCTCATGGTGCACATCAGAAAACATGACAAACAATATAAAGAGAACTTGCGAAAGTTGTGCAGTATGTTTAAAGAACAAATCAAGAGGTCAAAATAAATATGGATTGATGTCCTACTTGGGTCCCGCAACAAAACCTTTTGAAATATGTTCTATTGATACGATAGGTGGTTTTGGGGGTTCACGGTCAACAAAGAGATACTTGCACCTGCGTTCAGATCATTTCACGAGGTTTGCATATATTTTGACGTCAAAAACTCAAAATACCAACGATTTCATCAAACTCTTAAACTCCACAGAAACTAATGACATTGGCATGATACTATCAGACCAATATCCGGGTCTTAATTCTAGAGAATTCAAAAAAATTTTGGATGAAAAAAATATTCCAATCATTTTTACTGCAGTAAACTCGCCTTTCTCAAATGGATTAAATGAAAGATTAAATCAAACGCTAGTCAATAAAATTAGATGCAAAATCAACGAAAATGACTTAAAAGTGGCTTGGACAACTATAGCCCGTAATTGTGTAAAAAACTATAATGAAACGGAGCACACTGTCACTGGTTATGTGCCTCAGTACCTACTTAACGGCACAGATGTTACAATTTTGCCAAATGAGTTAAAACTTAAGAAGACTGACATCGATTTGATTCAAGACAGAAAAAAGCTCTGGAAAATACTATAAAGTCACATAATTACAACAAGATGATTTACGATAAAACCAGGAGACATATTAACTTCAAAGTTGGCGATACTGTTTTTGTGGAGAATGGAAACAAACTTAACAGGAAGAAGCTCGACGAATTGAGAATCGGACCCTACAAAATCATAGAAAAATTATCAAACTCAATTTACAAGATAAATACTGGTCGAAAAAAATTAGAATCAAATTTTTTCCACATCTCGAAATTAATTCCAGCACCTGCATTGATGAACCATGAAGAGGATATCGAAGATGAATGAAAATTTTTGCAATAATTTTCTTTCCCGCGGGGGGGGGGAGATGTAAAGGAAATATATTCCCTTTAAATTTGAATCCTAGAATGTCAATTAGAATGCAATCATCGATTGTCATTTGTTTTGTTATTCTATTATTTGATTGTTAGAAAAAAACCATTCAAAGTGATATTAATAAACATAAATGTCGTTTCTTAGTTAAAAAAAACTTTGCAACACAAGTGTTTTATTTAGAAATTAATAAAAAGGAATTAAACCTATCAACCTATTATATATATATATATATATATAAATGTAACACATATTCTTTATAAGTATTACAACGATTTTTTTAAATATTATACGATTAAACGAAACTGAAGATTTTCCGAAGATGATTAATAAATAATATGAACAAACCATATCTTATCGAAGAGTGTATTTATCATAAAATGTAAGTATAAAGTTTCCTGAGATTTGCATATAAGATGTTGAAGATATCATTCAATCTGATAAATTGACTTTATAAAACTGTTACATTTCTATAATTTCACTCAAAGTATTTTAAGATGCAGGTTCCAGCATTTGTTGTTTTCTTCGGAGTATTGAATTTCGGTGAGTTTACCTAATATGAATTTTCTTAATAATATTTTATTCTATTTTTTAACGTCGATTTGTGAAATATTTGTCCACAAAATCTTAGAATAAACGTTTCTTTTTCGAGATTTTTAATATGTGTGTATTGTTAGCAATATGTGTGTATTGTTAGCAATAATAAAAAGTAAATTTGAATATTTTTTAATAACTTTTGAAGGTTTGTTATAAATGGGTAATTGAGCAGAAGGACTTCAATAAAAACATGGATTCACGTAGGAAATCTTCTAGTTTATTTTCACGGCACATTTCACAATAAATATGTTCCCGACCCGAACAAAACACTTAAATTGGCCACTTTGACCACTAGCTAGATAATGCTAGCTGTTTACAGGAGATCCACGTTATTAAGAGAGCATTTTTAACTAGAAACGCAGGCTATTTATAAATAACATTTTCCAACACATAAACAAAACAACCACCATTGTTTAATCTACATAATATACAGACTCCAGAAATCTGCTTTATCCTCTATCCTTAAAAAATAGTGCGACCCTATGGACGTAACTTGTAATCTGTAATTCAAACAGTCAAGTTACAAACTATACCGCTAGGTGGCAATAACCTTCACTTTTTAAACATACTGCCGGGCGGGGAATGAGAAAAAACAACAAGTTTTTTTGAAATTAAAAAATCAAACTACAAATTCCTAAATTTACAACAATATACTAAAATTTTACCAGATGTGTACCTATCTAAATTTAAAGGGTCCGGGAACCTAACCAACAATTAACAATAACCTAAAAATTTACAAATTTCTAAAAAATCATAAAAAATTTCACAAAATATAACAACATCACAACATTAATAATAAATTTGTACAATTGACAATTCAATAATGTCTCATTGTCTCTATGGAGATTTTTCACTTCAATTATATTATTTTTTAACTAACACCAATTCACAAATAGCAATAAATTGTTAGTTCGCTGTGAACTGACTATCAGTTTATCACTGGCATGGCACTGCCAAAAACAGAGAGAACACTTCACTGGGTAGACTACTCGGCCATCTTGTCCAGTGTGGTCATCATATTTTAATAGTACATCACCATGTACTTCTGTGTGTCATCATTGGGTAGTACATCACCATGTACTTCTGTGTGTCATTGGGTAGATCATCATAAATTATGGGGCGGCCGTGCCCTGGTAATCAGATATGTAGTACCATTAATTCTGCAGCGGGGATGATCAACTCGCTTTTGTTAACTGGAAGCCCCAGTGGCTTCAGACAGGATACAGTGGTGTCAACAACACCAATACCGATGCTCCATAATTATAGTTGTGGTTTGGTTGCATCGGTTCAGCCCTAATTACAGTTAGGCTGTGACCTTGGGAAGGTCCGTGGTTTGCCGGGTCGGGAAATTTGGATCCAAGTTTGCTTCTAATGGCATCAAACATATTTTTGTGATGGGTCTCACAAAAGTGCCTTGTGCTGTTTTGAGGGTAACCACCCTCACTACTCCATCCGGGCCTGGATGAGTAGTTAATATGCGCGCCATCTTCCACAATGCAGGAGGCAGGTTGTCTTCCATCAAGATTACCAGATCGTCCTTCTTTATTGCCTTTTGGTTGCTGGCCTGCCATTTGGTCCGTTTTTGCAGCTCGGCAAGGTAATCTCGTTTCCATCTGAACCAGAAATTTTGAATTAGAGCGTTTAATTTTTGATATTTGCTTAGTCTGTTCTCCGGGAGCTCGCGGACATCCACCTCGGGAATAACCGAAGCATCCCTGCCCATGAGGAAATGGTTGGGGGTTAAAGGGAGAAGGTCGTCTACGTCATCAGACAGGGAAGTTAAGGGACGGGAGTTCAAACAAGCCTCTATCTGACAAAGCAAAGTATATAATAATTCAAACTGCAATGGGTTATTTTTAGTAATTCGATATAAATGAAACTTGGTGGACTTGACGGCGGCTTCCCACAGCCCGCCATGATTCGGCGCCCTAGGCGGTATAAAACTCCAAGAAATTCCCTTATCAGCTAAAAACCTATGGATTTTGTCATTGTTCAGTCTCAGACTGGCATACAGTTCTTTGAGCTTATTGGAAGCTCCTCTGAAAGTGGTTGCATTGTCAGAAAATATTTTTTCCGGCTGACCCCTACGGGCAATGAACCTCTTTAAACAATTTAAAAAAGCATCGCTTGACAAATCTGTTACGAGTTCCAAATGAACCGCTTTGGTAGAAAAACAAACAAATATGCAAAGGTACGACTTAATGAGCGGAGATTTTCTCAGCGCTCCAGCCTTCGTGTCTATCGGTCCGGCAAAGTCGACCCCTGTGACAGAGAACGGTAGACTGGGAGTGATTCTCTCAACTGGAAGGTCTCCCATGATCTGCCGGCAAACCTGAGGTCGGTATCTAAAACATACAACACACTTATGTAGGATACGCTTAACAGTGTTTCTCCCAAATATCGGCAAATATTTCAAGCGTATTTCCGATAACAGCGCTTGGGGACCTGCATGTAAATGTTCATAATGATAATTACGTATAATAAGTTCAGTTATTTTATGTGACGGTGATAATATTATCGGGTGCCTTTGATGATGCGATAAATAAGTAGCTAATTTTAATCGTCCACTTGCGCAAATTAAACCTTCCATTAAACAGGGATTGAGAGCTTTCAATCTACTGTTTTTGTTTACTAACCCATGCTTCTTTAGGTCCTTCAATTCTCTTTTAAATGAGTGTTCTTGAGATGATTTCAGTAGGCATTTTAAAGCTGCTTCCAGCTCGGAGACAGTTAAATTGCCATACTTTTTATCCTTAGGGTTACGACAATTATGTATAAATCTTAACGCTTGAGCGCTTACTCTTTTTAATTTGGTTAGCGATGAGAGTTTTTCTAAAATATCCCATTCTTGAGCATCCGCTACCAATAGTTCATTTTTACTTTTTATTTTCGGGGGATCCAAACATGACATATTATTCCGAATTAATCCAAGTATTTTTTCATTCTTGGAATTGTCAGTGATCATTTTTTCACAATTGCCCTGTTTGGCAATTTCACCTTGGCCCCGCCCAGATGACAATTCCAAAACATTTGATCTCCACTTCCTCAGGGTCATCCCTGCGGACAGCAAGATATCACTATTTTGTTTCTTCATTTTGAAACAAACTTCCAAGTCATCCCCTCCAGTCAATAAATCGTCCATATAAAAATCATTTTCTATGACTTGACTTGCTACTGGGAAATTAACTTGATTATCCATACCAATTTGTCGAAGACATCTCGTTGCTAGGAAAGAGGAAGGTCCCCGCCCATAGGTAACGGTCTTCAATTTGTAATGTCGTAGTTCCTCTTCTTGTGATTCGCGCCATACAATCTTCTGAAGGCTGCGATCCGCTTCGCATACGTTGATTTGACGGTACATTTTTTCGATGTCCGCAGTCATGACGTATCGATGTTTTCTGAAATGTAATAAATGGCTGTATAAGTCCTTTTGAATGACAGCTCCCACCATCAGAGCATCGTTCAGGGATATTCCGGTCGACGTCTTTGTCGAACCATCAAACACTACACGCACCTTCGTCGTGGTGCTAGCTTCTTTAATAACCGCGTGATGCGGCAAAAAATAGGATTGCTCATCCTCTCTCCATTTATCACATAACTCCATATGACCTAGTTGTTCATATTCCCGCATAAATTGTACATATTGCAATTTCAATTCAGGATTTATTAAAAGTTTCTTCTCTAAGTTCTTAAATCTTTTCTCCGCTGTGTTTAGTGAGTCACCAAGTTGACTCACACAAGGGCGGCGCGGCAGACTTACAACGTATCTACCATCGCTCTCCCTAGAGTGCGTGGCGACGAAATCTGCTTCACACGCCTTCTCCTCATGGTTTTGAAATCTCGCAGGATTCACTTCCTCCATTTTCCAGAAATTTTCTAATTGATTGGATAATGTGTTTATTGATAAACTACAAATTTGCGGTACTGGCCTTTTTTTATGATGAATGTTGATTGGGCCCGATATGATCCATCCTAGTTCAGTCCTCTGAAGAGTAGGTCCGGTATCCAATCTCAGCCGATCATCTTGTAGTATATCCCAAAAGCTCTCAGCGCCTAACAAGATATCAATGGGAGCCGCTACGTTGAAATTTGGGTCCGCCATTTGTAATCCAGGTGGCAGCTTAATATTTTTTCTGGCCACTGTTGCTTGAGGTAGATTTGTGGTTATTTCCTGCAATATTAGACAATTGATATTTTGGTTATAATTTGTCCTCAGAGATTTCATTTTAATAGCAACACGTTTCTTTATATGAGTAACATTGTTGTGTATGCCTAACACAGGCTTGTTTATGTTTTCACATCTTAAATTTAATTTCATTGCGAACTTTTCGCACATAAAATTGGCTTGAGCTCCAGAGTCAATCAGGACCCTTGCCTCATGCACTTTATTATTGTGATCTACCACCCCAATGATAGCAGTCGACAATAAAATTGTTTTTTCTGCCTTCGCTAAGGCTGAATGGTTTGACACTGAAACTCGTTCAGCATCCATTTGGCAGTCACCTCCGGGGTGATCTTCACCTTTATTCATGGAGTCATCGCTCGGATGCATCTCCCTGTGCAATAACGTATTGTGGCTTTCGCTATCACAATGCTTGCATTTCAAATTAATTTTACAATATGGGGCCGTATGTCCTAACCTCAAACATTTGAAGCAGGCACGGTACCTCCTTATTGCGTTGGCTCTCTCTCCTGAATTTAATTTTAAAAATTTTTTACAATAATATATTTTATGTCCCTTGTCATTACAACAAATACAATTATTGTGGGTAGCAGCTAAAAATACCGATTCCTTTTTAGGATTATTGTTGCTACTATTTGCTTTCGGGTGGGTAGGAATTTTTTTCGAATCTGAATTTAACATTAATTCCAAAACTTGTGCACGCGAGGTTAAACATTTAAGAAATTCCTGTAACGTAGGTAGCTCATCCTGCAATGGGGTTTGTTCCCAATGCTTTCTAGAACTTGCATCCAATTTATTAGAAATTACGTATATAATTAAAGCATCCCATTGTTCGGTTTTCACGCTTAAATTCTGCAACGCTTTGAGATTTACATTCGTTTCATCAATCAGGTAACGCATGGCTACTGGATCCTCATGTTTCATCTCTTTAAGTTGAAACAGAGCTTGGATGTGTCTATGTACGGTAGTTCGTAAATTTGCAAACCTCTGTTGCAACAACTCAAAAGCCGATATATAATTCAGGTCTGATACCTCGAAATTGGCGATTATCTTTGCTGCATTCCCCTTTAAACAGGATTGCAGATAATAAAACTTCTGTACATTGCTTAAGGCAGTATTGTTATGAACTAGTGTCTTAAAGGTTTCTAGAAAATTAATCCAATTTTTCGGATCGCCGTTAAATTCTCGTAATTGGAGGCTAGGTAATTTTATTTCCAATTTGGGAGTCTCCACAGACAGAATAGCTCCCCTTGCTGTTGCTAGAATTGAATAATATTGGTTTTCAAAATTCTCCCTTTGCAAATTATTATCGATTTCGTTGGAATCCGGAAGGCTTTCGATTTGTTCCTGGATTTTTTCGAAATCATCAATTATTTTCTCAATTCTAGCATAGCGAATTTTAATTTCATTAACTGATAATGCATTTAATGAATCCGCAAATCTCGTAAGTTTACCTTTCAACACTCCTCGTTTGTTAATCAATGATTTTAAATTATCCATTTTTATTACGTATTTGACAATAATTCAACAATAAAAAATGCTAAAAATGTTCCTTCAAAAACAATTTCTGTGCAATAATCGCGTAAAACAACAGTAATAACCAATTCAAGCTATGAATAATGACAGAATCTTACAATAATTATCTTCTAAACAATTAACCTAAAATAAATTTGCATGACTTGCATTTTACACTGAGGGTAGTTAATTTTTTGTATTTAAAATAAGTACATCGACACACAAAAAATAGAGCTAGTTTGAACAGGAATTCATGAAATTGTGACAGGATGGCAAGGATACTTATCTCTTATCTTCTGGTTCATGTTTTCATCCTTCTGGTTTTTTTTTTTTTTATCATATAGCTCGCTGGTTCATTCCGGTAATTCCTTTGATGCCTTCATCCGGCTCGAAGGACCATGTTATAAATGGGTAATTGAGCAGAAGGACTTCAATAAAAACATGGATTCACGTAGGAAATCTTCTAGTTTATTTTCACGGCACATTTCACAATAAATATGTTCCCGACCCGAACAAAACACTTAAATTGGCCACTTTGACCACTAGCTAGATAATGCTAGCTGTTTACAGGAGATCCACGTTATTAAGAGAGCATTTTTAACTAGAAACGCAGGCTATTTATAAATAACATTTTCCAACACATAAACAAAACAACCACCATTGTTTAATCTACATAATATACAGACTCCAGAAATCTGCTTTATCCTCTATCCTTAAAAAATAGTGCGACCCTATGGACGTAACTTGTAATCTGTAATTCAAACAGTCAAGTTACAAACTATACCGCTAGGTGGCAATAACCTTCACTTTTTAAACAAGGTTATTCCCATCAATGTCAATTCAATTCCAAACATTGAAGAATAATACTCATAAATGTAAACGAAACATGAAACAGAACAAGACACAGAAAAATAAATTGATAACAGTCGCAATTGTGACTCGAACCCAAGATCTCTTGTCTTACCGCGACACAGATCCTTAGGACCTATATTTTTTTCTGTCATTTTTATCGATCTCATAATATCAAATTCAGAATTAAGAGGAGGGTGGAATTATGTACATACAAACGTATTTCCCAATTTCCTCTCTGGATTTTGACGCAACTGCAAATATTTTTTTATATAATACAGATATCGACCACCAGCGTGTCGGTACGTTTTTTTTTTTTTTTAATTTCTTTTTATAGGTATCAGAACCCTCCGCAAATTGTTAAAATTATCTGGTTTGAACGCCGTCAACAGACTTTCTGATTAACAAGACGTTCAGTATACAAACGAGACTTTCAAAAATTTATCTGGATACTACAGCTGCCCAGGCATCCAAGGAATCTTCACTACTTAAAAAAATATAATTCTCCGTGGACACTAAAAAAAAATTACCAAAACGCCTTTTCCATCTAATCCTAGAAAACACTTCCTTGCAAACAGAGTGGTGGATGCTTGGAACAAACTCCCACAACATGTCATCGATGCAACAAACATAAACCAATTCAAAGCTCTATTGGATTCATATTTGGAGAGAAGAAAGGACTAACTTAGTTAAAAATTAAAATTTACTGTCAAACTGTTGCGAAATTAAATACGAGCGCATCAGCAGAATGCTGCCTGCTCATTATATAATAATAATAAACTAGAAAATGTATACCAAAAATGTAAACCAAAAAGTACACACTTGGATTATTTTCTTCTAAAGCAGTTAGAAAAAAGTTTTGGAAGAGAAAAATTGGAATACAAAACCTCGATTTTGATGATTTTATAACATAGGTATCATCAGCCAGACGTGCAGTCGTCCCTTTAGCTCAGCATTTGGGGAAGTAAGAGTGACAGTGACTAATATCTAATCTGCAAATTTCTCGGCGACCAGGTTTCCTCTTATATATCCTCAATAGGCCACTTGCATGGACTTCATAACGACTTGGAAAAATCGTGTGGATAGATTTTTTTACTAAGATTACGAAAATGTTAGTAAAAATTTTTAGAAATGTACAGTTTGTTTTATTTTTAAATAAATAAATCCATTATTTGGGCTCGTGACGTCACTACACGAAAATGTCCCGTCTCTGAAAATGTTCCTATTAATTTTGTAACATTCCACACTGATTTATTTTTTTTATATGGCATCACTTTGATTTCAGGCGAATTTTTGAATTTGACATTTAACGTTCACTAGATTTATTGTTTGTTCTCTGCGAACGTATCATTTGGTTTGATTTTTTGACAGATGTAATGAAGAGAATCCCGTACATTTTACGTTGTCCGTACGTGTTTTAGAGGTATAATGATAACGGTGCGGATTTTAACAAAATCAAATTTTATAATATTTTACGCACCAGATTTAAATGTCCGGGTTTAATTTTCCCCACAGGAAAAACTAAACCCTTTCACACACTTCCCAAATGATCATCTGGTCAATCCACGTTATGCAATTGCACTTTATAAGTATTATAATTACAAAACAATACAAGAACAACATGTCAACCTACCAGAGACCATATGGGAAAATAATTCACCGACTCCAGATATTTTCAGATCAGAGGGTTCGGCTATGTAGATTTCCTAATTGAGCCTATAAATCCTACTGATCCCTCAATATAAATATTTAAAAAATCTTTTGTAATCCTACATGAATTTAAAATTACCGATTTTTGCATTTTTATATATAAATTCTTTGACAAATCTAATATGCCTAAATTTTGAATCAGAGACCTAGGTATAATGCCAGTAGCTGAAATAACAAATGGTAATATTTTTATAGTCCGAGAATGCCAAATTCTTTTAATCTCATATCCTAAATCTGTGTATTTTCTAATTTTTTCAGAAACAGTTTTTTAAATATTACAGGAATTTGGAATAGCTACATCAATGATATAAGTTTTTTATTTTTTATTTTGTCATGTAAAACTATATCAGGTCTATTATGACTAATTGTTCTGTCTGTTAGTATAGTTTTATCATAATATATTTTATAAAATTCATTTTCTAAAAATGAATTTGGTTCATATTCATAATATGGTACTATATTACGGCAGTCAATCAAGTTATGTTTAATTACCAAACTTTGGTGAAATTATTATTATTATAATTTACAAGTACAAGTATATTACATTTGATTTTGTAATATAGACGTTGAACATTAAAATGATTTATGATCAATAAAATGAATCAAGGAAAAAAATATTTATGAGATTTAATATTTTTGGTATGCCTGGTTATTTTCCTGTGCCATTCGTGTGGAAAACGTTCTTTTTTTTTAAATGATTTTCGGCTATGTAATTATCGTTTTTTTGCACCTATAAAATTCTGTCCCGTCTTTCCGGTATATAAAAAAGGTCTGATTTTTTGGATTGAAATTTTCAAAAAATCACCAGGGTTTCAAAAATACGATAAAAAAAATACAGAATGTCTTAGAATATTTGCCTAAGACGGATTTTTTTTTTAAATCTGATGCAAGTGGCCTATTAATTTTACCCTCATCTAACAATAACGTAATGTTGCCCATTTCGAATCCCAGCCGTTGAAATTTTGGAATAGCCTCTTGCTGGCGGGTGTCGAAAGTCCAATAGTCCAAAGTCCAGTTCCGCTTAGAACTCCGACGGAAGAAATATTTAATAACTTTCAAGTCTTCAATGTACAGAAACTTTATTCAAAAAATATTTTATTTAAACTGAAAAAAAACATATATGTATACTCCACTGCCCAACATAAATACTCAACCAGGGCAGTAAGCAATAACATCCTGGTTACTCCCAGTTTGAAGACATCTTTTGGACAGAGAAATAATAAATTCCATGCTATGAAATTATACAATGCTCTACCAGATCAAATCAAAAATATAAAGGAAATGAATATATTTAAAACAAAAGTAAAAACATGGCTGAGAGATCAAAGTGATAATAAAATTACAAACATCGTGAAGACGATATAAAGACAATCCATAACCAAATACAAATATTTAAAAAAAAACTACAGGCCACCTCAGAACAGGAAATGTGGAGGTCTGGTGAGGAGGTCTGTGAAAAAAAAAAGAATCTATACTTATACTATACATTATACATACATGTACAAACCTTGCTATTGAAACTAATAATAAATAAATAAAATAAATAAATAGTCAGTCCTTTCCTTTGCGTCAGAGGACCACACGCGAGCAGCATCTGAGCGAGCACGAGCGGACCAAAAAATGTGGAGACAATATTCAAATATTTATTTTAATCTATGTTATCAAACAGAGTGTTTATTTTATGTTAGCTCTTGCCGTTCCTGGAACTCTTGAGAATAGATTTGTCGCTGAGACTGATGTCGTTCTTAACCTTTACACCAGGTAAGAAATACTATAATTATTATTTTTAATTTATAAACTAACGTTTAGACAAGATTTTTATGCATAGCACAAGGGGTAACAATTATTATAAGCAATAATTATCAGCCTGAAACACTCATCAACATTGAAAAATCTTCCGAGAAAAGATTCTTGCCGCCAACGGGACTTGAACCCGTGTCCTTCTGATTGCCGGTCAGCTGCTCTTGACCACTGAGCTATTGGGGCTAATCAAATACCCTAGCGAGGGATTTAACACTTACAATGTCTCTCTCGCAAAAATAAAGTTGGTTGTTTTCAGGTGGAAAAAATATAATAAGCAGTAATTGTTGAATGAAACACTAGTATATATTGAATTCTTTGGCGGGTATTTGATAAGCCCCCATACCTCAGTGGTCAAGAGCAGCTGACCGGCAATCAGAAGGACACGGGTTCAAGTCCCGATGGTGGCAAGTATCTTTTCTCGGAAGATTTTTCAATGTTGATGAGTGTTTCAGGCTGATAATTATTGCTTATAATAATTGTTACCCTTTGTGCTATGCATAAAAATCTTGTCTAAGCGTAAGTTTATAAATTAAAAATAATAATTAATATTTGACAATTTTAAGTATTTCCATAATTTGTCTCGACACCACCTAGCGAGGGATTTAACACTTACAATGTCTCTCTCGCAAAAATAAAGTTGGTTGTTTTCAGGTGGAAAAAATATAATAAGCAGTAACTGTTGAATGAAACACTAGAATATATTGAATTATTTGGCGGGTATTTGATAAGCCCCCATAGCTCACTGGTCAAGAGCAGCTGACCGGCAATCAGAAGGACACGGGTTCAAGTCCCGTTGGCGGCAAGTATCTTTTCTCGGAAGATTTTTGTTTATGAGTGTTTCAGGCTGATAATTATTGCTTATAATAATTAAATACTATAGTATTTTCAGTTAAAACTTTAGATAAATTATATGTTATTATTTATAAATAAAATTATTGAATTCACTTTTTCACTTTTCGTAGAAATAATCCAACCAAATCGCAAGTGTTGCAAAATGGAGACGTTCAGAATTTAACTTTCTCCAACTTCCAGTTGGACAAACCTTTGAAGGTCTTCACTCATGGCTGGGCAAGGGAGGCTCAATTTGATAGCTTGGTTGCAGGTAACTATTACTTTATTTTAATGACCATTATATTTATTTTTATAACTTTGATGTTCTTCAACCTACCTTCTTAACTCAGTCAAGTTATGAGCAGCGCAAAGGCGTCTTGCAGGAATTTTGTAAACAACAGGGTGTCCGGGGGTAAAGTGCATTAACTTCGGGAGGTGATTCTTCATGATGGTAGGAATAAAAAAGATTAACGACTTTTTCCAAAATTCCAACATTTTTTTTCCCACACAAAAAGACGTACCTACTAAAAATCCTTAGTGTGCGGTACGAACTTACTTGCTGAGAGCCTGCCGGGCACGCTTGTGGCACCGTTGCATGGTTGTGATTGGCCCGTATCATAACAGCGGAAAATAATGAAGCTAGCGGCACTCGTCGGACTAATTTTATCTTTTTACCACAAAACTACCCCTAAAATTTGGAATTCCGAAATATGTTTTTTATCTTTTTTTACTTATAATACAAAAAATACACAAAACAATTAATAGAGAATTTGCCTGCATCCAAACTATTTCTCACGAATTAACATTAACAACAGATAAGTTTTACCTTTAAATACGGAAAAGACGTATGTATATATTATTTTACATAAGTGAATATTATTTTACAAATAGAGAGATGAAAAAAAAGCGCAATATCCTTATAAAAGTTTAGAAATTGTTTTTGAAAAAATTTTGATGGTAAGACCAAAAATATATATAGATAAAAATAATGTCATACAGATATTTAAAAAAAAAGAAAGGTAGTTAAAATTATAAACCAAGCAATGTCTAAGTTATTATATATACTTTGTAGGAAAACAGCTTTCAATTTTCTACTAAAAGTACTGCGTGTATCAAAAAATAAGTCGGAATCCTTGAGGTTTCGATTTTGATTAAACGATTCGCACATTCTTCTGATTGGATCCCTGACACCAGCATTTGTACGCGTCCGGCTAATGTGGAATAAGTCGTTAAGCCTTGTTACTCTGGGTGGTATTTTTGAAGTTTATTAGTTTCAGTAGGTCAGGACAGTCGATAACGTTATTGCAGATTTTATAAAGCGTCATGAGGTCAAGGTATGTTCGCCGGTTAGTTAGAGTGGAGACATTATCATTCGAGAGCATATTTGTGTACCCCCGTTTAGGTGAGCTCATACTGTAATTGAGGTATTGCAGAAATTTCTTTTGAATACTTTCAATGTTGTCTTTATAGACACCGTAAAGTGGTGTCCATATGGAGGTGCAGTATTCAAGTTGAGAACGGACCAGCGTGTAGTAAAGTAGAAGATAAGTTTCAGGTTTTCGAAATTTGCGACTGTTTCTGATAACAAATCCGAGCATGCGCTCAGCTTTATTCACAATATTCTCAATGTGCGCATCGAAATGGAGTTTAGAATCAAAAAGTACGCCTACATCTTTTATACAGTAAACGCGCTCGAGTAAATAGTTACCAATACAATAATTGTGTATAATAGCGTTGTGATTTTTAGTGAAGCTTATTTGTTTACATTTGTTGTAACTTAGGTAAATTTTGTTTTCATTGCAAAATGCTTCGAACCTTACTAAGTCGCTTTGGATAAGCAGACAATCGTTTAAATTCCTAACAATGGCAAATATTTTTATATCATCGGCGTACAAAAGAAATAAACAATGCATGAAACATTTAGTAACAGTGTTAATAAAAAGGATAAATAACAGCGGACCCAGGATTGACCCCTGTGGTACGCCAGAAGTAACTGGTTCCCACGTAGAAGTATGTCCTCGAAATGATACAGTTTGCTGTCTTTTTATCAAATATGAGACAAACCAACGTAATAAGTTTCCCCTAATTCCGTGGAACATAATTTTTTAATAAGTGTAAGGTGGTCAACCTTGTCGAAGCTTTTTTGAAATCGCAGTATATTGCGTCTACCTGGTGGCCTCGATCCATGCTAGTGAAATAAATAAATTAAATTAGTAAATTACTCATGGTAGATTTGCCTTTTACAAACCCGTGTTGTTGATCTGTAATTTTGGTGGCAAGCTGGGGATATATATTATCATGGACAAGTCTTTCCAAGAGTTTAGGGATCGCCGAGAGAATGGATATTGGCCTATAGTTTTCGACTTTTTGACGTGAGTCACTCTTATGGACTGGTATAATATAAGCCAACTTCCACCTATCAGGGAAAACCCCGTCACTCAGGTATTTATTAAATATTATGATAAGTGGAACATACAGTGACGACGCAGCAGATCTCAGGAAAAACGCCGGTATTCCATCGTGACCCGCACCTTTGTTTATATCTAACGACTGTGATGAATTGCATTGATCAACAGTGAAAATTAGGAAATATCGTAGCTTCCCACTTTAATTTAAAAAGAAAATATCAATTACTTATAAAACGGACACGTCTACGACATCTATCGGATTAGAGTAAAGTGAATTCATATTTACGGTAGGGATCTATAATTAGACAAAGTGAGACGAGTATTGATGAAAGGATCACAGATGGTATCAACAAATAATCAGAAACAGGGGCTCCCCAATATACTTTAGACCGAGATATATTGACAGCCAATTGAATTGCAGCAAAAGCGATTAAAAACCAATTCAGCCTATCAACGGGAAGAGGGCCGAACCCATTTTTAGAACAAAGGAACGACCTTTGGACTTAGCAATTAGTAATGTGATTAATGAGTTTGACGTTCCCACCAAACCGAGAGGTGAATAAACTCCATGGGAAGAAATAATCTGTTCAGGGACAAAAGAACGATGACCCCAAGAAATGTTATCATTAACCGGTACGTTCCAGGGATCAGAAACCCTAGTTCTTGAACGCATTAAAACATATCAGGTGCGGAAAAAAAGGATACACGTAAACACGATGCAAAAGTTTAAGTGAAAGATTGCAAAGCAAGTGACGAAAACGTATTGTAAGATGTTAGGGAGATTTTCATCTATAATACGATTGTTTGTGACGACCGGAGATGATCGATTCGAGGGAAAACGTGCTAAAGGAAATGGAAATGTTGAAAAAACAATGGAAAATTATTGTTATCAATTTTAGACGGAGCTAGGATATTACGATGAAAGATTTAGGGAGGAAACGTCAAAAAAAAATGAGAGTTTTAAAGAATAGGCGAGGGTACATTTCAGATGTCTAGGGCAGTAACAAGTGTTAGAGAAGAAGATAGAGTGCAGTACGGAGGGGAGTGGAAAATGCTGAAAACATTGCGATAGAAAAACTCAGGAAAAGGAGTCATTTTACGTAATTAAAATGGAGGTTATAGAGTAACATAGTACGCGATTGCAGATAAAAAATGAGGCATTACAATGGTTGTCGATTTCAGATGTATTTTGTTGTGATAAACAAGGAATATTCGAACATGAAAATTGTTTAGATAAGGACGATTAGCCGTTAAAAAGGTAATAAAAATTATCATGGGTCTTATGAAATATTTATATTAAAGAATTCTCATAAAAGTTAACGACACTGAAATAAAAAAGGATTTATTGCCAGGTGGGTACAGGGATTAATGTATACAACTGTCAAGACATATGGTTTATGGGATTTTTCGTAAGAACGGGACAAAGTTTGGGGGACGATCTCTATGAAGCAATAAAAATGACAGGAATTTAAGGGCCGAAGTGGGGGTATCCCCTATAAAGATGTTAAAAAATGATATATTTATTAATAACAAATAGAAAATGAAATTTTCCAAGAGGCAGCAAACATCAAAAAACGATATGGTTATATCAGGGAAGTACGGGGAAGTGAGGGGAAAGGAGATACGACAGAGAAAAACAAAGGAAATCTTAGATTAACAGTGAATAAAATAAATACGGCTTGAAATATAAAAATCTATAGAGATATGAACAATAGCGTAAGAATAAATAAGGAAATTCATGGAAAGAGTGTCGTGAATAAAAGAAAATTCGAGAAAAAATGGAAAATTCAAATATACGACGTAAATAGAGAAAATTCGGTTTTAAATGGAAAGGTTCATATAGAATACAGAAAAACTCGTGGAAAAATAATAAAATAAAAATGAACAATTTGCGAGAAAGACTTCGACATGAAGATATCTCTGATAGGCGAATTTGGGGACAGATTTGGAACATATGGTAGATGCCGTACGCACGGACATGTTACGAAATATATGAAAATAGAACTTTAAAATTATTAAATTCAAACTAATTTTGTATGAACAACAGGACAAAGGAAGTTGGGCCATTAAACATGGATCTTACTAAATCCGGATCTTGTAAGTATGGAGGTACGAGACAGAATTTAATGTATCAAACGCAAAACGTACAAAGAGACCGCATTCGACAATAATGGAGAGGTTTCAAGAAATTACGAGTTGATAGTAATTAGATTGGTTTATTATAGGAGATTCAGATACGATCTTTTGGACCTGAGAGGGGTATAAAAGTCTAGACAAATGCCAGTTGAGGACAGTCTACGGTCGTGGTCGAAAAGTTTGTAACTTCGCGGAACGTGACGAAACGGTGGGTGACTTAAAGTTAAAAAATTCTAAGTGATAATTATTTTGATACTTAGAAAAATTTGACATTCTAGTCAGTGATCTACAGAAAAAAATACTTTGCAGTTAGAATCAGTGGAAATAAAGATAAAGCCAACGCGTTAATTACTTGTGAAAAATAAAAGTGCTCGTGATAAATACAATTTGTTTTAGTGGGAAATTCGGATTTTATAATCACTTAATATCGTATTTTTAAACTTAGAAATTTCGCGTTTAATATTAGTGCAATAAATAACTGAAGTGATGTGATAATTTAGCGTGATGAAGTTATAATTAAATACGTGTGTTCAATCTAAGTGAAAGTGTTCTAACAAATAATAAATATTTAAATTAATTATCTTAAATAATAATAATAAAACAAAATAATATTTTATTAATACATAAAATTTCGGAGGGATAAAAATTTAATTTAACAACAATTTACCATCTCTAAATTAATCGTGAAGTAACTATCATTTAAAGTGTTATCTAACCAACGAGTTTTGAGATAAAATACAGTTTAGAACGATAGAGTTCATGCATCATTTTAATTAATTAGATTAAATGAAAAAAAAAAAATTTGAAGTCAAAAAGATTTAATTAAATTTAGGAAAATAAAAATTAATTTAGGAAAATTGCAGCAAGGTTACCGTGTATTTCCCGGTCGGAAAAAAAACCTTGGTAGGGGTAAGTCTTTTCCGTTATAAAATTTTACAGATTCCAAGGAGAAAGCGGAATGCAGTAAACATTGGTATTTGGATTAATTATTTGACCAAGATATTACTCTCTTAATATGTGATATGTAACTATATTAAAATATTATAAATATAATAAGTATATTTTATATATTTATATATGTATGTATATAAACATATATATTTGTAATTTTATTGTTCCCAAGAAAAATTTTAATCAAAAAGAAAACACTTATATAAAAAGAGGAAGAGGGTATCGATTCCTACCTCTGAATTCATCAATAACTATTGAAAGTAGTTATGTGTGATAAATTTACAAATCAATATTTTATATTTAATCTTATGTATGTATTAATATAATTTCAGAAAATCCAGAGCATTTGAAATAAGTTATGATATTAGAAATTATTTCAATCAGAAAATTATACAGATCAATATTATAAATTATTTATTGAGACAAAGTATATATAAATGAATAAATATGTATACGTAATCGGGTATCAGACTAGACAATTGCGCTAAGTACATCATTATCAAACAAAGAAAATTTTAGAGTCATCTCACACGTCTCCGGAATGTCTAAAGTAAACATACCTCATACGCTTGAATCTAGTCACGAGGACGTAGAGAATGTTTACAAAGCTCAAATTGTTTACAAAATAAATCGGTCACTGGGGCACTAGTTCGAGTACAGTAAAAAGAAAAAAAAAATGACCTTGATTAATGGATATCGTACTTAGGTATTAACTTCTAGGAACGGGATAAAATTATTATATTGCGCAATTATTAGGAGCAAAAAGAAAAAAAAAAATTTTAAACACTATTTTTAATTTGAACGTAACGAGGTATCTACAGACCTAAGCAATTGAAAATTAACAGATTTATTATAGCAGTTCAAAAAGGTGTGTTGAAGATTTACATGAAGCATTTGATAAATCACGGGATAGTTCAAAAAGGTGTATTGAAGGCTTAGATGAAACATTTGATAAATCACGGGATAGCTTAATAAGGGGTAATGAAGGCTTAGATGAAGCAGTTGAAAAATCACGGGATAGCTTAATAAGGGGTAATGAAGGCTTGGATGAAGCAGTTGAAAAATCACGGGATAGCTTAATAAGGGGTAATGAGGATTTACATGATTCAATTGAGAATCACGGGATAGCAAGAATTTATCAAAAGTTGAACATTGGAGGGGAGGGAAAGAAAAGAAAAAAAAATACAGTTCAACCAACAGAAGGCAGTGTTCGCTTCTGTAACAAGGACCATTAATCAAACCATAGAGATGGCGGATCTCTCAAACAAAACCGTCAACAAAACCAAACAAAAGCTTGGAGTTATGGCGAATCTCCAGAACACATCGCCAGATAAGATCTTATTGTACTAGTATATATTTATATTTCACACTATTCTTACGTATATATTCGGTATCAATCTGAGGATTGTGCAGAATCCGATGGGCGAGATCCGAGCTCGGGATGCGTTGCAAGTAGTTTCGCATTGCGAGTTATAAACCTTCCCAAAACGTATGTTTACATATATATCTTTTTATGTACTGTTCATTGAATGAAACGAACTCACTTACAATTAGTGCTTTAGGCCTGTCGGGTCACTCTCGTCTCATTTCTTGAACGTGGAGGGAGGATTCACGACCCGTAACTCCACACAAACCCGTGAGTATATGATTGCATATAGGACGAAACCGGTTCGCCCTAAGTAAATAGTAAACTTTGGAGGAGTAGGAATTTGGAGGTATCTGGGCTTGGAGGAAGACCTGAAGGCAGTGCATGATGGCGAAAGGAAGGTCAATTGGGACGCGATAACTTAGGTATCAATCAATTGAACCGTGCCAAAAGACTGTGCGAATTTTGGGTTGACTTCTAATCACCCGGCTTACTTGATGGAGGCAGGAGCCAAATTTTGCCAGAAAAGGGTTATTCTGAGTTCGTCAAATATGCAATTAACTAATTACATTAACCTACTAAATCCATCTTTATATGTACCTTATAGCAGCTGAATCTAAACGGAGGGGCGCCCAGCAAACACGAGATACAATCATAATCAAATTTACTAACATTTAACCATTCGAGTTATATTTAATTATCTGTTCAATTAGTCATGTGTAGTTTCGATTAGTATTGCTTATTCATGAATTCATTAGGATGTAGGGAATCATAATAAACGTCAAAGGGAAGTTAGTTCATTTAGAGAAATCACTTAAGGTTAAATTTGCAAGAGAGAGACCAATACAGTTTGAAATTCAACACTCTGTTTAGAATCAAGAGGGTTATCACAAAATTTAAAGTAATTAAAGTTCTATATCATAAATCAAAAAATTACACAACGTTTGATGGAGTTTAATTACAACCTAAATACGAAAATATTTACGTTCAAAGTCGTAAATAACGTATTTATTAGTTAAGTACATATATCGCTAAAGGTATGTAGTACAAGGGAGCTTTAAGTAGCTTTCTGTAGTTATCAGAGGAAATAAGGGTCCAATTTTATAAAGGCTTGTGTGACGTAGGGGAGGAATTTTCCATCCCTACCACACATATGCAAAGCCTTAAGAATTTAAATATCGATCAGAGCCAAGAGAAAAGACGAAATATTACGACTGGTGCCAAGTGCCCAGGAGTAAATAAAATACAGACAAATATAAGAGAGGAGAAAAGACAAACATCACAACTGCACAGCCGTGACAGGAGATCAGAGTTTTACAAGTTGTTTTAGAAAAAAAAAAAAAAAAAAACTTTTATTGGTC
The DNA here is from genome assembly GCA_929108145.2 of Limnephilus rhombicus. Taxonomy (NCBI): domain Eukaryota; kingdom Metazoa; phylum Arthropoda; class Insecta; order Trichoptera; family Limnephilidae; genus Limnephilus; species Limnephilus rhombicus. The sequence continues at coordinate 41,198,615 of OV815273.1, read as the reverse complement.
AATCTATTGCAAAAAAAAAAAAAAATAATAATAATAATAAGTAGGACGTTATGTTAAATGAAGTGATAATAAAAATGAAATAAAAAATCAGAACAGTGCGCCGTTAAATAAACACGAAAAAAATATATAAATTAATAAATAAATATACGAAAATAAATATATAAACAATACATTTAAATATAAAAAAAAAAGTGTTAACGAATAAACTCTACATGTTTTAAAATAATTTATAAAAGTGTCGATAAAGTTTAAATCAAGTGACCATGAATTTGTTGATTGCTTATGAGATTATAAATATCGTAACAAAGAATGTAGGTCAGATGCAAGCGTAAACAGTTTATTCAAGGCAGGCCATAAATTGACGGAATGATGGTATTGACATTCCTGAATCCAGAATGTTAATGATCGTAATGTAAACAATCTGATACGAGATGCCGCGGTGTTTGTAAGCATCGAAAGTGATAACAAAGCATCGAAAAATTTTGAAGTAGGCGACATCGGGGGTAACGCGCATCGCTTTAAGAGATTGTAGAATAAACAAACTCGAAAATGATATCAACACTCGGTTACGGAAAAAATAAACAGACTTTACAGATAAAAACGGGGGAACTTACCTACATAAAGTGACCCTTTGTTTATAGTTAATGTTGTGGGTTTGTATGTGAGGATTATCACATAAAAAGTCATAACATAAAAGATAAGGAACATAAAATAAAAATAACATAAAATATTTGATTGGGGATAGTGTCGAGTTGAGAGCTTTAATATCACAGACGAATGTTTTATAGGTATATACCTATTTAAGGGAACATTTGATCATTCGGACCAAAAAAAGGAGGGGATTTGACGAAATAACATCAAGATAGGTATTGCGAACTCTAAACAGATTTTGCGAAAATATCGTAGGTATTGCGGAACTTGAAGGAATGGTTGGCATTCTAAACAATGAGTAATTATTGGTTGAACGAAAATCACGGGATATTCATTAACATTGGAGTAACAATATTCATTCCGTTTTTTTGCAATTACCTACATTTAATTGAAATGAAGAGTGATGGTAGAGTTGATCTAATTTGGGTTACAATCATCATGCAAACAAATATAAATAATTAAAAATATTGTGTTTATAGGGGGACAGGTTCCAAAAAAAAAAAAAAAATAAAATAAATTATAAATATATATAGGTATATTTATAATAAATAGTTGGTATTGAGTTAAATTCATTAAAAATTTTAAACAAAAAATGGCGGAAAAAAGGAAAGTGGATGCGACGGAATTAGAAGCTAAAGAAATACCGTTGGGAGATGAATTACGGGAGATATTTAGACGTTCAAAGAGGTCTAAGTTACGAGTCGAGGATATGATAGAAGTCGTTCAGCCAGAGGGGGAGACCGACACAAAATCGGAGGAACAGGGCGAAAATAAGCGAGAGAGACTCACACATGGTATGTTACAGGAAAAACCCGAGGAAAAGGAACAAGAAAAGTTAACGAAGTAAAAGGAAAAATAAAAAATATAGAAAAACGAGAAAATTGAAAAAAAAAAAAAAAAAATAAGTAAATAAATAGAATAAGGAAGGCAACATAATTTACATAAGGTAATTTAGGAAACTAAAATAGAGATTATAAGGTTGTCGCTTAATAAGATAAAATATAAACATTAACCGGGCGACACTCGGAAAATAAAGAAAATGGTTGGGAAACGTGGAACAAGTAGGCGAGCCCAGGCTTTAGTGACAGCAATCGGGGAAAATGTCACAACCGAGACTTCAACAATAAACATAGGAGATATAACTACAATAATTCAGGCAGCTTTGGCACCGCTCGTCAATAAGATGCAAGAACTCGAGAAACAATTGGAAAGCCCAGCAACAGTGGCGGTGATAGGAGAGGATAGTGCGCCGAAAAGCGTTCTCCAAGTAGTGGAAATGTTACCACAGCAGGAACGACCATCATTCTCCGGTGGAAATCAAAATCCCATTAGTTTCCTGGAAGATTTAAAAGAATACACTAGAAAAGTGAAACGAACGGATCCTTTAGTCGTCGTACGGGAAAATTTGAAAGGGGAAGCTAAATCGTGGGCAAAATTGTACAATAAACGATGGGAGACTATGTTAGATTTCGAACGAGATTTTTAGCTACCTATTGGGGAGACATAAAGAAAAATGAAGTTCGCCGTCGTCTTGCAGAAGGGGTATATGATGCCAAGAAAAATATATCCATGCTTACTCATTTCGCAAACTATTGGGAGCTAGCGAAGGCTTTAAAGATTACTGACACACCGTTGGGCATAGTTGACGAGATTATGAGACATTATCCGAAGGAAATTCAATCGCTATGGTTTTCGGGGCAATCAGGAGATGAGATTGTCGCCGCTGAGTTTCTACGAAAACTAGATACAATGGTATGTACACCAGAAGAACGGAACATGAAGAAGAGGAGTGGGGAGGGATCCAGCAAGAAGGACAAATACCGTGACCGTTACCGCGCCATAAAAAGGAGGATACACGCAATTGAAAGTGTGGGCGAAAACGCTAGTTGCAGCAAGTGCACCGAAGTTAACAGTTCACCAAAAGAAAATTCTACAATAACTACAGCCGGGAAGGAGCTAATGGTCGCAGCCAACTCGGGAGATAAAAGGAGATTATAGCGCTTTACATTTAGCTAGATATTACACAAGTAATAAGAAACAAAAATCAGGTTTACAGTTAGTGGAAATCAACGGATAGAGTGCGAAGTTTACAAATATTTGTAAATGTTAATAAATAAATAAACGATTGAGAAATACAAATAAAATTATGTTAGGGTACATTATAATTGGGGAGGGGGAAGAAAGAAAATTACTAAAATATTAGATTATCAGATTGCTTGCGAGGGGCGGATCGTCGTTAAGTCTTTGAGGGTGAGTGGACAAGTTCTTAATAAGCGACAATCATATTCAATTATTGAAATAGAGTAAGGCAAATAAATTCGTTAATTTTGATTTTCTAGTTGAAAAAAAAAAAAAAAAATTTTACTTTTTTTTTATGTGTTAGTGAGAGAAAAAAAAAAAAAAAAAAAAAATGTTAGATAAGTAAGAACACTCAAAAGGAGAGAATTAGAGATATTATATGGCACACAAAAGGGACATTTTGAAAAAAAAAATAAACAATGCTTAGGGATTTTTTTTTTTTGAAATATTGAAATAAGATAGTTTATCTATAGATATAGGGTAGACATTAAGTATAGAGATAAAAAGGTAACATTTGAATTAAGGTATAAATATTTTAGATTTCGAAAAAAAAAAAAAAGGAAAAAAGGAACGCTGAACCAATTTGAGGATAATAAAGAACATTTATAAAAATTTAAATATTAGAGTGGACAACACTTAGGCTAGAACAACTTTGGATGAATTAAGAAATTATAATTAGAAATTAAGAATTATAAAATAAAGTTTAAATAAATAAAGAAAAAAAAAAATGCTGGAAAATTTATATGAAACATGTATACCACTGATTGTCGGATTGGGTGAGGTCGTGCGAAAACACACATTTCACAAAAAATATTCATACTTACAAAACAAAAAACAATTAATTGCACACCAAGAGACCACCCGCTTTTCAGTTGTTCGAAAGGCCGCGAGATTGTAAACAATCTTTACTTAAATCATTGTAAGGGAGGTCTTAGTCCAATTTGGTTGGGGACCACCAAAACACGCGAGTCGAGGGGCGTGTTCCAGCAAAAAGAAATTAATTTTGAATCTATCAAAATTAAAGAAAATTTCATAAAGTAAAATCTACGCGAAAAGAAAATAAAGAATACAATGAGATTCAAATTCAAGATTGTTAACAATCCGAACAGAATGAGGAGGGGGAGATAGGAAGTAATAGGATACGGAAAAGAGATAGGGGATAACAGAATGAGGAGGGGGAGATAGGAAGTAATAGGATACGGAAAAAAGATAGGGGATAACAAAATGAGGAGGGGGAGATAGGAAGTAATATGACACGGGGTAGAGATAGGGGATAACCAAATGAGGAGGGGAAGATAGCTAGTCTAAATTTGAACACAATTTCGGTGTCTAACGAAAAAAAAAAAAAAAAAAAAAAAAAAAAAAAAAAAAAAAAAAAAAAAAAAAAAAAAAAAAAGAAGAGGACATTAAAATAAAATACAACGTTAGCCACAGCAAATTGAGTTCAGAGGAGGGAACTGTGATGAATTGCATTGATCAACAGTGAAAATTAGGAAATATCGTAGCTTCCCACTTTAATTTAAAAAGAAAATATCAATTACTTATAAAACGGACACGTCTACGACATCTATCGGATTAGAGTAAAGTGAATTCATATTTACGGTAGGGATCTATAATTAGACAAAGTGAGACGAGTATTGATGAAAGGATCACAGATGGTATCAACAAATAATCAGAAACAGGGGCTCCCCAATATACTTTAGACCGAGATATATTGACAGCCAATTGAATTGCAGCAAAAGCGATTAAAAACCAATTCAGCCTATCAACGGGAAGAGGGCCGAACCCATTTTTAGAACAAAGGAACGACCTTTGGACTTAGCAATTAGTAATGTGATTAATGAGTTTGACGTTCCCACCAAACCGAGAGGTGAATAAACTCCATGGGAAGAAATAATCTGTTCAGGGACAAAAGAACGATGACCCCAAGAAATGTTATCATTAACCGGTACGTTCCAGGGATCAGAAACCCTAGTTCTTGAACGCATTAAAACATATCAGGTGCGGAAAAAAAGGATACACGTAAACACGATGCAAAAGTTTAAGTGAAAGATTGCAAAGCAAGTGACGAAAACGTATTGTAAGATGTTAGGGAGATTTTCATCTATAATACGATTGTTTGTGACGACCGGAGATGATCGATTCGAGGGAAAACGTGCTAAAGGAAATGGAAATGTTGAAAAAACAATGGAAAATTATTGTTATCAATTTTAGACGGAGCTAGGATATTACGATGAAAGATTTAGGGAGGAAACGTCAAAAAAAAATGAGAGTTTTAAAGAATAGGCGAGGGTACATTTCAGATGTCTAGGGCAGTAACAAGTGTTAGAGAAGAAGATAGAGTGCAGTACGGAGGGGAGTGGAAAATGCTGAAAACATTGCGATAGAAAAACTCAGGAAAAGGAGTCATTTTACGTAATTAAAATGGAGGTTATAGAGTAACATAGTACGCGATTGCAGATAAAAAATGAGGCATTACAATGGTTGTCGATTTCAGATGTATTTTGTTGTGATAAACAAGGAATATTCGAACATGAAAATTGTTTAGATAAGGACGATTAGCCGTTAAAAAGGTAATAAAAATTATCATGGGTCTTATGAAATATTTATATTAAAGAATTCTCATAAAAGTTAACGACACTGAAATAAAAAAGGATTTATTGCCAGGTGGGTACAGGGATTAATGTATACAACTGTCAAGACATATGGTTTATGGGATTTTTCGTAAGAACGGGACAAAGTTTGGGGGACGATCTCTATGAAGCAATAAAAATGACAGGAATTTAAGGGCCGAAGTGGGGGTATCCCCTATAAAGATGTTAAAAAATGATATATTTATTAATAACAAATAGAAAATGAAATTTTCCAAGAGGCAGCAAACATCAAAAAACGATATGGTTATATCAGGGAAGTACGGGGAAGTGAGGGGAAAGGAGATACGACAGAGAAAAACAAAGGAAATCTTAGATTAACAGTGAATAAAATAAATACGGCTTGAAATATAAAAATCTATAGAGATATGAACAATAGCGTAAGAATAAATAAGGAAATTCATGGAAAGAGTGTCGTGAATAAAAGAAAATTCGAGAAAAAATGGAAAATTCAAATATACGACGTAAATAGAGAAAATTCGGTTTTAAATGGAAAGGTTCATATAGAATACAGAAAAACTCGTGGAAAAATAATAAAATAAAAATGAACAATTTGCGAGAAAGACTTCGACATGAAGATATCTCTGATAGGCGAATTTGGGGACAGATTTGGAACATATGGTAGATGCCGTACGCACGGACATGTTACGAAATATATGAAAATAGAACTTTAAAATTATTAAATTCAAACTAATTTTGTATGAACAACAGGACAAAGGAAGTTGGGCCATTAAACATGGATCTTACTAAATCCGGATCTTGTAAGTATGGAGGTACGAGACAGAATTTAATGTATCAAACGCAAAACGTACAAAGAGACCGCATTCGACAATAATGGAGAGGTTTCAAGAAATTACGAGTTGATAGTAATTAGATTGGTTTATTATAGGAGATTCAGATACGATCTTTTGGACCTGAGAGGGGTATAAAAGTCTAGACAAATGCCAGTTGAGGACAGTCTACGGTCGTGGTCGAAAAGTTTGTAACTTCGCGGAACGTGACGAAACGGTGGGTGACTTAAAGTTAAAAAATTCTAAGTGATAATTATTTTGATACTTAGAAAAATTTGACATTCTAGTCAGTGATCTACAGAAAAAAATACTTTGCAGTTAGAATCAGTGGAAATAAAGATAAAGCCAACGCGTTAATTACTTGTGAAAAATAAAAGTGCTCGTGATAAATACAATTTGTTTTAGTGGGAAATTCGGATTTTATAATCACTTAATATCGTATTTTTAAACTTAGAAATTTCGCGTTTAATATTAGTGCAATAAATAACTGAAGTGATGTGATAATTTAGCGTGATGAAGTTATAATTAAATACGTGTGTTCAATCTAAGTGAAAGTGTTCTAACAAATAATAAATATTTAAATTAATTATCTTAAATAATAATAATAAAACAAAATAATATTTTATTAATACATAAAATTTCGGAGGGATAAAAATTTAATTTAACAACAATTTACCATCTCTAAATTAATCGTGAAGTAACTATCATTTAAAGTGTTATCTAACCAACGAGTTTTGAGATAAAATACAGTTTAGAACGATAGAGTTCATGCATCATTTTAATTAATTAGATTAAATGAAAAAAAAAAAATTTGAAGTCAAAAAGATTTAATTAAATTTAGGAAAATAAAAATTAATTTAGGAAAATTGCAGCAAGGTTACCGTGTATTTCCCGGTCGGAAAAAAAACCTTGGTAGGGGTAAGTCTTTTCCGTTATAAAATTTTACAGATTCCAAGGAGAAAGCGGAATGCAGTAAACATTGGTATTTGGATTAATTATTTGACCAAGATATTACTCTCTTAATATGTGATATGTAACTATATTAAAATATTATAAATATAATAAGTATATTTTATATATTTATATATGTATGTATATAAACATATATATTTGTAATTTTATTGTTCCCAAGAAAAATTTTAATCAAAAAGAAAACACTTATATAAAAAGAGGAAGAGGGTATCGATTCCTACCTCTGAATTCATCAATAACTATTGAAAGTAGTTATGTGTGATAAATTTACAAATCAATATTTTATATTTAATCTTATGTATGTATTAATATAATTTCAGAAAATCCAGAGCATTTGAAATAAGTTATGATATTAGAAATTATTTCAATCAGAAAATTATACAGATCAATATTATAAATTATTTATTGAGACAAAGTATATATAAATGAATAAATATGTATACGTAATCGGGTATCAGACTAGACAATTGCGCTAAGTACATCATTATCAAACAAAGAAAATTTTAGAGTCATCTCACACGTCTCCGGAATGTCTAAAGTAAACATACCTCATACGCTTGAATCTAGGTCACGAGGACGTAGAGAATGTTTACAAAGCTCAAATTGTTTACAAAATAAATCGGTCACTGGGGCACTAGTTCGAGTACAGTAAAAAGAAAAAAAAAATGACCTTGATTAATGGATATCGTACTTAGGTATTAACTTCTAGGAACGGGATAAAATTATTATATTGCGCAATTATTAGGAGCAAAAAGAAAAAAAAAAATTTTAAACACTATTTTTAATTTGAACGTAACGAGGTATCTACAGACCTAAGCAATTGAAAATTAACAGATTTATTATAGCAGTTCAAAAAGGTGTGTTGAAGATTTACATGAAGCATTTGATAAATCACGGGATAGTTCAAAAAGGTGTATTGAAGGCTTAGATGAAACATTTGATAAATCACGGGATAGCTTAATAAGGGGTAATGAAGGCTTAGATGAAGCAGTTGAAAAATCACGGGATAGCTTAATAAGGGGTAATGAAGGCTTGGATGAAGCAGTTGAAAAATCACGGGATAGCTTAATAAGGGGTAATGAGGATTTACATGATTCAATTGAGAATCACGGGATAGCAAGAATTTATCAAAAGTTGAACATTGGAGGGGAGGGAAAGAAAAGAAAAAAAAATACAGTTCAACCAACAGAAGGCAGTGTTCGCTTCTGTAACAAGGACCATTAATCAAACCATAGAGATGGCGGATCTCTCAAACAAAACCGTCAACAAAACCAAACAAAAGCTTGGAGTTATGGCGAATCTCCAGAACACATCGCCAGATAAGATCTTATTGTACTAGTATATATTTATATTTCACACTATTCTTACGTATATATTCGGTATCAATCTGAGGATTGTGCAGAATCCGATGGGCGAGATCCGAGCTCGGGATGCGTTGCAAGTAGTTTCGCATTGCGAGTTATAAACCTTCCCAAAACGTATGTTTACATATATATCTTTTTATGTACTGTTCATTGAATGAAACGAACTCACTTACAATTAGTGCTTTAGGCCTGTCGGGTCACTCTCGTCTCATTTCTTGAACGTGGAGGGAGGATTCACGACCCGTAACTCCACACAAACCCGTGAGTATATGATTGCATATAGGACGAAACCGGTTCGCCCTAAGTAAATAGTAAACTTTGGAGGAGTAGGAATTTGGAGGTATCTGGGCTTGGAGGAAGACCTGAAGGCAGTGCATGATGGCGAAAGGAAGGTCAATTGGGACGCGATAACTTAGGTATCAATCAATTGAACCGTGCCAAAAGACTGTGCGAATTTTGGGTTGACTTCTAATCACCCGGCTTACTTGATGGAGGCAGGAGCCAAATTTTGCCAGAAAAGGGTTATTCTGAGTTCGTCAAATATGCAATTAACTAATTACATTAACCTACTAAATCCATCTTTATATGTACCTTATAGCAGCTGAATCTAAACGGAGGGGCGCCCAGCAAACACGAGATACAATCATAATCAAATTTACTAACATTTAACCATTCGAGTTATATTTAATTATCTGTTCAATTAGTCATGTGTAGTTTCGATTAGTATTGCTTATTCATGAATTCATTAGGATGTAGGGAATCATAATAAACGTCAAAGGGAAGTTAGTTCATTTAGAGAAATCACTTAAGGTTAAATTTGCAAGAGAGAGACCAATACAGTTTGAAATTCAACACTCTGTTTAGAATCAAGAGGGTTATCACAAAATTTAAAGTAATTAAAGTTCTATATCATAAATCAAAAAATTACACAACGTTTGATGGAGTTTAATTACAACCTAAATACGAAAATATTTACGTTCAAAGTCGTAAATAACGTATTTATTAGTTAAGTACATATATCGCTAAAGGTATGTAGTACAAGGGAGCTTTAAGTAGCTTTCTGTAGTTATCAGAGGAAATAAGGGTCCAATTTTATAAAGGCTTGTGTGACGTAGGGGAGGAATTTTCCATCCCTACCACACATATGCAAAGCCTTAAGAATTTAAATATCGATCAGAGCCAAGAGAAAAGACGAAATATTACGACTGGTGCCAAGTGCCCAGGAGTAAATAAAATACAGACAAATATAAGAGAGGAGAAAAGACAAACATCACACGACTTTAAACTTGATTGCACTTCTTGTTCCGTTAGTTCAATGGTGTGAATGTGCGTAATCCAGAGTCCCCAATGGCCTAAAGGTGGTCAATGTTAATTGAGTCATTGATAGAGGAGGGTTCAAATGTTGACTTGAAGAACTCAGAGAACATATTACAGATTTCTTGGGCATCATTAGTTTTACGCCCTTCGAAGGACATAGTAGCAGGATATCCATCAGATGATTTTAATGAGGATATGTATGACCAAAATTATTTAATATTATTTTGCAATGAACTTTCGATGTTGTCGAAAAATAACTTTCGAGATTCACTAGTCAATTTTTTGTATGTAGCACGTAAAAAGGAAAATTTATGATAGTCAGAAAGACCTTCATAATAATAATAATAATAATAATAATAATGTGGGGAGGTGAGTGCAATCCCACACATCCTATAAAGAGTAAGTACATACATGAAACACAAGTAAGTACATAAAAAATATATATATATAGATAAAAGAATAAAATAAAAAGTAGTAGGCATCATTAGCTAGTAGATATGCGCGGTTCTATAAATCTTCGGAATACAATTCCCTCCAGCCAAAGTTCTTCTGCCAGGAATTTCTTTATTTCGATCGCTTTAACAGTGAGTTTAAAGGTGTTTAAAGGCGTAGGACGAAAAGGCTTGATTTTTTTATACGTCTTCCATTTGAGCCAAACTTTACCCCCGGACACCCTGTATATGTGTTCAACTACACGGAATACAGTTACAAGAAGGCTATAATAATACACCTCAATAATAATAAATAATCAGAGTTAGCATTACTAATCTTCTGCATAGGTTCTTTAAAATTGAAAATAACATATTTTACTTCATGATTACAATTCCACAAAATTATTAAGCTTATCATATATGAATTTGTATAAACCCCTATAGGCATATACTATGAATAATTATCTAAGGTTACAAGTTAAACAAGGACGGGGTATTCCACAAAATTTGTACAACTCGAACATGAATTTTATCTTCGAAATTTGATGAATACTTCAAACTCTGTGAAGCAACCCGTCATAAGAATTATTTTCCGTAGAACTTAATGTGAAGGAAATTTCACAATAATCTTGGATTTTGTATTTATTATTAGCGTTGATAACACCGATTTATGTTTCCAGCTTTCTTGGCTGTTGGAGACTTCAACGTAATAATCGTAGACTGGACTGCCGGCACAGGGGGCGAAGAGGAGGGCGTAGTGGCCAACGCTCCCTTGGTGGGCAAATTCGTGGCCTCCTTCCTGGACTGGGTGTCCACCCTCGGTCTCCCCTTCTCCCAAATACACATCGTCGGGCACAGCCTCGGCTGCCACGTGACCGGCTGGGCTGGAAGAAGCTGCAAACTGGGACAAATCGAATACGTTACTGGTAAGTAAATCCTTTTTTTACACTGCGTGGTGGAATAAGATGACAATGGCGTCTGAGGACATACGACACGATCCAGTGATTCTAATTCTCGGAATCGAATTGTTTTTTTACTGAATTACATCTTTTTTCATTTTTTTTGTTTGACTGAGGATTGAACTTGTCAACCAAGGGACTGGCTCTTAACTGATGTGAACTTTTAAAATTTCTTACATGAGAAAAAAAATTTTTTTTGAGGATTGAACCTTTCTCCCCAGGGATTGAGTAACATAATTGAACATCGCTAACGGCACTAACACCTAAGCCATATCCCAATTGGATAGGACCGACAATTTTATACAACTATGACTGCTGTAATGTCATCCAATTTCAGAGAAATGCCGCGAGTGTGTGCGTGATTACCACCATCATTGTCATCGACAACGAGTCTATCTGCCGAGTTTCAGTTCGATCGGATGTCGGGAAGTGGATTAATTTCCACTTTAAAGATTCAACTTCATTCGTGATATTCAAAACAAAATCGTAATTTAAATATATGTATTTAAAAATTAAATATTCTTCTAAACTGTACTAAAAATTAGGCTATCTTTACAGGTCTTGATCCATCCAAGAGATTTTGGGAGGATTCTCCAGACAAGATCTACCCTGGAGACGGGAAATACGTGGAGATTATCCATACCAGCATTGAATTCAATGCCCTCTTCCTCCCCACTGGCACAGCTGACTTCTACCCCAACGGAGGAACCAACAACCCCGGGTGTGACAACGTTGACCTCTGTAATCACCTCAGATCGATTGATTTCTTCGAGGATTCTCTTGGCCATGAGGGATTTGTGGCACAAAAGTGCAACGGCTACGAAGAAATTGTTGGCGCAAATTGCTCCAAAATTGACACCACTTCCATGGGCGGGACTGGACAGGCAAAAACCATGTGTGCCAATTCAGTTTTTGGTTTTAGTTTTTGTGTTTGAACGAGCAAAATTATTGATTCAAATCAATTTGCATAATTATTGTAAGTAATAATTATTAGCCTGAAACACTCATCTACATTAAAAAAATCTCCCGAGAAAAGATACATGCCGCTGACGGGACTCAAACTTCCGGTCAACTGCTCTTATCTACTGAGCTACGTTGGCTTATCTCCTGCCCGCCAAATAATTCAATATATACTAGTGCTTCATTAAAAAATACTGCTTATTACATTTTTCCACCTGCAACAGCCAACTTTATTTTATATGAGAAATTCATTGTTAGTGCTAAATCTCCCACTAGGTGGCGTCGAGACAATTTATGTCTATATTTTTTGGTGAAATACTTTAACTCGTCAAATATATATAAACATTTTTTTTAATTGATAAACTTATGTTTAAGGCATAAAAACCTTGTAAATATTAATTTTTCGAAGAAAACTTCTTCTAAAAGGTTGTTATTTTGTGATGTCATTATTTATTTATTAAAAGAATACTTAGTTTACATCACTTTATTTTTTATATTTTATAATATCAACATGTTTCGTGAACCATGTTCACTTCTTCAGGAATAAAAGTATACTAAAGTAAAAAAAATAATTATAGATTACATATGGAGAGAAGAAATTGAAGGAGGGGGAACGGTTGACAATGGTGGGAGTTTCGAAGAATTGGGGATTACCAAGCTATTAGAGGTAAAAGGCCGGTTAAGTGGGAAAATATTTAAAACAGGGTTAACAAAAAATTTTTGCTTATTAATTATGTCAGCTTTGGAATTTACATTTTTTCTTATTTCTAAAATTTCTAAATTATTGATTTGCGATGTTTTATATCCTGTATGTAATATTTGAAGACCTGAATTTATGTCAAAGCTATGATCATATTTTAATAAATGGTCTGCGAACTCAGGATCGCTATTACCATTTAGTGCTCTGAGGTGCTCTTTAACCCTAATCTCAGAGTTTCTATAAGTTCTACCTATATAAAACGAACTACAATCATTACAATTGAGTTTGTAAACCCCTGATTTTTTTGTTTTAATTTCGCTATCTTTATTGTTGAGTATATTTTTCTTCAATTTGTTATTTGTGTAAAACGCTGGTTGAATAGTACCGGCAATATTTTTACTAATAATTTTTGACGTATCGTTGTCGACAAATAAAATTCTACGCCAATGTTTATTGTTATCTTTAAAAATAGGGTAAATATATAATTTGAAAAAATTCTGTTTAATTTTTTTATTTAGTATTTCATCTATCAAATTAGTAGAATAGCCATTATTAATTGCTATTTGCTTTATGAGATTTAATTCAAAATTATAGTTAAGAGCTGACAAAGGAATTGTAATTAGTCTATTAATCATAGAGTGGAAAGCCGCTAGTTTTTGAGAAAAGGGATGATTTGAAGAATTATGTATAACAATATCAGTATACAAATCTTTACGGAAAATATTGAAATCTATTTTTGTACCTGTTAATGTTAAATTTAAATCTAAGAAATTTAAGCTCTTATCTTAATTTTGTTTAAAAATAACATCAAATAATAAAGTAAAATCATGAATTAGGTCTTTCGGCTAAGTTGAAGAATTTAACAAATTATAAATAATGGTTTTACTCGACGATGTGTCAAGGGAAACATTAGTAGCCGGCAATATTACACGTACGTGCATTGATCACATTTTTATTAGGTTTAATAGCAGGCAGCAACAAGCTGACTCACTTTCATCTTGTATTTGTGATTTTACTATAGCGGATCACTTCGCGACAGCTCTCAACATCACATACAGTAGTGCAATTACAAAATCCAAAAAACGCGGGGAAAGTATTTCAATACTATCTCAAAAACGAATTGATAAATACATACATAGTTATAACTGGAATGCCCTTCTTGCGGAATAAGAATGCGTTGACATATATAATAAACTCAAAAACGTTTTTAATGAGCTATATGAAAAAATTAAAATCTTTTTCTGCCCAAACCCCCAAAAAAGACCTTTTGCAACAAAATTGTGGATAACCGATGACATCTTAGAAAAAATTAAAATCCGAGATTCCCTGTTCAAAAGGTGGAAAAATTCCCCTTCCAATAAAAACTACGAAAAAAATTACAAATCATTTCGAAATACTGTTTCCAAATTAATCATAAAAAGTAAAACTATACATTTTAATGAAACATTTAAAAACTACTTCAGCAATTCCAAAAAAACGTGGAATCAAATAAACAAATTGTTAGGGCGGAAAACAAAAACAAACTGCGATGAAATTATATCAAAGTATATGCTAAATAAAAATGGGCAAACAGAGGAAATCGTTGTAAATAGATTCGCTGAGTACTTCTCAAACAGCATCAGTTCGATGTTACACAAATGCGACTACAAAGCGTTTAACATATCTCCCGTTGATTTGCCGCATAGCATGTACCTGCCCAGAGCTACCTGTGAAGACATACGCAGGATTATTAGTCAACTGAATAATTCCAAATCGCCGGGGATTGACAATATTCGAATGTTCGACATTAAAAAACATATAACTCTTCTATGTCCGGTAATTACCCATTTAACTAATAAAATCTTGTTTCAAGCAGTTATACCTGATGAGCTTAAATGTAGTATTATTAGGCCAATATACAAAGGGGGAAAACATACTGATATAGAAAATTACAGACCCATCAGTATACTGCCAGCTATTGAAAAAATTCTAGAAAAATACATTTCCGTAAATTTAATAAAATTCCTAGAAAGTTTCTCTATTATTGATCCTAACCAATACGGATTTCAAAAAAATAAAAGCACAGAAATGTTACTACAAGACTTTTCGAATTACGTAAATCAAGAACTCAATAATAAAAAACATATTCTGATTTTATTCATAGACAACTCTAAAGCGTTTGATACCATTGATCCGACAAAACTATTACAGATATTGGAGGCGATAGGAATTAGGGGAAAATTTCTAGAACTACTCAAAAACTATTTAAACAATCGACAAATAAAAGTGAAACTCTTTCAAACTTACAGCAAAGCTAAATATATGTCAACAGGCGTCCCGCGGGGCTCAATTCTCGGCCCAGCATTATACATAATATTCGTTTCACTCATGAATAAAATTTTCACATTTGTGAAACATTACGTTTATGCAGATGATACGGCACTAGTCATTTCGCATGAAGAATTATGGATTGCAATAAAACTCATGCAGCACGATTTCCTTTCCTTACAGAAATGGTCACATGATGCGGGTCTTATAATAAATTCCAAAAAAACTAAATTAATGCACATACGATCTCCACATGCCAAATATACCATCACGCCTGTAATAAAATCGCATACATTTGAGTGTATACACAATTCGTCACAATCCTGCAAATGCGGAACCATTGAAATTGTACAAACGTATATATATTTGGGGATAACTGTAGATGCGCATATGAAATGGGATACTCACATAAGCAACATCTGCAAACGTCTACGAGCTATTGCTGGGCGAATTTACAAAATTAAATTTTTCATGCCCATAAGTACGTTAAAAATAATTTATTTGTCATTGGCGGAATCTACTATCAGATATGGAATAACTTCTTGGGGAAACTCGTGCAAGACAAATATAGGTTACATTCAAACAATTCAAAACTCTTTGACTAAGCTCTTGGTAAGCAAAAGTATTTATGCACAAAGAAGAGACATAAAATTATTATATGAGTCAGTTAATATATTACCTGTTCGAGGGATATTATGGTTTAAGATTGTATGCCAAAACCTATTGTCGGATTCAATATATAAAGAAAAAGTTGACCATGCACATGGCACTAGATTTAGTAAAAATGAGGGTTTATCCATTCCGAAAATTATAAATAAATACGGAAACGGACATTCACTTATCTTGTCTCTACCATATTTAATAAGATGCCAGTAAACATAAAAATCGAATCAAATTGCACCACCGATTTTAAAAAAAAAATTAAAAAATGGCTCATGGATCAAAACTTTTTATACTGATATTGTTTTGTAATCTTATGTATAAATATGACTAAGAGTAATTTGCCTGTGTTATATCTGTCTATCTGTATATTTTATGCCTTTGTATTGTAGCTATTTAAAAGTTATTCTTCTGTATCTATTTTGTGTATTGTGGTTTCATGTTATATTTGTGATTTAATGTTATATTAATATTGTTAAATTGACCTGCTGACAAACTGCTTTGGCAGTTTAGCGGGTGCTTAAAATGAAGAATAAAAAATAAAAAAATAAAATAAAACTCTCTTCTATTGGAATACTTGGAAATAAATTAACTATATCGAAAGAAACCAACATAGCATGGTTAGGGATTTCCAAATCCTTTAAATAATTAACCAATTCTAATGAATTTTTAACGGTGTATGTTGGTTGGAAAACATTAGTTTTAATAATTACATTATTTAATGTTGATGCTACTTTGAAAGTTGGGGCATTACAATTAGAAACGACTGGCCTAATTGGTTTATTCAATTAATGTATTTTTAACAGACTATAAAGCTTAGGAATCTGTGGGTTACTTAAAATTAATTTTTTATCATTTTTCAACTTTACAAAAATGTCACTTTTACATTTTTTTACTGCTTGTTTCAACATGTCTTGACACTTATTAATTGGGTTAATATGGATAATTTCGAAATTGTCTCCTTGCAGAAAATCCATAGTCTTGGTTATGTAATGACCTCTATCCATAATAATAACACTGTTCCCTTTATCAGCCTTTGTAACGATTAAATTTTCTTCCTTCACAATTTTTGAAATATTCTTAGCAATATTTAAGTTCGCGTTAATACTTTGGTTTTTATCACGATTTGAAACTGTTTTCATGTTAATGTTTTTTATCACTTCGGCACATTTATAATGAAATGATTTAGGTTGTTTATTTAGCGCATTGTCCAAATCCACTGCTAATAACTCCAGTTCTAACTTATTTTTAACTTTTGAACTGTAATGCAAGTTATGATTAAGTCCTTTATTTAATAATTTTAACTCTTCCTCCGCGAACTCATGATTAGACATGTTAATCACTCGATTATGGAATTTATATTGATTTATTTCAGTTTTTGATGCTTCCGGATTTAGTTTTTTATTATTATCACACAATTTTTTAATTTTTTTGTCTAGAACAAGTTTCTTTTTGTATGCTTTGATACTTGCAGTAGATCTAACTTGATCATCAAACAAATCCCATTCCACTGGGTGTAATAAACTTGCTAATTCCATATGTAAGAATTTAAGTTGAAGTTTAATGACGTTTCGTTTTTTATAACCATTTTTTAAGTCCTCTTTTACCCAACACACTTTGGCTTTTTTTGCCGAATTTGAAGATGATTTAAACTTAAAATTTACGTAATTTGGTATCACTTGACATTTTAAACATGTCCGGAGAAAATATATGTTTAAACACATTAATGTATATTTAATCAATAACTTTTTATACACTTATTGTTGGAAAAGATATGTTGACGATATATTTTGCATTTGGTAAGGTTCAGAAAGACAATTGAACATGTTCTTAAATTTTTTAAATAAATTACACAAAAACATTAAATTTACACTGGAAATTGGTAAAGATAAGAGCTTAAATTTCTTAGATTTAAATTTAACATTAACAGGTACAAAAATAGATTTCAATATTTTCCGTACAGATTTGTATACTGATATTGTTATACATAATTCTTCAAATCATCCCTTTTCTCAAAAACTAGCGGCTTTCCACTCTATAATTAATAGACTAATTACAATTCCTTTGTCAGCTCTTAACTATAATTTTGAATTAAATCTCATAAAGCAAATAGCAATTAATAATGGCTATTCTACTAATTTGATAGATGAAATACTAAATAAAAAAATTAAACAGAATTTTTTCAAATTATATATTTACCCTATTTTTAAAGATAACAATAAACATTGGCCTAGAATTTTATTTGTCGACAACGATACGTCAAAAATTATTAGTAAAAATATTGCCGGTACTATTCAACCAGCGTTTTACACAAATAACAAATTGAAGAAATATATACTCAACAATAAAGATAGCGAAATTAAAACAAAAAAATCAGGGGTTTACAAACTCAATTGTAATGATTGTAGTTCGTTTTATATAGGTAGAACTTATAGAAACTTTGAGATTAGGGTTAAAGAGCACCTCAGAGCACTAAATGGTAATAGCGATTCTGAGTTCGCAGACCATTTATTAAAATATGATCATAGCTTTGACATAAATTCAGGTCTTCAAATATTACATACAGGATATAAAACATCGCAAATCAAAATTTAGAAATTTTAGAAATAAGAAAAAATGTAAATTCCAAAGCTGACATAATTAATAAGCAAAAAATTTTTGTTAACCCTGTTTTAAATATTTTCCCACTTAACCGGCCTTTTACCTCTAATAGCTTGGTAATCCCCAATTCTTCGAAACTCCCACCATTGTCAACCCTTCCCCCTTCTTCAATTTCTTCTCTCCATATGTAATCTATAATTAATTTTTTTACTTTAGTATACTTTTATTCCTGAAGAAGTGAACATGGTTCACGAAACATGTTGATAATATAAAATATAAAAAATAAAGTGATGTAAACTAAGTTATTTTCTTTTAATAAAAAAATCTTGTCCTAAACATTAGTTTGTCAATTAAAAAAAAATAACAATTTACATAATTATTTTTAAAACTTAAAAAAAAAATCCATTTTAATGCATCTTTAAATTGAATACAATTTATATGAATATTACAGAAATCTAAGTATAAAATAACTAGAGCTTCTAATAATAGTACTTACCATATTAGCAGCAGCAAAGCTTGCCTGTTTGAAAGTAACCTCACTGATGTTAAACATATCGATATCCGAATTGATCCTGTTCGACACCATGATCGCCCTCCCCAAATGTGCACATCCACTCGTAGATGGTTCATTTCGAGCATACCCAAGAAACAGAGTCAGTAGGTTTAATAATAATAATAATAATAATAATATATCTTTATTCAATTAAATTGGCAACATTACAACTAAAAAAGTACAGTAGGTAATTACAGTAGGTAATTAAAGAACAGAGATTTATAATTATAAATTTAGGTTTCTCATAACCTGCCTCACTAGGCTAGCCTGTGTTGAGCCGCCATACTCCCTCAGGAAGAGACATCTTTGAAATAGCCTGAAGGAATACTTCACCTGGTGCGGGTTCCAAACCACCGACCCAATGCGTTGCACAGTATTATGAGAACTGGGGTGTCTCTAAAGTTTCTCATACTGGGATAGACAAAACCGAGCATTCTCAATGAAATACAATAGGTTGTTTCATTAAGTGCAGTTATTGATTCAGTACGCAGATTACCGCGATCATGACACTAAAATAATCAACGGTTGACCTCTGTTGGTGACTTCGACTGAGTAAGAATAAGTACATAAACGTACTGTTCATTTTAGTAAGCTCCCCCATGCCAAGTGATAATAATAATCTGCATTTTGTTGTTTACTTTACAGGGTAAATCTTCTGTTGTGTTTTAATAATGTTAAAGAACAATTACGGACGTGTGGTTAATATTATGATTTTATTTATTTCAGATCCGGGGTTTACTACCTAACGACCAATGCTGAAAAGCCTTTCTATCATGGATGAATAATACATTTATTTATGTGCCATGTTATTTATGTGTTTAATTGTTGATAATTAAATATTGTAATTTTTGATACCATCACAGAGAGCTTAATTTTTTTAATACTCATTTTTACTCCTTATAATTCACCTGTCATGTTTATGAAATGATTTATATTTATATCATATCTGAAAAAAAAAATTGCTTGCTCGAAAGTGGTAAAATTGGCAAAAATTGGTGGAATGTGGTGTTCGATATAAAAAAAAACACAGGTCTTATAATTGTATTGAACAAAGTTATGTATCAATGAAGGCTCTTAATATCACAAATTACTTTGCTTCCAAAGTTTGTGAGAAAGTCTTTCACACTAAATAACTATTTAATGATAATTAAGTGAATAAAATAGAACGAATGTTCCCGAGTCACAATGGAACATTTAAAGTTATTTTATTCTTGAACAAAGTTTTAAAAAATTAAGAATATAGTCAAATCGATAAATTTACAGCGGTTAATCCTGTGGTGTCGAAACTGTGTACACATTTAAACATAACATTTCGGGTTAGCAAATTCCGCACATTTTTCAAATTACGCGGGATTCGGGGATAGAATATCGAAGTCCAACGTAATTCCGCGGGATTTGCTGGATTTTCATTAAGAGTTAACAAATTGAAATAATGATAACATTTCATATTTTTTTATCAAATATCTTTGAAACTAGTATATTATAGAAGAGACTTTTAAAATGTAACAAAGTAATTAATTTAATAGGACAATCAATAATATTTGTAATATTATTACATTTAATACAACTTCACAAAGTGGTATTTGAACATCCCTTTGAAAAGTCATTAAAAATTATGAAAAATAATTGTAAAAATTCACCCATAACCTAACCTAACAACTTAGTTAAACTTATTCCTTTAAATCACTTTTAATGACTTTTCTAATGAGTATTGAAGTGCCACTTTGTTGAGTTGCCGGTTATCCATAAAAATATATTGAATATACGTACTTTAAAAAGACTATAAAAAATAAGATCGTAAAACATATGGACAGTCCTGTTATCCATTCATAACGGTCACGGTATACACAAAAACCCAGCAGCGGAAAACGCAGCTCTCTCTGCTTCCACACTAGTTAGTGGAATTATCGTCAAGAAAGTGTGTTAACTGAAGGTTTATCCATCCGAAACCTTTGTTTTCATAAAGAGATATATCTTTCTTCAAAATCGAATCCAGGTTTTAGTTTTGTTTTTGGTGTAAATTTAGTTTTTTTTTTAATCCCTCACGTGAAAATTTCGCAAACCCGCGGGATGAAATACCAGAGGGATTGCCAGATGTGTGATTGCAAATCTTAATAACTAATAACTGATAGGACTGTACGGTAGGCTTCGTCTTTCATTTTGTGAGTTTAAAATGCTCTGAGGTTGATGATAGTGGGAGTAATTTTAAGGAGAATATAGTTAAAAAAATGATAAATCATACTTTAGGTGCAGAAATATAATCATTTTTTTATTAGTAAGTAGATACCAAAGTGTACATTTAAAGATTTATTATATTCGTATTATTATTTTAAAAAAGATCCAAAAGCATATTCATCCCGCAATTGGAATTCGTCTTCGAAGCAGGACGGGCAATGGATACGGTATGTAGACCTCCATAAATATTGATTGTGACTGCTAGGACCCAAAAAAAAGTAACATACAATAAATATACAGTGGTTGGTTGGTTAGGGCCACGTGATACGCACTCCTTCTCGTTCCTGCAGCACCACACGGACGAGATAGAGAGCGTATCACGTGATCCGCAGCGACGTATGGAATGTGGTCAGTGGTAGCGAGTGGAAAAAAATATAGAAAAACAGTATCATAAGACTGGACAGTGACGTCTAGTGATATTTTACCTCAAATAAGCCCAGGAATAGCTTATTAAAATCCTTCGGGTACGTACCCAAACAGAAAATATTATTAATTAAAATAAAATCTAATGGGAGTCATTTTAAATATAGTACACAATGCATATATCGTTTTTAAATACATATCTAATTAAAACAGAGGGTTTAAGATTATATAACAGCAACGCCCAAAATAATTCAAATTTTACATGTTTACCTGATTGGATGAAGAGGTGCCGAATGTCCTAAATATTAATTGGTGCATCTGGAATAGCCCGGGAATACTGGTGTAAGGGAGGCGTAGGTGTAAAATTAGGGTTAGAGATATATTAATAGAAGTTGGTATAAATGGATTAAGATCTTGGTTTCTTGGGATACTTGGTTACTTAAAAGGGGCTTGGGTTTGCAGAAAATTAATTGGAGGGGTAGCTTGGGTAATTGGAGTAGGCGCTTGGATTGCTGGAAAATGGGCTTGAGAAGGAACTGGGGCTACTGGATAAAGAATCTGGGTTTCTAGAAAATGAGCTCGCGAAACTGGAATAGCTTGGGTAGCTGGAGCTGGGATAACTGGAATAGGAACTTGGGTAACTATAAGAGGAACTTGGGTAATTGAAGGAGGAGCTTGGGTAGGAGCTAGGATAACTGGAAGCGTAGCTGAAACAATAAAAGGTATTTAGTTTTGTAGGGATCTGTAATATTAACGATTCATCAGATTTAATAATATGTACTTATCATATAATACAGGTAAACTAGGATTAAAATAGACTGAATGCTATAGAAATGAGATCCCTGAGGCGTACATTTGGTAAAACCATGTGTGATCGTATGAGAAATGTGTAAATCCGCACAGAATGTAACGCTGATATAAGCGTAATGAGTAAGATAAAAAAAGGGACGCTTATATGGTTTGGGCACGTAGAGCGAATGAACGAGGAAGGAATGTAAGGAGAATACATGACGCAAATTAGAATAGTAGAAAAAAAACGAGTGTACTTAAGACCTCACGACTGAAGTAAAACTCCTTTAGCTCCACCTATATGATAGGACGAGAGAAAGAAAATGAGCGCGCGCACTGCTCTCTATTGCTCCCACAGTGCGATACAGGCAATAGGCCTGCACTGTGTCTTATATATACGAAACGTAACTGGCCATGAGAGAAAGACAGAAAGAAAATGTGTGCTCGCACCTCTCTCTCTTGCCCCTACAGTAATATTTATTTAACAGCTTTTCGTAACGCTCTCGTAACGCATTCACCAGCTTACTCCCCAAGTCAAGCGTGCTTAAAGAATTTTTACTTCAAAAAGTCGGGGACGCCCTAGGAAGACATGGCATCACCGAGTGAATCAGACACTTGAGTTGTGTGTGCAAGACCGAGGTGCTTGGCGGTCTACCCTTTCTGCCTACCCCTGCGGGGAAAGGTCGTGCTGAGTAGTTCATTATTTAGTTAGTAATACCATTATGCCACCAATAAAAAAAGTGTTGTAGATAGTTGCATCTCATTTTGTTCACCATTACATAATAGAGATCCCTAGCATGGTGGACGAAATATACGCGTTCTTGTTTTCAAATAAACAATTATTTATAGATATGTAATACTAAACCATGCAATGTACAAACTAAAGTCAGGCCTCGTGCGTATGACCTTAAGATAGAAATTTCGTTATAACTATAAAATGTAACTCTTATATAGTTACATATAAATTTGGGTGTACGTATGTGCAAGGAAATATTTATCTATGTACTGCAGATAGGTGACCAGACAACTCAGAATGAAATCAACTCAGTAGCACCTCAGAAAGGTCATTAAGAGTGATGATAAGAAAATATAAAAAATTGGTAAAATAGGTTAAGTTGGGTTAGGGTTACCGGCTATTTTAAAATTATTTTTTCGTAGCTTTTAATGACCTTTCTGAGGTGTTTCTGAGTTGGTTTCATTCTGAGTTGCCATGGAACCCTGCAGATAAGCTGCCACGTATAGACAGCTTTACATAACTTTTTTTGGTTATTAGTTTAAATTCTTGTAATACATATAAATGTTTATAATAAAAACAATAAATGTATACGAATTTTTCACGGAAATCGGTTAAAACAAGAACATGAAAAATTGCGGCGGCCAGCTTCAATTACCAAAGTTCTCCACGGTTTGGTTTAAAATTGGAACATACCTATAATAATACATAACCCCCGCTCTCGAGATAGCTGAACTCAAACCTAATTTCATAAGTGAAAATTTTGGCGGCCATCTTAAAGTTCTTCACCGATTTTGTTCAAAATGGGTTGAACTCGGATACTTTTTCATTAATTTTGGCGGCCATCTTGAATTTCTAAAGTTCTGCACCGATTTGGTTCAGAATTACTATGGTGGAGTTTAGAGGGGAACTGAATTTAAAAAAAAAGACAATTTCAAAAATTTCGACAGCTATTAATTAAGATAAGATTTTGAATTTTAAGATTTCAAGATTTTTTCTTGAATTTCATCGGCTTGGTTGAAAATCGGGACAGGGAAGATCAACGGTTAATTCTAATTCAATCTAATGCTTTGTAGTGAAAGGGAGTAAAACCGGGAATGAATGTATTTCCTGAACCAGCAGATCCTTTAAAGTGAAAGTTCTACTGTTAGAAACAACGTCAGAAAATAATTGGTTTTAAAGAACATTAGAGGATGTGATTCAGCATTCCAGATTCGCTCCAAAATGTTTATTTTAGAGCGAATATTAATACCAAATACAAAATAAAAAGGCATGTAAGAAATTCGAAAATAAATTCAAAAGTTTTTCGAAAATCGAGTCCTCAATTTGTAAGTAAAAAGTTTAGAAGTAATATAAAAAATAAAATCCTTTTTTTCACATGCAATTAATTATTGCAAACAAAAATCTTTTCTACAAATCGTGAAATATTTAAAATACTAAGTATATACTTTTTTCTGTTTCGAAGTTTTCGAAAAAAGTACGGGAATATGTATTTTTTAAATGTCAATACGATGCAAATTGGCTAATCTCACCTGCCGGGTAAGAAAGCGGCCTCCCCCAAGTTCACTCCAACCAGAAGGTACGCACATACGGCAAACACCTGAAATAGTACACGATCTTAACTACAAAGCAAGATTATAAAAACTAATAACATAAAGAAAATCACATCCATCCAAAAATGTATGGTTTATTAGCATATTGGCACAGTGTTAGTCAATCCAAAGGTGCCTACTATGTCTCGATACAACATTCAAAACCAAGATTTCATAAATTACCCCGTTTCTCCAGATTTCTTTTATTTCTTTCCGCCATTCTCTTTCAAGTATACTTGAGCTAAGACTTGAGCAAGTATACTTGAAGGTGTCGTCAAACTTGTGCAATATTCGTTCCCCACACCTTCAAGTGTACTTGTGCTTTGTGCGAGCATACTTGAAGGTGGTGGGACGAATATTGCACACGTTTTATCAACTTTAGTATTGTAATCTTAGGTGTAATATCGTAGCATGTGAGATTTTTAATAATATTTTCGATAAAGTGATTGATAACAAAGAAATAAGTGAAATGAGAAGTGAAAGTACGATCAATGAAAACTGCCTTCCCTCAATTCGACATTTCATATCTTTTAAGTCTGAACTCAAGTCAAGTTTTTAAACATAATCGAGAATTCTATGCAAGTACTATTAAAGATACCTAAGATTTAATTAGGTGGGGGTAGTGAGTGGACTGATTTTGGGGGAGGAGAAGAACGATGGGAGGAGTCTACATTACATGGGAACATCTCTAATAGGGGTGATTTACGAGGTGCTATTATTTTATGGTTTAAGGTTTCTAAAGTGCAAAAATTAAAACATTAATTTTTATTGGAATGTTTAAACTTGGATTTTTATTTGTTGAAGCTATAGCCTAGTTTTAAAATTTTAGTAGTCAAACCTACATATTGTGGGTGACAATCGTTACATTCCAAAGGGTATATCCCGTTTCTTTAGAATTTATTGGAAACATCCTTATTTATAATAAAAAATTTAAAAAAAGTTGTTTCCGTTCTTCCCCTCTCCCAAAATCACCCATTCCACAACCCCCCACCCAATTAAATCTTATTATTTTTGTACTTGCATAGAGTTTTTAAGTTAGTCTTAAGTTTGCTAGTGAATGACACGGATGTGTCGAAACCGGTAGCAGAAAATTAAAAATATAAAGTAACAAATGTAAATTGAAAATTAAAAATTTTCAAAATAAAATGGCTAGAAGTTGATACATAGTTAATGAGAATTTAAATAACATTAATTTATGCAGATTTTAATATTATTTAAATTGCCTTTATCTATGTAAACGATTCCATATCCATAAATTAAAATTAGATAAATATGTGTGAATTCAAAAAAAAATCGTACGGTAAGAAATGAAATTTACACAGCATTTTTGTTAGATTTGAACACAATAAAGTTAAAAAATATGACAAAATAACATAAAATTTTCAATAGAGTTTTAATCTGAACTTACAAGCTTTGACATGATGAGAGTTGTCTTCCAATTCTTGGCTCGTAACTGCGGTAGGAATATGTAAGCCCAGTTGGATGTTCGGTATTTATACCATTTCGGTATTGTACAAAAGCAATAAAATTTAAAATCTTTCGCAAATCAAAAATAATTGAATTTTCATTTCCAGAACCAACCGATTTTTTGTGACAAGTGTTGAGGTTTACACACGGAATGGAATCACTTTATTGTTTTTACACTATTATTCGCATAAACGATTTGATTCTACACGTCATTACCACTTACATGTTTTTAATTTATTTTTATCATAAAAGGTTCATACTTTTATTATATTATTCTTGAATTATTTACGGCTTGTTATTGATTATTGTCGGATACTAAACTTCAAACTACTAGTAAATCAGTAATGGTAAATACTAAAAATCTTCGCAATATCGTTTTCGTATCGAAAATAAGTAATTGTATTAATAATAGCACCTACCGAGTAATGAGCCTTTTATTGAACTCTTTAAAATATTAACCAAATCAAGTTTTTTTTATTAATCCTTTGAGAAGGAACGTACAGTTTTATTTTCGTTTTTGCTGTGATTGCCTGAAGGTAGGTGCTTTACGAAATAGCAATAAACAATAATTTTTTGCAATTAATAATTAATATAACAATTAATAATTGAAAACTTCCACAAAAAAATACAAAAATAAATTAGCTAAATCATATATCTTGTACAAAAAGATCAGGAAGGAAAATAATAGAGAAAAATAATGTAATTAGGTAATAAAATTTCCAATTCCATAACAAAGGTTGTACTAATTAAAAATTACATTTTAAATAATAAGAGATTTATAAATGAAAAATATGGAATCTATAAATTGAAGTGTAATGAATGTGGATTCTTTTATACGGGTAAAACTTTGTAGGTAAAAGTTTCTCGGAGTTTGCCAATCATTTGTTGGAAGCGAGTCACATTATTTACTTGAATAGTGGAACTGTATTACTAATTTGTAATTTTGATGGTGTTCATTTGGACAAATTGGAAATCTTAAAAATTAGATAGAGCTCTTCTAATCTTACAATTATAAATAGTCAAAAAATATTTTTAAATGACCCATTATTAAACTTCTATACGTTTTTAGATTTCACGGCCAAAGGTATTTACGTTATTTGTTATTATGTTTTGTCGTGTTGCCCTACCTCCTTCTTTAGCCCACGTTTCGGACAGCGCCCATCATCAGGGCAGACGAACACATCTGCCCTCATGATGGACACTGTAATGATGTCCGAAACATTGGCCAAACAAGGAGGTAGCGCAACACGACATAACACCCCAAAAACGAATAACGAAAAAGACATTATTAAACTTGTTGTCTTTATAAATTATGTCCTATTATCCCCCTTCCCACTCCCACCTTTCCATTGACACCGTTAAGTCTATGTCTATTGTTTTAATTAATTAAGTAGGAACTAAGAAGAAGTTAGCATTGCTCACGAAACATTTCGGTTTTTTTATAAACAATAAACGTTGTTAAAACTGAGTAATCTATTCATTTTTAATTACAATTGTGCCACAAAATGAGTTTGCTGAAAAAATAAGAAATTATTTTTTATTTATTTTTGGAATAACTTAATTAGTAAAACCTTAAATTTTGATATTTAATCATTGAAGACAATATTAACAGAGTCCCGGCAGCGTATTTCCTTTTCCGTGTTCAACAGGAGGCGGTACTGCCGTGAAACACGAACGGGTTTGTGACGCTAATTCTCTTTCTAATCTGGTGTTTAATTTAAGGCGCGCGACCTTCAATCGTGCAAGGGTTCATTTATTGACCAAGAATAACATTACAATATATACAATATACCTACATATACATATATATATATAATTTTTTTGGTATATACCACCTCACTAGGCTGAGCCTGTTCTGAGGTGGCAGGAATTTAATTTTATTTTAATATCTTAATCTTGGAAGATAAAAAATATAATTTTAATTTAAATAGATAAATGGAATAAAAGAAAAAAATGTAAAGAAATGAAAAAAAGATATGAGATAAATAGATGAAAATAGTTAAGGAGAAAAGAGAAAAAATACAGGTGTTGAGTGTGTTGTTTGATCAAGTTATCTGCACGCAGTATGCAATACCCTTGTTTACTACCCACGTATGAATTTTGTGTTTTAAATTTTTTGTCACTAGAATATCTTTTATATCTTTTTCAATTAAATTAAAACATTTTGGAGCCAAATTGTGATAATGTCTTTGTCCAAATGTAGTATTTGTCTTCGGAGTCATGTGTTGATGTCTATGTCTTGTGTCGTAATTGTGTTGTGCAGTATGATGGTTTAGTTTGTCTTTTTGGTAATGTATAGATATAATTTTGATGTACAGTTGGTGTATGTTCAATACAGCAAAGTCTTTAAATAACTGTATTGTCGAGAATCTAAAAGGTTTTTTAGTAATAACTTTAATTAAGGCCTTTTGCGCTTTGTCGAGAGGGTCCATATTAGTCTTCGCAGCACCACCCCAACCAATCATACCGTGGGTGATAATTGATTGTCCTAATGCGTAGTATATAGTTTTTAAAGTCTTCACTGGCATTATGTTTCGTATGTTCTTAAAAAAATATATAAGTTTCCTTACTTTACCCGCTGTTTTATTTATTTGTTCTGTCCATCGAAAATAGTTGACAATGTAAATGCCTAAATATTTGATTATCTGAGTCCGTGTTAGCGGGTTGCACAGGCAGTTTTTTTTAGATGTGCAGTCGTGTATAGTTAGGTTTTCATTGAGTTTTGGTTGTCGTCTGGGATCTATACTAAATGTCATGTATTTTGTTTTGTCTATATTTAGTGTTAGCAGGTTATTGTCGAGCCAATTTTTAATCCGGTTGATTCCTTCGGCAGCTTTTTTGTATACATTTGTCCAGGAATCAGAAGCGAAAATGAGAACAGTGTCATCCGCAAAGCAGATAACATCTCCGCTAATATCTAACTGACACAAGCAATTGATGTAAAGTAAAAATAGTATGGGTCCTAATGTACTTCCTTGGGGAACACCGTAAGTTATGTATCTGTTTTGGCTTGTTACTTTGCCTAAATTTAGTGCATGGCTGCGATCAGTTATATATGATTTGAACCAGTTATATGCAGAGTTTTTAATACCTATGTTATCTAATTTTTTAAGGAGAATTTTATGGGACGCTGTATCAAAAGCTTTACTTAGATCTAGAAAAACCGCAATACAGCTTTTTTTTTGGTCAACATTTTTTATAATGGTTTCTGTCACTTTTAATATTGCATTCTGTACTCCCATATTCTTTCGAAAACCGTACTGATTTTCTGATAGAATCTTATGGTTGTCTAGATAGTCTACCAGTTGGATTTTCACTAGATTTTCGAGTACTTTTGTGAGAACATTTAAAAGTGATATAGGCCTATAGTTGGAGGGATTATTTTTATCTCCGGATTTGTAAATTGGTACTATGTTTGCACTTTTAAAATGGCTGGGGAATATACCGCTAGTAATACTCAGATTACAGATGTAGGTGAAGGGTAGGGCTATTTGGTGTTTTATTTCTTTTATTAGTTTAGTGTCAAGTTTGTCAGGTCCAGTCGCACAGTCGTTTCTCAGTTTATTTATGTGATGCATTATGTCTTTGGTTTGGAAAGTTTTTACTCTAAATGTATTGTTATCTTGTGCATTAGTGATAAATTTATTAGCAAGTGTATCTTCGTCAGTGTTCGTTTTATTTAGTAGTGTTTGGGCTAATGTTTGACCAATGTCTGCAAAGTAATTATTTAATGTGTTGGCAATATCAGTCTGATCAGTTATTACTGTATCATTAACATCAATTTGTTGGAATTGTGCTGCTGGTTTTCTATTTACATTATTTATTTCCTTTACTGCGTTCCATAATACTTTCGGGTCAGCTTTGTTTTCTTCAATTTTTCGTTTATAATATTCTTCTTTTGTCTGTTTCACTATTGATCGGCAGATATTTCTATATTTTTTGTAATAGTTTTGAAGCCTTATATTATTTGGTGAGTTTGAAGACTGTTTGTGAAGTTTGTCACGCTTATGTAAGCATTTAACCAGGTTGTCATTAATCCAAGGTTTAATTTTTCTATTTTTGTGCACCAATTTTCGTAAGGTTGTGTATTTTATCACAGTCGTATTTATTTTTTCAGTAAAATTCATCATTGCAGTGTTAACATCTGTTTCATTTAAAATATTAGCCCAGGATATGGATTCAAGAGATGATCTAATAGCGTCATAATCTGTGTATTTTATTTGCATTTTCTTTTGTTGATTGTCTTTCTTCGTGTCATTTTTCTTGGAAAATGTTCTTCCAAACATTTGTTTAAGGCGACGCATGAAAAAGAAAGGGGTCTATTCAAGACTGAATTGATGAAAAGAAAACGTGTTAAAAAAATTATGATAACGAATTTCCTGCCAAAGAACCTTGATTTTATATAAATACTAGCTGGTCACGGCCTGCGTTGCTATGCCATTTAATAAAGAAATTGTTTCTCCCTGAGTGTCCTTTCCCATTCGTCCCGTTCCCTTTCCGCCTCCCCTTCTTCTCCTGCGACCTCTTCCCCTCTCGCGTTCCCACTCCGTCACCTCCACCTTCCCTCTCTCCACTCCACGCCCCTTCCCTTCCCCCGTAACGCGAACCCCCTCCCGAGTTCCCCTCCCCCCTCACACCTCCCCTTCCCTTCCCGCGTTCTCCTTCCACCTTTTCCGCCTTCCCTCTTCCCTTTCCAGCTCCCTCATCCCGCAAACCCTCCTCCTGCGTCCCATATGGTCCCGGCATGCATTGCTATGCCATTTAATAAAGAAATTGTTTCTCCCTGAGTGTCTTTTCCCATTCGTCCCGTTCCCCTTCCGCCTCCCCTTCTTCTCCTGCGTCCTCTTCCCCTCTCGCATTCCCACTCCGTCACCTCCACCTTCCCTCTCCTCACTCCACTCCTCCCTCCCTTCCCCGTCCCGCGAACCCCCCTCCCGAGTTCCCCTCCCCCCTCCCCCCTCCCCCCTCCTGCGTTTCCCTATCACCTTCCCCGCCTTCCCTCTTCCCTTTCCCGCTCCCTCGTCCCGCCAACCCTCCACCCGCGTTCCTTATATTCAATCCCAGTACATTCAGTTTTTAAAAAGCCCGCGTGCCACCTTTTACAATTTTTATTCAAATTTCCATTTTTCATGTATATTAAATTTGGTACCTAACATAGGTACCTATTTAAAATATCTGAAATTCTTGATTCGATTCAAAATATTAGGGGAGTAGGTACCTACTTTAAATAAATTTTTCAACTTTTCAAAAATAGAATAACAATCATTCATTGTTTTACAAAATGTCATTCTCTAACACGCGAACTGTCAAACCTGCGATGTTTTCTGTTATTATCTAATTTTTTGCGCAATTTTCTTAATTTTTCTCTCCGTAAGAACCATCCTCGCACTTCAAGGAATATTCTAAGAAAATAATTAGCGAAATCGGTTCAGCCGATCTCGAGATTTGCGCTTACCAACACATTTAGCGATTCATTTTTATATTATAGATATTTATTATATTTTTTATATGTACCTAGTTATCCTGATTACCTTACATACATCTGTGAGTGTAGTTTTATTTCTATCCTATAGGATAAATAAAATAACACATCCATTGCACACAAAAAATGCCCCAAAACAAACACGGATTTGCACCGCTCAATTAATGCGCATCTTCTTCTTCTTTGTGTGCCGTATCAGGTCCCCCCGATGTTGGCGATCACTCTTGAGAATGTCTCTCTGTCTTGCGCTGCCCGGAACAGCTCCTACACACTTCTAATGCCGGTCCACTCTCGTATATTACGCAGCCAAGACATTTGTCTCCTACCAGGCCCTCGGCGACCCTCTACCTTGCCTTTCAATATTAAATGGAGCAAGTTAAACTTCTCCCCTTGAAGTATATGACCCAAATATGAAATTTTCCTGATTTTTATTAATGTAAGCAGTTATCTATCTGCTCTAGCCCGCCTGAGAATTTCTGTGTTGATTATCATGTCGGTCCATGGGACCTTGAGCATTCTCCGGTGAAGCCACATTTCAAAAGTCTCTAACCTGTTCATGGTATTTACTTTAAAGGTCCATGTTTCACATCCATAGAGCAAGACTGACCAGAAGAAGAGGGATTTCATTTTAATGAACGCAGTTCTTGCTGCTTCAATTCTGCATCTAACCTCTACATCTGGGTCAAAAGTTTGCGTGAGAATACTGCCGAGGTATCTAAATCTTTCCACCTTTTCGACATTGCAACCATTTAACTTTATCACTGATTCAGAGTGATCTAGTCGTCCAAATGTCATCCATTTAGTTTTATTGACGTTGCATGGTAATTATAAACCCGTGCACGATTGGACGATGCGCGCCTCGTATGGAACACGGGTTTAGAAAGGGAATTAGAGTAACAAACCCGTGCATGTTTCAAGGCAGTACTGTCTCCTATTGAACACGGAAAAGGAAATACGCGCCCGGCAAGCCTAAGAAAACGACATCCACATTTTTTACTCCAAATATGCTCAGAAATCTCTGGTTAACATCCTTCGTGCTGATAGACCCTATATAAACGCTCATATCAATCAGATCCAATATCACATATACACGAGTATAATTGTTTTTATCTTTCAAGCAATTCAGCCATATCAATGTACTAAAATATTAACTTACGAGAGGCATAGCAACTAGCAACAGAAAGAAGGCACTTGTACCTTTTCTTAAAAAAAACTCGTCGGGCGTGACGTAGCTTGAAGTAAAAGACTATCACTTTTGTATTGCAGTTAATTCAAATCGCCCAGTGGAACATGGACTTCAAGCTACGTCACGAATTTTTAGCCAATCTCTACTCCCTCGATAAGATAACTTTGGTAAAAGCATTTTCTATGACTTGACCTTGACCAACCTGATTCGTACTCTTATACAAAAGCGTAGGTACAAAATTTATTGAATGTGTATTTGTTTGGAATACCTATGAATGTATAAAATCCACGCAGCAATAACTTACTTCTACGTTACCTGTTTGTACCTTTACCTACAGAGTTTTGTTTTTTATTGGTTTTTAATGTTATCACTGACAACCCTGAAAAAACCTAAAACATATATATTTTAAACGTAAGTATGTTATTTGTAAATCTCTCAGTGTGTGTCAAATGTGTCACCAGTTTTCAGTCAGTAGTTAGAAATCTTAGTCGTTAATCACTAGCTCCAAGTCTTAGATGTAATTTATTTTAATTAAATTTTTTTTAATTTTTTTAAAAAGAATGACAAACATTCCCGGGTTATGAATAACCCAACAATGTTTGAAAATCTCCTACTACCACCACAGAAAGCCGAAAATGTCTCTTGTGTTGTGATGGAGGACTTAGCCAGTCGAGGAATCGAACAGGGTAATTCACGAGTAATAATTATAAATCTTGTTGTAAGCCAGTTATATTAAATTTATTATACATTTATTTATGCGGCGTTTTTGAGATGATATAAACCAGTCAAATATTATTATTATTATTATTATTAAGGCGTTAATAAATCTTACTCATATTATAAACGCGAAAGTTTGCATGTGTTTGTTACTCCTTAACGCAAAAACCACTGAATGGATTTTAATGAAACTTTATTATAATATAGCTCATACATCAGAATAACATATAGGCTATATACTAGGAAGGGGACGGGAGGAACGGGGACGCACTGGAAAGGTGATTCAGGGAGAAACGATAATGTATTTCTTTGAATATGGCATTGCAACACATGCTGGGAACCAGCTAGTAATAAATAAACCTTTTTTTGTAAAAACTAACGTTTCGTTGTTTGTCCCTCATGTGTTCCTATACCATTAATCCGTCTGCGATGAAAATTTGTTGAGTTGTTGTGCTCACGCCCGCGAAGGTTTCTATATGTAATTGATAACTCTGGATTTATGAAATTTGTATGAAAAAATACAATAGGTGGTACGCGAGTTGTTTGGAAAATGTATGTATTTCGTATAGTTCAGCGACAGTGTGGGAAGGTGTAATGTTCAGTAATTGCAGGTAATACTGGGCCCTTAATCTCCAGTATTCCTCTAGGATGACTTCAATGGTTTAATATTAATAACACGTAGTACTTTGATACATGGAATGATGTTTATTAGAATATAATAGATACAATGTTATCTGTGAGCCGTCAGACAAGCAAGAGAGCGCGCGAGAGCTCCACTCGCTATTATATCGTCCCGATCTAGGACGCTTCGGCTAGGTTCGGTATTTCCGAACCTGCCCGACAGAAACATATTACCAACACTACACTCTCCCTCCTTCAACTCTGAAGCTACTTAATAAAATATTGCACACTTAACAACATAACATAATTTTAAAGATACACATAAATCAACCCGCGGTGACTGGGTCAAGTTGTTCCGTCTCCTCTGGAAGATGAGGGTGCCTTGCGACTTGAACGCAGTCTACCCGACCATGGTCTCTGTTGCCGTGTCTGCTCCGACACCACTTCCTCCTCCGCCAACCTGGAATCAGGAGAAAAACCAGTCAATCCACGCAACAAGGACGAAGTCTCTAACTCATGAGGCTCGTTCCTCAAAATTTCAGACGCGGGATGCTGCGCAATATTGCCATCTTCCTTCCAGCTCACTGACATTTCTCTCATTTGGTCCACATGTCTCTTCCATGTCACATCAGTGTTTCCTATTTTAATAATATAAACTTTTTTACCTAGCTTTCTAGAGACTACACCCTTAGCCCAAACGACTTTATTATCATGACGATAATCTTTTGTTAAACATTTTTGTCCAACTTTAAAAACCCTGGTTTTTACCCCTCTGTAAAACCTAACTTGATCCGATTGAGCTTTAGAAATGTTAACGTTAGCTTCCTTGACTTTTTCCGAAAAGTCTTCTCCATTTTCCACTGGCAATAAACTGTCGAACGTAGAACGCAGCCTTCTTCCTAGTAACAGAACCGCTGGTTCAATACCTGTCGAACAATGGAAAGAATTTCTATAGTCCATTAAAAAATTCAACAGCTTGACATTAAAATCTAGTGGGAATTTACCGTTTATTAACAGTTTCTTGAGGAACATTTTCGAAATTTTTACTGCATTTTCTGCCAATCCGTTTGACTGGGGGTGTTTCACCGGAGAAGTCATAAGTTTAATATTGTTCTCCTTTAAGAAACCTCTAAATTCCTCACTTGTAAAAACTGAGCCATTGTCAGATACAATTAACTCAGGGTTGCCAAAATTAGAAAAAATTTTCCTCAATTCCATAATCGTATGAGTTGAATCTGCCTTCTGCACTTCGATACAGTCTAACCACTTCGAGAATGAGTCACAAACCACAAGGAACATCTTCCCCGCTAGGGGCCCACAATAATCTAGATGTACCCTACTCCAAGCTTTACCTGGATTTGGCCAAACTGTCAATTGACTTTTCGGTGGTGACTGTTTTGACAACGAACAATCTGAACAAGATTGAACGACTTCCTCCAAGTCTTTGTTCAGAGAAGTCCACCAAAAATATGTTCTAGAAATTCCCCTCATTTTCACAATACCTAGATGTGACCTGTGTAACAAATCTAACACTTGCCTTTGGAGAGAAACAGGTATAACTATTCTATGTTGCCAAAACAAACACTCTTCTACGATAGAAAGTTCATTCCTTTTTAACCAATATTTCCACATACTGCTGTCACGATTTACTCGTTTGGGCCAGCCCTGCCGCAAATACCTAAACACTAGCTGTAATTCGCTATCCGCTGCGGTGGCTAACACAACTGCTTGAAAATTAACATGGTCACAATTCTCAATAAAACAAACAAAGTCAGTCCCGCAATCATCCTTAAAATCCTCAACTGTGTCCTTCAACGGTAAGCGAGAAAGAAAATCTGCTTGGTTATTACAAGATTTCACAAATTCCGTTTTGTACGAAAACCCTGCCAGAATGATGCCATATCTCTGCAAACGGTTTGCCGCGAGAACCGGAATATTTTTATGTTCCCCTAGAATTCTTAGTAACGGCAAATTGTCAACGCATAACGTGAACTCCCTTCCAAAAAGGTACTGAAAAAATTTATTTAACCCGAACACAATTGCCAGAGCTTCGAGATCCAAAATACTATATTTCTTTTCGGCAGTTGTTAAACTACGAGAAGCGAACTCAATTGGACGCATTGTGCCGTCCTTAAACACGTGAACTAAGCAAGCTCCGAGTCCGCATGTACTTGCGTCCGTAAACAGTTTTACCGGTAAGTCCGGAAAATAATTTGTAAGAATCGTGTTGTTGCCCATTAACTCTTTAACGGTATCGACTGCTTCTTTACAGTCTTCTGAGAAATTCCACTCTACCCCTTTTTTCAAAAGGTTATGTAGGGGTTCCAGTATCGATGACATCCTAGGAATGAAATTCCGATAAAAATTTAAAAAACCCAATAAACTTTTCAATTTATGTACGTCCGTAGGATACGGAGCGTTTTTTATAGCTTCCAGTTTGTTTGGCTGTGGTTGGATTCCGTTCCCTGAAATAACATACCCCAAAAATTCAACCGATTCTACAAAAAATTCGCATTTATCCGTGTTGACCCTCAACCCGCACTCTCGTAAACGCGCGCACACTGCCTGTATATTATTCACTAAATCCCGTTCGTTGACCCCCGAAATGATGATATCGTCTAAATAGAATGCCACTCCCTTCAACCCCTGAAGACAGCTTGCTATAGTCCTAGCGAAGATCGCTGGCGCTGATTTAAAACCAAAAACTAGTCTGTTATATTGAAATAATCCTAAATGCGTATTTATTGTTGTATACTTTTTGCAAAAATCAGCTAACTCTAATTGTGAGTAAGCCTGTCTTAAATCTAGTTTAGCGAACACTTTACCCGAACTTACTTTGTGAACAACTTCATTTATGGAGGGAAGTGGGTACCTTTCCAAGTCCGTCATGAGATTTAAAGATCTCTTGTAGTCCACGCAAATCCTAACATTCCCGTTCTTTTTAATTACCGGTACAATTGGAGACGCGTATTCACTGCTGGTTACCGGAGAAATGATACCATCAGCTACCATAGTTTCTAATTCTCTCTCAATTTTTTCCTTAATAGCGAACGGAACCGGCCTCGCATTAAAAAAAACAGGACGAGCTTCCTTGTTCACTTTGAAACTCACTTTATGTTTACTGAATTTTCCCAGCCCCGGCGAAAACACCTCTGGAAACTCGTTGTAAATCATTTCAATTTTGTCTTTGATTGTTGAAACCGAATTATCCATCATTGGAACTATCTTTAGATTAAAAGCCTCCATGAAATCCCTACCCACTATCAATTCCGAGCCATTAATCACAACAGTAAATAATAAATTATTTTTAATATTATTGTATTCTACGGTAAAACAAGCACTACCTACAAGATTAAGTGGTTTACCGTCGTATCCCGATAAAGTACGCTTATCAGGTGACAATGTTACATCCCTAAAATAACGGTTGAAAATAAAATCAGGCATGACCGACATACTTGCGCCTGAATCAATCATAGCGGAACATTTAATTTTATTAATTATTATATTAGCCCTAAACGGATTAATGTAATAAATACTATTAATAACCTTATCACGGGATTGTTCAAAAATCGGATAAACATTGTGATTCTTACAGAATTTCTTCAAATGACCTATTTTGTGACAATTAAAACATTTTGCATACTTAAATCTACAAAACTTCTCTAAATGTATTTCACCGCAAATGGTACATTTTTTATTACTCGAGAAACCCCTTGGCTCGGGACTTTTTGACCGCGAAGGCGACCTTCGGAAACCTAGAGTTTTATCCGGATGTGAATGTCTCCCCGGCGAATTCGAGCGTTTAATGGAATTCACGCCGCCCGACGTCCCTACGGAAACTTCTGATTTAATTTCCGGAACCAGATTATCTAAAGCTGAAACCGTTATTGCTAATTCTTCCATTTTGTTAAACGTTAATCTAGTCCCCTCGAGAAAAATTTTCTCCTTGGCTCGGCCCGGCAAAATGCCAATTGCGAAAACATCCGCTAAACATTCCGGTAATCGAGTTCCGAACTCGCAAAACAATGATAATTCCCGTAAACGCACTGCAAAATCTCTGACTGATTCACCATGT
This sequence comes from Limnephilus rhombicus, assembly GCA_929108145.2. Taxonomy (NCBI): domain Eukaryota; kingdom Metazoa; phylum Arthropoda; class Insecta; order Trichoptera; family Limnephilidae; genus Limnephilus; species Limnephilus rhombicus. The sequence continues at coordinate 41,160,359 of OV815273.1, read as the reverse complement.
GATTGCTTGGCCTGATAAAATTTTTCTCGTTCCTTAAACACCGATCGCGGTCTGGAACAATGTTTCTCAATTAATTCTATTAACTGATCGAATGCCACGTCTGTAACTTTAGAAGGAAAACATAAGTTGATCAAAAGAGTTAATGTCTCCGCTTCTAGAAGATTTAGCAAATATGCGCGTTTCTGTGAAGCATCTAACTTAATCGTTCTTGTGTCATCACGAATTAGAAGGAACTGTTCCAACCTCAGGCGAAACAAACTCCAATCCCCATTAACGTGGGAGAACCTGGAAATTCCGCCCGACTCCATGATCGCACACACCAAAAAAAAACACACCCGGCAACAATAACACCTTCCAGAAAAAACCAAGAAACAAAACAACCTGACACCAGGAACCGGCGCCTATGCAGTCCAGGCGCCCTGCCGCTTCCAGGAATCTCAATGTTTCTTCGCTCCTGACTGAATACCGGGCTGGCCCTAGTTACCCAGGGTCCCGTAATTTTCCTTCTCCACTGTATTACCGGGCTGGACTTCGTTACCCAGGGTCCCGTAATTTTTTTTCTCCACTGTATTACCGGGCTGGACTTAGTTACCCAGGGTCCCGTAATTTCCTCTTCTCCACTGTCTCCTATTATGCCCTGAAAATCTCCTGATGGATGGCACTTCAGCGAAGCCCCAAGTGATTATTGTCACCTTCGGGAGATTTTTGCAAGTCACGATCCCTGCACCGAATCGACTTGCCGCAATCCAATAAACCGTCAACCGTGTACTCCTTTATAGCTGCGCCACTTGTAATGTTCAGTAATTGCAGGTAATACTGGGCCCTTAATCTCCAGTATTCCTCTAGGATGACTTCAATGGTTTAATATTAATAACACGTAGTACTTTGATACATGGAATGATGTTTATTAGAATATAATAGATACAATGTTATCTGTGAGCCGTCAGACAAGCAAGAGAGCGCGCGAGAGCTCCACTCGCTATTATATCGTCCCGATCTAGGACGCTTCGGCTAGGTTCGGTATTTCCGAACCTGCCCGACAGAAACATATTACCAACACTACAGAAGGAGAAAGGGGGGAAGGTTTGCAGGATGGGGGACGCGGTAGGGGAGAAGCCAGGTTTGGTGGAAGGGGAATGTAAGAGAGATGGAGCAGAGAAGGGGGGGGGGCAGAGGGAGACTTTTCACACGAACGGTTGTATGTGGCCTGCTCACGCACCGGAAAACCTTCTGATTTATTCGTGGATGCACCAAACGGCAAAACAAAAAATATTGTATATCCAAAAGCACTTCATTAAACAATATTAGAACACAATCATTTTAGTTCTTTGAAAGACATTCCAACGCCGGACTCTCGCTAATATATATACATTATTAATCATTAACGATAATGCTTCACGTTTAATGATAATGTATGTATTATCTGTAGATTTAGGAAACTCCGTTCGAAAACAAGGCGTTCAAGATATGATCGGATCATATAATAATCTAGGCACATAGTTCTTCACTCCAAAATGATTGTATAGTAACACACCTCAATAATTCAATGTTAGCATAGTACCTGATATTCTTCTGGTGGGTTTTATATAATATAATTGGCATAATGATTTATCTCATTCATTTTGTTCCACCGTTATACTAGGGTCAATCAAAAGCAATGTCTCCTAATTTTTTTCTCCTATTAATTATTGTCAAGAAATTAAAATGCGATTATAGGTTGAAAACCAGAATATTTGTCACTATCCAAAATAATCTCCGTCTATTTTCACAGTCCATCTTTTAACAAGGGCATATATTCCAGAGCGGTAAAAATTAGTCTGATGGTTTTGAGTAAAAATTTAACATACATATACATATATTCTTTTTTTGTGGAAAAACTTTTCTAACTTTTTTTATTAAATCAGGTAAATCGTAAAATAGTTTTGGACCTATGTAGGTATTCGTAATGGCGTTGTGCAGCTGTCGTGTTGCATATCGGTACACATTCGAATATATTCAAAGTTATTTTTTGCGTTGAGGACAGTCCAGATCTTTAAAATCTTTTGCGATAACGTTTTTTTTTTAAGTTTTCAATTTGGGAGACGGGTTTGGGTACCGCATAGGTCACCCCAAATTGTTACGTGGCTTAAGCCGCTACCCGAATTTCTGCCGATTTCTTACATATCTCCCTTAAACATTTGCAGCCTTAATAAAAAAAACCACAGCACGGCCGATAACCTGTGTTGCAGCAGCAACATGAATAAAACCAAAATACACTAAAACACGATAACATTACTAATAAGATTTGATCTTAAAATGTATTTTAAATCTGGCAACCTTGCAATTTTTCATACTGAACATAATTTAATTGTTTGTTTTCCTACAAAACCGCTAGATGGCAGCGCCTTCGCATTCGTCATTCGCGTTGAAACCGCCAAAAAAAAACTTACTCCGCGGGTGTGTGAAATATTACACAAATCTGATCGTAATATCTATTAATATGACTAATTCACTATCACATTCGCATAATTGATATATTTACCATGTTTTTTGTGGTTTTTAATAAGATTTAGTCAAGTTATAATAACCATAATCATACTTTGAAAATTGAAATGTCAATAAGTATTTTATGTAAAACTTGAAAATTCAAATTTACATTTAAAGGATTTTATTTTCTGAGAATTTCATAAAAGTGGTGTTTTTTTTAAATATTAATATCTGATACATGTGTTCCTTTTTTTTTTTACAGTGAATACCGCACAAGAATCTCAACTGCTCCTGTCTGGAGCCAGTGAGACTATGGCATCCCCAATTGGGGTATGTTGTGAGGCTGAAGGTAGTGGGGAGGGGAAGGAGGTGGGGAAGAGGAAGGTTGGGAAGTATACCTGGCTATTCAGATCTGGTCACCAAACACGGCTAAAGCCATTTTTAAGCAACGTTTCAATTCTGAATGGTGGTCTTACACCAGGGCAATACTGATAGTATCTTCCACTCTGGAACATGCCGCAAATATAGTATATATTATTTTAAATGAATTAATTGTGAAATAACACAAATCAATCAAATAAAATTTATTTGCGCATGCCGGGTTCGAACCCGCGACCTCCGGATTGTGAGTCAAGAGTCTTACCCACTGGACTACGGAGGTCGTTCCTAAACGTATCAATGAAATTAACGTCTTTAGAGTTGCAAGAAATCTGTTATAAAAGTCGGTATTATTTTTTTAGGTTAGTTTTTTGGCAATAAAAAAACTTTGAAATTTTTTATCATTTTTTTATTGTATGCACGAGGAAAAAGTGAGGTGACAGTTTCGTTCCAAATTCATTATATAAAAGGTGCGTATTTTTTAAATTTTGTTTTTTTATAAATTTCTGTACACTTTCATCAAATATGTTTTGGTAAAAAAAAAATCCATTTTTTTTCGCGTTTGAATCTTAATATATGGCAGTTTTTAAAAACTAAAGTGTATTTCAATTACAAAAATCTAAAAGGTAATTTTATCTTGTTTTCATAAATGGTATTTGTTTTTATGACACCTTCAAGAATAATAAATATATAGAACATTCAAAATACTTTGGAAAAATTTCAAATTTTGTTCAGATATCATTACTAAAACAGAGATAAACTACCCTCTCAGGCCGTGTAAACCAAGTGTATTACTTTCCATGAACAATTTTCTAATTAGTAATGTTTTCACATCCGCGGCCGTTTGAGGGTTTTTTAGTAAGGCTGTTGATGTTTTAAAGCTCTTAAAACAATACACGTTATTTTTTAAGACAATATCTAGATGCGTTCTACGCCGAAACGCAAATTATATGAAATTCCCTCGGTAGGAAAAAATCACAAAGTAAGCTCCGAAAATTATTATAAATACTTTTGTTCAGTTATTTTACAGATTGTAGTGAAAAAATTTACAATGTTTCTTTAAATGATACTTAAGACGCCTTCCACGAGATTTTTACTCTATTTTAAACGAGTCGTGTTTTATTAAACATTTCGATATTGTCTCTTTAAAGATTAGCACGCTCCTCTAACATTCGTAATTACACATCTCTCAGCGATGCGGCGCCTTAAGTGGCTACGTTTGGTGACTTACCAGGGTTGCCCGGGTTCATGGGATGAGATTTGTGGGGATCTTCGTAGCGGAAATGCCCACCAACTGCGTGCCAGCCGGATTGGGAGAGACTGGTTGTGAGAGACCTTTTGAACTCTCCAGCAGGATGCCTTACACCGTAGTTGGGAGGGATGGATTCATACATACGTCACTCCTGGATACACCGACTTCCAGATTCCTTCCCACCCCTAACACATTTTTCCTTTCCAGAACTACTTCTCCTTCCTTTCCTAAAAATACCCTCAACGAAGATGTCATATAGGCCCTAAAGGGAATTATTTTTCTCATGCCTTCTTGGAGCTAATGCTAAAAAATATTACAAAAATAAAGTTGGTTGTTTTCAGGTGGAAAAAATATAATAAGCAGTAATTGTTGAATGAAACACTAGTATATATTGAATTATTTGGCGGGTATTTGATAAGCCCCCATAGCTCAGTGGTCAAGAGCAGCTGACCGGCAATCAGAAGGACACGGGTTCAAGTCCCGTTGGCGGCAAGTATCTTTTCTCAATAATAAATAATTAAAAATAATAATTAATATTTGATAAGTTTAAGTATTTCCCCAATAAATGTAGTCATAGTTTGTCTCGACGCCACCTAGCGAGGGATTTAACACTTACAATGTCTCTCTCGCAAAAATAAAGTTGGTTGTGTTCAGGTGGAAAAAATATAATAAGCAGTAATTGTTGAATGAAACACTAGTATATATTGAATTATTTGGCGGGTATTTGATAATCCCCCATAGCTCAGTGGTCAAGAGCAGCTGACCGGCAATCAGAAGGACACGGGTTCAAGTCCCGTTGGCGGCAAGTATCTTTTCTCGGAAGATTTTTCAATGTTGATGAGTGTTTCAGGCTGATAATTATTGCTTATATTAATTGTTACCCTTTGTGCTATGCATAAAAATCTTGTCTAAACGTTAGTTTATAAATTAAAAATAATAAAAAATATTAGTAAATTTATCAAACAGTTCACTTGTTGGAAAATCTTTTGCTTTTGAATATCTGTAATAATCTTTTTTTTAAATAAAATGAAACAATGTAACTTTGTATAAACCACTTATAAAATGTGCAAATCCGACCGGTTTCGGAACAAACGTTCCTTCGTCAGGGAAAGCTTATACTAATTTGACAGTTTAGAATAATGTTTTATTAGGGTAGGGGTGGAGCCGTTGTTAGTTAATAATGTAGATTGGGTGGGTAGGTATTAGTGTAGAGTGGGTGGGTAGGGGAACAAATCCATGATTGGGCTATATGACAATATTTTTTGTTTGTTGATAATAGATTCATTATTTTTAAGGGATTTTTTAATTTCCAAAGCTTCTAAGTTATCTAAACGTTTTCCTTTATGATTAATATGAAGAATATTTATCCCTGTGTTTTTTTCAAAACTATGGTTATTTTCAATGATATGGTTAGCGAACTCAGAAAAATTATTATTATTTAGACACCTTAAATGTTCTTTGATTCTGATTTCAAAATTACGAGTTGTTTTTCCAATATAAAATGAGGGACAATCATTGCATTTGAGTTTATATATTCCGGAATTAGTCAATTTATGGTCTTTATCTTTAGTATTTCTCAAAAAATTACCGATATTATTTCTTGTATAAAACGCTGGTTTAATATTAGAAGGGAAATTTTTGCAACATTGAACTGAAAAATTATAAATATACAAAATTTTACGCCATTCTTTATCAATAATATTATTAGAATTGTATAGATATTTATTTTTTGAAATTTTGCTAAGTTTTTTATTTAGGATATTATCAATTAATTTTGGTTCATATCCGTTATTTATAGCAATATTCAATAAATATCTATACAATTCTAATAATATTATTGATAAAGAATGGCGTAAAATTTTGTATATTTATAATTTTTCAGTTCAATGTTGCAAAAATTTCCCTTCTAATATTAAACCAGCGTTTTATACAAGAAATAATATCGGTAATTTTTTGAGAAATACTAAAGATAAAGACCATAAATTGACTAATTCCGGAATATATAAACTCAAATGCAATGATTGTCCCTCATTTTATATTGAAAAAACAACTCGTAATTTTGAAATCAGAATCAAAGAACATTTGAGGTGTCTTAATAATAATAATTTTTCTGAGTTCGCTAACCATATCATTGAAAATAACCATAGTTTTGAAAAAAACACAGGGATAAATATTCTTCATATTAATCATAAAGGAAAACGTTTAGATAACTTAGAAGCTTTGGAAATTAAAAAATCCCTTAAAAATAATGAATCTATTATCAACAAACAAAAAATATTGTCATATAGCCCAATCATGGATTTGTTCCCCTACCCACCCACTCTACACTAATACCTACCCACCCAATCTACATTATTAACTAACAACGGCTCCACCCCTACCATAATAAAACATTGTTCTAAACTGTCAAATTAGTATAAGCTTTCCCTGACGAAGGAACGTTTGTTCCGAAACCGGTCGGATTTGCACATTTTATAAGTGGTTTATACAAAGTTACATTGTTTCATTTTATTATAATGGATAACCACAAAGTAATAGCTACATTCAAAAATATATCTTTTTTTTAGTTTGATACGCATACATAATTCCATAGCTACAAATTATTTATTGTGCTCGTGGGAAATTTTGGTAAAAGATAAAATCAGAAGCCCGGGAAAAATATTTCGGAAGATCCAATCCCTGATTTATCATATCTCTATTTTATATTAACGTTTAAAAGATATAATCCATCGCGTACTTTAACATAATATTTATCTATCTATTTCCCCGAGATTTTCTGATAAAATGTAAATCTGATTAATGGACTATATATAAGCAATGTTTTTTCAATCAGTTATCATCAGTTCACTGTAAACATTTCAAGATGAAAGCCGTGACAATTGTTCTCTTCGGAGTGTTGAACCTCGGTAAGTTATAACTTATGACATAAGAATGTTGGTTTTTCTTTTAGGCCCGGCTTCCCGCATTTCTACCGATTTATTACATATTTTCCTTAAACACAAGTTTTAAAGCTCTTAAAATTATATGTTATTCTTGAACATAATATCTATACATTCCCCACGCCAAAACAGCAATTATCGCGAATTATGCTATCAAGATTATTATAAACACGTTTTTTCAGTTATTTAACAAGTTATACGTATGAAAAAAACCACAGTTTTTCTTTAATTGCTATTTTAGACATTCCCGTAAGATTTTTGCTCTATTTTAAGCAAGTCGTGTTTTATTAAACATTTTCACAATTTTCGCTAAAATATTATCGTTTTTAATATTAACGCGCTCCCTCCAACATTCGTATTTACACATCTCTCCTTCTTTTTCTTTTTGAGTGGGTACTATATAAAAAAATTTACATACAAAATGCAATGTGAAATTAAGTACAAATATTGTATTTCTTAGTCCTCCTCACTAGGGGGTCCTGTGCCGAGGCGGACTAAAGTTATTTAAATATAGTTCATTTGTCTTCTATGTCGTTTTTGGCGTCTTCGCTATGGTTTTCTCATTGACCTCTTTAAGCCATATTTTTATTCTTGATTTGTATTCAATTGGATTTTTTATTAGTTTTATGTCTTGGGGAAGGATGTTATGGAGTTTTGTTGAAAAATATGTATAGTTTCTTTGTCCAAGTGTGGTTTAATAACTTGGAATATTTTTTATATCATTTTTATTCGATCTAGTGTTATGCGTACACGGTCTAGTAGAGGATTCATTATTTTTGGCATATATTTGTTGTACATTTGGTACGTCAAAGTTATTGAAAATTTCAATTGAAGGCGTTCTAATTGGTACTTTCAATATGGTCTTTATGATTCCTTTTTGAATCGTATTCAGGCTGTGTAGGTACGTATTTGCAGCAGATCCCCATCCTATGATTCCATATTCAATTCGAGAATGACATAACGCATAATAGACCCTTTTCATATCCTTAAATATGAGGTCGTCACCTATTTTTTTTTTTATTTTGATGCAAATGTGACAAATTAAATTAACAAGTTAAATGCCAACATCCCTGCTATATCACCTTAAGTGATTCGCTACGTTTGGTGACTTAGCAGGGGTGTCCGGGTCATGGAGTGAGGTTTGTCTAGGTCTTGGCGGCGATTGCGTTTTCCCACCAACTGCGTGGTGGGCCGGATCGGGAGAATCTGGTATCGGGAGACCTCTCCAGCCGGATTCTCGAACCATCGCCTTGCACCGTAGTGGGAGGGATGGATTTATACTTACGTCACTCCTGAACACATTGACCTTCAGAATCCTACCCACCCTTCACAACTTTTTCCTTCCCAGAGCTTCCCCTCCTTCCTTTCCCAGCATCCCCAAAAGATTACATATTTTTCCTCAGGGTCTCCTGTGTGGAGTTAATGTAAAAAAATGTATCATATTTGTACGTCTATAAAAGACAGTAAATTTAGTTTACGATATGTTCAAAAATGACATTATAAGTGAACTTGGGGAAAACCTGTGCAATGGTGTCTCGTGTGACGTCACGAGAACATCACGTCAATGGTGTCTCATTCGTAACACAAAATTGAAATGACAGTGTTCCAGTACCGCCGGGCATTTTTACATTGGATGTTACAAGATTTTCGATCGGCCCCAAAAATCAAAATTTTTATAGCTTAATAACATTTTCCCGCGGCTTCGTTCGCATGGTGTAAGAGGGGTTCCCGCTCCGCCTCCTTCACCTCACCCTCCCCCCCCCGCTCACCACCCTTCCTCCCTCCCCCCCCCCCACTCTGGTTCTGTTATCTAACATACTAGGTATGATAAAATAGACAATGTTTTTTAATATCTTATTATTTAAGATCTTATGTTTTTTAAGATCTTATTTTTCTATTTAAAATAAACAATAACTGGTTTGACTCCCCTGAATTGGTCTCATTAATAAATTACCATGTACCTTGTCGACCGACTCGACTCAAAACACCTTTCCATTGTGACAATACTATGACGAACGCAGAACAAAACTCAACCATAAATCGCTTGCATATTTTAGGCAATGAATATGCTAATATTGATCACGCCGCCGGTAATCTGGCTTCATACAAAAGATGCGTTAGACTTAATTTGTTTGCTAGTACCAAGTAAATATAATACATCATATAAACATAATATGCCTACCAATACTTCACTCTAAAACTATTAATGCACTAGAAATCATAGGTACTTGTAAAATTTATCATATCCGTTAACATAATCCAGAAATTGTTACTTTTTATCTTTGATTATAAAGCTTTTTATATTTTTATATTTAAATCGTTGTAGGTACCTTGAGATAGGTATCTTTTATTTGTATATTTTACATTTTATTGTTTCATTTCTCTCTTTAAATTTTTATTTTACTTTTACCTAATAATTTATAGTTTGTACTTAATACTTTATATTTTATATTTTATACTATTCACTTTATAATTTACTTTTATACATTATAGTTTTTATACACTACTTATTACCTTACTTTTCACCTTTTTTCTTAAATTAAATTTTACTAACATTTATACTGTTATTCTTCATGTTGTTGTACCATTATAAGTATGTTAATTATGTTAATGGCACGTTTTGTGCCGTATATGTGTAAATTAATAAATAAATAAATATTTAATGCAACTGTGACTTTGTAATCATTCTAAAAGATAGCTGCCAAGAATATGGGGAAAATTTGTTGCGGATAATATTAATGTTAAATCTGTAGATTGAAATACGTAGTCGACAAAATTATTAAAAACAATATATGTCCCAATGGGCAAGTTGGTTAAGGCCTTCTTCTTCTTTGTGTGCCGTATCAGGTCCCCCGACGTTGGCGATCACTCTTGAAAATGTCTCTCTGTCTTGCGCTGCCCGGAATAGCTCCTCCACACTTCTAATGCCGGTCCACTCTCGTATATTTCGCAGCCAAGTCATTTGTCTCCTAAGGCCTTAAGCGACCATTATCTTTTTATTTCTCTGCGTCTAGTTCTTTTTAATGTTTCGTTTAGATTTATTGGTATTATCTTATTCCTCAATGATATATAAACTAATAATTTTTTTTTTTCTAGCAATTGCGATTCCCACACCTGTTCTGGATAGATTTGTTGCCGAGACTGACGTTATTCTCAACCTTTATACCAGGTAAGATTTTAGTGGAAAGTCGCGAGTTTAGTAAACGGTGAAAAAAATTTTGGGAATATTATATAACAACGAGTACGCTATTTGTTAAATAATTGTTTCCTTTTTTATTTCCATTTTTTCAGAAACAATCCCAAGGAATCCCAAGTTTTACAAAATGGAGACGTTCAGAACCTAATCGACTCCAACTTCCAGCTGGACAAACCTTTGAAGGTTTTTTCACATGGATGGACAAATCAATCTAAGTCTGACAGTTTAGTTGAAGGTAATGAAAGAAATTTTATTGTAAAGAAAATGTGGTAAGAACTTTTTCATTACCCCGTAAAAGACAATTTTTACATTACCTCCACACAGGAAGCCTTGAGAAAAAGAATTCACCTGAGGGCTTAAGTCATCTTTGGGGATGCTGAGTGGAGCGTCTTTTTTGGAAAGGAAGGAGAAGAAGTTCTAAGAAGGAAAAAAGATGAGGGGTGTGTAGGAATCTGAGGGTTATCGTGTGAATCCATCCCAAACGTAGCGATCCATTTGGGGTGACCTGTTATAGCAGAGGTGCTAATTATCTAATAAATTGTTCCCGTGGCGGCGGTACCGATATCCATCTCCCAAATCGAATAAGACAACCCATATTGGCTGCCAGCGTTTGAACAATTAAATACGGATTGGCTATTCCAGCTTTCCTGGCGTGCCGAGTTTTTAAAATGATTTACTATTCCAGTATTCTTGACCGGTGGAGTATTATTTAACGTAATTTACCTAATATTCCAGCATTCCTGGCGGGTGGAGTATTTAACGTGATTTACCTATGTACAGTTCCAGCTTTCCTGGCCCGTGGAGTAGCTATCGTGATTTACTATTCCAATTATCTTGACTGGTAGATTGTTCAACGTGATTACCTATTCCAGCTTTCCTGGCCATTGGAGACTTTAACGTGGTGCTCGTGGACTGGACCGCCGGCACGGGGGGAGAAGAGGTGAACGTGGTCGCCAACGCCCCCTTGGTAGGAAAATTCGTGGCCTCTTTCCTGGACTGGCTGTCCACCCTCGGTCTCCCTTTCTCCCAAATCCATATCATCGGGCACAGCCTCGGCTGCCACGTGACCGGCTGGGCTGGAAGGAGCTGCAAACTGGGCCAAGTTGATTACGTTACTGGTAAATAAATCCGAACATCTTATTTTTTTTTAAATTACATATGGATTAAAATTACGATGCCGTCCAAGGAAGATTTGAGTTCTAAATACTCAAATTCTTCCGTCAGATCGTGTCAAAGTTAAAATAACAGAAGATTCTTAATGAGATAATACGCACATAATTGTGAATGTTTCCTACGGTGTGTAGTCAAGACAAAGCAATGTGACTATTAAAACTCCTCATATGTCACATACCTATGTTGCTGGTAACTTCTTACACTTTACAAAATATCTACTTATATAAATAAGAGCGGTGTGGATTTGATTTAATACAAACCTACAGTTTTATTGAATGACTGCCGAAATTTTGTACACTTGATCTTCAAAACAGAAGGTCAGTATTTATTTTAGATTTCGAAAAAACTCTGCGTAATAAATACTTGGGCTACTCGGGGATGTCAACAAAAATTTCAACTAGTAAAGTATAAATGTTTCAGCAATTTATATCAACGTCATTAAGAAAATCTACTAATATGAAAAATAAATGCAAATTTTCAACAATCCGCTAAATTAGGTTTTCTTCGCAGGTCTTGATCCATCAAAGAAATTCTGGGAGGATTCTCCAGACAAGATAAACGCAGGTGATGGAAAGTACGTGGAGATTATTCACACTAACACTCACTACCACGCCCTGATCCTCCCCACCGGTACAGCCGACTTCTACCCCAACGGGGGAACAAACAACCCCGGTTGTGAGGGCAACGATAACTGTGACCACATCAGAGCCATGCAGTTCTTCGAGGACTCCATCGGTTCTAACGGGGGATTCGTGGCACAAAAGTGCAACAACTATGACGAGATTGTCAGTTTAAGCTGCGCCAATATTAGCACCTCTTACATGGGTGGGACTGGGCCAGCAAAAAGCATGTAAGTTGACTTACCTATTTATTTGCAAAAAACAAACAGCATATGCACGGTGTCCCAAAACTCGTAGAACAATGGGAAACTGGAGAATCTACATCACATTTGGAGTTGATTTCGTAATCATTTTCTCTTGCCATTCTTACAACAAGAATGTCAAACTTATTTTCAAAAGACCTAAATTATTCCCTCGGATGGGGTGATATCGTCAAGTAATTCTGCTGTTTAGTTTTCAGTTACTGAATAATTCTCTTTCAATAATAAAACGACAAATACCAAATCCGTCTCTTGGAAGAAACTTATATTGCAGCTTAATGTAACTTTATTGTCTTCCTTCATTTCAATATTTATTTTAAAATAATAAAATGAATATGCAAGATAATAAAATTTTCATTAATAATTCTTTCAGTTCTGGGGTTTACTACCTGACGACCAACGCGGAAAAGCCTTTCTACCAAGGATAAAGAATAAATTTATTTAGGCACGAATTGATTTTTGTTTGTCCATTGTATTCTTGCCTGAAAAATAAATTTGATAAATAAAAACAATTCTCCATCAATAAATCAGTTTTTATTTTCATCGAACTTTCCAAAAAAAAAGACCAAAAAATCGAAAATTAAAATTAGGGCCAACGGCACGTGGTGTTTTGTTTGACCTATGTATTATTGCCTGTAAAATAAATTTGTTAAATAAAAATAATTCTCCATCAATAACTCACTTTTTACGAACCCATAAATTTATTTTCGCCCAACTTTCCAAGAAAATGGACCAAAAATTCCAAAATGAAAATTAGGGCCAACGGCACGCGGTGTTCCCAAGCGGTCACCCCCCATCCAAGTACTGACCCGGCCCAATGTTGCTTAACTTTGGTGATCGGACGATAACCGGTGTGTTCAACATGGTATGGTCGTTGGCAAACTTTTAAAAGAATAAACTTACAGTATCGACTTTTAAAACCAAAATAGGATTTTTTTATGTACGGAAAGAAAACGATTTACGCTTCGCGTGTTTTTTACTTGCTATCAAACAAAAATCAGAATTTTCAATTTTGTCTGAAGTTATGTTCACCATAATTTACGTAACAATTTTGAATCACTCTTGGTCTGCCTATCGCCATCTATGTTTGTGTAAATCAAGTTCATGTTGAAGTTTACTCCGATAATTGAAAATTAATCTGATAGATTGCGTTACAAGGCCCACCTACGTCATGTCCTACATCAATTTGATTTTTAAGAATTTTTTGAATTTTTCGAAAACCGTTACAGTTTTTTTATCTGTAAGACTGAAGAAAGTTAAAAAAAAGGACAGCAGTTAGGCCCTTGCTAAAATTTCTCATACACATAGGACTTATTTATTATTTAAAAGTCAATACTGTAAGCTTACTCTTACTCGGCGTTCGCCAATGACCATAATATTAAAGATTAAATCAATATTAAATCAATATAGAATTAATCATAATATTAAAGATTAAGTTCGAGTCTGTAATTAGAGGTAGTATAATAATTCATTTTATAATAGTTTTCTGTGCCTTTTGATTGGGTCTAGTGCTGATCCAGTACCGCCTCCCCACGCTATGATCCCATACTGAATAATAGATTAACAGACTGCAAAATAAATCATTTTCAAGTGTTGTAAGTCGAGAAAGTTTCGTATCATTCTGAAAAGGTACATGGTTTTTCTTATTTTGTTAGCTATTATTTGAGTGTGAATATTCCATTTGAGATATGGATCAATTGTGAGATACTTCATCTGTGTAGTGCGCTCAATGTAGAGACACTGACAAGATTCATCGGAATTTAAACGTGTGTGTATTCTAATAATTTAGCGTTTGGGGCGCTTTGGGCGACCTCTCCAGCCGGACTCTCCCTGCCCATCGCCTTGCACCGCAGTGGGTGGGTTGGATTCATACGTCCGTCACTCCTGGACACTCTGATCCCCAGCTTCCTACCCACCCCTCATACCTTTTCCTTCCCAGATCTTCCTTTCTCCTCATAACCCAATGATTTATAATTTACTTTTATGTATTTTAGATTTTATTCACTACTTATTACCTTTTTTTCTTAAATTTTACTAACATTTATACTGTTATTCTTCATGTTGTTGTACTATTTATAAGTATGTCAATTATGTTAGTGTAAATAAATAACTCAAAAAAAAGCACCAATGAAATCATGAATTTACGAAACACAAATAACAGTAATATCATTTTTACAATGGCGAGAAGCAGGAGTCCCCGGTGCAGGCCAAAACTATTGGTTAATTTCACCAACATTCGCGGCCTGCACAAAAACTTAAACTTCGTCCAACCACCACCTTCTCTCCCAACGTCCCAACCTTCTTTTCCTTTCTGAAACGTAGATAGCCGAGCCTACAGACGCCTTCTATCTGGATTGCCCGGGCTTCACCCTCGCAGGCAAACTCAGACCCAAAGAAGGTGTCTGTCTCTTCAGCCGAGCTGACGTCAACTGTGTGCGACTGTTAAATCTGGAGAACTCCAGATTCGACGTAATGTGGGTGCGTGTCAATCTTGCCAGTGCGGTAAGATTTTACGCATGTTTATACCGCTCACCGAACCTTAGCGTTTCAGACACGTCCGAACTCTTCAAACATCTAACTAATACTGTTGATGACCTCTTGCTCCGCTTACCTATGGCAGAGTTCATGATTCTGGGGGACTTCAATGTTCATAACGAACCTTGGTTAAAGTTCTCAGGACCAACGGACTCGACCGACAGACGAGAGGCGGAATCCTTTGCCCTCTGCCACGGACTGGAGCAAATGGTTCAGGAGCCTACAAGGGTTCCTGATGTCCAGAATCACCGCTCCAATCTGTTAGAACTGTTTTTAACCACTGTGCCACACGGTTACAAGATTGTCACAAGAAGTCACAGCGCCTTTAGGATCGTCCGACCACTGCCTTGTGACGACGTCAATCCCCGTAACGTAAACGAGCGGCTGAAGAGAAAAGTGTGGCACTATAGATCAGCAGCTTGGTTTGGTCTGCGGGCACATTTTAATGCTTTCCCGTGGTCAGCTGTCTGTTTTCGGACCTCGGATCCCTCAAGATGTACGCAGGAAATTGGTGAAGTCATCACATCCGCGATGGGTGGCTTCATCCAATCCACTGTTAAAGACATTCGTGTGGGCTCAAAGCTGTGGTTCAGTCGACACTGCTCTGAAGCAGTGCGATGAAAAAACGCGGCTTACCAAGCCTACAACACATCTCGAAGGTCCGAAAACAGTATATAACAAATGTAAATAACAAAATGGCAAAGGAAAGCAAGAGGATCATAAATAGGTCAAAATTCGAGCACGACCTGCATATCAGCAGAAAGCTTGCTGCCTGCCCGCACGGCAGCAGAGCGTTCTGGTCGCTTGCGGGCTCAATATGTCGCAATTTCTGCAAACCCAGTCTGCCACCTCTTACCAGACCTGACGGCTCTCTAGCAAATACTAACTTATAAGGCAAAATGTTCGCGAAAAACTCGACCCTCAATGATCAAGGTGCTACCCCGCCGTCGGTTCCTCATTGCGGTTTTCGTATGAAAAAGCTGAAGATCCGGCATCGGGATAAACTCCAAGTCGTACGAGGGCTTGATATTAATAAAGCTAGTGGGCCTGACGGAATACCTGACCCGGTATTGCAGAGGTGCGCTGCAGAAATAGCTCCAATTTTGACGAAGCTTTTCAAAATGTCCCTGAAAAACCAGAGGGCACAGAGCCCTCTGGTTGGAAAAAAGCAATCATTCATCCTATTCCAAAGAAGGATGAGCGCTCCAACCAAGCCAACTACCGCCCCATAGCGATCACATCAGTTCTGTCTAGGGCAGTGGTGCTCAAACGGTCAATCGCGAGAGCTTTTCGAGTCGATCTCGAGAAAAATTTGCCTATGTAAATAGATCTATTCACAGTTTTTGTTTTAGTTGAACCTCAATTAGGCCTTAATAAGACCGCCCATTTTCATGCCTCTATGTATATTATTTATTTGTAGCTTATTATTTGATTATTTGTTTTCTCTATCCTCATCTATGGTATATGACGTCACAAGTCCACATAGAAAAAAAGTCTAATTATTGCATATTCATGGTGAAATATTGTTAAAAATTGTCCCCTTCAAAAGCCCAAAGTTATCAATCTAGTTTCTAGTAAGTCTTTGGTTTATTTATGAGTCAGTCAGTCCGAGTTGTAACTTGAAGGCGATACGAAGTTTATTAATAAATAATACAAAATGAGTGCGGTGAAGGCGTAGCGTGGGTTTCGGCCGCCCGGGGCGGAGGAAGATTTTGCCGCCCCCTCCCCCTTCCCTAACTTCGACAGGTGCTTCTTCCGCAGATTTTCAAGTGCTGACCGGGGGGGGGAGTAAGTATTCTATTTTTTATGCTGATTTTTATAAACCCATGTGCCGAGTACTCTTCCAATAAAATCATGCTTATAAATTCTACTACAAATTTATATATAACTGCTATCAGCAATCGAAAATTGTATGCCTGTAATAGAATATCGCATCTTCATCACGCATACGTATGGAATGCAACTCAAATGTAAAGCTTCACTCGGTACACGATGAATCGGCAATTTATTGTTAAATTGATAACACGAAACTGGTTTAAATTGAATTTTTTACGCGGTGTATCAAAACTACACTCAGAACATGAAAATGGTTTTTCTTTGATTCTGAAATTTAAAAAAAATAGTCTGCAACTAGAATTTTATAACTGCACATCGAATGACAGAATGTTTTCTTTCGGAATGTGTCAGCAGATGAATCCAACTGGAATTTGACATTCTGTATTGGTTAAAATTATATCTCTACCTTGTGAATTAAAACTACACTCGGAACATGAAAATGGTTTTTCTTTGATTCTGGCAGCACATACATAGTCTGCAAATAGAATATTACAACTGAACTTCAAATAAGAGAATGTTTTCCTTCGAAATGTGTTTACAGATGAATCCAACACTGGAAATTTACATTCTCAACACAAAATTGGTTTGAATTAAGTCTGTATGCGGCGAATTATAAGTACACTCAGAACATAAAAATGGTATTTCCTTTGATTCTGGCAGCACATACAGAGTCTGCAACTATAATTTTATAACTGAACTTCGAATAAGATAATGTTTTAGTTTTAATTGTGTCAGCAGATGAATCCTCAAATGGAATTTTACTTTCTGAAAACTGGTTTAACCCTTCGAATAATTAAAAAACATATATCTTCAAATTTTTGCCTGTCACTGTTTGCGCACAAAATTTCCAGTTCTTCCCATGCATTTTAAATGTTCCTTTTTATTGCTTTTTTTTATCCTTTTGCAAAAAACAAAATTGTTCTAAAATCCAGATAAAGTAATTTTTCCGACGTGCTTATTAGAACATTATTGGTTCTAAATATTAAAATTTCGATATTGGAAATGTGAATTGGCCCATAAATACAAGCCTGCGAATATTTGAAATAAAGTACCTAAAATAAAATAAACTTAAAATTTTAAATACAGAATCCTTTTCTTAAAAAAAATGTATGTAATAAAACTGTTTATTAACTTTTTATCACAATCACAAATTTATTTTTAAAATAAATGTGTGGGACATAATTTCAAAATTTTATTCTAAAAATTAAATGAGTGGAACAATTTGCGTCTTCTGCGATTAGACGGGTTAAATTAAATTTGTATTTGGCGAATTAAAACTACACTCAGAATATGAAAATGGTTTCTCTTTGATTCTGGC
This sequence comes from Limnephilus rhombicus, assembly GCA_929108145.2. Classification (NCBI taxonomy): domain Eukaryota; kingdom Metazoa; phylum Arthropoda; class Insecta; order Trichoptera; family Limnephilidae; genus Limnephilus; species Limnephilus rhombicus. The sequence goes on along the minus strand of OV815273.1, from coordinate 41,142,386 downwards.
AGCACATACATAGTCTGCAACTAGAATTTTATAACTGCACTTCAAAAAAAATAATGGTCTCTTTCGAAATGTATCAGCAGATTGTCAGTGGAGGTAATCCACCTCTTACCCGCCCTGGTATAAGTAACAGATGGTTACTCTTTCAAGGCTCTCGCAAGGACTAATTTTTTTGAAAGAACGAATCTACATTTAAGTTTGAACGAATCTAGACCTCCAGTGTCCCTGCATACGGTGTTGGGAAGCAGTATGCAAGTGCTTACATAATATACAAAATGCGAAAAATATAAAGCAAATCAGGGATAAACTAATTTTAAAAAATACCAGAAAAACACAAAAAGTCGGCTGCTCGCAGGGTAATGGCATCTTGCGTATGTTGCAAGCATCTGCAAGAAAAGATAATGAAAACAAGTATTGTGATATGAAGAACGCTTGTGTCGGGTGGGATACCTCTCTCGTCATCTGGCAGTACCAGCTAGAATATGTATGGTGGTCGGTCTGCCGTGAATGAATCTCAACGTCCGCGCCCTTTAGCCGGTTTCTCGGTTGTGCCTTGACGATAGTAAGTGAGAAGTAGGGTAACGTACCCGAAGACCCTAAGGATGGAAGCGTCGAGTTGCCGGAGGCAGGGCGGAAGGACCTCCAAAACCTCAGGCCCACACAAATTTGCCGTGTGTCAGTTGCAATACCTAAGCATGGAAACTTAATGTAATGTCTAAAATGCAGTGGCGACAATGGGGACGGTCCCCGCCAGTTACACTCAAAACCTACTAAAGGAAATAACAGTCGATGCGTTGTCTTCACCAAAATGAATGGATTCTTTAAACATAAAAGTAATTAACATTTGCAGAAATAAAATACAAATAATTATTCCGGATGATTTCAAGACCTTACGCGCGTACAGCGAACAATGTACGGAGCACAAAACAGCGGGTCAATTTCTCAGTGCGCAGAATCTAATGCGCACTTGGGGGACGACCCGAAGTATCCCCATACTTTCCTTGCGTTGTTTCGCGATCGTATGCTACTGCGCATGCGCAATCGTATGTGAATTCAAATACCTGCGGGGACAATTCTTTGGATCCCCACAGAAACATTTTTTTGCGAAGTTTCGGGCGGGAATCGCTCGCGTTCAAATTAGTTTGATAATAATCTTGCAAGATAAAGCTTTATTTTTATTATACTACATTGTAAATTGGCATATATCTATAGATATTTTATATTATTTTGGGTTCAGATATTCGACTAGCATGATTAGACCATAAATTTTTTTTTGAGAAATTTTATATTATATTCTACGCGTGGTGAGATTGCGGTACAGTATGTAAAAAATATCGATCGCCACCACTAAAAAAGTGCTAGAGCCGCCACTGCTAAAATGTAAAATGTCTATTTGCATACAGCTCGCGTCAATAATGTTTACTTCAGTTACAACAGAGTTTAGATCGTTTTTTTGTGTATACCACAACTCCATCGTTCTGACTATCATGTTTTGACAAGTTGAATGAAGAGTAGTGAGTTATGAATTTTGGAGTGTAAATATTTGTCAACCAAGATTCTGTAAGAATAATAAAATAACATCAAATTTTATATTTAGGTGGTTAAGCTGTATCTGGAGTTCATCAAAGTTTTTATTAATTGACCTAATATTTTGGTGCATAATAATAGTGTTTTTTGAATCGGTTGTTAGGCATTTGCATATTTTCGCATCTGATGTTATTAACAAATTGTCTTGATCACCTAGTTCTTCGTATGTATTATTAATGTTAATGTAAATATTTTCCTATCGAGTCACGCTCAAAGCACACTTTAAAAAATTAAAACAAATTGTACTAGGTAGATTACAGTGAGTAATAAGTAATTCAGTAACCGGAATTGAAAAATATTACATTTTAATGGTTATTTTCGTATCTTTAAAAACGCGAAATGACATTTCTCATCGTCTCGCGTGATTTTTCGTGTTTATGAAACCGAAGAAAATAATGATTAATACGCATTATTTATCATTTCCGAAGATTGCACTTCGTACTTATTATTGTCTAACTGACAGAAAGTGATTTTTTTTTTAAATGCTGTGAAAGGTCCCGTGGAGGGGGGGAACCACCTACCTTCTGCCCTCAGCTAGCTCAATGCTCTCGGCAGACGGGTAAATCTCTCCTCTCTCCTCCAAGGGTCGTAGGTAGATAAAAAGGGGGGGGGGTAGAAATGTACATAGGTAAAGGCCAACACTCGCCCACGTGATTCGTCAAATGAAAGAGATAGCTAGGAGGGAACAATTCTGTATTGTCTGGTGTACACAATTACAACATTTAACAACAACATCATAGTTAGAAAACACAAATCAACAACAGGGGCTAGCTAGGCGTACCCTACGAAAGGATCTTTCAATTCTCTCTGGGGTGATCTTATGAAGCGCGTAGACTAGGAGGGACACATTTAAAATGAGGAATCGTGGTTACTCACAGCTGTGGTCTGGTCCGGGGAGCCGGGGGCAGTAATCCGGGGTTGGTGCCAGTGACGGTGGTCTCCAAGTGGAATGGCCATGACCGCGACCATGTAATAACTTCTCAGATCGGTTCTGATTGCAACACCAATCGAGATTGGAGATGTCGCGGGAATTCGCTCTGCGTATCGCGGAGCGCACGGCCTTGTTAGTCGGGTGCCTGTTGAGTTCTGAGGCGGCCGGGCAGCGAGCTCCTGCCGGGATCGCAGGGGAGGGGTGCGGTAATTCTTGCAAGGGGTGAACGACGTGCGACTCTATTAGGATGGGCCGTAGCACGGGTGAGCGCCGTGATTGGTACTGTAGGGTGGCACATAACAATGCATATTTCATCGTCGTAATTAATATGATGGTCCTTGAAAAATGACATTTCGCGTTTCTTAAATTAAAAAAAAAACATTATAACGCAATATTTTTCAATTGCGGTTACTGAATTACTTATTACTAACCATTATCTACCTGGTGCAAATTGTTTTAATTTTTTATAGTGTGTTTTGAGCGTGGACTCGATAGGGAAATATTTACCAATGTTAATAACCGTATTATAATTCATATAAAAAAAAAAATATTTTTTTTTTTTATGCATTAAGCCGCTTACTCGTAAAAACGGAATACTTTTTATACAAACGGTTAGCTTTAGCTTTATTATTACGAAAAGTGAGTATTTATGTCGGGGGAGACCTAAAAACATGCAAAAAATATGCATTTAACAATTTAATTTTGTTAAAATTAATTCAATCGTGCGGTAACGCCATGTTTATTCATCGTTTTTATTTCATACACATTTCATCAATGCTGCCAATCATAGAAAAATTATTTTTAGTGAATGCATCGTTAACAAGTTTGTACCTGTATTTATAACAGTAGAACATGGAAAGAAATGTATTAAAATAATTAGCACCTACACAAACCCGCTAGACAAACCCTGCTTTGCCAACAAACCATTCGAAACCTGGGATGTTTTTTAAAAGTATGATGAAATGCGAGTTTATTTTAGAGAATTTATTTTATACAATTGGTACTTCTGGCAAATGTCATATTTGATTGTCTATTAGTTAAAAAAGGAACATTCCGTATTATTCGTGCATCAAACTTCGACAACACGAACGTTCCGTGTTATCCGTGAGGTGGACTAACTGCATATTTACCAAAAAATAGTTTAATTCCCTTAGATGAGAGCACCACTAATCCATGCCCATCACTGGGGATTTTAACCTTTGATTGAAAATGGTAGAGGTGAATTATTATTGCGTGGACATCCGCAGAGGACGGACCACCAAACAACTCGGTCTTGGCACACACTCCTTGCCTCATTCATATTCATACATCGTCTCATGCATGCTCTTCTATTATTTCATCTCTTGACATGGCCCGACTCAAGTGTCTGATTCACTTGGTCGTGTCATGTCTTCCTCGGGCGTCCCTGACTTCTTCTACCATTCATATTTGCGTCATATATTCTCCTTACACTCGTTTATTCGATCCACTGTGGGTGGCTAGCTTCGGTTCTATGGATAGTTTTTTTTTTTGTTTTGGCGCCTACAAAGTTTTTTTGTTGTAGAGCCTCCATTAATGTCCAGTCCTCCATTAATGGAGTAACCTACATTCACCCTTCTTTCAATACCTCTATCAACCTTTCCATCTCTCGTAAACTTAATTCCCAAATACACAAACTCATCCACCTGCTCCAAGTATTCATCATTCACAACTATATTGCACATTGTTTTGGTACTCTCTCTTTCAAATACCACGACATTTTTAAGTCTAAGACTTAGGGGAGGGCGGGGCAAGATGGGGGGGTAAGATGGAGTTTTTGCTATATTGCTTTGTCCAAACCTGCTACGATCCTGATAATTCGTCCATATGTGCCCGTACCGCACCCCGTGCCTTCAGTACTGCGACTGCAGTCATCCCATGTTGATGTCGTAAGCGCTGAGCGAATTTTGTTTCTTCACGTTCCTGATGTTTTACGAGTGCACCTTGAGCGTGCTATAATATTGAAGATTATTTGATTGATTAGACTGATTGTCGGGTATCCGGCATTGACAACTTATTGTCCTTAGTAAGAGTTTTAAATTTGGCTGAAGTTATAAAGTTACATATTTATTACATTTAAAAAAAAAAACATGCCTGTTGGCATGACGGGTATTGACATCATGCCCTTCCTTCCTTACCATTATTTATTTATTTACTAGCGTTTACCCGCGGCTTCACTCGCATGGTTTTAGGGGGAAACCTATAGATATATATATGAAAATCAAAATATTCTAGCTTCTGGGTTTGTAGTTCCCGACATGCGTTGCTATGCCACTTAATAAAGACATTGTTTCTCTTTCGTGTCCTTTCCCTTCGTCCCATTCTTCTTCCGCCTCCTATTCATCTACCGCATCCCCTTCCTCTCACGCTTTCCCACTCTGCCTTCTCCGCTTTCCTTCTTCCCACTCCCCTCTCCCGCTTCCCCCGTCCCACGAACCCCCCTCCCGCATTCCACACATTCGCTCCGTGTACATTCAGTTTTCAAACAGCTCGCGTGCCACCTATTGCAATTTTTAATACAAATTTTATAATGCCAGAGCTCACCAGTATATTTAGAAACCTTCGTGGACGTGCTCACAACAACTCACCAAAGTTTCATCGGAATCGGATGAACGATTTAGCAATGCATAATTTCATGATGCCAGAGCTCATAATTGTATACAGAAACTATCGCGGGCATGCGCACATCAAATCCCTAAAGTTTCATCGCAATCGGGTGAATGATTTAGCAACGCATAGCGGACATACATACAAACCCAGAAACAAACATATTTTGATTTTGGCGATTATCCGCGGCGGGAGAACCGCTGCACGTGGCGGTCGAATTTCTCCCGCCTGTGAACCGCGACCACCCGCGGCGGGAGAACCGCTCGTGTAGTTTGCGCCATACAACGCTCATAATAAATTGTGTCGCCGACCACCCGCGGCGGCAGAACCAACCACTAGTGTAGCTTAGGCCTAAAATCGACTACTTCAAGAGAACCCGGTCGCGGAACTCGGGCTTGGACCCAAACTCGAAACTCGGAGTCGGACCGGGAACCCAAATGCCTGAATGTCCCCGTGTTCACGCTCCGCTCCACTTGCGAGTCGCGAGTTCTCCTGGTACTAGTGAGTAGTAAGTCCTGGTGACACGTCACAGCAGCCTTTGCTTTTCTACCGGTCGCGGTCGGTTCTGTTTACGAACTCGTTGATTTTTGTTTATTGAAGTAAAACTTCTTTACGCACGTTTGACTTGGGGAATAAGCTGATGAATGCGTGACGAGAGCGTTATTAAAAGTGTGATCGGGCGAGGCGAACGAAAGTTGAGAGGGAGATATAAGTTAGTGAAGTTTAATTCAATCGTGTGGTCCAAAGCACACTTGTTTTTTTTATTGGGTTGTGGCTTTCATTTCCTTACCGATGAGTTGATTAATTAAATGATAATATTCACTGTCACGCACTAATAATTCAATCTAGCAATAAATTATTTAAGTGGTTTTAAAAAATGTGTTTTTTTTAAGTGACGGTTAGGACGCGGTCGCAAAGAAAAGAACAAGATGAAGAAATACGTAAATACGAATCTTAGAGAGAGCGCGCTAATATTAAAAACTTGTATATTTTTTTATTTTAGCTTTAAATTTAAACGGGTACCGCCGCCCCGGGAACCTTTATTGGATAACCAACACCTCTGCCATAGGTCACCCCAAGTAATTCGCTACGTTTGGTGATTTAGCAGGGATGCCCGAGTTCATGGAGTGAAGTTTGTCTAGGTCTTGGAGGTGGATTTCCAGGACACACTGAACCCCTGATTCCTACCCACCCCTTAAACCCTCTTCTTTCCCAGAACTCTCCTCTCCTTTCTGTCCTTTAAAAAAAAACCTCCACACAGCATCCCCAAAGATGATCTAGACTCTGAAGGAAATTATTTTCCTCAAGGCCTCCTTTGCCACTCATAGAAAATTCGAATCAATATCTAAAACATATCGTTCTAAGTCCATTGTTCAAACTAATAATGTTGAGGTCACTACAATATCTATTAATTCTGAATGTATATAAACAAACAATAATAGCAAGTCGTTAACATCTCGAGTGACCGAAGCCCCGAAATGATTTTAAAATAAAGTGTACCGGAAAGCATAAACAAACAACTGGCACCGCGGCGTGATAACAGATTATAAATTAAACCGCTTAAATATTCTCACATCTTTTTATAAGGTTACTGTAACGGCCATGCATTAATCGTCACTTAGGTCAGCTGGACCACGTTGTCGTGGTGTCTAGTGACACGAATGAATTTTGTTGAAATTCGCGAAAATGTACATCGCACAAGTCGCGCTCGGGTGCGACGGGTGACGGGCCCAAGTCCACGTGCGGGTTTTTGTATGGCTCCGGGGCTCCGAATTCTTGTGCGGGTTGGTAACGAGGTACGGCTCCGTTTGAACTCGTGCGTATCGGTCCGAGCCGCTCTCGAGTCGAGAGCAGTAATCGCGTGTTCGAGTTATTTTGCGCGCTCTAGCACCGAGATACGGCTCCGTTTGAACTCGTGCGTCTCGGTCCGAGCGATTCGCGAGTCGGGAGTGGCTCCCGGGACCTGCTCCAAGGACTCAAGTACTCTTCAAAGGAAGCATGTCTCGGAGGCCTCCGGTAAAATGAAGAACTTACCCATCTCTAATATACAGTGCCATTTTATACAGACTTTTCCCAGCTGAAGACACAATAGCCTCTCCCACACGCACACTTCGGAGCGACCGAGTCCCGCGCCACTTCAGGCCGCCGCGCAAAAAAGTAAATACCGATAGGTTTACAGCGCAGTTCACTGTGAGACTTTTCTGCGCGGCGACCTGAAGTGGCGCGGGACTCGGTCGCTCCGAATTGTGCGTGTGTGAGGCGCTAATGCGTTCCATCACAAGTAGCAAGTAGGTAGTACATGTGAAACAAAACGTAGTTGAGCAAATAAGGTGCCCTCCTTCGGTTTATTTTGGATGGCATTGATCTAGTTATGGTCATTTATACACAAGGGAATTGGGATAATTCAGTTGGTGGTTTTATTCGAATGGTTGTAAAATATTTTAAAGGTGGAGCAAAATTCATCTTCATCATTACCCTACCAGAAGACGCTCTCATTTTTTTGCAAAATAAATGGCGTCTAATGTCATTAATCAAGGATTTTGACATTTAATTTCCGAAATAAACATAATCAGAATTCACTTTGACGTACCATAGAGCACTATTATAATACTGAAGAATGCAGAATAATTATTGTTACAACAATTATGTAGTTTATTTACAAACTTGGGAAATCGAATGAAATCTTTTGCGCCACCTTGTATAAAATAAAGAGTTTCTATTACAAAAATAATAAAACAAATAAATGTATTGTGTTATAGGATATTATTTTAATCAATACTGGATATAATAAAATGATCATAAATAGTTGGATTCTGAGAAGAGAGCACTACTCTGTGAACTGAAAGGATAATCCTAAAGGCGAGGACACACTGTTAAAGAAAGGGTTAGGCGTCGGCGGCGCGGGAATCTTGTCAACGTGTAAGAAGGGGTTAATTCCGTATGTCATCTGCAACAATACAAATAAAATTTCTGAATATCTATGAAGACTGATATCAATTGAACAATTTATCAAATTTCGAAGTTAATTTTCAATTTTTTTGTATTTCTTGGGCTTATTATATTAACTATGTAAAAATTTTATAAATTTTGTTATGAAGGGTTTTATTTCACGTGTAAATTTGTTACTTAATGTTTTATTTATCTGCCACCGGTTTTGACACATCCGTGTCATTCTCTAGCAATCTTAAAACTAACTTAAAATTTATGCAAATAGAGAAATGATTAGATTTTATTAGGTAAGGGTAGTGGGAGGGGTAATTTTGGGGAGAGGGGGATGGATATTGGTTGGAAGAGTCAACAAAACTGGGGAACATTGATTTACAGAGTGCTATTAATTTCTTAAATAAATTATTTTTTTATTATTTATTTTTAAATTTGATCGTTTCTGTACTTGTATAAATTTTAAGTTAGTTTTGAGATTGGTAGTGAATGACACGGACGTGTCGAAACCGGTAGCAGAAAATTGAAAATTGAGTAAAAAATGTACACGTTATTTTTCAAGCTTCGTGTAATAGTCTAAGATCCCGATATAAAACGACCTTCACCGAGATGTTTATGTGATGAAACATATTTGTATATTTAATTTAATAGGTCAATAAATATATTGCATATGAATAAAATAGAGGAATAGTTATTAAAAAAAAAAAAAAAAACAATTAATTATTTATGTGCATATATTTTGATACCACCGTGTTCATATGAAATAATCTTTAATTTCATTTAATTTTAATTCAATAATCAGAAAGGTGCCAAATGCTAGTATCGATTTACCTGTTTATACCTACCTGTTTAAAAAAAAAAAATTATAAATTATTAATTAATCATACCCTGGAGTAAAATTTTTCAGGCAACCCATATGCAATATATTTATTGACATATTAAATTAAATATAAAATACGTTTCATCAAATAAACATCTCGGTGAAGGTCGTTTTATATCGGGATCCTATACTATAAGTTCTATTCAAGTTCTGTTATTATATCATTAGCTGGGCTATCCGGCTTCTCTCAGGGAGTTGATATGAGATTGAACTAACGTTCGAACCCACGACGGATCTTGCTTTACCTACCGAAGGGTAGCCCCACCATACAAAAAAGGGCTTCGAATGGTCCAAAATGTTACAGAACATTCCACAGCATTCGATAATGTTCTTGAATGCTCTACGATGATGTTCCCGATTTCATATTCCCGAACATTCCACAACATTCCAGAATGTTCCGGGATCTTTCTTGATAGAGTTCAATAATAATTATACTTTATCATTAATGCTTCTACCTAACTAACTAAGGGAACGTACCCATACTACGTGACCTGTTCAGGGGGGGGGCTTCAAAATACCACGCTTGGTACAAATGAGCGGCGAGCGGGGGGCTTAGGTTTTTGGTCACCGGGGGGGGGGGGGGTTAAAAATTGTTAAAAGTTGGTCACGTAGTATGGGTACGTTCCTTAACCATCACGCCGTTTCTCCGTATGGGTAGGCAGAGAGGACGAACCGCCAAACAACTCGGTCTTGGCACATACTCGTTTACTTTCGTATTAGTTTGCACAACTCTCATTCACATTCATACATCGTCTCATACATATTCTTCGTTTATTCTAACCCTTGACATGGCCCGACTCAGTATCTGGTTCACTCGATCGCCACGTCTTCCTCGGGCCTCCCAGACTTCTTCTACCATTCACATTTGCGTCATATATAGTCTCCCTACACCTCCATCTTCGTTCATTCGCTCTAAATGCCCAAACCATCTGAGCAGTGGCGTAGCTAGGGGGGTGGCCAATAAGGGATGACACCCGACCGGGATGAGGAGTGACACCCGATCGTGGAAAAAGTGCAATAGGTTCTCAACGTGGACGGAGACCCACAGAAACCCATTCCACCCTATCCCATTCCGCCCAATCCTATCCCATTACGTCCCCCTCCTCCCCTGATGTGGTTAATATAATCGTGACAATAGCTGTTTTAAATTCATGACGGCAGATGGTAAGGGAACGTACCCATACTACGTGAACAACTTTTTGCAATTTTTAACCCCTCCCCCCTGACCAAAAACCTAAGCAACCCGCCCCTCATTTGTATGGAGCGTGACATTTTGAAGACCCCCCCCTAAACGTGTCACGTAGTATGGGTACGTTCCCTAAGTACTATGTGTGAGGAGGTGATACCACGTCGTCCGCCCCGGGTGTCACCCATGCTAGCTACGCCACTGCGTGGGTTTAACACACGTACGCCTCAAGGATCTCATTTTTATAGCATTCAGTATACTATCATCCTTCCTCTGCCAGTTCCATGCCTCACTGCCGTGCCACCAGGTACCAGCCAGGTACCAGCACTCTACTGTAGACTGCTAATTTCGCATCTTTGGACAGTTTTTTGTTAGCGCCAACGACATTCAGTCCTCCATTAATGGCGTTTGTTTGTAAAAGCCCTACAAATTTAAAAAGGTAAAATCTGTACCGGTGGTTCTTGTACGAAAGGAATTTTGAGCTCCTCGGGAAATCTGGAGCACCTAGAACAAAAAGCAAAACCGTATAACACTCATTATAATTATGATTTTTCTCCATTATTGGATTCTAGCAGGTATTTAAAAACAATATGTTTTTGTTGTTGTTTATACATTTAAGTTTACAATTATCTAAAAATTAAAACATATTTGTTTTTATGGTTTCCGGCAGCGCATTGAAATAATTCATCCGTTTGTGAAATAACCTTTTTTGGAAGTCTGATTTCATTTCACGTATGTCCATTAGTGGATCGTGACTTTTAAGTGAACTAGATTAAAGAATAGCTGATTAAAGAATACCACTGTATTGAAACATTAAACACAACACGGGCATGTGCCTAGCATGGTAGTCGGAAAATCCCCAATACATGTAATAAACAATTCAATGAATAAAGAAAACTTTGAAAAATAAAATTATCTCATTGCTTTATTTTGGAGAATTAACATAAATTTTTTGGTCAAAATCATTGATAAAAATAAACATTATACGTAAATTAAATCAAATTAAATTCATAGGAATAAGTATCTTACACCGGGTTGTAACTTTTATCAAATGCACAATGATATTTGTATTCAGGATGAATTTCCCATTTGCATCCAGAATTAAAAATGCCTCCATTTTTAATTGGGGCAGGAAAAGGATTTGCAATTGGAACAGGAATAGTGCTTGGATATGGAACAGGAATGATGCTTGCATATGGGGAAGGAATAGTGCTTGGATATGGAACAGCAATAGTGCTTTGATATGGAACAGGAATGTTGCTTGCAAATGGAAGTGGAATAGGGCTTGGAAGAGGAATGTTGCTTGCAATTGGAGCAGGAATTAAAGCTTGTTGTATGTCCTCCTGAAAGCCTCCTTTAGTCCAACTTAGGGAGACGGTTTCTTCAGATACCAGGCAAATACCCAAGATGCATAGGACCAAGGTGCATAACTGGAAACAGTTTAAAAATGGTTAGATATATTTATTTATTCATGCAAATTTACACCGCTGCGCTGTGCGTATTACCGTACCGCATATTGCTGTAATTCTAGCTGCACTTAGTTTCTAATTCCTTCTTTTTATGGCATTTTTGACCGCAACATTTAAAATAATTTGGTTTTTATTTACTGTAACTGTTTTTTTGACACTGGTTAAAATTATCGTCAAGATGTTTGTATTTGAAATAATCATTGATATTTCTAAAGAATAAATTTTGAACATCAAACATGAAAATGTTACAAAAAAAACTTTAACTTCTATAATTTTGAAGTAATTCGATATTTCGTAATAAAATTGTCACTTCATTTTTTATCCCGTTTATACAATAAAAATATATTAATAAAACTTTCAACGACAAAATCCCACCATTTTGAAATCATACACTTTGACAATTTTAGGATTTTATTTATGGAATCAATTCGAGACAAACTGATAAGAATAATTATTTCTCTTTCCAACGATCATCACATTTCTACGCAGATTTGTCCTTCAGAGGCACTAATGGAATTGTGGCAATGTCCTTCCGAGGCTTGAAGGGTTAACTTTATTCGAAGCCTTACACCTCAATCTGTTTTACCGCGGGACGAATCACATTTATAAAGATAAATTCTAATCAAATCCTTGTATCGTACTTCCCATCATAATAATGTTTTCTTTTCATGAAGGAATAGGTGTGTACTTTAAAGAATATAAATGATTAAAGTATATCAAATCAAATCAAATCAAAAAATATTTATTGTAAAATAAAAATTATAAAAGGTGTAGCTTATGGGTAGACCCCATTTCTTCCAGCTAACCACATTTATTTAATTACAATGTTTATATAATATTATTTGTTTTATTATAATTACAATGTTTATACAGATAAAATAACAATATTCCAATGAAAAAAAAAAAAAAAAAAAAAGTACAAATATATATACCAATAAAAATAGGCGTTTCATTTACGTGGGGTATTCACACAACGTGTAGTGACATTTATTAACAAGGAAAGTGTTTAGTGACGATTTGAATTTGTGTGTATCTTGTATTTGTTTAATGTTATGTGGAAGGTTGTTATATACTTTAATGGCCATGTAGTATGGTCCTTTTTGGAATGTTGTTTTGTTTGCTTTTGGTATTAATAGGTTTTCTGTGAGCCTTGTAGCGTATTTATGTGTTGAGTTTTTTAGTGGGAACTTGTCTGTAGATGATCGCACTAACATGCATAACTCCATTATATATAATATGTCTGTGACTGTTAGAATTTTCAGATTTTTAAACATAGGTCTACATGAATCTAAACGACCGGAGTTTGTAATTTTTCTTATGCATCTCTTTTGTATGATGAAGACATCTTTGGCGTTTACCGAGTTTCCTCAAAAAATAATACCGTATTTTATTATTGAATATACATAACTATAGTATGCGGCTATTACTGATTCGGTGTTCAATATTTTTCTCAAGGTACCCAGAACATAAGAAAAACTACTGATTTTTGCTACAATTTTTGAGACATGTTCTTTCCAGTTTATGTTTATGTCTAATTCTATTCCCAGTAGTGAACAGGTTTGGGAAGGTTCGATAATATTATTATTAATGTTTACATTTATATTTATAGGTGTAGCTTGCACTGGACAAAATTTTAAAATTTGGGTTTTGTTTGTGTTGAGTGATAGATGTTGCGATAACAGCCAGTTTGCTATTAATTGGCAAGTCTCGTTAACTTGTTTGTTAAATTCGTCAACGTCTCCATTACATTCAAACGACAAAGCGGTGTCATCAGCGAACATTCTGTGCCAGCAATTATTGGGAGTTCGTTTATATAGATAAGGAAGAGGAGAGGCCCAAGAATGCTTCCTTGTGGCATACCCTTGTTTATTTTTCTCCATTTGGATTCTACCATGTACTGGACCATTTTTTCATCGATATTTGAAATTTGAACTTTCTGCTGACGATTTTTTAAGTACGATTCAAACCATTTTAATGCTAATCCTCTAATACCTACATGTTAAAGTTTAATTAGAAGAAGCTCATTATCAACATTGTCGAATGCTTTTGAGAGGTTGAGAAAGATACCTACGGTTTTTTTACTAACATTAATATTTTCTAGAATTTTGTTCAAAAAATTGAATACTGCCTGTGTTGTTGAACGGCCTTTACGGAATCCAAATTGTTGTGGACATATTATCTCAAAGTTTTCGAGAAAGTTATAAATGCGATTGTACATGGCTCTTTCAAATATTTTTGAAAAGTTTGGTAATAAGGATATCGGTCTGTAGTTTGAGATTTCCTGTTTAGGACCCTTCTTATACAAAGGTACAATAATAGATTGTTTTAATTGTTCTGGGAAGGTTCCTGACTCGAAAGATTTGTTAATTAATATTTCCAACGGGTAACTTAACGCTTCTGCACATGCTTTTATAATTTTTATAGGGATTTTGTCAGTGCCGACACTGCTTTTATTTTTCAGTTTTGCGATGATTTTAATAATTTCCTCCCTGTTTACAGGCGTTATGAAGAATGATCGCGACTGTTTGTTTTCGACTGTTTTGGCAGATTGTGGATGTAGAGATGTATTTTGTGGTGGTGGCGGTGGTGCAAAGAAAATGTTAAATTCATTTGCAATATTTTTTGGTTCTGATACCAGGTTATCATTTATTTTAAGACAGATTTTTGGTTTACTTTTAGAATTAGAATTATTTGAGTTCTCTTTTATTATGTTCCACGATGTTTTGGTTTTATTTTGCGCGTTTTGAATTCGTTTACTATTATAATTCCGTTTAGCTAACTGTTTTACTTTACTAAGAATTTTTTTGTAATGTTTGTAATTGTTTATGATTGTGAGGTCATTTGTGTTTTTTTGTTTCATGTACAGGTGTCTTTTTTGTCTAATAGATATCTTAATACCAGTCGTTACCCAATAATTTATTTTGCGTTTTTGGGGATATTTATACAGTTTAAAGGGGAAACAATACCATTATTTATTTCATTAATGAAGTATTCGTAGCTGTCATTAATGGATTCAAAGGATTTCAGTGGTTCCCAACATATACATGATAAGTAATTGTTAAAAATGTTAGTGTTTTCGGTGTTAAATAATTGTTTTTTTTTGTATATATTATATTTGGTTTATATCATATTCTGTTTTTACGTGCATTAACTGTGCCATGTGATCTGATACAGCTAATTCTGTGACTTCCCATGTGTAAGAGCTTTTTGGTATATTTGTACCTATATGATCAATTATACTTTTTTTATTTCATTGTATACGAGTAGGTTTATCAATAATCAAGCGTATGTTGTGAGATTTTAATGTGTTTTTGAGTGAATCTGCGTTTTTGTTCTGGTAGCTTGTATCAATACTTAAGTCACCGCATTATTTGTTTTTTGTTGTTTTTGCAAATTTTGTTTAGTAAAAGTTCAAGTTGTTCAAAAAAAATATTAATTAATATATATTTCTGGTTAATTAATGGAATCTCCAATAACACGTGTTTCCAATTATCTCTTCTGCGTGCAGAATTGTATATAAACTTCTCTAATAATAATAATATTTAATTCCAGGATGTGGGGAGGATAGTGTCCCATTTAGTTATACATACATATTTAGACAGTGAATTTTAAGTAAAGAGACAAGTAGAACAGAAAAAATAAAATAAAAAAAATGTTCTAATAAAGAAATTATTAATTATGTGGGGCGTGGTCTGGAGTGGCTCGGGCCCAGTGCTCACTCAGGAGTGGCGCTTGTTCTAGAAGGCCATTAGCCGCATTCTGGCTCCAGTGACCCGGTTTCTCAATAAACAGTGGTAACTCAAGTGACCTGCCAGGTAAGTATGGTCCTCCTAATCGCCCTTATTAACAATGTTTCCAATTAATGTCGACTCCTCCCACCTTTCTTCCCCTCCCCCAAAATCACCCTCGCACTACCCCTACACAATTAAATCTAATCGTTTTGTACTTGCATAGAATTTTTAAGTCAGTTTTTACTTTGCTATCGGATAATTTAAAATATAAAAAATGTACATTGAAAATTAAAACTCTTCAAAACAAAAAGTATGGTCCTTTATACTATTAGCCTCTATATACATGTAATTTTGTATTAGTAATCGATGCACCAGTGAAAGCAATCTGTTAGCCACTTCGACCAAGTATAACCTATCATAGAAAACATCAGAATAAAACTAACGCCAGTAACAGTAATTTCGCAATAAAACTCTCCTTCGAATTCCGTCATCTTGAGTTCCTGGCAATATACAACTGACCACCGAGTTATCCTGCTGTGTATTTTTTCGCACTAAGTGCCTCCGTTCACGGAG
Organism: Limnephilus rhombicus; assembly: GCA_929108145.2. Taxonomy (NCBI): domain Eukaryota; kingdom Metazoa; phylum Arthropoda; class Insecta; order Trichoptera; family Limnephilidae; genus Limnephilus; species Limnephilus rhombicus. The sequence goes on along the minus strand of OV815273.1, from coordinate 41,126,467 downwards.
ATATTTATAAGATACTCGATCCTCGTGCGCGTATCATACGCGCCGATCGTAAGTATAGGTCTCGCAAGTTAAGTTGACTTCATCACAGTACTCACACAGATGCAAAACTATCGTACAGCGTGTTTCGTTTTAGGCTTTTAACAAAAAAGCAATTAATAATTATTTCACAATTGAGAATTCGAATCCAAAGCGTGTTTAAATCGGTAACATAAAACTAATGTTGTTTTACAACATTTTTATAGAAATACTGAATGTTTAGAAAGAAAAATAAGTTTATTAACTAAATGTGATAATCTTCAGGATTGAATTCAAATGAGTATTCGTAAATAACGACAAGGTTAAAAAAATATTGTGTTATTTAAAAAGATTAATTTATTATAATATTCATACTTATATAATATTTTATAAAGTAAATAATCCACAAGCCGCCACATGCCGTATACGTTTAATAGGCATAGATTTTGAAAAATAAACTACTGTTAAACTTAATTACCAAAAGAAACATCGGTTTCGGAAAACATGCATTTAAACTCGGTTTTCATTCAAAGTTAAAAATTTCCCATATAAAACATCTCCATTACCGCCATTTTACGGATTTGACATTAATAAAGTTTCGTTTATAACTCAATATGCATGATTTCTTGGTTTACCTAAACTAAGAACCTAATATTGAAATGAAGTGTGATTTCCAAAATCCGTGCTTAAAAATTTGGCGCTTGTGGATTGTTTATTTTTTATAATTATGTGTTAGCAATCATCAGCAACAGTAATTATTTAATTATGTATCAGTCATCATCAGCATCTATCTATACGTATATTATCTAAAATATAACAGATTACTAACACAAAAGTACAAAAGATTAACTGGTGAATAGGTACTAGTCTGTGATACTCCAGTTGCCTTAGACGTCAAATCATACAAGTCATTTATGCTTAAAATTGACCACCGTTTTTTACATTATGAATAAGAAAAATAATTAAACATACGGAATAAAATTTCACGAGTTGGTCCATTCAGTGATAAGCCACGTTCCGTTTCGTAACAGGACTCCATGATGTCGTAATAAATATTAAACATGCACACTTTACAAACACTCTGTAAATCTACTAATAAAGATTCGAATTTAAAATAATGAAAACTATTTATTATTTCAATTTAAAAAATTTGTCACTTGAGAAATGTAGGTGCACGTATGTTTAAATCAAATTACGAACCGAATGAATAAGACATCCTGTAAGTGCAGCCTCAAAAGGGTGTCGTAAAACTTGCCTCTCTTCTAACTAGTTACAATAAGTGGGCGTAAGCAAGACAGAGAGCCTTATCGAGTTTGTGGGCGTCGCTTGACGTTCACACAGATAGACCAATACATCAATACTAAGCATTTTTATTGCTTCCAACTTAAGATGTTTTACCTATACCCCCCGTACGATTTAGTTGGTGACCGTTCATGGCGCTACGCGGTGGCTGTCGGTTTCCAATCAGTATCACGATACCGACAGTGCTGATCACACGCGTCAGTCGCATCATTTTTGTCGAATACTTATTCGTTTGACGTTTGACAGAAATGGCGTCGGAACATGAAAGTAATGTTAGATTTGTTCTGGAAGTGGAAAAAATGCATGTTTACATAACTATACTTTACCAGAATACGTAAGAAACGATTTAGTGGAGAAGGCATGGATTGATGTAGGAAAAAAGTCATATGACATCGCATGACAGCGTGTTCACTCCACGGCTGCACGTGAAAAATGACCAAGTTCAGTACATTTCGGATAGCGCCGTGTTCGGAGTCTAGCATTAAAAAGTGGTATATCAGCAGGGTACTTGTGGTTTCGTCACAATTACGTAGATTGTAAGTATCTCCATGAACGGAGGGCCTAACACATCAATAGTTGTTCACGTTTTGGTCGCATGAACAATTTCGACAAGCTGTGTATACCTGTGGTTTTCAAAGTGGGGGACACGAGACATTTATAAATTTAATTGGATTTCTTTTTACTTCATTACGACAAGCGATTCAATTTCGGAGGTTACGTCAATCGTTAGCCATAAGTAATAATAATAATAGTTTATCTAGGTTATAGTTAGTAATAAATTAAAGCAACTGAAAAAATTGTAGAGCGCGCTTGAGGAGATTTTTCACCAAAACGGCGCTATACAAAGTTTACAAATCATGCAAATATTATTAAGGAGGTACATATTATTATTATTAAATATATAGAAATAGATAAAAAGGGGAAATAAATTATTTTACGAAGAAGAATTAAAGGTCAATTGAGTAGGTTTTAATTATCCCTTAAGATCACTCAACACCATGCTTTACATAAGTGATTATTTTCTTATTTGTTTTTTTAAATTAAACTCTTATTAAGTCTCTTATTATATCGACTATTCAATAAAAAAAATAGAAAGAGTATCGTAAAAGAGAGAGAAAGAGTATCATAATAATGGATGAGAAATTAGACTTCACGGTTCACATTCAACAAACTGCAAATAGGGGTATGAAAACATTAGGATTTGTATTAAGAACAATTAAAAACTTTAAATCGTTACAAATTATTAAACTACTTTACACATCCCTTGTTAGAAGCCTAATAGAATATAACTCCATAGTCTGGTCGCCCTTCTACAAAATTGAAAGAATTCAAAGAAAATTTCTACGTTTTGCAAATTTTAAACTTAACATCCCTTTAGAGCACATAAATTACCCGTCGTTAATGAATACTTTAAATATTCCAACATTAGAAAACAGACGAAAAATAAACGACCTAACCTTTTTATTAAATTATTAAACTCTTAATTCGACAGTTGTGAACTCCTGCAATTAATAAATCTACATTTACCTACACGAACAAATAGTAAAACATTGACATTTTACATACGTACATCTCGTTCGAACTATGATTTGCATTCTCCAATACAACGTTTATATAGTCTTGGTAACAAATATTTAAAAAATATGGATGTATTTGACAATAATTCGAACTTAGCAAACTTCAAACACCATATGTGCCAACTATGTATTTCTACCTATCCCATAAACTAATGTGAACAACAATTTTAAACATTACCTACTTTATGTCAACTCCTATATTTTATGGACTATATTTTGTTTCTTATTTTCTATGTTACCTGTATTTTGTTAACGCTCATATTTTATGTAACCTAATTTATTTATTTTAACGCTTATATTTTATGTAACCTATATTTTGTTTTAAATATACATTATGTTACTTGTATTTTGTAAACCCATTATTTTCACTGTAATTAAAAAAATATTCTGCATTCTATGTAAAAGCCCTGTGGGCGTTTAAACAAATAAATAAATAAAATCAATATGTTAAACCATATGGGACGTGTGAGTTTACACTAACCTTCCAACATCCTGGAATAAAAATATAATTATTTATGAGATGGGGTTGTTTGAAAGGTCATCCTCTATAATAAAACAACCAAAATACGATGACCGGACAAAAGTTAAATAGGCTACGTTAGCTTAGGTTATTGTATTTTTTTTAATCACTTTTAATGACTTTTCAAAGGGGTGTTGGAGTGCCACTTTGTTGAGTTTTCATGGAACCCCAAAATACAACTTTAGTTTGTTAAACCAAAATACATTTAGAATTCTTCATTGGGTCTGAAAAAGATTAATCAACTTTAAAATTAATTTAAAATATAATTTTCTAATTCTTTTGGTCAAAAAAAAAACATACCAGTCCCATGGTGCGAGCGGTGTGGAGATTGGCTGACGAGTTCTTAACAGGGTGACTAACAAAAAGTGAAACGCAAGTTTAAAGTCGCCTGTATTTATAGTAGCTAAAATAATATATTTTAATAAACTACTTATTTAAATAAAGAACATATTAAATTATTGTAATAGCCTATCAAATATTAATATTATATTATTTCGTGCGCAAAAATTCATTCAAAATAATCATTTCAATTTGTATGTTGCGAAACCTTGCGATTTATAATATATTATTTTAATGGGGAGTTATTATTTTTATATTATTAATATTAGTTTTATTGTTTAAAACTAAATGCAGGTTAATATATTATATTTTTATGGGATAGGTAGGAAAGTTATTTAGTAAAATAATAACAGGTTTAGCCTAATAGATGCAAGCGGTAAGTGCACATTTTACGAAATTTAAAGGTATGTTCTTATTAGTTAGTTATTAGTTCCTAGTTCCTATCCCAATATTCGCGTAGGCAATAAATAAATGTATATAAATATATTTCTTTATTTATTGTTATTTTTTTTTTATTAATAAGTCCCTCTGTTCATTATCAAGACTATTTCTTATACAAATATTTTATTCATTAGGGGGCTTCAATCCTAAGGAGGGGAAAGAGATGAAGGGGTGAGGGGGGAGGGGGGAGTGAAGAGGGGGGAGTGGGGAGGGGGGGTGGGGGATGGGGGAGTGGGAAAGGGGTGGGTGGGGGGGAGGGGGGGGGAGAGGGATGGGGGGCGGGGAGGGGTGAGGGTGGAGGGGTTGGGAAATTAATCAGAAAGTTTTTGGGAAACTCTAATTATTAACATTATATTGATAAAAGAGATGACTCAATTATTTTTTTTTTATTTTAGTTTATTAGGGAGACAAACAGTTATATATATCTACATATTTTCTTAAAGTAATTACATGATACAGGGTTGCATGAACTAGCGAAGTTTCCGCAAAAATTCACACGATCTACGAGTACTATTATTTTGTTTGCCTACGCAATACTGAGCTTATGGGGAGGCGGTAATGGGTACCGCCGCCCCGGAAACCTTTATTGGCTACCCAACACCTCTGCCATAGGTCACCACAAGTGGTTCGCCACGTTTGGTGATTAAGCAGGGGTGTCCGGGTTCATGGGGTGAAGTTTGTCTAGGTCTTGGAGGTGAATGACCAGGACACACCGAACCCCAGATTCCTACCCACCCCTTAAACCCTTTTCCCACCCAGAACTCTCCTCTCCTTTCCTTTCCTTAAAAAAACCCTCCACACAGCATCCCCAAAGATGACATAGGCCCTGAGGGAAATTATTTTCCCCAGGGCCTCCCGTGTGAGGGAAAAAATGGGGAGGGTTTGAACTTAATCCCCCTAAAGATCCCTCCTTCCCCATGTTTTATATAAGCACTTGTAGCTAGCAAGAGTCTCAATTGTCCGGATTCAATCGGATTATGGCATTTTGAATATCTTCTATGGTGTTTTGTGAGAAGGAATAGTTTCGGGGAGAAGGAAAATGGAAAGAGGAAAGTTAGGGGGTACCTGTCTGATTCAGATTTGGTCACTAAATACTGCCAATGTTATTTTAAGAAACGTTTCAATTCTGTATTACACTGAAACTGAGAGTATCTATCACTAGGAAAATCTCTGAAAACCAAAACAAACTATATGGACGTCAATGTCAAATATACTTTTTTTTTTTATTTAAAAGTAATTTATTTATTAGATATAATTTTTAATGAAATCGTGATGGAAAGAATTGTAAAAAAGACTATACATCAAAATCTTTTCTGTCAATATTAATTCTATTTGTACTATAGATTATTGTATGTAACTGTCTCTCTGGTGTCATTTCTCATTCAAATGCCACAATTATCTGTGGCATTTGAATGACAAATGACATATACAATTTTTTTCTTTTATTTCTATATTATTATTTTTAATTTTGTGGCATTTAATCAGTTCTTATGGTGTGTGTATACCGTTGAAATTAAACAAATAAATAAATAAAATGTAAATATTCCCCCGGGCATTGAGAAAATAGTATTAATTTACGTAGGGTAAATTTAGTTTTCCTCATCCTTGATAGAAAGGCTTTTGTGCATTAGTAGCCAAGTAGTAAACTCCAGAACTGAAATAAAACAAAATCTTTAATATTTTTCTATCATCGAAAACAATTTTGTTATATTTTTATACAAAAAAAATGGTTTTCCAATCAGATTGAAGGAAATGTGTGAGGGTTAGAAAAAGTTCTAACTATTGAGATCTGGACGCTAAACTGAAACAAGACATTTAAGAAGAGATTGCACTAACTATCAGGCTGTATCTCCATGGGGAGATGACCCGCCACACAATTCTGTCATGGTAATAGTACATACTTTTCTGTTATTCTGCTTCTTAACCTGACCCAACTCTGAACTTGACCTTGAACTTGAACTTGAACCTGACCCGATACTGAAGTATTTGAATTACCTGATCATGCTATGTCTTCCTCGACCATCCACAACTTCTTCTACCGCTCTCCCGACTCTTCCTCTGATACCAACCATCTAATCGTCCTTTCCTTAATCTCGCTCATTGCGTTCGCGTCAGCGTTATCATTCTTTCTTTCTTTTCATTCTTTCAGATCTTTACATTTATTTATAACATGGTCGTACATACATTTTCAGAAAATATTGTACAACCGAAAACATGCTATATTGAAACAATATGCGGGTAAAAGTGGAAAAAAAATTTAAAATTTGATTCAATATATCATTATAATACATTTTCACCATCTGTTTCAAAACGGAGATACCTCAAAACACCTTATTTGGTTTAGAGCCCAAGAATTCTAGATTGAGAGCCAAATCTCTTATCGCATAACCACGGAGATCGATAAATGGGTATACTTCAATTTGAAATTTATTTTAAATCTTGGAGAGTCTGTCTTTAATAAACTGTCAACATTTTTCTTACGATTCTTTTGTATCTCCGGTTCCTCCCACATAAGAGGTGCCAATATTCGAACAGTTGCCGCTGGTAATCTCATTGAAGCTTATGCACTTCTGTGCGATGAATCTTTGATTGCCGATGGACTCCTGGAAGAACTCGATAGACCTTACGTGGTCGCAGAAGACGTCGTTGTCACAGCCTGGGTGAGCGGCTCCTCCGTTGGGGTAGGAGTCTGCGGTTCCGGCGGGCAGGATAAGTCCAGAAATTCCTGCGTTGGTGTGGATCACCTCCACATACTTTCCATCACCGGTTGATTGTCCGGGGAGTCCACCCAGTAAAATATGCCTGGGTCCAGAGCTACAAAACAATTACAAATTATTAGCAAGTATTTTATTTTTTTATTAATGGCATTTTTAGGGGTTTTTTCATGGGAATAACAAAAATACACGTTTTTTCTTTCTTTTTATACATATCTAACTGAAATGCCCCAGCAACAAACTTTTGTGTTTATTTAATAAATTGAAGGTATCAACTGACTCGGCATGATTATTTCCCTCCATAGTATTCTGGGCAATGTGAGCACAAAATGTCCCAGGATTTCTGCACTGAAATAAATCCCGTCTGTGATTAAGGCGCCGTATCCCCGCTCAAAAAAAAGAAGATGGATAGATATGTAATTATGAATGTTGAAGAGAGTGCGCTAATATTTAAAACGGTAAAATTGAAGCGAAAATTGTGAAGATGTTTAATAAAACATGACTCGTTTAAAATAGAGCAAAAATCTAACTATAATAATAAATATAACATGTAGCACAACTGAAACAGACGTGAAAATAATAATTTTCGGAGCAAACTTTGCGATTTTTTTTCTATCGAAGGAATTTCATATAATTTGCGTGTCGGCGTGGGGAATTTATAGACATTATCCTCAAAAATAACATATATATTTTTCTTAACTTCAAATGTTTAAGGGGTAATTCGGGTAGGGCCGGCTTAAGTGGAATCCGAAATCTATTGCAAGCAATTCTTGACTACCTATCAAACGCATAATTTAGAATTTTATATAGAAATACCAAGGCAGTGAAAATCCTTCAATCCGATAATTTAAGCATATTTGGATCAATTGAAAAAGTAATTTAACAAAATGCCAGAATACCCGTTTTAAAATTTAGGATTTTTTTCAATGGCTTATACATTAATATTGTAGAATATATTATTCATATGTCAGAAGGGAGAATTTATTTTATTTATTTCATTATTTTCATATTACATTTGGTTATAATAATGACGTATTGCCCATCTCACTAGGTGTGAAACGCCTGTGTTGAGATGGCAATTTACAGAGTGGTTATCTAAGATTTTGTTTAAGTAATATTATGAAAATGACAGGTTGATATACAATGTTCTTTTCATTAAATATACAATTCAAGTATTATATATATATATAGAAGGTTACATATACATGGTTATATATATACACACAGTAGGTATAAAGGTAAGTATGTTATTAAATACTTGAGATGGATATGTTTATTTAAGATGATCAATGATTTTACTTTTGAATGCACTTTTGGATTGCGTGTTTCTAATTTCGGGAGGTAGAGAATTGAACAGCTTTTTTGCATTATTTTTAAAACTTCTTTGTCCATAAGAAGTTTGACAAACTGGGATGTAAAAAGATTTGATTTGATGAATCCACAACTCGACTTTTACATTCTGAACACAAAAATGGTTTAAATTAAATCTGTATGCGGCGAATTAAAACTACGCGCAGATGAAATTGGTTTTTATTTCTTCTGGCAGCATATAAATATTCTGCAACTAGAATTTTATAACTGCACGTCGAATAAGAATTTTTTTTTCTTCGAAATGTGTCAGCAGATGAATCCGCAACTGAAATTATACATTCTGATCACAAAACTGGTTTTAAATTAAGATTGAATCTTGTTGCTCCCCAGCTTCAATTACTATTACTCTCGTAATACGCGTATTGTTTTCCAAAAAATTATTTTTTTGGAAAAATGGTTTGAAATAAAATTTTACTCTAAATATTATAACGATTTTCTTCGAAACGTGTCAGCAGATTAATCCACTAATGGAATTTTGACAGATCATTCGGAACATGAAACTGGTTTTAACGTAAGACTTAATCTGCACACGAGACCTCGGCTTTAATTTATACTACACCCAATTAAATTTATATTTAATTGATACTACACTTAAAACACGAAAATGGTTTTCCTGCTATTTTTGTACTTAGAACTCATGGACGGTTTAACACATGGAAATTTCCAAATAAAGTTTCATCCGCTTCAATAAATGCTTTCTTCACAACCATTCCATCTTCAAATAGTTTCTTGTGTTTCGACAATATACTCGTATGAGATATTTTAAATAATTCGATCGTTGCAGCTTTTGATTTTTTAGCTGGTCTTTTTTTTCAATTTTTTCTGGCTTTCACCCTTCAAGGGTGTTCTAGGCCATCATTTATAATAACAGAGAAAGGAAAGGTGAATTTACATATTAATTTTATTTAAATGTGCAGATTTCAGAATTTTATGGAAGATTGGAGTAGAGTTCAGACTTAGAAGAGATGAGATTTTGAATGGAGGAGAGGCAATTTTTGATAACGCTTGATAGAAGAGAGGATATTTATTTAGAGAGGGACAATCAAAAAATATGTGATCTAAAGTTCCCACATCTAGACCACAAAACGTACAATCTAGGGAGTCAAGCACATGAATTTTATAAAGGTGAGAAGGAACGGAACAATGTCCGATTCTCATACGAATAAGTAAGGAAATTTCTTTTTTGGAAAAATGGGGGAATTTTTGAAACCATGGTTTTGATTATTATTTTTATTATTTATTAATTTAACGCCCAATGGGCTTTTACATTTTGGTAGTACAAATAATTCATGACAGATTATTTAACATATACAGAAATAATAAAAATAAAATTTGATAAAAAAGCACACAAGTCATAAAAATACAAAAATACAGCGATTACATAGGTTTTCAGAATAACAGATAGGTTTAGGCATGGTTTTGGAATAAGTTTTTTACAAGATCAACAAATTTCGCCAAGTTTATGTTAAATATGTCAATATCACCTAAGTACTGATTTCCCATAGTGGGAAATCGTTGTATCGGAGAGTGGGCAATGTAGTTCCGCTTATGAATGCTACAGTAGAATAGCGTATTTTGTCGTGTAGTTACTGTCGGTGTTCGTAAGTTTATGAGTTGCAGTAGTTCGCAACAGTCAAATTTAGAGTTAAGTATTTTGAATAAAAATGTTAAGTCGTTTATTTTACGTCTGTCTTCTCGTGTGTGTATTTGTAAAACATTTAATAATAAATTATATTTCAAGTCTTCTAGTGGGATATTTAATTTAAAATTTATAAAACGCAGAATTTTTTTTGTATTCGCTCAATGTTATTAAGGTGAATTTTGTAAGATGGAGACCAAACTACCGAGTTATATTCCATTAGGCTTCTAACTAGAGATTTAATGACTTGTATGGAATTAAAGTTTTTGGTTGTTCTTTATACGAAGCCTAGTGTTTTCATACCTTTGTTTACAATTTGGTGGATATGATTGGCGAAACTTAGATTTTCATCCAAAATAATTCCAAGATCTCTCATTTCCGTGACTCTTTCTAAAGCTGTGTTATTGATGGAATATTCGAATAAAACAGGATTTTTATTTCTGAAGAAAGTCAAGGGTTTGCACTTTTCTACATTTAAGAATAAATTATTTTGAACGCACCAATCGTTAAACATACTAATATTTGACTGAAGTATATGGCAATGATTTACATCAGTTATTTTCTTGTATATTGGAGGGGACCCACCACTTTCCCAACGGCGTTATAAGGAAACATATGGTTTCCTCCTTCACCGCACACGTCAAGACTCTACTTTTTTTTGAACGAAGCTACATTTATTTGAACGACTCTAGACCCTCCAATGTCCATGCATACGGGGTTAGTAAGCAGTATGCAAGTACTTACATTAACATTATACAAAAGATAAATAGAAGTAGCAGCCCGTGGAATAATTCTTCTGAAATAGGTAACATCAAAAAGAGATAATAGTGTTAGTAAAAGAAAAAGAAAAATAAAAATAACGGCTATGACCAGTCGAAGAAACCTTCTGTGAATAAAATAAGTAATGAGGAAAAAACAGTTATATGATTATGTTATAATGTAAGTAATAATGTAAGTTATGTTATAATGTAAGAGTTAGTGCAGAGTAATTCACACAGAGTGCACGCCAAAACACAGCTCCTCAGAGATCGTTTAAATTTATAGCGAATAATATTGAAAAAGTTATAATTCTATCGGCAATTGTTTGCGTTAAGATCTATTCAGCGAAAGATCTACATTAATGATCTATGTGCGGTCTCATAAAGTGATTAAATCATTCTAATCAATCTTTATAAAGTGACAGTTCAGTGAATATTGTTGCCCGAATAAATATCCGCTTATTACAAGTACCTGTCATCTAACACTGCGCCCAAGTCAACAAATATTGCACTAACCTCACACTACGTCATATGTGGTCAATAGTGTAGTGGCTAGCGCGATTGCTCAGGCACACCTAACGGACCGAGATCGAATCCTACCTAATCCAGAAGAAATTTGATATTTTTATTTTTCCTAAATAAATATCCGAGCTCCAAACCTTCCCAAGATGAATAGGCAGAAGAAATCGCAAAAAAAAGTGACATCTAGCGATTCAGAAGAGGATAATCACAATATAAATAAGACGACCAAATCTACAGGAAAAAATGCACCTGAATTAGGCGATATTTATATGGAACAAATTATCGTACACATCGCCAAAAATATGGAAAATATTAAAAAAGAAATTATATCCAAAATGGAAAAAATCACAGCTGAAACACAAAAAAGCATAGAATTTATAAGCAATCAATATGACGAGCTAATAAAAAAGATAGACCTAACCTCTTAGTCAAAACAAAAAAATTGAAGATGAAATAGCAATCATCAAAAAAGATCAACAAGACAAAAATACCACTATAAAACATCTGGAAATAAAACTTTCTGAAATTGAAACAAAATTCCGCTCAAATTACTTGGAAATAGCCGGGATTAAACATTCAAGTGGCGAAGAGGCGGCTGAAATAGTTATAAGAGTTGCTGCAGCGGCTGGCGTAGAAATCAAATATAATGAAATAACCGAAGCTAAAAGAATACCGGACCGACGTACTGATGCCCCCCCCAAACTGCTGGTTCAGTTCAAGAACAAAACTGCACGTGACAACCTCATCGCCGCGAAAAGAAACATAAACTACGCTTCCATCAAAGGACTTACAGACGACAAGATTTACATTGGAGAAGAACTCTCCCCATTTCAGTTCCAGAACAAAACTGCACGTGACAACCTCATCGCCGCGAAAAGAAACATAAACTACGCTTCCATCAAAGGACTTACAGACGACAAGATTTACATTGGAGAAAAACTCTCCCCATATCACAAAGAACTTCTATGGCATACAAAAAAATTTGCTAAAGAAAAAAACTATGCCTATGTCTGGTACAAAGAAGGGAGAATCATGATGAGGCGCATCACGAACGATAAAATTATTTATATTAAACATGTAGATGATTTTAAAAAAATTACATAAAATATCGGGTAATTACCCTTACATATTTCCACACAATCTACACATCATTCAAAATGGATAATACTACCACAACATCTAACAAAACAAACTTATCAATATACCATCAAAATATTAGATCTATAAACAAAAACTTTGACCAATTCCTCATCGAACTCGACCTTACTAAAATCAAATATGACATAATTATCCTGACAGAATGTTGGCTAACACCTTACTATACTCCTAAAAACATCCCCAACTATACCCACCATCAAACCTCAAATCACTACAGACAAAACGATGGCATAGTAGCATATACATTAAACAACACTCTTAACTCATTTAATGTCAAAGAAATTTATATTACTAACTCAAACTGTCTTCAAATAACGTACAATGTCAACACATGTATCATTGCACTTTACCGCTCTCCTTCTCAACCTAACATCTCCTCATTTTTGCGCGACATAAACTGCTATCTCACGGATCTACACATAATAAAGAACTTAATTCTAATGGGGGATCTTAACATTAACATTTTAAAAAACAACGAACATCCCCAATGCCAAGACTATCTAAACACACTGATGTTCCACGGAATGGAAAGCACAATAAATTCAGCAACACGATGTACGCCAAACTCCTCCTCCTGCATCGACCATATTATGGTTAAATCAACCAACCAATACACCTCCGAAATCCACATGTCATCAGTCACAGATCACTACGCTACCTCTTTCACAATGAGTTCCAAACACAACGTACAAAGCAAACCTCCAACTAAAACAACGAAGAAAACAATTAACTATGACAATCTTAACAAAACGATTAACTCCAAATCGTGGGACACACTCTATAACAAAACTAACATAGAGGAGGCCTGGAACTACTTCTCTACCTACCTACAAGATATCCTTGTCCAAAACACCAAAATCACCACAAACACCATTCCTAAAGCGATCAAACCTCTCAAACCTTGGATAAACCATACTATAATCAACTGCATTCGGAAACGCAATTCCACACACGCAACGCAATACACAAAAAATGTGCCACAAACCCATATGATATCACACTCCATAATTTCTACAAAAGATACCGTAATATCTGCACACAAGTCATTAGGAAAGCCAAAAATCTATATTACAACAAAAAAATTTCCGAATGCAACAATGACCCTAAAAAAATATGGAAAGTCCTCAAGGAAGCTACCAATTCAAATAAAGCCACCGACACCTTAAACTCTCTCAATATCAAAGATATCACTGTAGACTTTACATCGAACCCCAACACAATTGTCAATTACATAAACCAGTACTTCACAAACATAGGTCCGGAACTAGCAAAAAAAATCCAAATAAATAACGATACGCTTGGTCCAAATGACCACGCGACCAATGATGATTTCCCAACCCGCTTTGTTCTTAAAACGATTACAGAGAAAGAAGTTTCTAGAGTAATAAACTCGCTCAAAAACTCTTCATCAACCGGCATTGATGAAATATCTAACAATGTTCTTAAAAAAATTGCCCCTGGTATACTTCAACCATTAACGCATCTACTTAATATTAGCATCCGCCAAGGGGTATTTCCCACCATTCTAAAACAAGGTCTCATTATCCCTATTTTTAAAACTGGCTCCAAACTTGATATTAGTAATTATCGTCCTATTACGTTGCTAAATTCCCTCTCAAAAGTATTCGAAAAGATCGTCAATAATAGTCTCATGGAATATCTGGAAACCAATAACTTAATATCGCCGCGGCAATTTGGATTCAGAAAACATAAAAGTACCAATGATGCTATAGCCACGGTCACTGACCATATTTCTGGCCACCTTGATAAGGGCTTGAAATGTCTATCGGTATTTCTCGACCTATGTAAAGCATTTGATACAATCTCACACAGCAAACTAAAACGCAAAATGTTTAATATAGGTATTAGGAACAAAGAATTAGGCCTCCTCTCCAGCTTCTTATCTGACAGATCCCAATGCGTTAAACTCAATACCACAAAGAGCCAGAATTTGCCCATTAGTTACGGGGTCCCTCAAGGCAGTGTTTTAGGTCCAACGCTCTTCCTAATATATATTAACGAGTTATGCAACCTAGATATCGATGCCACTATTGTCAGTTTCACCGATGACACTGTCCTACTCTTCCAAGCAAAAGATTGGCTTACCGCATATTCCAAAGCGGAGGAAGGAATTCAACAGGTAAAATATTGGCTTGACTCGAACATATTAACTCTAAATGTACAGAAAACCAAATACTTACTGTCTAGTCTCACCAATATCCCAAAGTCAAACCCAGCCCCGCCATTAAAAATACACAAATGTAAAAATTCATCTCTAAACCGAAACTGTGACTGCCCATGCCTAGAGCAAGTAAACATTATCAAATATTTAGGAGTAACCTTCGATACACACCTGAATTGGAAGCAACATATACATAATACTACAAACAAAATCCGAAAATCTATATACTTTTTCAAACAAACACGCAATTTCCTTCACCTAAAACTTTTAAAAACAGTATATTACTCATTGTGCCAATCTCACATCGAATACGGAATTCTAGCCTGGGGTAATGCATATTCCAATGCCCTTGATCCCATCATGAAAGCACAAAAACTAATCATAAAAATAATTCTTAAAATGCCGCTTACTACCAGCACTGATACTATCTTCAATTCCTTCAACGTTATGGACATAAAACAGCTCTACTCAAGATCCATATTACTTAATTTACACAAAAACAACAAAACACCATACAAAGCTACACAAACAATACACAATACCCGAGCCAAAAACAACGAACTTCTCCAAACTCCTTTTTTCAAAACCACCTTCGGGCAAAGACACTCTAAATACATAGCTTGCAAACTATACAATACACTACCAACTACGATCAGACAAAGTGACTCCTTTACAAAATTCAAACAAGATATTAAAAAATGGATTATAAGTATTGGACGCCACACTATCACAAATATCTGTAAAATAAATCACACATAGACATAAATAACTATTCACATACAACCTAACCCATATAAAACAAATGAAAATAATGGAATCCTGTCAAATTTAACCTATAAATAGACTAGGCAAAATTGATTTCATTACTCCATCTCCAACATTTATAAAATAACTCTCTTTAAAAGATTTATTACCCTTCCAATCACCCTTCTGTTTTAATTCTATTCATAATATGTATTTTACCTGAAATATCCTTGTAATTACTATATTCATTTATATACCTGTACGCCTGTCTCGACACAGGTATACCCTAGTGAGACAGGCATACAAATAAAACCATTGTAAACATATTTTATTATAGATAAATAAATAAAAAAAAAAATTAAAAAAAATTACTATAGTAGCGGAAATAAAATAAAATATATTAAAAAAAAAAAGCCAGAGAAAGTATTCCATAGACCACCGGGCAGTCCCAATGAGAATGCGTATAGCTATCGGCCCAACCGCAGACGATGCTCGAAGTCCGCGTCCTTTAGCCGGTTCCCCGATTTTGCCTCGAAGAAATGTACTTGGGAGAGAAGGGGAAGTTTTTGAAGACCTTGAGGAAAGATGAGCGTCGGGTTACCGGAGGGGGGACGGAAGGACATCGAGACCGCACGGTTACGCCTCAGGCCAACGCATGTCGATGGGGGAGGCGCGAGCGGATCGCGGGAAGACCGCTCTGTTGTATGTTCGCCTGACAATGTGCATGGACAGGGTCTATCCCACCCCCTTTCTATGGGGGAATGACGATACATAACATGCACAGTTCAGTTGCGCCACCAAAGAATGGAAACCAAAACTAATCAAGAAAAATAGAAAATAATAAGAGGATTTATACATGTAAAACATAATTTCAGAATCAGTACAGAGTGATAATGTATCAAGCGATACTGTCATCACTACCATCGCTCACCAAGATGACCTATCGAGTTAAAAACATAAATCATTGTTAGCAGAGACCAGAGAAGAAAAAAAAAATAGTCAAACATAATCAGCAATTTATAGGTCACATAAGTTATATTATAGATAGTTCAAAGCATATTCACTAAATAAAGAGTAATAGAGGAGGACCGAAGAAGACGGGAGCAATACGTGTAGCACCTGAAACAAAGATGAATTTAGTCTAGGTCGGCGACTCTAAGTACAGGCCATCTCTCTACCCAGGACTTGACAAACTTTTTCAAGCATTCGAAATTCTCTTTGTTCGACACAAGGTCAGCATTCCACGCTGGTCTTGTTATTCCGCGCAAACCATCCAACATTTCCTCTCGTGCTTCCTTCATCAACTCGCAGTGCCACAGAATGTGCTTGGCGTCTTGGTTAGTATCACCACATGCGCAGTTTGGGTGAGGAGAGAGGGTCAAGCTATGAAGCCGACCCCTGAACTCCCCATGCCCAGAAAGCATCTGCGTCATGTAGTGATCTAGTTTAATGTATGCCCCTTCCATTCTGAATTTAACTGAAGGAAAGAAGGAGAAAGTCCATCTGCCCTTCGTCGACCTATCCCATCGCTCTTGCCATACACTCAGCGTCCTCTCACGCATCGCTTTGAGCAAGCCAGGGAGGGCCACTACTCCTCCCGTGATATTTTCTTGTATAGCTTGATGTCATCAGCAAAGAGCAATACCTCGACATAGTTGAAGCAATTGGTTATATCATTGATGAAAATGAGAAACAAAACCGGGCCAAGGTGACTACCTTGTGGTAGGCCACTAGTAGCCCAGAAAGCTTTCGGCATCCATGATTTTATTTTCACGAACAGTTAACGATTTAATAAATAGCTAGTAAACCATTTTAGCATGTTATCCCTTATTCCTAGAGCAAATAGTTTTTGGATTAGTAGTTTATGGGATACTTTGTCAAATGCCTTCGTAAAGTCTGTATATATGCAGTCGACTTGTTTATTTTCTGCAAAAGATTGTATTATGAAGTTTTGAAATATTGTTAAATTAGTTGCGGTAGATCTACCTTTGATAAACCCGTGCTGTTTTTGGTCAATTAATTTTATTAATTTGGGATAGATTTCATCAAGGACCAGTGATTCAAAAAGCTTAGGTAGTACTGACTGTATACAAATGGGACGATAATTGGCTATATTAGTGTCGTCTCCTTTTTTGTAGATAGGTGTAATGAAGCTAGATTTCCAGCGGTCTGGAAAATGTCCAAGGGTCAAGAGACGGTTGAATAATAATGTGAGTGGTTTAGATAATGTATTAGAGCATATTTTGAGGAATATTGGTGGAATGTTGTCTGGGCCAGTGGATTTGTCAGTGTCTAAGGAAAGTAATTTCTGTTCGCAGCGTTTTTGTGTAATATGGCAATGTGTTAAGTGTGTAGTCTTGCTAAATTTGTAATCAGGTATTTTGTCATCTGGGGTTTCTTCATCATAAACATTTTTGAAGAAATCCGAAAAAAGGTTTACAATGTCCTGTGTATTGTTTGCACTGGTTCCGTTCATTTGCATTATTGGCGGGTATTCTGTGTTTTCATTGTATATTTTTTTAAGAAATTTCCAAAGATTTTTGGATTTAAAGGCAGTGTCCTCGATAGAGGTTATATACTTTTTGTAACATTTTTTGGAAAGATCTTTACATTTTTTCCTGGTTTCGCTAAAGATTATATAATCACTTATGGATTTGCTGTGTTTGAATTTTTTGTGTTGACTCTTTTTTTGATGAAGAGAGGCAGTAAGCTCTGGTGAGAACCAAACCGGGTAGGTATAGCTTCTCGGTGTATAAAAAGGTACATAGGATTCAATAGTATTAGAAAAGTTTAAATAAAGTTGGTCTATAGATTCATCAATGTTTTCATCGGAAAAAAAAGACCAGTCTGTATTTGAGTGATGGCTGTTAATTGAGTCGATGGTATAGTCCTTTGTATTGAGGCGTAACGGGCACCCTTGGATTGACTAGCAATGTTCCAATACTTTGTCCAAACATTGCGGGATCTATCTTTGATGATGGAAAAAATATCAGACAGGGGAATATGGTTTACGAGGGTAACGGTAGGGTTAGACGCTCCTTGTTTTGCCAAGGAATCAGCAATATCGTTACCCACTATGCCAACATGTCCAGGAATCCAAATCAGAGTGACAGTTTTTCTAGAGATTTGAATGGAGGTTATCAATACTCGAATAAGACATACAAAGTGATCATCAGGATGAAGAAGAGGACTGGTTTTAAGTTTTTGGAGGGAACTGAGAGAGTCAGAGAGAACAAGAGAATGTTCAAAATTATTTTTTATTATATATTTGAGAGAATCGATAATCACAATGCACTCGGCAGAAAATATTGAAAATTGGTTTGAAATTGAATAAAATATTCCTTCATTAGAATTATTGTGGTAAACGTTAATACCAATACCACAGTTAGGAGAGTCCGGAGATTTGGAGCCATCAGTAAATAAAAGAGAAGAGTTGGGCCATTTAGAAGAAATAATGTCATTGAACATACTATTGACAGTACGGGATGGGAGATTGGAATGACTTTTAAGGATGCCGATCCCTTCTAAAATCGTTGGGGATAGGGTGACGTGACTATATTTTAATTTGTACAAAGGAAGAAGATCATTTTTGATAATTTGAAGCTCTGAAAGAGAGTGAAAATTTTTACAGATGGCAGGGAGAGGTTTAGTTCGAGCTCTGATTGTAGATGAATGTGTTGAGTCGTTGAACAACGAGACTCTGGGAATAACCTGATGACTTTTAGAATTTAAACATTTAAGAACAAATTTGTCAGCAAATAGTTGACGCCTTAAATAAAGAGGAGGATCAGAACATTCTACTTGAAGGGAATTGATGGGCGGCGATTTCATCGCGCCAGTTATTATTCGCAATGACTTGAATTTTGTCTAATTTACTGAGTGCATTTTTGGATGCAGTACTAAAAAGTGGGCAGGCATAGTCGAGATGGCTTCGAATAAGTGCATTGTAGAGCAACTTAATGCAGATAGGATGTGCACCCCACCAAACGCCAGTCAATGATCTGATAATATTTAAACATTTAGTAACTATATTATTAATGTGGGAAGACCATTTAAGTTTCCTATCAAATGTTACTCCCAAAAATTTAACTTCGGAAGCATTGGGGATTGGAGAGTTTTTAAATAAAATTTGAACAAGGGGGTTATTGTGACGATTTGAGAAGGTGACACACTGACTCTTTTGTACTTAAAGTTCAAGACCATTTAAAGTGAGCCATGTGCAAAGGGCATCCATGGCTTCATTAAGATATTTAACGGCGGATGGAATGATTTTGGATGATAAGAAGAAAGCTATGTCATCTGCGAACTCAACAACTTTTACTTGAGGGGGAATGGTGACATGCATATCGTGTGTGTATGTATTATACAGTAAGGGGGATAATACATCGCCTTGGGGTAAACCCTTCCAAATTGACCTACTCTGAGGAGTAACATCTGGTAGCTCAATGAAAATTTTCCTATCGAGAAAAAGATTAATAATAGATTGGACAGCCAAGCCAAGGCCTAAAAGTTTTTTTTTAAGAATTGGGATGGAAACATTGTCAAAGGCGCCTTCTATGTTTATAAAGACTGCAAGACGTACTTCTTTGTTAGAAATGGATAAATTAATATCAGTGCTGATGATGGCAAGGTTATCTTGTGTAGATTTCTTTTTCCTAAATCCAAATTGGGATGGAGAGAGAAGATGATTACTCTCGACAAAAAATTCTAACCGGTTTTTAATTGATTTTTCATAAATTTTACTAAGGGTGGATGAAAGAGCAATTGGCCTATAGTTGGATCCAGAATTGTGTGATTTGTTTAATTTTAGAATTGGGATGATTATTTGAGAACTCCAGTCATCAGGTATTATGCCAGTCTGGAAGATTTTATTTAAGATGCTTAAAAAGTGATTTAGAACATTATCATTACTATTTTTTATAATGCTATAAGGTATACCATCTCTGCCTGGAGATGAGTCCTTGACTGTTGATGAACAATTTTTTAATTCATTTTTTTTTTTTACATTAATTCCACACAAGAGGCCCTGAGGAAAATAATTTTGTCCAAGAACTCGTCTATCCATTTAGAATGAGAAGCTAGAGGAGATGTTGGACTAAAGGAGGATCGAAATCTTCGAATCATAGACCAAACTTCCGAAATTGGAGTGTTCGGAGATACTGAACTGCAAAAGTTGTACCACCCGGATCTTTTTTTTGACCTCAATACCCTTTTGGCATTGGCTTCGGCATTTTCGTCTATGAGATAGTTCTCCATAGTCATATTGTGACGATAGGAAAGAGATTTAGCTTTCCGAATTCTCACTACTTTGGAACATTCCTCATCCCACCAGAGAGTCGGAGGGAGTTTTTTGAGAGATTTTGTTTTAGGGGGAGGATTTGATTTATTTATTGCAGTTACGAGCATTGATTTGAAGTTATCGTGGTCATCTTTGACAGATAATGTATCGGTATAGGATAAATTTTGTATAAACTTATCCATATGTGAGTTAAATTCGTCCCATTTGGTGTGTTTTGTTTTAATCTTTGTCGAAATATGGGACTTATCTGAATGGAAAGAAGTTTGATAAGTGATGGTGATCGGGAAATGATCACTGGAGCAATGGTCGAGGGACACCACCCACAAGGAGAGAGGTGCCAGATTAGTAGAGCATATGGAGAGATCCACTGCACTGGGGTTTGTGTTGGGGCGAGAGATTCTAGTAGGAGATCCATCATTCAAAAGAAAATGGTTGGATTCATATTTTTTATTGTTTTGTCCACCACGGCAACCTCGATACCCGGTTGTTTTTACATTCGGGTCACGCACGTGTCACCAGTTTTAAGTCAGTAGTAATAAGTCTTAGTTGTAAGTCACTAGCTACATATAAGTCTTAAATGTAGGTTCCTAGTTATAAGTTTGAATCCTAGTTGTAAGCCTATCGTATTCATTTTATTTTATTGTATGCTTATTATATGTACAGCGCCCTTGAGATGATTTTTCATGAAAACGGCGCTTTATAAATCAGCCAAATATTATTATTATTAATTGCTAAGATGATGTACAGATTGTGTAATTTTAAAAATGACTTATCAAGAATTTTATCAAATGATTTCCAAAGAAAACGGCGTTTTGGATAAAGAAGGTGAAAATAAACAAAATTGCAGATTTTCGCAATTCTTGGATAATTTGAAGAAGTCGAGATTTTTTTTTTTTCGTTTTTGTCCACAAAGATAGATATGTTTCATTATAATATATTTGTTCAGTGAAAAATTTTAGTTTAAAATTTTAGTTGTGTAGCCAGAAAAAGAGTGATTTATTTTTATTTTTTATTTTTTTTTTTTTTTTTACAATAATAATGTTACATTATCAGTTTTATGGTACATTATCAGTTTTTATGGTTACCCAATCAGTAGAGAAATATTCTCGGGTCTAATTGGGGAGCTAGTCTATGTACTTATATTTAGAACTGCTTATAGATAATATGTTACAAAAATGAAAATAAAATACTGTAAGATATTACAAAAAATTGTAAAATTAGAAAAATACATTTTTTTTATTTTTTTTTTATTGGCAATGTTTATTAAAAATACATATGAAGTTACAACAGTTACATAGTTACATAAGGTTAACAAAAAAAAAAAAAAATGCCTTTCCTCACCATAAAGAGACAATGCTCTTGTGTTTGGTGAGGGAGTTCTAGCTCAATTAGTAAATTAATGATCGTGTAAGTTAGTAATAACGGCTATTGTAAATAATAAGAAGGTTAAAAAATCTTGTATAAATTAAAAATAAAAATCCTGAATAGTTTAAAAAAATCATAATATAAATTAAAAAATCATTATAAATGGAAGAATCATGTAAGTTAGTAACAAAAATTATTGTAATAAGTAAGTAAAGGATACGTAAGAAAGAACGCAAGATTTATACAATAGTAGACTCAGAGATTTAGAAACTAAGAAATGAAAGAAAAAAGAAGGAATAAATGATTTATAAAATAGCAGACTTTAAGATACAAAGTAAACATATTTGGGACTTTTATAGCAGTTTCAGGTAATTTTTTAATTTGGGCTTTAATTCCTGCATATTTTCGATGGTTTTTAATTTTAATGGGAGGTTGTTATAATAGATTATGCCCAGATAAAGATAGGAATTTTGGATGTGCTTAGTATTAAATTTAGGAATTTTAATAGTTTTCTGGTATCTTGCTGATGTATTGAATTGGAAGTTACGAGTATTTAACTGTATTTCTTTGTAAATTTGAAGAATTGAATATTTTTTACAGATTTTGTCTATTATAGACACATTGAATATTGAAAAAAGAATTTCAGTAGGAAATTTAGACGGTTTTTTTAAGATTACCTTAATTATCAACCTTTGAACAATTTTGAGGGGATTTAAAATATTGTCATATGTTCCTCCCCAGCCAATAATACCATATTGCAATATAGATTGAACAGTTGCATAGTACACTCTTTTTAGGTTTTCTAAGCTAAGAATATTTCTAAGTCTAATAAATATATAAATACATTTCCTAATCCTTTTGACGAGTTCACAAATATGTGTTTTCCATTTAAAATGTTGATCTATACCAAGATATTTGATTTTGGGAGTTGGACTAAGTATAGCACAATCTTGATTGCAGTTTTTTTTTTTTTTTTTTTTTTTTTACTTTATTTATTCCCATTTCTTTGTACATATAATGTATAATAGCAAATATTATATGTATAATAACACAATATATAATAACAATTATGAAGAAGAAATGAAAACCCACTAAGGCACTGCCTGAGTGTGGGTAATATTAAAACAAAATACTACATTTCTAAGTACCCAAAGTATAAATTAGACTTAAAAAAAACATTAAATATAAAGATAGTATAAAAAATAAGTATTACATAGGTAGAATAAGTGAAAAGGGTTTTTTCAGCTATTATAAAAATAAAATAAAAATATGGAGAAAAACATACAATTTTTTTTTTTTTTTTTTTAGTAATTATAAAATAAAAATAATAAAATAAACAGAAAACTTATTGTACTACAGTTAAGAAGTTACAGCAAATGAGTTGTAGAAGGATGGATAAATTTATAGAAAAAGCGTTTCAATATCTACATTATTCAACCATAATTTTACCTCTTTTACATATTTTATCATTTTATTTATCATTTGAGTTTGTAGTGGTAGAAGGTTAAATGTACGAGGACCAATGAAACTGCTATGTGTCTGCAATAATTTAGTATTGGTTTGTGGAGTATAAAATATATTATTTATTCTTTTGCTCGTTCTGTTTTCATTTATTTCGAAATTATTTTTGTTTTTAAACACATATTTCAAAGTTTGTAATATAAATAATTGACGTATATTAAATATTTTACTTTCTTTGTATAATAAGTTGGTCGAGAATGTTTTATTTTTGTTATATATGACTTTAATTATGCGTTTTTGAATTATTTGTAGAGGCTTCATAAATGTATCAAGTGCACCACCCCATCCTATAATGCCATAAGTGATTGATGATTGCACCAGGGAAAAGTAGATCATTTTCAATTTTTCAATGTTTAGTACTTCCTTAAGTCTATAAAATATGTAGGTCAGATATCTTAATTTAGAAGTGATTTGATTAATATGTGATTTCCAATTAAGATTTATATCTATTGATACTCCTAAATATTTTATATTTTCGACATCAGTGAGTTCGTTGCACATGAAGCACATTTCTTGATTGCAACTACTATTATGGATTCTAATTTTAAGGTTGTCTTTAGGTTTATTTTTAATGGTTTTATAAAAAGGTAAGTAAAATGTTTTGCTATAGTTTAAAACGAGTTTGTTGTATTTTAGCCACGTTGAAACCAATGAAATACAATCAGTTGCTTTCGAAAAAGTTTCTTTCCAATGATTACCATCCACTATTATTGCCGTGTCGTCTGCGTAAGAAACAATTTTACCAGGGATTACAAAATTACATAAATCATTAATATACATTAAGAATAAAATCGGGCCAAGCACAGTTCCCTGTGGAACCCCATTTTTTATCTTTGACTCTGAACTGTAATTATTCCCAATTTTTGTTTTTTGTGTTCTGTCTGCAAGATAGTTAGAGAGTAGTTTTAGTGTGTCTTTTTTGAAACCTAGTTGATTTATTTTTGTAATGAGTAAATTATGATTTACGGTGTCGAAAGCTTTTCTTAAATCTAGGAATATGGCAAGACATTTCTTTTTTTTTATCGATAGATGAGTATATCTTTTTTGTCAGTTCATATATCGCATCCTCGGTGCTTAGGTCTTTACGAAAGCCGTATTGGTTTTTCGATAGAATTTTATATTTTTCTAAGTGTTCAATGACTCTAAACTTGATGCATTTTTCGAATATTTTCGAGAGGTTTGAAACAAGAGATATTGGTCTATAATTGTCTAATTTATTCGTATCTCCAGATTTATGAATAGGTATTATAGTGGAGATTTTAAATTGCTCTGGAAAATGACCATTTTTGAGGCATAAATTAAAAATATGTTGCAATGGAGTTAGGACATGTTGTTTTATTTTTTTTAACATATCACAAGATAATCCATCATTTCCCTTAGAGTTGGATGGTTTTAGGTTATCAATATATTTTTCAATTTCATTAAAAGTAACAGGAGAAAAATATTCAATGGAGTTAATTGAATCATTATTTGAATCTAATTGAGGAGATGTCTCCATATAAGCATCATTAACATTAATGCCGGATGATTCAAGTACTACGTCTACTACATTTGTAAAATAGTTGTTAAAGCTTTCTGCAATGGTCGATTTGTTAGTTATTATTTCATTATTTATTATAACCTCATTTACAATATTTGAAGACATACTTTTTTTGTTGGCAATTTCATTTATAATATTCCAAGTTTTTTTAGTATTATTTTTAGCATTTTCAATTTGTACACTATAGTATTTCTTTTTGCAGTTTCGTATCAGCCTATTGAGTAAGTTACGATACATTAGATATTTTGTTTTCAGATAAGGCATTGTTCTGAGATTATTCTTTTGGCAATCTATTTTTTGGCAAGCATAGAATTTATAAGCAATCAATATGACGAGCTAATAAAAAAGATAGACCTAACTCTTAGTCAAAACAAAAAAATTGAAGATGAAATAGCAATCATCAAAAAAGATCAACAAGACAAAAATACCACTATAAAACATCTGGAAATAAAACTTTCTGAAATTGAAACAAAATTCCGCTCAAATTACTTGGAAATAGCCGGGATTAAGCATTCAAGTGGCGAAGAGGCGACTGAAATAGTTATAAGAGTTGCTGCAGCGGCTGGCGTAGAAATCAAATATAATGAAATAACCGAAGCTAAAAGAATACCGGACCGACGTACTGATGCCCCCCCCAAACTGCTGGTTCAGTTCAAGAACAAAACTGCACGTGACAACCTTATTGCCGCGAAAAGAAACATAAACTACGCTTCCATCAAAGGACTTACAGACGACAAGATTTACATTGGAGAAGAACTCTCCCCATATCACAAAGAACTTCTATGGCATACAAAAAAATTTGCCAAAGAAAAAAACTATGCCTATGTCTGGTACAAAGAAGGGAGAATCATGATGAGGCGCATCACGAACGATAAAATTATTTATATTAAACATGTAGATGATTTAAAAAAAATTACATAAAATATCGGGTAATTACCCTTACATATTTCCACACAATCTACACATCATACAAAATGGATAATACTACCACAACATCTAACAAAACAAACTTATCAATATACCATCAAAATATTAGATCTATAAACAAAAACTTTGACCAATTCCTCATCGAACTCGACCTTACTAAAATCAAATATGACATAATTATCCTGACAGAATGTTGGCTAACACCTTACTATACTCCTAAAAACATCCCCAATTATACCCACCATCAAACCTCAAATCACTATAGACAAAACGATGGCATAGTAGCATATACATTAAACAACACTCTTAACTCATTTAATGTCAAAGAAATTTATATTACTAACTCAAACTGTCTTCAAATAACGTACAATGTCAACACATGTATCATTGCACTTTACCGCTCTCCTTCTCAACCTAACATCTCCTCATTTTTGCGCGACATAAACTGCTATCTCACGGATCTACACAAAATAAAGAACTTAATTCTAATGGGGGATCTTAACATTAACATTTTAAAAAACAACGAACATCCCCAATGCCAAGACTATCTAAACACACTGATGTTCCACGGAATGGAAAGCACAATCAATTCAGCAACACGATGTACGCCAAACTCCTCCTCCTGCATCGACCATATTATGGTTAAATCAACCAACCAATACACCTCCGAAATCCACATGTCATCAGTTACAGATCACTACGCCACCTCTTTCACAATGAGTTCCAAACACAACGTACAAAGCAAACCTCCAACTAAAACAACGAAGAAAACAATCAACTATGACAATCTTAACAAAACGATTAACTCCAAATCGTGGGACACACTCTATAACAAAACTAACATAGAGGAGGCCTGGAACTACTTCTCTACCTACCTACAAGATATCCTTGTCCAAAACACCAAAATCACCACAAACACCATTCCTAAAGCGATCAAACCTCTCAAACCTTGGATAAACCATACTATAATCAACTGCATTCGGAAACGCAATTCCATACACAAAAAATGTGCCACAAATCCATATGATATCACACTCCATAATTTCTACAAAAGATACCGTAATATCTGCACACAAGTCATTAGGAAAGCCAAAAATCTATATTACAACAAAAAAATTTCCGAATGCAACAATGACCCTAAAAAAATATGGAAAGTCCTCAAGGAAGCTACCAATTCAAATAAAGCCACCGACACCTTAAACTCTCTCAATATCAAAGATATCACTGTAGACTTTACATCGAACCCCAACACAATTGTCAATTACATAAACCAGTACTTTACAAACATAGGTCCGGAACTAGCAAAAAAAATCCAAATAAATAACGATACGCTTGGTCCAAGTGACCACGCGACCAATGATGATTTCCCAACCCGCTTTGTTCTTAAAACGATTACAGAGAAAGAAGTTTCTATAGTAATAAACTCGCTCAAAAACTCTTCATCAACCGGCATTGATGAAATATCTAACAATGTTCTTAAAAAAATTGCCCCTGGTATACTTCAACCATTAACGCATCTACTTAATATTAGCATCCGCCAAGGGCTATTTCCCACCATTCTAAAACAAGGTCTCATTATCCCTATTTTTAAAACTGGCTCCAAACTTGATATTAGTAATTATCGTCCTATTACGTTGCTAAATTCCCTCTCAAAAGTATTCGAAAAGATCGTCAATAATAGTCTCATGGAATATCTGGAAACCAATAACTTAATATCGCCGCGGCAATTTGGATTCAGAAAACATAAAAGTACCAATGATGCTATAGCCACGGTCACTGACCATATTTCTGGCCACCTTGATAAGGGCTTGAAATGTCTATCGGTATTTCTCGACCTATGTAAAGCATTTGATACAATCTCACACAGCAAACTAAAACGCAAAATGTTTAATATAGGTATTAGGAACAAAGAATTAGGCCTCCTCTCCAGCTTCTTATCTGACAGATCCCAATGCGTTAAACTCAATACCACAAAGAGCCAGAATTTGCCCATTAGTTACGGGGTCCCTCAAGGCAGTGTTATAGGTCCAACGCTCTTCCTAATATATATTAACGAGTTATGCAACCTAGATATCGATGCCACTATTGTCAGTTTCACCGATGACACTGTCCTACTCTTCCAAGCAAAAGATTGGCTTACCGCATATTCCAAAGCGGAGGAAGGAATTCAACAGGTAAAATATTGGCTTGACTCGAACATATTAACTCTAAATGTACAGAAAACCAAATACTTACTGTCTAGTCTCACCAATATCCCAAAGTCAAACCCAGCCCCGCCATTAAAAATACACAAATGTAAAAATTCATCTCTAAACCGGAACTGTGACTGCCCATGCCTAGAGCAAGTAAACATTATCAAATATTTAGGAGTAACCTTCGATACACACCTGAATTGGAAGCAACATATACATAATACTACAAACAAAATCCGAAAATCTATATACTTTTTCAAACAAACACGCAATTTCCTTCACCTTAAACTTTTAAAAACAGTATATTACTCATTGTGCCAATCTCACATCGAATACGGAATTCTAGCCTGGGGTAATGCATATTCCAATGCCCTTGATCCCATCATGAAAGCACAAAAACTTATCATAAAAATAATTCTTAAAATGCCGCTTACTACCAGCACTGATATTATCTTCAATTCCTTCAACGTTATGGACATAAAACAGCTCTACTCAAGATCCATATTACTTAATTTACACAAAAACAACAAAACACCATACAAAGCTACACAAACAATACACAATACCCGAGCCAAAAACAACGAACTTCTCCAAACTCCTTTTTTCAAAACCACCTTCGGGCAAAGACACTCTAAATACATAGCTTGCAAACTATACAATACACTACCAACTACGATCAGACAAAGTGACTCCTTTACAAAATTCAAACAAGATATTAAAAAATGGATTATAAGTATTGGACGCCACACTATCACGAATATCTGTAAAATAAATCACACATAGACATAAATAACTTTTCACATACAACCTAACCCATATAAAACAAATGAAAATAATGGAATCCTGTCAAATTTAACCTATAAATAGACTAGGCAGAATTGATTTCATTACTCCATCTCCAACATTTATAAAATAACTCTCTTTAAAAGATTTATTACCCTTCCAATCACCCTTCTGTTTTAATACTATTCATAATATGTATTTTACCTGAAATATCCTTGTAATTACTATATTCATTTATATACCTGTACGCCTGTCTCGACACAGGTATACCCTAGTGAGACAGGCATACAAATAAAACCATTGTAAACATATTTTATTATAGATAAATAAATAAATAAATAAATTTGATATTTAAACATTTCTCTATATAATTTATCTCTTTGTTTAATTGATATAATTAATCCAACTGTTATCCAAGGCTTAATTTTTTTATATTTATTGTTAGTGACAATTATTTTACTTTCACTTTTTAGAGTATGATCTCTCAGAGTTTTATAGAAATTCTCTAGTGCGAGTTGTGGATTTTCTATTGATATCACATTTTCCCAGTTTTCTGACCGAAGTAAAGAGTTTAGAGTTTCATAATCAATGTCTACTTTTTCTAGATTTTCAGAATTTCGGTTTTGAGGAGTATTTTTGAAATGGTGTCCATAAAAGGTCGGGTAATGATCTGTGATATTTGTTTCAAGAATTGAAGAGATGATATTAACCGCCTTGTGCGACTTGACAAATATGTGGTCTAAACATGCCGAGTGACTTAAGGTTACTCTTGTTGGTGAGTTAATGTATGACATATGTCCAGAGCTTGATAAACAATCAAGATACTCATTTTGACAATTTACATTTGTATTATTATCATTAATATTTATATTGATGTCTCCTGTCACAATGGAAAAAGTGAAATTGTTTCTATCAAGTTTACTAACAAAAGATTTTAATTCTTTTACAAATAAACAATCATTTAATGAAGGGGATCTATATTTGGCTAGTATATGATACTTATAGTTGTTTTGAAAAAAAGTTACTTTTATTGCATTGGCTGTTTTAAATTCAATAAATTCAGCGGCAACATTTTTCAGAGTATTATGACAAAAGACAGTAACTCCATCATGACCAGTGTGCTTACAGGCAGATGAAATTGTTGTATATTCTGGTAAGTTGTATGGAATTACTTGTTTCATTTGGGTTTCACTTAAAATAATTACGCTTGGAGAAAAATCTAGGTTATTAATAAGTACACAGAGCTCATCGAAGTTTTTCCTTATACTCCTAATATTCATGTTTAAGATCGAGAAATTAACATTTTTAAATAGGTGATTTAGTTCACATGGGTTTTTACATTTATAATTTTCGTGTATATAGTTTTCTTCAGACATTTTGAAAGGTTGATAGTAGTTTGCTATGTGGTTTTATTATCCTTTATTCGGAGGGGATGTCTTCTGGCGTTCTTATGAGTAAGATTGAAGACGTTTCGTTTTTTCTCATCCATATTTTTCCATTTTTTGCCCATATAAATTTGTACCCAAGTCTTGATGATTTAGCTAGGTATAGTAGGTGTTTATTGAATTGGGTCAGTTGTTCGTTAATATATATTGTGTTGTTTTCTTCAAAATTTATGTTTTTTGCGTATAAAATACCATATTTTTTTTATGTGCTATAATTACGTCTTTACTTTCTTTGTTTTGTAGAGATACTACTATGGCAGTATTTTTGTTCATCGGGTTTTTATTTTTGCTTCTGAAAATATTTGTCACATTAATCGTTTCTTTATCACATTTGAGTATGTCTATTATATTATTAAATATATTCGTGATATTTTCATTTTCCTTAAAAGGAACACCCTGTATTTCAATATTGTTTTGTTTTTCATTTTGCTCCATTTTATTAATGTGTAGTTTTATTTCTTTATTTTCTGCTTGAAGTTGTTTAATCAGTATTTCTTTATTTTTGTTTTTTTCTTCATATTCGTCTAATTTCTCACAGCAAAATTCGACGGACTTCTTAAGTTCTTTTATTTGCTCATTAAAAGATTTCATAAGTTGATTGGTTAATTCATTAAATTTTTTTTCAATGCATTTGATCATTTTATTAGTCATTGTGTCTTCTTCTTCCGAGTCGCTAGATGGCGCCTTTTTTTGGGTTTGTTTCTTCTGCTTATTCATTTTGTAAAATGGTTCGAAGATCGGATATATTTAATTTAATAAATAAAATGTACGAAATTTTTATTAAAAATAAAATTTTCTGTCGGCTTCAGTAGGATTCGAACCGAGGTCGCCAGAAATGTCCGTGCAAACTTGGTCAGCTGTTTATACCACTGACCTACGAAGACCGCGAAGTGATCCGTGAAAATAGCGGACTATAATAGCAACTGAGCACCAAAGAAATAAAAATAATTGTTTATTGTTGTGTTCACTGAT
Source organism: Limnephilus rhombicus (assembly GCA_929108145.2). NCBI lineage: Eukaryota > Metazoa > Arthropoda > Insecta > Trichoptera > Limnephilidae > Limnephilus > Limnephilus rhombicus. Next base: position 41,095,141 of record OV815273.1, on the reverse strand, counting down.
TGCTGTTAATGGTGAATGATCACTTCAATTTTTCAACTGTCACTTCACTATATTATTAGTTCACAAATGTTTATTAATATTTCTTAGTATATAAGTTAGTTTAAAATTGAAATCCTTCACTGTAAAAACTGCTAAAACTTTTTACTTTGTGTTTCATGGGTTATAAATCATATATTTTTAAATGTATGTTCAGAGCGATTAAGATGCGTGTATACTGTGAATACTTAGTATTGTTGAATTATTAGTTAGTTAGTTTTATTACATTTACTTTGGTGTATTATGATGTTTAAATTTGGTTCTAATTTGAATTTATTGATAGAGAATGGGATAAATTTTGTTTTTTCAATGTTTAGAGAGAGGAGATTTTTATCGAACCAATTTTTCAATATGTTAATATCAATGTTAGCTAGATTATTAACAGTATTCCAATCCGTACCTTCAATTATTATGACAGTATCGTCAGCATAAGATATTATTTTTCCGTTTAGTTTTTGTATGAATATGTCATTAACATAGATAATAAACAGTAACGGTCCCAGGACTGTACCTTGAGGTATGCCGAAATGACTCATTTTTGGTGAACTAAGCACACCATTAATTTTTACAACTTGGGGACGTTTGAAAAGGTAGCTTTTTATCCATTCTAGAGGTGAACCATTTAATCGAATGTTTCTTAATTTACTTATAAGTTTGTCATGTGATATACTGTCAAATGCTTTTTTGAGATCTATAAAAATTCCCAGGCATTTAAATGATTTATCTAATGAACTATGTACAAGGCTACTTAATTTTGCAATTGCATCTTGTGTGCTTCTACCTTCCATAAAACCAAACTGGTTTTCATTAATTATATCGTTGCATTTTATAAATTGGCTCATTCTTTTTTTAACTAGTTTTTCAAAAATGTTTGCTATATTTGAGATTACTGATATGAGATGGTAATTGTTTACTTCTTCTGGATTACCTGACTTAAATATTGGGGTAATAGTAGTTTGTTTGTAAATTGATGGAAATACTCCGCTTTGGAAACTTGTATTTATTATATGCATTAATGGCTTAGAAATTTGATTTATGTTTTTTAAAATATCAACCGTGACTGCATCAAAGCCCGGAGCAGATCCTCCTATCATATCGGTTATGATAGAAACTATTTCGTCCTCTGTGGTGACTTCAAATGTTGTCATTTTATTTTTAGCATTTATATTACAGTCTGGAGATGTTATAATATTTGGATCAATGTGAATGAGATTGGCGAGATTTTTCCCAACATTTGCAAAGAAAGTGTTAAATATATTTGCAGCTTTTGAGGGGTTTTCTTTACAGCATGTTTTTGAGTTATCATGATTAATAGCATTGATTTCGTTATTATTGTTCTTTTTCTTGTCAATTATTTCATTTACAACCGTCCATACTCTTTTACTATCATTTTCAGCTAGATCCAACTTCCGTTTATAGTAACTTTCTTTAGTATGTTTTATGGTATATGTAAGTTTATTTTTATATGCTCTAAAGTGATTAAGTAAGTTTTTATTATTAGGTTGTTGAGTTGTTAATTTATAAAGAGCTTGCTTACGTCGTACAGATACTATTAATCCATGAGTAATCCATGGTTTTATAGGTTTGAAGTTAGACAGTTTGTGTTTGGGAATTATATTTTTTGACGAGTCATTTATGTATTTAGATATTTTTTCTTCAAATATTTTACAGCAGATATTGACATCATTACATTGTAATAATTCGATCCAATTTTCTGATTGAAATTTGTTTTTTAATGTATCCATATTAAGTACTTTTTTGGAAGATTTTGTTTGTTTAAATGATGGCAATATTGGATTGCTGGTTTTGTGGTTAAAAATACAAGAATAATGATCAGTGATAGTTGTGTGAATGACAGCTGCTGTTATAATTTGGATATCCGGTATATTTGTAAAAATATGATCTAAGCATGAAGGTCGTTGACCTCGAACGTCTCTAGTAAACGAATTTATGCACGATAAATAATTGAGTTCTGCTAACATGTTGAGATAGCTATCTTTATCCTTACTAGAATAGTCGCTTGCGATATTTAAATTCATATCTCCAACAAAAACATTGTTTTTATTTCTAAAATTTAATAAAATATTTTTTAATTCATCAATAAAGTGTGAAACTATCGACCTATGTGTTCGATAAATAGCAATAATGTTATAATGTTTATTTATGTCTTTAAATTCAATATTTAATATGTTAACATTACTAATACTGTGAATCTCTTTAATATTAAGTACATTGTATTGGTTAGATACAAATATTCCAATACCAGAGTTTTTGTTTAACTTTGTTGTTGTTGTGTAGTAAGAGTACCCCGGGATAGTGAAATTCAATTCATATTATTATAGAAATATAATATCAGCAAAATATTGGAAACAGATTGTATCTGATAAAATCATCGATACAAATAAGCTAATCTGTTGCTTATCCGTATAAATACAACGCGAGTTTTTTTTTTAAATTTAAGATAGTTTTTCTCACTTTTTATTGCATAGGGTAATTCGTTATATAGCTTTGGGCCTACGTATTCATAATGGTGTTGTGCAGCTGTCGTGTTGCATCTAGGTACATATAAGTTCCCAGATGTTCTAGGTCTTATACTTCGTGTTGAGGACACTTCAGATTCTTTAAAAACTGTTAAAAAAGCGCTTTTTTGAAATAGTTTTGAAACCGGTAGGACCTTAAATTTTTCAAAAAGTTCGTTGGTTGGGAAAATTCTTGGTTTTTTAATAATAACTTTGATGATCATTTTTTGTGTCGTTACTATCGGATAAAGATTATTCTTATAGATGCTTCCCCATGCGATAATGCCTGTTGGATGTTTTGTTTTGATGTTTTGTTTGTTTGTTTTATAAGTTTATTATATCTATAGACAGAATACTAAACATTTTTTATTTCGTTATTGACATATTTTATATAAATGCCAAATGATGACAAGAATAAGACTGATTAATTATTGTTGTTATTAAACTGGTTAATGTGTGATTGATAAACAACTGTAACCTGTAACAGATTTTTTATTATTATGTATAAAAGTTATGTCCAAAATTAGGTGCGTATGTCCGGCTTTTAGGGCAAAATGTACGCCCTAATAAAGCGCAGAGTCAGGCTTTTTCATTTTAGAAGATGGCAACCCTATACGGGAGAGCATTGAAAAATGTTATACCTTAATAAGCATAATGGTATTTTATACTAATGGTATAATATATTATACATAATGGTATTTTATACCTTGATAAGCATAATAACGTAGCTCCACACATTTTCAATATCTTCCTAACACAAACAAAAACTTACGTCACCCCAAATGATCTGAACTGGATGTTCAAAAGTTTTGTAATATGGTTGACTGAAAAGGAAAGAACAGTCATTCGAAATATCCTAAAGAACTAGCAGGAGTACATTTTATAGACATTCACTTTTCATATAAAAACACAAAACTATATAATATTCAAATATAATAAAATATGCAGGGTAAGTACTGCTTGCCAGCAACATTAATTATATAATCAAATTACTGTATTTACATTTACATTTACCTACTGTATTTACATTTATTTATTGTTATCAAGTTTAATTTGTAGAACTCCATTTTTATTTTTATTTTTTTTTATTAAATTAATAAAAACAGTTTATTTTTTAACAAGTTCTGCTGTGTAATTATTAATTATTATTACGCGTGACGCCTTCTGAAGGCATTATCAAACTGTGGTCATGCCACGTACAGACGATATATTTATACTACTTCTAGAGAGGTATTTACTATGACTAAGTATTTACATCTTCTAATCTCCATATATATGTACATAAATGAAAACAAAATAAACGCCCGGGTTGCTGGCACTGAAATTGATGATTTTTGATAGCCCTTGACTATCAACGGATGCTTCGCATTATGTCGATTATTTTTATAATTTTTTTTTTCGAAGGAAGCAAATATATTTCTATTTCTTTTGTTATATGTTAACTAAAATCATTAATCAATCATATTATAAAAAAAAATCAAAAAGAATGTGGGAAGCCAACGGCACGCGGTGTTCCCAAATTCCCAAGCGGTCACCCATCCAAGTACTGACCGCGCCCAATCGGACGAGAACCGGTGTGTTCAACATGGTATGGTCGTTGGCGAATAACGCGAATGAAAGAATGAATAAACTTACAGTATCGACTTTTAAACCTAAAACGGGCCTTTTACGTATTATGAGGATCATTGGCAAGGAACAAATATTTTTGTTTCACTGTTCTTCAGTCGTGCTGACAAAACATCTGGAACATCATCAACAATTTTAGATAAAGTTTCTTGGTAATCAAAATAAAGTAGACGGTCGTTACAACACCATCTGTTGCATTAATTTTCAACTTCCGAGTAAATTTCATACAACATGACCTTTATTTTTACAAACATAGATGGCAATAGACCGACCGTGAGTTACTATAATAATAAATATTATAATTTATTACAATAAATAATATGTTGAACATGTTTAGGTACTACTTGGAACACAATTTCAGAAAAAATTTAAGATCCTGATTTTCGTCCGATTGTAAATTAATATGAAAATTGTTCGAAATTTTAATGTGAACAGGCACGGAAAAACTAAGAGGTTGAGGAGAAACAGTTGAAAATAAATGCAATAGATGTCGTTGTTCACCTACATTATTATAATTTTCAAGAAACTTTGGAGTTTTTCGAAAATTGGTCCACACGTTTTGGCAGCATGACTGAAGAACAGTGAAAAAAAAAAATGGGCAACATCTTGGTTATTGCCAATATCCTCGTATACGTAAAGGGCCTAATTTAAAAAATAAATAGGTACTGTGAGTTTATTCTTTGTACTGTTTTGCCAACGACCATACCATGTTGAACACACCGGTTCTCGTCCGATCACCGAAGTTAAGCAACATTGGGCGCGGTCAGTACTTGGATGGGTGACCGCTTGGGAACACCGCGTCCCGTTGGCCTTCTCCTTTTGTTTTTTTTTGTTCTTTTATAGAATATAAAAAAACGATATACCTAAAGGTGGGTACATAAAACTAAATTTGACCTTCTGTTGACCCACTCTTTTTGCATTTTTTTTACCAAACAGGGCAGACACATCGGCCGCCAAGACCTTGACAAACCTCACCCCATGAATCCGGGGGTACCTCACGTTTTCATCCCGCGTCAAAATATCCCCGACACAATATTATACTCCGACAATAATATCCCGAGGATAAAATATCCTACGGACAAAACATCCTCCAACAAAATATTTACCACAACCTAACCTATCCTAACTTAACCTAACAAACCTAACCTTATTTTACATTTTACTATTTTCGAACAATAATTTATTGTCTTTAGTGGATGTTTGTATTGTTTTTGACCCATTTTACTGTTTTTGAACAATTATTTATTCTCTTTACACTTTTGTCTATACTATTTTTGTCCCATTTTGTTAGGTTAGGTTAGGTAAGGTTGGGTTAGGTTAGGTTAGGGGCCATCCATAAATTACGTCACACCTTAAGGGGAAGGGGGAGGGGAATAGAGAAGTGTGACATCGTGTGGCAAGGGGTATGGGGGCGTCATCAGCTTTGTGACGTCACATGCACAAAACGACTGCGACACACGCGACTGCCAAAAAAATATTATCCCTATCCCATTACGCCTCCTTCGTTGTGGTATCCCATTACACCCCTTCCACCGCATGTAAAATTGCAAAATATGTGACGTCACGCTAGGGGGAAGGAGGTATCACAAATGCGATGATGTGAGACAAGGACGGGGGGGGGTCAAAACATCCTGATATTCGTGTGACGTAATTTATGGATAGCCCTTAGGTTAGGTTAGGTTTTAGTAGATATTCTGTTGGGGGATTTTTGTCCGTAGGATATTTTGTCGGAGGATATTTTGTCCTTGGGATATTACTTGAGGGCATTGACATATGTTGAGGGATGTTTTGTTGTTGTAATGGAGTGGTGAATTTGCTTGTTGAGTTGTCCGGTCACCGTTTTTCTTCATATGTGTAAAGGATATATTATATTCCCTTTGAATTTGAATCTTGTAGTGTCAGTTAGAATGCAATCATCAATTGTCACTTGTTTTGTTTTTCTATTATTTGATTGTAAAATATGAGATTTTGTTAGAAGAAACCATTCAAAGGAAAGTGATATAAATAAACATAAATGTCGATTACATACACATTGCATTTCATTTTATCGTTTGCAGAGTGCCTGATGTCAATATTCCAGTTCAGTTTCTTTGTTAAAAAAGTTTGCAACACATGTGTTTCATTCATAAATTAATAGAAAGGAATTAAACCTCTCAACTTATTATTATATACATAAAAATCAATATTTTTTGTTTGTTTGTTCATATTTTATGCGCTGTCGTACCGTTCATACGATTGCGATGAAACTTTGGTGATATGTTGTGCGCACGACCGCAAAGATTTTTGTTTATAATTTTAAGCTATTTTAAGCTATTATAGACTCTGCAACCGGGCCCAAAAAGAAGAAGATGGAGAGATACAAAATTACGAATGTTAGAGGAGAGAGCTTACATTTACAGCGACAAAATCGATGCGAAAATTGCGAAAATGTTTAATTAAACACGACTCGTTTAAAATAGAGCAAAAATCTCGCGGGCATTATCTTACAAAGCATTTAAAGAAACAGTGTGAATTTTTCCATACATATAACTTGTAAAATAACTGAAACAAACGTGTTAATAATAATTTTTTAAGCACACTTTGCGACTTTTTTATAATTTGCGTTTCGGCGCGGGCAAAGTCTAGATATTATCTTCAAGAATAACATATATTTTTTAAGAGCTTTAAAACTTACCGTGTTTAAGGGAAATATGTAATAAATCAGTACAAATCCGGATTGCGGGCCCTTAAGAAATTTTAAAAAATGAAAATGTGTGTATTTGGGTAGGAGGGATGAATTCATACGTCCGTCACTCCTGGAGACACTGACCCCCAGATTCCTACCCACCCCGCGTATCTTTTGCCTTTCCAGAACTTCCTCTCCTTCCTTTCGTTAAAATCCCCTCCACACAGCATCCCCAATGATGACGTAGGCCCTGAGGTAAATTATATTATATTTTGAAGTTTTTTGTCTCATTCCGTTAACTTTTCGGTATTGCGTTAGTCCTACGTGAATTCTGGTTCAATGAAGTCAAAATTACCTTGAATTTAAGTTTTATTTTCAAAATTGGAAATAATTGTTAAAGTGAAGAATTCAGACAAGCAAAAAGTGATAATACGATTATAGAATATGAGAGAAAATCAACCCTTCCGGTTAATTTCTTCGCTTTTGGGAGAACTAATATAGGTCTTATGAAAGTATTGCGTCTTCCTTACTATCATAGTGAGAAATATGATCTGACGAAGTTAGAACGAAAAAACACCACAATTTATTTTCAAATCTGAAAGTTAAACACAAAAACAACCAACATTCCCTTCAGCATCATGTTCAAAATTTTCGAAGTACCAAAAATTGGAGACCTCTATAAAAAAGATTCAATACTACAAATATTCAAAGAAAATGCAACTAAAAATTTTAAACTTAACTCATCAAAGGCATAAATTTAACATCCAAATTCCTCTATTTTCAAAACAATAAATGCACAATAATTATATTTACAAAGGGATAAAATATTTTAATAGTCTTCCTGAAGAACCAAAAAAATAACAGATTTCGTATCATTCAAGAAAAAGGTCAAATTAATCTTTAAAAAAGTCAACAACCATAACATCACCAATCAAAATGTTATAACTTCATTTCATGACATATCAAAAATTAACATCACAACATAGTTTATATTTATTGTATACTGTAAGTAAAATGTATGTTGTAAAAATGAAATAATTGTAGTTTATATATTATATTTACATATAGTTTATATTTATTGTATACTCTAAGTAAAATATATGTTATAAAAATGAAATAATTATTAATTAACTCCTACGCCAAGCTCAAGAGCTAGTACTCTTCATTGACGTAAAAATTCATTAAAACACGTTTTTTTTTCATTAAATAAATTAAAAAAAAAGAATCAAAATGGATATTTTCGTAAAACCAAAAAAATAAAAATAATGAAAGGATGTGAATTTTATGCTTATTTCTACATAAAAGAAGACAAAAAAGGAAGCGATAATAACGTTTGCAATAGATTTTTTTCAATAACACTTGTGTGCATTTTTATTATTTTTTTCGTTAATAGTAATTTTGGTTAGATAAAATGTAAAGTGAGCAATTTTTGAAACTTGTTTATTTTTGCATTCAAAGTTTTTATCTTTCACAATAATAGTAATAAAAGTTGAAAGGGTAGTTCATCATATTTCAAAAACATTTTTCAAATACGTTTAGAGATATTCCGTTTACTTGGATTTTATTGCAAAGCGGAAATACTCTGACTTTCTAACAGAATACGCCCGAGGCCTGAGAGGTTAATCATCATTTTCAAAATTGGAATTATAATATCCCATGATTTTTCACCGGTTTACGACAGTTTATAGCATACTTCGAATTATTATCGAAAATTCGTTCGACGGAAAGTGGCCCATGGTCGGAAGACTAAACTTATAAATAAACTAGCTGAACCGACAAACGTTGTTCTGCCATATAAATTATTTCTGGCGAATATTTTGGTTGTTAAATTAAAAATAATGAATGTATTGTAAGTGTGGGAATGGGATCTATGACAGAAAGAGGAATGGAACGCTGTAGACGATGACCGTCAATAAAAACAAAAAACACCAACCAAAGTAGGAAAATGAAATGAAGAAAATCAATATTAATTTCGAAGAGCAATTGAGTGTACGAAATTTTTTGACAGTCCGTCTTTAGCCTTCACAAATAAGCTCGATGGTTTGCCCACGCGAGAACATGATGATGCCGATGCCGAATGAAATATCAAAATAACGTGACGCTTCTCGTGAATTTCTTAAACTTGTTCATACGAAAATACTGAAATTGCAATTAAAAATGGGAGGGTGGGGGTAGGTGGGTTGCAATTTGGGGTTTTTATTTGAAGTCAAATTTAAAAAAAAATAAATTAAAAATTGGTAAAAAAATTGATTTTTTTTTCTGGATTCAACAACCTTATAAAATAAAGTAATAATTAATAATTTCATAACTCTAATCAGCTAGCTGTATGAAATATACTTTAAAACCTATTCTCATACCTACCAAATATACATAAAAAATTTCATATAAATCGGTCAAGCCGTTTCGGAGGAGTGCGACCACAAACACCGTGACATGAGATTTTTATGCATGTATACATTGATCTATACTTGATCGAAGCATGTATAAGATTGTTTTTCGTGAAAAATCACCAATTCTCAAAGGCAAAATCGACAGATTAGAAAATTAAATTAATTATGTAATTCAACGGGTTAGTAAGGTTCAGAAATGCATTTACCAACATTTGAAGAACGTCGAGGTTCTGTGGAACATTAGAACGCTTCGTCACGTTATTTTGGTTATTTCGTTAGAATGTGAAGGCACATTTTCTACGTGATATCATTACCGACTTTATTCATAAGGGAAAAGGGTTCTTTTAGAACTGTGATTATTTATTGACACATTTGGTATCTATTCTGAGAACTGGTATACAAATAGAATAATCATTCTCCATTTTCTATTATTTGGAGAATAAATAAATCGATAGAAAAAGACAAACTGTTCAAGTCCAGTCCATTCCCTAATGCAGGGGTGGAGAAACTTTTTGGGGGTACTTATTGGGTTATAAGCGAATCCCTTTTTGACGTGAAAACGTCCTTAAAATTGATGCCCGATTTGTAGGCAATCGCGCCCAGTGAGCAGTGGTTTCTCTCGGGGTAAATTAAATCTTCAATAACTCGAATAAAAATTGACTGTGACGCCAACATAGTCTTGTTTTAAAAAGATCAGAGATAAATGTTTGTACATGCGACATTCGTTACAAACCCATGGTTTTCAACTTTCCGGATTCGACACATGTCAGTAAACGGGATCAAATCTCAGACGTGACAGCGCACACATCAGATTTTTACATCCGATTGTTTGAAAGGCGTGGCCTATTTTCATTACCGCCGCGCCGGCCGTCCAATCCGGTCCGACAATGGGCGTGTCCCCGGTATTATAACCAATCGGGTTTTCACTTCGATTTTTGTCTGATCAGACTATCGGATGGAAAAATCGGACATTTGCGGCCGGCCTAATACGATCCGAGGAAATCAAGTGCCATTTTCAAGAGGCTTGTATAATAATATGTTATCCATTCTGGGCTCATCGGACGGGGTGTTTCACAGAAAATTAAATGCAACATTTGCATCAAATGGCCATTAAGCGTCATTTTGTTTTGTTTGACAGTTATGAGGTCCCCGTTTCGTTTCAGCTTTTGAACAAATTGTGATCAGCAGCAGAGGTCAACTATGTATCATGTTGTTAAGCTTGGTAGCTTATTATTACAATTTGATAGAAAGCTGAAATGCACCTAGAATCGATATTTAACATCGTTTGACCTTTCAAATGTAAAAAAATGGCGCTGAATCGTTATTTTATGACAACGTTGCATTTAAATTTATGCGAAACAACTGGGCCTAAGCATGATGTTTGCTCCATACATACTGTGGATGCTGCGCTTCCTTTCCTTTCCAGGCGTATAATTAATATAATAATAAATGTTATTTATTTATTTCGAATTATCCGCTTTGTATACTGCAATTTAACAGTCACCGTCCCAACCTTAAAGGCCAACAACAACAAAATGCGATGCACGAACCGGGTCGAAATTCGTATTATAATAACATGCTCAATAATGCACGTGTGTCAAATGTCGCATAAACGCACCAATTTTATTTATTTAGATTTTATTGCAAAGCGGAAATATTCTGACCTGACATAATATGCCCGAGGCACCAAAACCAGCAACAGGGGAATCTCTAGTATCCGCGAAGCTAGAAAGAGTTTGATTTTCGCACATGCGCATTTAGTCCTGCCTGCCTAGGTTCGTCTGAGGCCGAATGCGCGTTCAATTTGAGCATCCAACGCGCAGAAAATGACTTTAATGCTTATAGGCATAGTGCACAGAATAGCATAACCGAAGCTAGTGGATTATTTTAGTATGCATTAGAGATTATTTCGAGCGACCATTTTGACAGTTTGGATTGAATACTGACACCGATTGATAGTTTGAATATCTTTCGAATATCTACTTAATTATTTTTTTTTTTAATTTTGGAACTGTATCTAATAATTGATGTGTAGCATAAAGGATGTGGAGTTATTGTGGAGAGCTAATTTGACATTCAATTTTGGTCAGTAATTGCATCTCGTTTGTGGGTTAGTCTGCAGATTTTTATATTTGATAGAAGGTATATACTTCAGCGTTCTGTGTACAAAAAGTCACCGACCGCCACTGCTAGGCACGTATCTCAAAAACTCAAAAAATACGAGACTCTGAAATTGAAAAAGTTTTAATATTTCCCGATTTTCTTGAAACCTTCAGACATTGACCAAAATTATACACACGATTTACGTTTTCTAGAAAATAACCACGGCAGACACTGCTTATACGTATACATTTTTTTTCGTCATAAAATAGTACCTACTATATTCTTTGAGAAATTAGAAATTGTAATTATAATATTACGAGAGATGGGAAGGCTGATACAGATATTGAAAGAAGGGTGAATGCAGGTAACTCTATTAATGGAGGACTGAACGCCGTTGGCACCAACAAAAAACTGTCCAAAGACGCGAAACTAGTCGTCCATAATGGAGTACTGGTACCTACCCTGATGTATGGCAGTGAGGCTTGGAACTGGCAGAGGAAGGATGAAAGTAGACTGAACGCTGTAGAAATGAGATCCCTGAGGCGCATGTGTGGTAAAACCATGTATGATCGTGTGAGAAATGTGGAAATCCGCAAAGAATGCAAGGCTGATCTCAGCGTAATGAGTAAGATCAAGAAAGGAACGCTCCGATGGCTTGGGCATGTAGGGCGAATGAACGAGGAAAGGAGTGTAAAAAGTTTGCAATTTGGGAGGCGGGAATGGGTACCGCCGCCCCGGGAACCTTTATTGGATAACCAACACCTCTGCCATAGGTCACCCCAAGTGGTTCGCTACGTTTGGTGATTTAGCAGGGGTGCCCGGGTTCATCGGGTGAGGTTTGTCTAGGTCTTGGAGGCGGATGACCAGGACATACTGAACCCCAGATTCCTACCCACCCCTTAAACCCTTTTCCTTCCCAGAACTCTCCTCTCCTTCCTTTCCTTAAAAAAAACCCTCCACACAGCATTCTCAAAGATGACATAGGCCCTGAGGGAAATTATTTTCCTCAGGGCCTCCTGTGTGGAGCTCATGTAAAAAAAAAAAAAAAAAAAAAAAAAGAGAATATATGACGCAAATGTGAATGGTAGAAGAAGTCGAGGACGCCCAAGAAAGACATGGCACGACCAAGTGAATACTTGAGTCGGGCCATGTCAAGAGTCAGAATAATAGAACAGAATGTATGAGACGTTGTATAATGTAAATATATGACGCAAATGCTAGGAATGCAAGGAATGTGTGCCAAGACCGGGATGTTTGGCGGTCCGTCTTCTCTGCCTACCCCTGCGGGAAACGGTGTGATGGTTAGTTTGTTAGTTAAAAAACTATGATATCAAAGTACAATGTTATTTTACAATCATTAAGTCGAAGTCGAAGAACTTACTGAACGTTTTTACGCAAACCAAGCAAGTATGTTTTCTTGTGTTTTTATACAGGTCCCCCCCTCCAGAGGGATCAAAAAAAGAAGTATTTAAATTTCGGTCTGTAAGTAATATTGTAATTGTATGTGTGCTGTAGGTGCCAAAAACTGTGGTGGTAGTAGGAGATTTTCGTTTGGTTATTCGTAACCTGGGAATGTTTGTCTTTCTTAAAAAAAAAGAAATATGAAAAAATACGTATATATTTATTTCTAAAAAAAAATATGATATTTTGATATAAGCAATGTTCTTTTGGTAATAAGATTGACCTCAAACATACATTTTTTGCGTTTTGAATAAGTAGATCCACATAAATTTCGTTTATCAACCTTACTCTCGAATTTTAAATTGAACAACATTCGGATAAGTGAAAATGTTACCTACCCCTGCCCATTGGAGCCGTCTAGGGCAGGGGCCGGGTAACAATGACTAGGAGTACCTTAACCTAGTTTGTTTAGACCAGTGGTTCCCAACCTTTTTTTGAGCAGTCACCACTATTACATTTATTTGTTCCCATAGCGACCACAAGGTACAATAATGATAAACTGTTAATCGCATAATTAAACGTGTCCTTGCAATTTATGCCACTCTCGATTGGAATATGGAGTAATAGGATGGGACTCAGCAGCATCTATTCACTTAAAACAACTTAAGATAACTCAGAATTGCATTATAAAGACCATTCTAAAGGTCCCCATAAGGACGTCAACAGCAGAAATTTTTAAACAGTTTGATGTTCCAAGCATACAGAAAATCTATGCCAAAAACATTCTAGTACATCACCACAAAAATGATTCAGAGGCAGACACCTCACACGCTCATAAAACCAGAGCCAAACAAACAGACATACTTAATATACCAAAGTGTAACTCTTCATTTGGTCAAAGAAGTTCTGCATTTTTAGCAGTAAAGTTATATAACAAACTCCCACTTAGTATCAAACAAATAAAAATAAAAAATAGCTACATTAAGGACATTAAACGTTGGCTGAAGAATCTATCGGAAAATGAACTTACTAGTATACTTAAAACATCATAGAAGTTTCTGGAAAACCTTATCCAATCAATGAAGTTAAACCATAGAAGTCGCTGAAAAACTTATCCAAAGCATAGTCCCCCTCAGCACAGGATCTCCTAGTGAGGAGGACTACGAATATATTTTATATATACATCTAAACTAACATGTTTCATATAAAAATGTAAAAAATATTATATAGTTACTAAATAAAAAATAAAAAAATAAAAAAAATTACTATCATTTTGAAATTCAGTGTGCTCGTAATATTTGGATGACTTGTATAGCGCCGTTTTTGTGAAATATCACCTCAAGGGCGCTTCTTGGATTTCTTCAGCTACCTCTTAGGGGCGTCAACAAAATAATAAATATTTCGTGGACCACATTTTAGATCTCGCGGACCACCTGTGGTCCACGGATCACCAGTTGGGAACCACTGGTTTAGACAGACAAAAGATTTTTTTACTTATATGACATTATTTTTTTCATATACTTATCTCAAATATATATTTATATTCAAACTATTTAACGGAACGTAGCAAAATCCTGTTTTAACTCGAGTGTCTCTAAATTTATTTGTGTGTTCCGTTTCCGTTTCAGGATGGTGACTGTTTTAATTAATTTCATTTGATATTATTATTCAAAATTTGGAATCGTCGTGTTTATTTGGATTGTTTACATATTATCATATCAAAATTATAATACCTACCAACCTGTAAAAAGTAAAAAAAAAAATTGTCATTGAGAGAGCGAAGTTTCTTAGGACAATTTTTTATCTGAAAGGTTTATAATTAAATAATTGTCTGGTTTATAATTAAGTACGTACGTAGGTATTTAAGTACCTACCTACTTAAAAATCTTACGATCATAGGTTATTTTTTTTTGGTAAGAGAAAATTAGAAACATAATTCTTTTGACACGAGCTCTAAAGTTAATTAAATCTAAAACAAAACTTTATAAAAGTTATTTATGCATTATTTACGGTCGAATATGCCCTTTGTGGTCCAATTATTTGATAATTGCACAAAAATTAGATTATTACATCTTTGTCCATTTTACGAGGGCAATAAACTCCCCCACACCCGCCCTCTCGTTACTGCTGTTCGAAAATTATTGTGGCTTTTCTTGCAGCCAGCATCTTGCAGTGAGACAGACAGAGAAAACACTTTTCATATTGCGCCCACCATTGGAATCCGACGAGTTAGAAAGAGAAGCAAACACTTCGCGTCATAACGAGATGCAACACATGCACGACCGAAGCGCGCTCGGAAACGATCGGAAATATTCGTAACGAGGTTCGCCGTTCGCAGCGCCATAGAATTTCTGACAACAAAATAATAAAAACCAGTTTTGAGACGAGCGTCGTAGGGGGTGTTGTGTCGCGCGCGTGTATTGCAAATGGCGGTTTGTTTATATCCACAAAATCACATAAAACGTCAGATTTACTTGTTATAAGTTGGATCAAACACTCGAAGTGAACTCCGGACGATAAGCAGAAACATTTGTGACAGCAAATATTTCATTTGAACTTTATTTAACCTTACTTTCTTGTGAAAATATGCGCCAGTGCCCGAGTCCGTAGTGTTTGACGTTGCTTCCGATTTCAAATGGCTGTGTAGATAAATAAAATGTGTTGTGGCGTTACGTTATCGCGTATTGATGATCGGGAATGCCGTCACTTCACACCGTACTATTGAACATGTGCCAAGTGACAGATCTCACTAATACGCGGACATGGTTTTGACAAGTAGTGCCCAAGTGACATTATCCACGTGTGTTTCGCGAGAGTATCACTAGTACCTACCTAAATGAGTGTTGTTCGTTTGATTGTTGACATTTTCGCATAACTTTTATACGAAAATGTGTATCCACGGCATACTTTCTTCAAGTTTTTTGTTTCTTGGACTCGTAATCTGCTGCTTTGGCAACCTCAATGTTTTTCTGAACGAGTACGAGGTCAAGCGATTACTCGGTAAGTCATTCAATGTTTATTTTTTATACCTCCCTTGAATAATGGGAATTTACAATAATATTATTAATTATTATGGATATATTATCTTCATACCGTCGACTGTTATTGATATCTAGACGTACGCGATGACGGAAATGTGTACAAACATTGCAAACCACTATAATAGTAATATAATAAAAAATAAACCAGACAAGTACATTTTTTCATGAAGGAATTTAGCAATTTTACGCATTAATCTGATACATTTCAAAAACATGATGCTTATAATTTGTACGAACACAAACAATCAATTACCCAGAGGCAAATATTTTTTTTTATTTTGTGAAAAGAAACAAGGCAATTATTCTTATAAAAATAATATTGCAATAAAAATTTGCAAAGTAGGTAGTTACCTATAATTTTCAAATAGAACGCAAAGCAAGAAGGTAGGTAGGTACCTATCCACATATAAGGAATGTTAATAGTTTTAAATTGGGTAGATAGGTACTCTTTTTAAATTCGGTAGGTAGGTACCTACCTAGGTGGGTGCTTTCAATCTAAAGATTACAGGGCTTCTGTAATGTTTTTAGATTTAAATAGGAAGATAGGTAGGTACCTAACACAACTTCGTGTGTTCTAGCTTCTGTATATACCTACCTACCTACATAATTATCTAACTTCACGCACAGTTGTCTGCGTATTATCAATACCAGGTACCTACGCAGAGACACAGAGTGAACCAATCTATTCTGTTTGACATTTGAATAGATTTAGAAATGAATCTATTGTTAGGCCGTCAGTCTCTTCGGTACATTATCAGAACTGGGTTGGCGTACAAACTCAGGGCAATGCAACGGACCAATGTATTTTTTAAAAATCTTTTTTCATGAATAAATAATAATTATTTGTTTTATCAATGTTTTCTTTTCGACCTGAGCGAAAATTATTATAATATAATTGTACAAATAATTACGGTTCTCGTGGTTTTCATGTTTTTTTTTTTTAAATATTACCTTTTTTAATTATGGGATATTCCATTTACATTTCATTGTTCTTGCGACACCTGTTAGCTGTCAGTTTTTTTTACAGAAGTTGGGGATTTTTCGACCACCATGCTAGGCACATGCCCGTGTTGTGGTGGTCGATTTATACAGTAACTTAACATATACAATATAAAGAATGAGAGTATTAAGAAAATATATATATATATATATATATATTTTGGTTTATAAGTCAAAATATCTATATATACATATTTTGGTTTATAAGTCAAAATATCCCAGTCCAAAAAAAAAAAAAATTACTAAATTAATAATAACAAAAATGTATAGGTAAGTACATTTAAATTGGTTCAACTCAGAATCATGCAATTTCAACACCAATTTGAAAGTCATTAAAAGTTATGTAAAAAAGTTGATAAATATCCCAAAACGTAAGGGGGCATACCTACATTAATTACGTGAGCAGTTTTTCTTCCAATCTAGACCCCCTCCCCCTTGGTGAGATAAATTTGGGCAATTTCGTAGGTATATTCTTTTCAATTAACATGCGATTTTGCTGCCCCCCCCCCCCTCACCCTCTTGAGCTCGCGTAATTAATGTATGCCCCCTAACCTAACTAATTATTTTTTTTATATATCACTTTTAATGACTTTTCAAAGAAGGTGTTGAAGTTGTACGATTCTGAGTTGTCCAGTCACCGTTGAAATTAGTAAAGTTATCTACCTCCCTCTACGTAACGTATGTATGATAATAACGGTAATTCTATTATTACTCTACATGTCTGTATCCACTATTGCATACAATATAATAATGTTAAATAATTTAAAGTTATTCAAATACAAAGGAAGAACTAGGTAGGTATTTTCGACTACCGGAAGAAATTTGAAACATTTTTCCGAAACTGGATTACTACGTGTTTTGTCAGACATAACTCTTGCTATCGAATCGGGAAAACTGGCACTCCTTTCAGTCTTGGACATGAGTGCCGCTTTTGACACGATCGACCATGATTTTCTTATTAAACGATTAGAAGAATCCTTTGGTTTAAATGGCGGCGTTAAAAGCTGGCTGACATCGTACTTGGGTAACCGTATACAAGCCGTAAAGGTAGGGAAAAACCAATCAAAATATTCAACCCTTTCATCTGGAGTACCCCAGGGGTCTGTTCTGGGCCCACTTCTTTTCATCCTCTTCACAAATGATGTCGCTAAAATAATCGAATCCTTTGGCCTTCTATCTCACTGCTACGCTGATGACCAACAAGTTTACTTTTACTGCTTACCAGAGGAAGTAGACAGTCTAAAAACTCGCATTATTGAGTGTCTAGAAGCAATTACTCGCTGGATGACCTCAAATAGATTAAAACTTAATCCGTCAAAGACTCAGTTTCTTTGGACCGCCACAAGCAGACGTCAGCATAACATTGATAACTCCCCAATAACCATTTCAGGAAGCGACATCACTCCAAAGACTTATATAAAACTAATGGGTGTCAATCTGGACGCTGATTTTTCACTTAAAACTCAAGTGAACAGAACCGTAAGCACGGGATTTTTTCAATTAAGGCAAATTAAAGCAGTAAGGAGAAACCTGCCAACAGAGGCGACTAAATTACTAGTCAATTCGTATGTGGTTTCACGCTTAGATTATTGCAACGGAATATATGCAAATCTTCCAAAATATCAAATCAACAAATTACAATCCGTTTTCAACGCTGCGGCAAGACTTATCACCGGCGTATCTAAATATTCCCATATTTCAGAGCATCTCAAAAATCTTCACTGGCTTAAATGTCCTGAAAGGATCCAGTTTAAGCTCGGCTGGATGGTATTTAAGTCCCTTAACGGAATGGCTCCGGCTTACTTATCGGAATTGTGTATTCCAGAAAATTCCAATTCTCGACAGTCAACCCTAAGGTCAGCAACGTCATCAGCTATCGGAAGGTTAAAGGAACCAAAGCGCACATAAGTTCGGTGAGCGCGCTTTCGGAGTGTCAGGACCTAAAGCCTGGAATGGACTGCCACATGACTTAAGAATGATCACAGACGCGGCGGAATTTAGAGCTAGACTTAAAACTCACCTTTTCAGACAGTCGTATCCATAAACTCAAAATCTTTCACCTAGACATCCAATACCCGCGACACCGTAAATAACTAACCTGTAAAAACGTACAAAAAAAAAAAAAAAGTAAGTGTTTGTGAAGGTCATTTCATGAACATTCTCCAGCCCTAAAGAGTCCTAAATTCTCCAGTATTTTAAAATAAATATCA
This sequence comes from Limnephilus rhombicus, assembly GCA_929108145.2. NCBI lineage: Eukaryota > Metazoa > Arthropoda > Insecta > Trichoptera > Limnephilidae > Limnephilus > Limnephilus rhombicus. The sequence goes on along the minus strand of OV815273.1, from coordinate 41,076,151 downwards.
ACTACACTTTTGCCACTAATCTCCAATAGTCCTAAATTCTCCAGTATTTTAAAATAAATAAATAACAGTGATGAGGGTAGCAAATAATGTAAAATCATGCAGTGTCCAGTGTGTTAACTGTAATGTCCTCCGCGTGCAAAGCCGTATCTTCTCCAAGCATAAACTTTCTAATTAAAGTGTGTTTATTGGAAGTGACCTGCCAGGTAAGTATGTTTCTGTATCCATTTGTAAATAGTAAAATTAGTTAGAACCTAAGCTTTCCTAATAAATTGTACAGCGCCCTTGAGGTGATTTTTCACAAAAACGGCGCTTTATAAATTATCCAATTATTATTATTATTACTTATTAAACGAACTCTGAACTCTGTGTCAAGAATTATTTTAAAAACATTCTTATCAAAAAAATAAAAAGTCTCTTCAAGATTCATGTTCACTCCTCCTTTTTTTCAAAAAGACCCTCCACACAGCATACCTAATGATGACATAGCCCTGAGGAAATCAATTTTCCTCAAGGTCTCCTAATGATGTTAAAAAAATAATCTTAAAAATATCTGATATCTCATTCATTTTCCATGAGTAACAACAAAACAAAAACCTAATGTAAATCCTATTTTATATGCATTTAAGTACTTTAAATTTATTTAATAAAAATAAATAATAATATGTACTATTTTATTATTTGTAATGCATAACACGTCAGTAACCGGTGTATTTACCCTATTATCAATATACCTGCTCTGCCAGCCCTTGGTCGGGGCCGTGTCCGAGTTGTGGGCTTATTATATGTATTTCTTCCTTGAAATACCATTATCCTCGCAAATTTCTTTGTCCGGAGTGTGACATATTTATCCCCCGTTAATTATCTCCGAATAATATCCTCTATTCACACGCTTGCGATGTAGGTACCTAGGTAGGTATAAGAAATTGTACATTGTACAGTTTTAAAAAATAATCTCTTGCTGTAGGTAGGTAGGTACGTACCTAGTTCTGCCATTGTTTATGAGAACTTCAGATAGGGTATCAATAGTAGGTATCGTAGATTGCGGTAATTTAACTATGTATTTTATGAAAAATACTTTTTGCAAGTTATGTTGTAAAATATTACGATGAATTGCTTGTTTGCGCCTGTAAAAACGCAATATTAATATGAATAATTAGTTTTGTCTGTAAAAAAACTCATTTCTTCCGAGAAAGACGTGTAAATACAATACTGGCTTGAATCACTATATTATTATATTACTAATTATTAAAAATGTTTTTTTCCAAAACAATTAAATTACCGCCATCTATTACGAGCAAATTAATTTTCTCATACAAAATTTTAATTTGGATTTGATGCCGAAATAACCAAGCAAACTGGATAATTATTTTTTCAAACAAAAGGTGTAAATAGATATATCGAATATGGATATGTGCTATTTTATTTATCTGTGTTCGATTTATTATAAAATGCAGGCTATTAAAGAATTCAAATTTTCATGATTTTCGAGGTAACATTGGCAATTATTTTGTTAGTTAATGATACTTAATTATTTTTAAAAAAATCATTAGGCTCCATTTACTATGCAAATATGATGAAATATAAAATAAAAATAATAATTATTGTGTTTGGCGTATATTAAAGTTTACATTGTACCTACTTAACAAAATATATATTTAAACCAATAACGTGTTACATAATATAAGTATATATATATACTTATTTGGACTACTATAATACGGGCGTGTGCCTAGAGTGGTAGTCGAAAACATGTAAAAACTGTATACAAAATTATTATATGAAAAAAGAAAAAAAATGACCATTTTTCCTTGGAAAAAACAAATTTTGTCGCACATGATATAGGTAAGTTTCAACCCAGAAAAACGATTTTTTATAATGTTTTATTTTTTATATTATTTTTCATTATATTAACACAGGAGATAGAGCAAAAAGATTTTTTAAATAGTTATAATTAACTCACAAAAAATGCAAAAATTGCCTCTAACACCACGATAACATTCTTTAATGGCCTAGGTTATTCTACTACATAATTAAAAAAAAATAAAAAAATAAAAAGAGCCCATATCCGTATTACTTAGATATTTGCTACGACTTTCAAAAAAAATTATTATTATTCAGTTTGGTTAGTTAGCCTCTAATCAAAATTTAAGTTTTGCATGAGAAATGTCGCACAGCCGTTCTAATTTGCTTAGTAGAACAGCTGGAAAGAACGGTAAGCAAAAAGAAATACGTCATAAATCTTTTTACGAAATACAATTACACCAATAAGTGACTATTTTAAATATACTTATTTTCTTCTAAATAAAAAAAAAACAGATCCGAAACAATTAATACGAGTATAAACTGTTTCAACTATAAAAACCCATTTACTTGCCACTGTTCTGAAAGGCCTGATGTATGTAATCCTCCGTTCGATTATGAATTGATTTGTTTTATTAGCCACACTTCCCGGCACAATGTTGCTCGGTTTATTTTCAAACTGAGTGGTGTATTTGTTTTGCGCGTTGTTTGGATATTAATGTTTATAGCTATTTTGGCCGGGAGCCAGAAGAAACAAAAATCACCCTGGTACGAAATAAATAATACTAAATAGCGACTGGCGTTTTCACTGCTAGTGTGTAGTATATCGTGTGGACATTATTAGCGCTACTGACTCAACTAAAATCATCGAAATAATTAAAATACAACGTTTATAAATTAATAACGACTTCATTTAAGCCATTATTATATCTCATACAGATCCGAACTTACGAGACTTTATATTAAATAATGTACAATAATAATTATCCAGGTTTCTTCCGTAAATCGTGATGTAATTTATTTTTTTTACATTAACTCATCTTTGAAGATGCTGTGTGGAGGGTCTTTTTAATGAAAAGAAGGAGTGAACATGGGTTTTGAAGAGATCCATGTTGTAGAAGGGAGGAAACACTAGAGGCCGGCAAATCGTTCCACAGCCGAGCCGTAGAACTCAAGAACGAGTCATAGAAACGACCCGTTCTCATGTGACTAATGTCAACCGTGTACAGATGTTGGGCGCGTGTTTGGCGTGTTTCCCGACTATGCACCGGTGCCGAGGGGATCAATGACGCTAGTTCTTCGGAGCATCTTCCATTGTAATACCGGTAGAACAAGGACAGCATTCCTACCTGACGCCTATGCTCTAAAGATTGCAGTCCGTCTGTTAAGATGGGAGAATCTATCAAACGGACCGCCCGTTTCTGCACAGAGTCGAGGTTTTTTTTAGGTATTTTGGAGCTCCAGACCAGCGGTGGCTGCCAAATTCATGTCAGGTTAGCAGTTGTGTAGGTACTATTAAAGTATCTGCGGGACCTGTACAGTACGCCCAGTTTCTGAGAGGCCAACTTAACTCTGGTTTCGATGGAGCCCTCGTACCTGAGCTGGTCACTTAGAGTTACACCAAGCAAATCGATGGAGGTCCTGTTCGGAAGATTGCTTCCGTTGAAGGAGACTAGATTTTCGTGGACTGAATTATGAAAGAGGCCCATATAATTGATATAATAAAAGTAGTTTTTATTAATGCGGATGAAATTTCGTTATATAATTTAATTCTTCCATTAAAACCAACAGGGATAGGCCATATCCCGATTTCCAGAACGCGTATTAACTTAATATTTGCCAAAGAAAGAGGTAGCACAATACGACATAACGCCCCAAAAATAAATAACCAAAAAACGTAATTTTTGCTAAAGAAGGAGGAAGCGCAACACGCCATAACATCCAAAAAATATAAAAGATAATTTTTATCCAGTACTTCCCAAGACGTGTAATAACCAATAATTTGATCGCCTAATAATTTAAAGCTCACAATATTACAGTACCTACTTACACCCACTCTCGTAATACCTACTTTAGTGCGTTTAGTTTAATAATAATAATATTTGAATGATTTGTATAGCGCCGTCCTTGTGAAAAATCGCCTCAAGGGCGCTGTATAAATTTATAATATTTTTCTACAATGCTCTATCTTACTTCTAAATACAGACTTGACAAACTATTATAATAACTTATGGCTTATGGGTAACAGATTGCATCCACAAACTATATTTTCAATGCATTTGACCAATGGACGCGATGGTGCGTAAAATGTACATAGATTGATTTATTTATACTCTCTACAGGCTGAAAATATACAGGACCATACTTACCTGGGAGGTCACTTGAGATTAGGGTTGCCATCCGTCCGGGTTTCCCCGGATTTGTCCTAGTTTAGAGGGCGTCCCGGGAGCGTCCGGGCGGGGTTTCATTTGATGTCCGGGTTTAAAAAAAAAGTTAAGTCTTAAAATTTAAAGTCAAAAGTATACGTTTGCCCTGAGGAAGGAACGTTTCGTTCTGAAACCGGACGGTTTTAAACAAATATAAAAGTGGTTCAAACAAAGTAAAATTGTTTCGTTTATCTTTAATTAAAATTAAATTCAATTTCCAAGAATACGGCTGCATTCATTTTTACAAATTCCTTTTAAAAAGGCAAGATATTCTAAAAGCTATCGGAAACAGTGACAAATACAAAAAAAAACTGAAAAGTGAAAAACGGCGAGAGGCTGAGGAAAGAGCTTTAATAGCTAGATAATCAAATAATGTACTTATGAGTGCAATAGTTTCTTTTCATTTTTGCAGTTAAAGTTATGATTGTTTTTATTACGTAAAAGAAATTTACAATATGGATTTAAGAGTTAAGAAGTGTGAATTTAGTTCATATTATGTTTAAGAGATATTTTTTGTTTGAATGGCTGCTGATAAAAATTTAAAGATATAATTATTATTGAGTTAAAGAGTTACTTCAAAAATTGTAAGACTGAATACTAAAATGGTCTCAGTATTTTTAAGATTTTTGTTTAAAAATTTAATTGAATTTTGTTAGGCTTAATATTTTAATTAGGTTTTGTTTTCATAACAGAGCATATTAATAATTTGTGTTTTATTTTAAGAATAAAAAAAATCTCACTGATTATAAAAACAATTTGTAACAAACTGTAATAAGATTCTGTTTTGTTAGGTACATTTATAATGATGACTAAATAGATGATAAAAGATGACTAAATTTAATTTGAAAATAAATATATAGGTGATTTATGACCTTTTCAACTGTTTTTATTACACTGACTATGTTTAAAAAAACCTGTTGACATGTCCGGGTTCTGGGCCTTAAAATCCGGGGTTTTCACGCGTCTTGTCCTGGTTGCCAAATTTAAGAGATGGCAACCCTACTTGAGATTAACACTGTTTATTGTTTGTCAAAGAAATTTAGATGCAGCAGAGGACATCGCTAACAGATTGCATTTACCGGTTCGTCGATTACTAATACAAATCTATATGTACAATGCATTTGACCAATGAACGTGATGCTGCGTTTAAGAATAGCGTTATACAAACTACAGAATATTTTCATAACTCGTAAAAGCTCTATACTATAATCCGGACCTGCGCTTTTAAAATCGAGGTCAGAAGGTAACGTGGTAATACATTAAATACGTATGCAATAGTGGCGTGACCAGAACCCACCCCGGGACAGTAGCCACGATGGCGGGGTGTTAAAACGATAACGGCAAAAGGGTAGTTAATCTGACTAAGCAATGAACTGTACTACCTTTGTCCTCAATACCCAGGCTACACCACCACCCACAAGGCTGTACGTGACCTGACTCATCCGTCGAGGTAGTTTATTGTATTATTATGCATGAGGTCATTAAGAAAAAAGAAGCAGGTAAATTACCTAATGAGTTTCGGTTGGAACGTTCAAGTATTTTAAGTTAATCAAGGGTCAAATTATAGTATTATTCTCAACCTTTTAGAGAAACCCACAAGCCAAACAAAGGACACAACCAAAAAGGCAATCTTTCTTCCCTTACCAACAAATAAGGTATTGTCAAGTTAGTTCCGATTCCCGTTAAAAAGGTGTAGGTATCTTGTATCTTAAATGAATGTGGGGTAATTATAATGCTCTTTTCTTGTGGGCAGAATTTAAAGTTTAAAAGAAATCCTGGACAGATTCGGGTGTGAATACTGTGAATTATGCCATTTGGCCGTCCAAATAATACATCACAGAGTATTGTTATTTGATTTCATTCGCGGCCTACATATGTATACTCCTATCAAGAATTATGTTTTTTTCAGCAGATTAATTTTTATTATTAGTTTGGTTCATCCCTGGTGTCTCACTCTTTTTTATTCTCCCCTTTAAGGATAATATCCCTCTCATGTTGTCCCATCTTCATCGTACTAATTCTTGCTTACTTGCTCCTATGAGGGTATTCTTTATTAAGTCACGATGACCCATAGTAGGTAATTTTCCTATTGGTAGGTTCCCGGATGTTTCGTCTTCTTGTTGGTGAATAATTAATTAGACAGTCTCGAGTATTGGTGATAGTTGGGTACCTTCGAACAAAAATAATTAAGTAAAAATACATAACTTTGAATATTACAGTGATGATCATTCAGTTATATACCAGGATAAATATTCGACTTGCTAACATGGGTGGTCATTCGTTCTCGATAATACCCGTTGTATCCCAAACAATTATAAAGTTTTGTACATAACTTTTCGCGTTCGCGATGAATCTCTTCGTTTGTTCTGTTGATCTTTGCAATTTACCAGATATTCACGCCGATACAATCAGAATTCTCTTCGCGTGTCTCCGAAGATTTGTCCTAGAATGTTTAATGCAGACTATAAGGCGAAACGCTTTTCATTACCTACACCCTATAATTTGTAAGTAACATTCAAGGCAGGTGGTGCTCTCGTGCTCGTGGCCTGTATAGTAAAGACTTCACCCTTCGCTAATCTGTTGTGATAGTTAGCTGTTTACCTCTGAGATTACTGTATTAGTGTTGCTAAGATAATTTCGGTGTTTGTGTGACACCGTTTTAAATAGATTTGCATATTATTTGATACCCCAGCACCGAAGGAAGCAGGATATTATTGTTAGTAATTTTACCCCTCTGATAAAGCCAAACTTAATGCTAAATCACTATTTTTTGATTAACCTTTACTACGAATCGGTTTACATCATAAATACAAAACATATGCGTACGGTGAATTGAAGCCTTTTCTACGTTTTCATTGGATAGAATTAAAATAAAATTGTTAGTTACTTTATAAAAAAGTTTATTTTTTTCATTAAAATTATTCATAAAATAAAATAAAAACATTTTGCTCCGCTTAAACTCCTTTTATCAAGCGATTTTTGTGCCTTTTATCCATATTAGTGGCGATCAGTGGCACGCTAAGAATACATCATACATGGCTTGTAGCAAATCAAATACAGGCTTGTAGCTTTCGTAATCGGATGGGTAGTAGTTAGTAGTAGCCACTGTGAGATTCATACTTGGCCGACTTCAGCGTCCTGTCCAACAAAATCGATCATAACATTGATGTAATCAGTCATGAAGGAAGTTTCAGGTGAATTTAATAAGCATAATTTATTGTAATATATTTATGTTCTAGCTTTCTACCTGTTGAAATACTGTCATTAATATTATTTAAAAGTGTTTGATTTGTGTTTAGAAATTAAATCGATTTGTTTAAATATACCCACACAAAATTGGATATTAAAATAATTTCGGTTGTATCCGGAGAGCAGAAGGTATCCCGCGGTGATCGCGTGACGCTGTAACGTTTATTAAACGCCTCGTCTGCGTTGGTTGCCCTCGCGATACGCGCATAATCATCATCTCGTGCGATTTACGATGAGACTACCGACGGGAAGCCTCCAGTCATCTTTCCACCACCTCCTCATTTCTCTGCTCCTGGTGTAACCGTACTTATATTATCAAAGAAAAGCTATTCTGGTTGAGCTCAATTTTTTGTGCGCGAAACTTAGAACTCCGCCAATTCTGCCATGCCATCTGGATAGGCGGTATCTTTTCGCTGGTTTTGCGAAAAAGGCGCTATCGCTAACCATTTTAATAATAATGCGCTTTTTTCCACTGGTCACACACGATTACAATGATGTATGACAGGCGAAAATCAGCAACGTTTCGCAACCCATAGCCCAACCGAAATCCGCTTAGGTTTGAACAGTGTGCATACCACATGTGTACTTACTTAAAAAACAAAATGACGCTGACCATTTAATTTAATTTTTCACACAAACATCGCTATATAAATTATCCTATTATTATTTAGTGACCAACCGAAGGTTCGGTTTCGGTTTCGGCAAGTTTCGGCAAATTAAATGGCAAATTTAGTCTTAAGAACGTTGTGATTGTAAGCGCAATTAAAATACTCAATTAATGAGGTCCTTCCTTTATAATGTACATAAGTATTGATTGTTGACAATTTTTTGTTCCAAGAAGTAGTTAACATGGTTGTTAATTTTTAGTAATATCAAAAAAAAAATCCACATACTTCAATTATTGTTTTTTTTTTTTTTTTTTTAAATTTCATTTAAGTAACACATTTTAACTATCTGTATAAGTGTAAAAAAATAGCCAAATTTCAGTAAACAATAGATTTTTAACATGTCTAAAAAAGTTTCGGTTTTGGCCGAAACTGAGACAGCTACCGAAGATTCGGTTCCGGTTTCGGTAGAAAGTCCTGTTTCGGTCGGACACTAATTATTATTATTGATGTAATTACAATGTTACATTTGAATTTCTGTTAAACAGCTCATGAAAACAGACCCTAAACCTTGAAATTAACTTCTACGTAGACTACAAACATTAGACAAATAAATAGACTAAACCGATTTCAGAGCAACAAGTCACAAATTATTTATATTTATTTACAAATTGATGTACATTCCAACTCAACAGCGTTAAATTTTTGCAAAAGAATTTATTTTTAAATTGAATCGACGATTTGTGTTGTCATTTCACAAACGCTCAGTGAAAAATGACGGGGAAATGAAATTGCGCTATCCTTCGCCTAGCACATTGTTTAGAACTTAGCGTTCCTCTGTTTTTCTTGGCGAAAGCGGCTGTCTATATCTGAGCCGATTAATAAATTTGTCGACAACTAATTTATAATTTGCCCGTGAAAAATCTACGATTTCAGATCTGTTTTATATTTGAACGGAAATGTAAATAACCGCGCTCGTTAACAATTTGCACCGTATATTATGATCGTACCTATAAATATTTTGGCTCCGTCGAATGTATTTCCAATGAATGTAAGGTAGCTACCCTGCAGTGGCTGCTGGCTGCCGTGACGGGATATGGTTCCTGGCTCATGGCCAACGTAATTTGGCTGCCGAGTTTCCATGTAGATAGATGGAACACGTCCTGTCGTGAAATCAGAATTCCGCGTGGATATCTTGAAAATGCTGTCTTCGCGCTGGTCGATCCGCGATCCCGTCAAAATATCTTTATTGGTCTCTCGGAAATCCGAGGAAGAATTCGACCGAGAAAAGGTATTTTCCACACTTTTACGGACGTATTATCGAGATTTGAAGTAGAATGTGAGTCGATTTTTTGTAATACTTTTTAACGCATTTTATTTGTGTATTGAAATGTTTCCGGAAGACGAGTGTCTCCCCACCGCATGGGAAACCGTGGAAAAAGGCTCAAAACACGCAAATCTACACTTCTCTGAAGATAGGAGACCAATTTAAGAGGAAACGCGGCCACCGAGAAATTAGAATATTAGTATTTTTCAAAACTGTTACTGTCGCTGTTACGCTCCGAATAGTGAGCGAAAGGGACAACTGTACATCAGGGTAATTACATTCCTAAATAAAATCGTCAAAATGAGGGTACGTATTCCTTTGTTCCAAAACAAAACTGATTTTTTTCACCAAATTTATTAGAAGAAAATATTCTACGTCTCTAGATTTGTATTCTGAACGTCTGTTGATGCGTTCAAACTGGGCAATTTTAAGGATTTTTGGATAACCTAACTCCTTGTAAGTCATTAGTTATCAATCTTAGTTTTAAGCCACTTGATATATATGTATTAGACGTGGGCAGAATGATTCCCAGGAGTGAATCGATTCAGTCTGATTCCCATGGCCTTTTGAATTGATTCCTTTTATTCATTCCTTTAATTCAATTAAATCCCAAAAAAACAAAAAAAACAAAAAAATGAAAATCAAATGAATGGGGAGGCTAACACTGCACACGAAACCGGGAGGCCACGGAGTACCCGGAGTACCTGATAGGCTACCAATCATCGCACAAAGAGGAGACCGATTATTCTAACTGATTATCTCGCAGGCTAAAACTTTTAGATTAATGTGTTTGACTCTTTTTAGTGTCGCTTTTTCGTTTCATCGGTTTTAAAATCACAATGAGTGGGGAGGCTACGAAGCACCGCACAAAGAGGAGACCAATAGGCTACGGAACATCGCACAAAGAGGAGACCGATTATTCTATCTCATCATCTCGCAGACTAAAACCTATAGATTAATGTGTTTGACTCTTTTTAGTGTCGCTTTTTCGTTTCATCGGTTTTCAAAATCACAATGAGTGGGGAGGCTACGAAGCACCGCACAAAGAGGAGACCAATAGGCTACGAAACACCACACAAAGAGGAAACCGATCATTCTATCTCATTATCTCGCAGGCTAAATCCTATATTGTTTGTCTTTTTTTAGTGTCGTATTTAAATCGTAGGATGCAAGGCCAAAGATAAGGAATGAAGAATCAATTCCTTTTTAAATTGAGAATTAGATTGAGTGTGTCACAAGATTGAATTTATTCATTTAATTCGGTCATTCAATTTTGCCCACGTCTAATATGTATGTATAGATTAAATGTATACATGAATTGTAAGCACCCTTGAGGTTACTTTCTCACGAAAATTGCGCTATAAAAATCATCCAACAATATTAATTATTATTATTAGAAGTTACTTATCAAAAAAGTGAAACTTAGAGACATGTAAGTGGACATGTTGATAACTATATAAAATTAAAAAGAAATATTGCACGAGTGCCAACATCCAGAGAGGAATTGGGAAATACGTTTGTGTGGAGAAAACGTCGCTCATGCTTCCTCTTAATATTCGCCATAGATTAATTATTGCACAGATTTTCTTCTCTGGTTTGTTTTTCTCATTGCCCTTAAACTAAATTTTTGTAATACTAAAAGCTTCTTTGTTATTAATTTACGTTTCATATTTCCCGCCTTCTTTTATTCATTTTGTAGATAACCCATTCTGATGTTACTGTCGGCTCCTGTCACAACATTCAGAATTGATGGAATATAATAAATAATATCCCCTGATTCTTGATATCATAACCCTTTAATCGTCTGCCCGGCCGTGTTCTTGTCAGTGGTGAGAAATGCGCCTGCTTAGGATTGTGATGAATATGGCAGCGATGTGAAGGGTTAACTTACGATGCTGCATCCCTTGTTGCATATAATCAAGTTTACATCACTCGTTTCGTGTGGTGTTCAAATCGTTAAATAAACTAAAATGTCCTTACCCCCTACGAGGAAGGTTTATATCCTTTCAAAATATATTCTATATTTCCTATTGTCAAACAAGGATCCAACCATTTGGGCAAAGCGGACAGAAATTAGTGTGTTTTTTTTTTAAACGTCTTTTTCAACGCTTTTTTTTATGCTGTCGTAAAGTTGAAGCTACACGTTTGCATTTTTAATAAGGATCTGTTTTATGCTGTGACATAATTCAACATTTTCGACTTTATAGGCATCCTTTTCCATTAAATTCTAACGATTAACTGTCCGGTCCTTCGTGGAACTTTTAAAATAAAGCACTTGATTTATTGTTGAATTTCAGAAAATATACGCGCATTAAATATTTTATTATTTCTGCTTCTCGTGGGTTTTAAATGCCATCACGATTTATGCAAAGGAGTAAGCTGTGATTTAATACCATAAATTTACCCGTACGAGTTGAATCTGTATGATTCACACAAACAGAATTCTAGATTAATTACTGCCATTTTTTTTGTAATGGTTATCTTGACGACCTAGAAAATTAGTCATATTCCATTTATTATATTAAAACGCCAGTGAGATGATGATGGTTTTCTAATACTTTTTTTAACCCCTTCAGGCTAATTTGTTTGCTTTTGGGAACAGCTCGTATAGATCTCACAGAAATCGTTCTGTCTCCCTTTCTGTCATGGTGAGAAATATGATCTAAACGGTGTTAGAAAGAGAAATCACCACGCTTAATAAATTCATTTAAAAAAGTTAACAATAATTGAAATGTACACATAATATATGAAACCAATGTTTCCCACCGCAATTTGAGAAAAATTAATGAAAGGTTGTGAATGTTTTTAATTATTTTTATATTATGAAACGACGAAAAGTGAGGAAACAATAACGTTTATAACACATTTGTCGAATAAAATAATGTGTTTGTGTGTGTTTTTTTTTCGTTATTAGTATTTTTTTTTGTTAGAAAAACGTAAGGTGAGCAATTTTTAAAACTTTCATGTTTGCGTTCAAAATTTTTGTGTTTCAAAAATTATTTCTTTATCTCTAAATATTATAAATTAAAGTCCTCCTCCGCGTCTGTCTCTCTGTTCGCGATAAACTCAAAAACTACTGAACTGCTTTTCATGCGGTTTTAACCAATAGATAGAGTGATTCTTGACGAAGGTTTAGGTATATAATTTGTCAAGTTTTTGTGTAAATTGGTTGAAATATATAATTAAAGGAGAATGTCTGTGTGTGGTGAACGAGCAGGCTGGCAAGTGGGCGGTGTGGATTTGATTTGTATACAATTTAACAGATGGCGGTGTGAGTTAAAAGGTTGTGTTGGGTTTCGTTAGCCACAGCTAGATGCAAATACAAGTGTAGACGCGTGGCTAGTTTCTAATAATAATCAATAGCCGATTTGGAATCGCGTTTCGGTCCCACCCAGGCGTTTTGTGTTTAGTTCCTCGTCTGTCTAAGTCCGCCATCAAGCAACATATTCAGCTTACTATGGTGTTAGTAGAAGTTTTTCAAATATTTTCAGGTTATTAACCCGGGATTGTCTTTCTTTAAAAAAAAAAATTAAGCATATTTCATCACCTTTCAAAAAAAAGTTTTGTTTTCAAACACACTCAGAAATATTCCATTTATTATGATTTTATTGGAAAGCGGAAATACGCTGACCTTCTCGCGGAATATGCTCGAGGTCTGAGGGGTTAAAACCATTTAATTATCTATTGTGTAATACTAATCTATCATCTGGCAGTTACATTTTAATATGTGTGAATTTCACGTTCGTACGTCGTCTTTTTGGTGCTAACGATAAATTTTGTCCAAGCGTCATAAAAAAACACCAAGCGGAATATTGTTTTAAAAAATTTATGTACAGAACGCAAAAGCGATAAATCTTTTTTAATTGTGTGCCGTCTGTGTGGTTTAAGAACATAATCCGTTCACAATATTCCCGTGTAGGCACTGTATACTGTACACTGTAGGTATTGTTTATGTGTTGTAGGTTGTAGGCTGTTGCTTTTCTCAGATAAAGTATCTACGTATCGTGTGGAGGTTGCATCGGGACATGTACCCAATTTATCCCGCTGCTGTTCCGTTCAGTAGTGTTCTATGGTCTCGGAGACACCTTCGCAGCATCTTTTTTTATTTTATTTCACACAGCCAACCGTAATTTATTATCGGCCATGGAACACGAACGGCATACATAACCCCGCATTTTTCTTTACAGACTGCAAGGGAAAAAACTTACCCAAAGTTGTGTTTTTTTTATTCTGCATTTCTAATTCTGCATTTTCGAAATACATTGTAATTATTGGACATATTTTATTGTCTATTGAATGGAAGCATTTTAATGCTAGTTTAATTAGATGAGAAAATAATGCTTTGTTTCTTTTATTATTCTCACTTTCTAGGTTTGAACAATTACATCGATTGTCTCACTTCATTTATTTTCCACAATAAACAAGTAGTTCTGTGAACAGTAGACCTCGGCGTTTCTAATTTTCGCTTATTTCATAAATCTAACCCAGTTTCCTCTGAAATCACAAGATTTGTAAGTAGACACTTAAATACCTACATCATTACTTATTACATTACGAACCATTTATTTTATGTAACATTTATTTTTATTTCCAACAAGGAATTATACAATTTGTCGAAAGAAATGTCATTATCTCAATGGCCTATTTTCATACTTTCTTCAGGCAGGTTTCATATTATTGAAAAGCTCAGTAAAAGTTAGCCTTGTTGAAATAATAATATTTGAAAGAAAAAGATTCAAATAGCTGTACAATGAGGCATTATAATTATAATGTGAGATTTTATTTTGTAACCGTTTTTCTCATTAAAGATATTATGTTTATTTGTAACACGCTGTACTCGCCACCATCCTGAGATCAAGATTTATGAACAGTCAATAGGGGTCAAAACGGTCCGCCTTGTGTTATTGTGACAAACTTATCATTTTTAATAATCTTAACAAGGGGCTTATAGGAAAAACGGCCTTACGCACAAAGCCGACGGAGGTAGGACCAGCCCATCGGTTTCGGTGCCCGTGCCTGTTTTTTATTGTTTAGTTTTATTATAATTTATAATAAACACACGGGTTGTCTGGCTTGTGGTAGTGGTTAGGTGTGCGTCGTATGGAGAAGGAGATTACAATATTTCCATATTGGAAGAGGTTCGTTAGGTGTAGGTATACTCGCGCGGATGTAGATTTTTTTCTATCCCCCGATGTTTGGACCGTTGTTAAGTTGATCGATGGTCGTTAGTGTTTATTTACCTTTTGAATAAATCCGCCGGCGAGCCATCATAATTGAACAAGTCAAAACTCCATCTTTGTGCCTGGCTGCGCAGCTATTGTCAAATTGTTTTACGCCTTGCCCGGGGATAAACGAAATACGTTTCGACTTTTTAATTGTATTACCTATCAATCATTATTGAGGACTAGTACTATTTACTTTAAGATCTTTTACAAAATACTAGAAAATACCTGCTGTCAGTCTAGTTTAATACAGTTTGGGCACTGATAGAAATATGTTTTGATAATAAAGGTTTAAATTAACAATTGACTAATGCTTGTAACAAATCGAGTTATGCTACAGTTTCAGTGTTTCACTTGGTTACAGATGTGAGAAAGTTTAGTTTTGTTTGATAAACTCTGGAGAGTTTAATCAGTATTTTAAAATGTGTAATTAATTATTCAGTGAACTCCCTTTAAATTTTAACCCCCTCAGTCCTCGGACCTGTTTTGTCGGAAGGTCAAAATATTTTCACTTTCCAATAAAATCCAAATAAATTAACTGTTTCTAAACGCATCCGAAAACTAAAAACCGCTTTAGAAGTGTGATAAAATACGCTTTCAAATTTAAAATAAATATGTAAATTTTAAATGTATTTTTTTTAACGCAAACATTAAAAAGTTTTAAAAATGACTCACCTTACGTTTTTTCTCATGAAAATTACTGATAATGAAAAAAAAACACAGATATTTAGGCAAATGCATTATGAATGTTATTTTTGTCGTTTCTTGTAAAAATAATTATTGAAAAATTCCCAAAGTTTCTTTTCAAATTGCGGTCGGAAACTTTGGTTTCATGAAGGTATACATTTTAATTATTTTTGGTTAAATTTTAGATTTTAATACAAAGAGTGGTGTTTTCTCTTTCTGACACCGTTTAGATCATATTTTTAACCATGATGGTAAGGAAGACAAAGATTTCTATGAGACCTATATGAATTGTTCCGAAAAGCAAACAGATCCTGACGGGTTAAAGAAGCTAAAAGTCTTGCATTTTTTTATGGATTATGTCTCAATTTTGAAGTCCAAATTATAGTGCGTAGGTAATAGCATCTTGTTTGCTAGTAGTTTTAGAACGGATATACACCAGATATAAAATGAAGAAAAAAATATAGCCCAATAACGTATACAAAAAAAAATGTGGCTTAAATTAGCATTATGTTAAATGACATTAATTAGACATTAAACAATGTTATGATTATGCATAATACACCTGGAATTAAAACTATAATTATGTGAAATTCAATATGTCCGTGCAAGTACAAGAAAATAATAATAATAACTGGCTAATTTATATAGCGTCGTTTTCGTGGAAAATCACCTCAAGGGCGCTGTACAAATAAATATATAAAAGAATTAATATTACCGGCTTAAAACTAAGATTTACAATTACAACTAGTGACTTACATCTAAGATTTATAGCTACTTATATTACTGACTTACAACTAAGATTTACAATTATAACTAGAAGTGACTTACATCTAAGACTTATAGCTAGTGACTTATGACTAAGACATATAGATTCTAACCTAAAACTAGTGACTTATTAACACACATATTTACAAATAAGATTAGCGCCAGAAGAAGTAGGAAGTTTTTACATAATATTACAATTCGAGAATACGGGTGCAAAAAGTATAATGAAGGTTAACTGGATTTACGGGAAGATATAGATATTTTAAATAAATTAATAAATTTAATAGTCGATCTTTACTGCATTAAAATAAAAATAAATTTAAATATAAAATTAAAATATCGGTAATTTTTTGAGAAATACTAAAGATAAAGACCATAAATTGACTTATTCCGGAATATATAAACTCAAATGCAATGATTGTCCCTCATTTTATATTGGAAAAACAACTCGTAATTTTGAAATCAGAATCAAAGAACATTTAAGGTGTCTTAATATTAATAATTTTTCTGAGTTCGCTAACCATATCATTGAAAATAACCATAGTTTTGAAAAAAACACAGGGATAAATATTCTTCATATTAATCATAAAGGAAAACGTTTAGATAACTTAGAAGCTTTGGAAATTAAAAAATCCCTTAAAAATAATTAATCTATTATCAACAAACAAAAAATATTGTCATATAGCCCAATCATGGATTTGTTCCCCTACCCACCCACTACACTAATACCTACCCACCCAATCTACATTATTAACTAACAACGGCTCCACCCCTACCATAATAAAACATTGTTCTTAACTGTCAAATTAGTATAAGCTTTCCCTGACGAAGGAACGTTTGTTCCGAAACCGGTCGGATTTGCACATTTTATAAGTGGTTTATACAAAGTTGCATTGTTTCATTTTATAAAATAAATTCACCTGGTTGTTATACATTATTTTTTTTAAGTTTAAACGACTTAAAGTACATTAATCCACAATTAAAACAAGTAGCTACCTATATTTTTTTTGTATCTAGACTGCATAATTGTATCTTTATGATATTTTTCCACAACAAATAAAAATACAAACGATATAATTACCCGTCCCGTAATAAATGGAATAAAAATACATTTAATTCCTTCATTATGCTGTCGAGTACTCCCAGGTTCATACGCTGCATGTTAATTAGTGTTGGTACATTATTTAACCCGTGTAATCACAGGAGACTATATTTGTTCCAGCACACACGGGTCTCATAGAAATTGTCGTATCTCCCTTACTATCATAGCGAGATAGATATATGATCTAAACGGCATTGAAAAGAGAAAACAACACGCTATATGTTAAAATTAACCACGAAATAATTAAAATGTACATCTTTATGAAACCAAAGTTTCCAACCGCAATTTGAAAAAAACGTGAATATTTTTAAATTATTTTTACATGAACGACAAAAAAGTGAGGTGACAATAACGTTTATAATTCATTTGTCTAATAAAATGTGTGTTTCTATTTTTTAGTAATTCTAGTAAGAAAAAAACGTGATGTGAGTCATTTTTAAATATTTTTAAAGTTTGCATTAAAAAATTTTATATTTAAAAAATTACATTGTTATTTCCAAAGATATTAAAATATAAGAGATGTGCTATCCGAATTTTTTACTGGGTGGGCTGTGTTTCATAGCGTCGCCGATATTGTTAACCAATACTGCTGCACACCTTAAAAAAATCAACTAAATGAACGAATTCTTACCGTATTCAAACTATATTGTTGACACACCTTCAAAATATCAATTACTTTCCGTATTCAAACTATTCCCGAACAATGAGCTCTATACTTTGTTTAAGGAGCTAAACGTCGCAAAATTTATAAAATTGGGAAGACTTCGGTGGCTGGGTCATGTGGAGAGAATGACCGAGCATCAAGTCCCTGCTGAACTCAAGACCAATAGGGCGAAGGAGCCTGGGAAGACCAAGACTAAGATGGAGCGACAACGTCCTCAAAGACATATCTATCTTCGAGCTTCCAAACTGGAGAGAGCTGGCACAAAACCGAGATGAGTGGAGGAAGACTCTTGAGGAGGCCAAGACCCACCAGGGGTTGTAGAGCCAATAGTGATGATGATGATGAAACATTGCTCAACCCATCCCATTCCGACCCAACCTACTTTCCAATATTGTCTTATTAGGTTGCCATGTATACCGGCTGATTAAACTCCAACTTCCCACCTATCCTTAGAGCACGTGTTCCAGTCCTAACAAATCAGTGCCCCCTGGTGTACCGGTCTCACCGGGACAGAAGTACTCCTGGCTGGGGTGGTACAATCGTATCGTATCGCATTCAAACTATTCCCATTAGGTAGTAGTCCGCCGACAGTCAGGCGGCCATCATAATAATACTAATAATATTTGAATGACTTAAATTGAAAAAAACAATTTTTTAACTTATTTCCACATATTTATTTAACCAGTACCGGTTTCATCCTATTATGGACATCTGGAAATAAGTTAAAAAATTGTTTTAATTTTAATTTAATACAATATAATTCCACCACGTATAACAGAACAATAAATAAATATTTGAATGATTTGTATAGCGTCCTTTTTGTGAAAAAATCACCTGAAGGTCGCTGTACAACTTATTATACATTTCTAAAATCTAGAAAAACTACAAACTATACAAACAATTAAAATCAACTTATGGCTAAAAATTGCATCCACCGGTTCATTGATCACCGATACGAAAATATATGTACAATGTTTTGACCAATGAACTCGATGCTGCCTAAAAATGAATGCAGTACCAAACTTACCTGCATAGCATATCTCTTGTATTTCAATATCTTTGGTTATTTCTAACTAACTAACTAACTAACTAACCATCACGCCGTTTCCCCGCAGGGGTAGGCAGAGAGGACGGACCGCCAAACAACTCGGTCTTGGCACACACTCTTTGCCTCACTCACATTCATACATCGTCTCATACATACTCTTCTATTTTCTAATAATAGATTTTTAATCCATGTATAAAAACCTTTCAAAAACAGTTTTTAGTTTTCAGATACGTTTACTAATATTCCATTTATTTGGATTTTATTTCTAAGCGGAAATATTTTTACCTTCTGACAAAATACCCCCGATTTTCGAAGGGTTAAACTGATACGAATAATGTATACGGAAAGATCCCAACGAAACACAGTTGAATATTCCCAGCTATTAAAAACTATAATTTGATTTCACCTTACCGGTTGCATTCATGATTGACATATCTGAAATGGTGATCTCGGAATTCGCCGTGTATTTGAATTGAATAATATTACAACCGTGTACCTGATAATTGATTTTTTTAAATTCCAAACACTTCGTATTCCGTACACGTAACACGGAACATGTCTATCTTGACATCTTAACGCCTCAGGCCTCGGGCATATTTTGTCAGAATATTTCCGCTTTGTAATAAAATCCAAATAACTAAAAGGAATATTTCTGAATGTATTCTAAAACTAAAAACTGTTCTTGAAAGGTGAAATAAATATGCCTTCAAATTGTATTATTAGAAATAAACATCTAATTTTTTAATGCAGACATAAAAAGTTTTAAAAATGGCTCGACATACTACGACGATCGACGATACTACGACGATCGACATACAATCTAAAATCATATCTGGCTCGACATACGTTTATTTTCTAACTTTTTTTTTTTTACTTACATGAATACCGCACAAGAGACCCAACTGCTCCCGAAGGAGATAGGGAAGAGGAGGGTGGGCAAGTACCTGGCTATTCAGATCCGGTCACCAAACACGGCGAAAGCCACTTCAGGCAACGTTTCAATTCCGAATGGTGGTCTTACACCAGGGCGATACTGAGAGTATCTTCCACTCTGGAACGTGACGCAAATATACTATCTATTATTTTAAATGAATAAATTGTGAAATACCCAAATTAATCAAATAAAATTTATTTGCCACGCCGGGATTCGATCCCGCTACCTTCGGAATGCGAGTCAAGCGCCTGAAATTATTGAAAAAAAAATAAAAAAACATTCACAATTTTTTTTTAAATTTATTACAAACGTTATCTTTAACTCACTTTTCTGTTTTTAAATGTGAAAATAATTAATAAAAAAATTATTAAAGTTTCATAATTTTTTTCCTCACTGGTCGGAAACTTTGGTTTCATAAAGGTGTACATTTTAATTTTATGTGGTTAACTCTTAGATATGAATATAAAGCGTAGTGTTTTCTCTTTTAAAAACCGTTTAGATCATATTTCTCACCATGACGGCAAGGGAGATGCGACGATTTCCGTGAGACCTATGTGAGTTGTTTCCGAAAGCGAATTAGCATGATGGGTTAAATAACGAGAAAGCACTTTGTTTCAAAATTATAAAAAAATAATATGACAAAAAAAATTATGTACATTTTTATAAGCACACATTTAGCTTATTTATAATTCATAAGAATTATCTTGTGAATTATTATAAAAAAGTGTTAATAAAAATCATATTAAGTACCTTTATGTTAACTGCATTTCGGTTTTAATTAGTCGTTTAAATTAATCTCACCGTTTCAACGGTCCAAAGCTTTGCCTTTATTGTGGGGGCTTTTTATCTCTTGTAATTAGTTTGTGGGAGATTTCGTTAATTAAGCGGGGATTAACGAAATTTAAGGCATGTTTTAATTCATTTAAATACACGATAACAGTGCATTCAACAGCGGGTATTATCATTCGATTACTTTGTTCGAGTTTTGGTTCGGATTTTTTAAAATTGTATTGTGATTTCAATACAGTAACGGTGATGAATAAAATATGACAAATTTGAGGTAATTTTTTCATAAATAATTTAATATCTACGTAATGTCAAACCACAAATATCTAATGGGTACCCTTTTATGAAAGAATAAACTTTTTTAATGTTTTAATCGAACGCCCACGTGTAAGTATGTGGGCATCTTCGTTGTTTTCAAATAGATTTCATCATATGTTGTTATATTTGTTTTTTACAATGTATTGTAACTATTTCCACGCATTTGGTTTCTATTTCAAGATATGCTGCATTATGCGTGAAGTGTGACAGTGCTAGCAACTGCAGTAATGGAAACTCTACCGCTTGAAAAAGGAAATTCCTATAATTGCTCTTCTTTATATCGTGTTTGTTTCATTAACACAACCTTTCTGAATACATTTACTTCGTACAACTTTTCTATAACCAAGTCTAAGTAAATACCGGATTTTCTTATTAACATTTCACGTTAAAAGCATTTTATCCAATTAATACTTTGTTCTGCACGTTTCGTTCTCTCCATTTTTAACGTAAATGAATTCTGTCCGCAGTAATTACTTTCATAATGCATTATGGATGGTTTATTACGTTGGGTGTCTTTAAACATCTCTCACGTATGATTAGCAGGTGTGGAACGATCCAAATTGGCCGTTTCCTTTCACCTTGAAGTCTCACCCTTCCGCGGGTGGACATTTTCACGTACATTGTCCGTGGCAGAACGCCATCGGTGGTTTCGTGTTTAATGGCGGTTATATATTTCAATTAGGCGGTTTCACCGCGCGGGCATTTAGCACGGGTGTTTATGGCGGCGATATGTTTTCGCGGAGAGGTAGTTGAAGTCCCTACCAACGTGGTCCAAGCGCCAACACCAAGTACCGAGATATCAGGAACGGCCATCTCACACGGCTACCGTGACCGGCCTAACGAGGGGTTCCTTCATCGAATAGATCTTCCCATGATAAGGCCGCCTTATCAGTTTTCTCCGATGGTCGCACAGATAATTGAACAAGCTGGAAAGCGAAGCATTTTCATTGTTTTCTCTCTTATAGGATCCAATCCCAAGTTGAGATCAATACCGCAAATTATCAATTGCTACGGTTCTAATACTTTCAGTTAGCTACCCGTACTTGGTTAACTGGGTTTGCTCTGTTGGCAATACGTGCTATTCCTCGGGCTACAATAATCTACCTGCCGGTAGACGTGTAGACAACTTGTGAGAAATTAGGTGTTTTAGAAAACAATACGGTGTTTGTGATTAGTTGAGTTCAAAGTTCAAACACTAGTGTGGGATGTACATTGTACATAGTTAAATGCTATTTGTAGCTATATAAATAATTTTGAAAGTTGTTTCTTATTAAGCTAGATCTACAATTCTCCACAAAGTAGATTATAATACTATTGCCTATTGAATTGCATTCTTTGGAACAATGCCTAAACGATCCACCTGTGTTTTCTGTAAAAGTAGTAGCATTTAGATTTCTCTATTTCAACCATTATTATTTGGTCGTTTGTTGAACCATTTCACGTGAACATTTCGGGCATTGTTCTGTGGCAAAGCTTCCTGCCTTTTATTGGCAACGGGCTGCTGAACACATTCTGCAAACAATGCTGTTATTTATGTGTCTAATAACAATATACAGAAGGGCCTTTCTTTCCTAATCGTAGATCTAATTAAATTTATGAGAGCTTTACCCCCATGAATAATGCTTTTCGAACTCCCATTTACACTTTACACGACTCAATAAATAAACACTGTGCATTTCATCATATCGTTTCCGGCTACAGGAACTTTAAATTATGTAAAAAAAAGAAAAATGAAACAATATAACTTTGTATAAACCACTTATATAATTTGCAAATCCGACCGGTTTCGGAACAAACGTTCCTTCGTCGGGGAAAGCTTATACTAATTTGACAGTTTAGAACAATGTTTTATTATGGTAGGGGTGGAGCCGTTGTTAGTTAATAATGTAGATTGGGTGGGTAGGTATTAGTGTAGAGTGGGTGGGTAGGGGAACAAATCCATGATTGGGCTATATGACAATATTTTTTGTTTGATGATAATAGATTCATTATTTTTAAGGGATTTTTAAAAATAATAATAATAATAATAAATAATCCCTTAAAAATAATGAATCTATTATCAACAAACAAAAAATATTGTCATATAGCCCAATCATGGATTTGTTTCCCTACCCACCCACTCTACACTAATACCTACCCACCCAATCTACATTATTAACTAACAACGGCTCCACCCCTACCATAATAAAACATTGTTCTAAACTGTCAAATTAGTATAAGCTTTCCCTGACGAAGGAACGTTTGTTCCGAAACCGGTCGGATTTGCACATTTTTTAAGTGGTTTATACAAAGTTGTATTGTTTCATTTTTTTATAATGGATAACCACAAAGTAATAGCTACATTCAAAAATATTTAAATTATGTACCCAAATTTTTAATATTTATTTTAATATCAATAATGATGTACAGATTCTGTACACATTGTAATTAGAGGCGTGGGATACTCTATAGTTCTTGCTTTATAATAACCGGGTTCGAACCTCGAATGGGCGGTGTCGTATTTTCATTACATATTAAATCATGATCCTACTATCAATTATTAAATGTTTTTAATCGGCGGGTTCTTGTAAAAATAATTAACTGGTTGCATGTGAAAATGTGGTATTATGTGTGGTGCTGATTTCGTAGGATATGAATAATGTATCGTATCCACTACTCCACCCAACGGGTATCTCTTGTACCCACTGTATGTTATCGTTGATTTTATTGATAATTAGAAATATTTTCTTCGCATAAATAAATATATACTTCACGTAAGTATATACATTTATGTCAAAGCCATAGAGATAGATACACATATTTATTTTACAAAACAATATTTTCATTCCAGTAACTTCAATTTATTTTAGCGTACCAATTTGTATCCAACTCAGGTCAGTAAATTATTTATTTATTTGCGGTTCTTTTTCAGAACCATTTTGTAATAAAATATCAAGGATGAGTTGTTTCACAGAAATTCAAATGTAACATCGTTATAAAATGACCATTCAGCGCAATTTTGTTTTTTTGGTAATTATCGGTTCGGACTGGCCACGCTTATTACGAATAATTTTTAGAAAAAAACTTTAGATTCGCCTTAATTACTATAAAAGGAAACTTTTTGGCTTTGGGGCGGCGGAAAATAATGCATTTTAATTTTCAATTGCATAAAACCAAAATTCACTTCGCGAACCGACGCAGCGAAAATCCGCGGCCGTAGCTGTCACTTGCTGTCACTGTTATGGACTGTAGCTGACTTCGTGGGATACCTACATGAAATACCGCGAATCACAAACCATGTTACACAAACCTAGCGTAGCCGCTAAGCCACTTGAAAACTGGGATGTTTTTCTTGCCTTGACGTGAGTAGGCGTTATAAAGGGGCACTTTCTTTTGTATCACAAACCATGTTACACAAACAAGCCCGCTAGACAAATTTCATAATTACGCGCCTTATCCCATGAAGTCGGCTACAGTCGTATTAGCTCTTGTTAATTTATCAAGGATACCAACATCACAGTGACATGTACGGCTGCGGATTTTCGCTGTGTCAGTCGCGAAGCGAATTTTGGTTTTATGCAATTGAAAATTAAAATGCATTATTTTCCGCCGCCCCAAAGCCAAAAAGTTTCCTTTTATAGTAATTAAGGCGAATCTAAAGTTTTTTTCTAAAAAATATTCGTAATAAGTAATAAGCGTGGCCAGTCCGAACCGATATTTACCGTTTTTTTTTTTCACAGTTGAAAGTCATTGAGTTAAATTGTCGATTCTAAATCTGTTTTAGCTTTTGAACAAATTGTGATCATCAGAAGAGAAGACTACGATCACGTTGTTATGGGGACATACGTTAATTATGTGAGCAGTTTTTCTTCCAATCTAGACCCCCCTTGGTGAGATGAATTTGGGCCACTTCATATATTATTTTCAAGTAACGTGAGATTTTGCTGGACCCTCCCCCTTTTTGAGTTCAGTAATTAATACATGCCCCCTAAGTTGTCAGCTTTTTACATTTGAAAGAAACAGGGACCTTTCAACTGTCAAAAAAAGTGGTCCTGAATGGCTATTTGATGACAATGTCACATATGAATTTCTGTAAAACAAGTGGCCCTAAAACACTTCGAAGACATAAATATTATATTTCTTACTTTTATCCTTATTATAAGGTTCTGAGTAGTAGGTACTTACACCTAAGCTTGGTCGGTAATTTTAGAAACCGGATTCAATCAGTCAGAAGCCTCAAATCTTTGATGTTTTATTAGCAACAGTATCGAAGCTTTTAGTCCCCTAGGATTTCAGGTTGAAACACTAAAAGTACCTTTCGGATAAATGGCCTTCTTCTGAATCCGTGTGTTGGATCCTGCGGCCTTAACCCTTCCGCTCGTTAACATTTTATTGCGGAGATGATGTTAACTATGAACGGTTTTATTGTCGTTAACCCGCGAACATTGTTTGTGTGTTTTACCATCTAATTATACATTTATAGGGCCAACTGAGACCAAGCCAACCAAACCAACCAAACCCACCAAACCCATTGCGGTAGTTACTCGACCAGCCTCGCTGTGCCAGACATGTTGTGTTCAAATACACAAAGCAAATATTTATTTTTTATTCAAACATATTTTATTTTATTTTAACGACACACCACAATATCTTTTCACTGCATATGGAATCAATAGTAAACGATCAACGATTTAATTTATGTTATGACTAACTCAACAACTGGTTTAGTCTACATAAGATTCTGTAAAAATGATACCTCCGTATTGAAATGAATTTTCTATTCCGCGTCCCGTAATAGTGTCGGTTAATTTCCGAGTCTTGTTATCATGATTGGTTTATGCCTTTCACAAGGTACTGGGTACGAGGTAGAAGCGACCGTCCAGGTGTTGTGTGTTGTGGAGAGTCCAAGGCGGTGAGCTGTCAGCGTAAATTACTAAGGAACCTCCCTTGGTACCTCTTCTATCTCCCTCGTACCCTTCCCCGCCAAACCGACCTCCAAAACCGGAATTGGAACCACCTCAACACCACCGCTCAGTTCAGCCACCGTACAAAAAGGATTGAACAAATAACTATGCGTAATTTATTTATCGCTTTGTTTTCAGAACACACTTTTACGAATGTAACCCACAAAACTTTTTGTTGAATGAAATGTTCTTTAGAACCGTAAACACTAACACTGGCAGTTACTATAAGCTATAAGCATTGCTCTTCTTGAAAGCTCCAGCCTAAATCCGTGGATTCGAATACTGATCCTCACACATTCTCATGTTCTTTCTGCTTTTCTGTTACGTTTTGTCCTGTATCTATAAAATGTATTTTTAAGTTGGAACCCTGTTGCTCCGTACTTTATTGGTTTTTCTCTGACATGGTACTCCAGAAGGTCGTCCTCTGTGTACCTTTGAAACGAACCATTTTAAGTTGTTACCTAAACTGGTTCTCACATGATTTTATCACTTGTGTTAAAATAATTGTAAGCTATTTGGAAATTTGGTGTTTTAAATATTTAGACGTAAAAGGATTTCAAGCGGAAAAAATATTCTGTTTTTATTTTTTTGTTGATTATTTGTTATAAATTATAAACACCCTCACTACTAATTAATTCCTGAAATGTTTTGTTTGGTTGTTACGCTGTGTTGGCTCTCATTATTTGTCTTATCTTCGGTTATCCGACGACATGTGCCAAGCGATCACGCTATACCTGCCCGATGTATGGAACATCGGGTATTAGGTGTCACCTGTGACAGCGTGGTTACCTGCTGAGGATAAATAATGTTCCCTCCGTCAAAAAACTATAAAAAAACCTCGGTATAGATATTGGGTTACCGCGACACCAGATAGCCCTAGCATATGTTGCTTTCTGTGTGAAATCTAATACATATTTGCCTTCGCTCTCCTGAACATGGCAAACATGCGGTTTTGTGTTGGAACAAGTCGGATCTTCCAATAGTCCTATTCGGTCCTTCCATTGTTTACCTCTGTGTTTGTACCGTACCACACACTCGATGTATGGTGAGGTTTATTTTTTCTTACTTTCCAGTCGTCCAACGGTAGCCTGTGCCTCGCTGGATTCTTTTTTTATTTTATTAAGTCTACGTTGGAACCGATTATCCATCGGATCTCTGTATGTATATGGGCCAGCTAATGAATTGGTGTGTAGTTTGTTTGGTACATTTCTCGGAAGCCCGCTCGTTTGTGGCTGGAAATGTGTAATATAATTAATGTAGGTTTTATTTATTTGAAAACTTTATTATAGCCCGTTTAACACGGGATAAATCGAACATTTCGAAATGTGATTCAGTATTTTGACATTAGCTTAGAAATTATAGGTAGTGGAGCCAATTTATGGGACAACTAATATTTATGATGTATTGAAGCAGAATTCCACCAACACACGCGGCGAAATCTTTGTAAAATAAACAAATCAAACGTGTGTCGTGATGTTGTCATAGCTTGGCACTACTTCTAGCAAACACAACATTCCCTCAACGCTATCAAAACCTTCCGATATTTGCTTTCTTCCCTCGGCGGCGCCTGCTAATGACATTTTAATATGTACCCCAGCCCTCATCATACCTTCCTGGTAGATGTGTTTATTTGATCAGATCCGTTTCCATCCCTTCTTGTACGACGATTGTTGATTTTACACTCATGTCGGCATTTGATCACACCAAATCACACTTCACGTCGAATCGATAAAGCATAATATTGAACTTCCGTACAAGTCTGTGCCTTTTGAACCAAATAAAACGTTCCTTCGCATTGAAAATTCAATTACTCTTTTTTATAGTGTTGTGTTGTGTGTGTGCTTTTTAAAAGCTCTACCTTTTAAAAATAGTACATTTACGTCGTTGTTTCTGTTCACAAGTTGTATTTTCCAAGTGCTCTTGTTAGTCGGTTATTCTTAGTTTCTTACCGAACAAGACGACTCTCAAGTATCTCTTGAGGGATCTACAAATTTGAACCACTTGGAAGGGAGACCATTATACACTTGTCCCAGGAAACCCAAAACTATTAATGTTTTTGCAGGAGACCCTTTCAGGCCACGGTTGTCTGAGTAATGTGGTTTTCTTGTACGGTAATCACTTCTATTCTTATCATTAATTACTTGGGTTAAGCGGCGGTATGCATTGACAATAATAGTTTAGCATGTCTGGAAATGGAAAGGTAGATTATATGTAAGCGGATAATGGCTTATTGATAAATTAAATGGTAAAGAACAGGAAGAAGCAAATTGCATTCGGTATTTTTAACGGATATGACGAATTTGTAAATTTCGTAGAATTTTTGTAATGTTTATTTTGGTCGCTTTCTGTGCACAATTGAATGATTAATTATTTATTAGATTATTGTAGTTTGTTATTGTTATTGCAAGCCGCCGGATGGCTGTGCAGCTTTCTGTTTATTTGATTTCTTGCCAATGTTGAGATGAGCATGTAAATTTAGACACCCGCTTTCCTTCAATGTTAATACTCGACAACAGATTTACTTCTTGCGTCTTAAAACATTATTTATGTGTAAACAATTTAAACACGTTTTTCAATGAGTGATACGCTGAAATACGCTGAAAGCGTCGGTGTTAAAATATTTACCGTCGAACATTTCATCCACATCTCAAAATAGTGCTGTATTGTTTTTTCTGTCAAACATTTATTTTTAGGGTGAATTTTATAGATTGGATTGGAGAAACTATGACGTATCCTATTTGTTTACAACTTACTGCTTCTTTTTTCACCGTGATCAAAATCCACAGCGTATTTATAGCATAACTGCAGCATTTGAGCCTTAGAACAAGCAATCTGCCTAGCTAGGAACCAATATCCACCCGACAAGACATAATAGCACTAGTTCACATTATTTATAACACGTTCAGTTATCGTACGATATTATTGTGTTAACTTTATGGTTAACAAATTGCAACTTTCTGCCAACCCAAATTATGCATGCAATGTAGTTGATTTATGAGAGTGATCAAATATTACTAGTGACATTATTACACTATTCATCAATATTTTGATATTTAAAAGATAAATAATAAAGACACGATGTAATCAAAATAATATTTATCGATTTGACGATAGCTTCTCGTTAAAATATCTCTCGTTCTCATATTTTTTCCATTAATATTTTAAATAAATAAATACTAGGTAATTGAATATCCCAGAGCATAATGTAAATCCATTGAATCCTAAATAAGTTCACGAAATAAGTTCGTGCTTCTTTCCTGAGAGTTTTTATTTACATACAAAGAGTGTTGGCGCTCGTGATCTGCGCTGGTGTTGTATGGTCCTCCCCGCAGCCTCCGTCAGCTCTGTCTCCTCTGGACCACAGCCCGCTGGTCGGCTCACATTATCTCGCAGAAGAGATCTCTCTCCGTGCAGCCTCGCTCGCAAGCTCTGTGCTCTATGGCCGGTCACTGCATCAGAATTCTTCACGACTTGTGTCGATTTCTTTTTGTAAAATACTGAGACTTAAAGGTACACTTCTCCTTGCCACAGATTTTTTTCCGATCTAAATGCAAAATGCTTTCATTTTGATTGAAGTTTACGCTAATTATTCTCTGGAATCACACCACAATTTTGCCGTCCTAACTTATCGCGATTACTCGTCCCTCGTAGCCTTATGATAAACAACAGATTGTAATATTTCTTAATGATAATTGATCATTATTATCCCCAACTCCCAACTATCGTTTTACTGCTTCGGAAGTTGTTTTACTAATTAATTAGTACGTAAAGCCATACTGCAGATTGTTTCGTTGTGTACTTCTCTCTATTTCCCATAAACTACTTGTATCAGAAAGGGGGGGTAGAACGTTCCTCAGCGGCAGGACTATGTCGTCGTTGTGCTGAATTTATTGTTAGCAGACTCTTTATGTCACAGAGGTCGATTTTCTCCCTTTAACTCTCCCCAATATTCACTTTATTTATGATATAGGATATAACCTTGTGCGAGCTAGAAAAATATTCCAAAAAGAGTGCGGCTCCTAGAAAAGCGGTGTTCTTCAACGTTCTGGTTCAAAATTCGAGAGCTTCTATTACGATAACGTTTTCGGCGAGATGTCTCCATTTTCCCTGATTCTTTCGTCAAACGGCCTCGTCTGTGGCCCAGATCCAACTGACATGACAAAGGAGCGCGTGGGACACTTATGTCACACGAAGACACATTTTTTATCCGCACACGCGCTGTTTTTGGGAACCTATACAAAGACTATTCTATTGGCGGCGGGGCTCAAACAGCCCTCGGATCGTTAAATGGAAAGCGAAAGGTCTCGCCGCGATAACGGTTTGATAAAGGAGATCTCGGTCACACGGAAGAATGCCGTCGTACTTCGGTCTTCAAGGACACAGTCTTTTGAAGCACCGTTCCTATCAAATGGCTTACTCAGGGCTTATTTATATATTGACTATCTACTAACCACTACAAGAAATCTCCACAGCAGTAGACAAAGATGCTGGCACGCCAAACTAAAAATAGTTGGTTAGTTTGTATTATTTTTTGTGAAATCAGTGTTATATCATGAATAGTTCATGAACACCGTTTTAATCAATGATTCGTGAGAGCTTTACTCTGGTGAGAGCATTTACATCAACTAATGAGCAAGTTAATTACGTTGGAGAAAACTCTGCCGCTTCACATGCTCTGTTATTACTCATTCTTCTCGTATTTAAGTGTCGTTTGTTTTGGGGAGTTCTTTAGAATCCCCCGCTTAATGGCCGCTAGTCCATCTAGTGAGATTCCTGCCCGTCTAACGACGGTGACAGTGGTCGCGCCTGCCGACTGCGGGACTCGCATTCCGTTTGCCACTTACACTCGGGATATTATTTCGGCCTTGTGGAATGGCCGATATTCGCTGGCAGTCATACGTCTTCGTTGCGGATGGCACCGGAATGCGCGGAATTTAAAACTGCGATTATAATCGCTACTGAATGGACTCATTACCCCGTGAGAACTTGATTCGAATTGGATTTGACAGGGCACCCGTTTTTTTCTTTGCTAAATATTTTGTTACAATTCATTCCGATTTTTGTACTTTTTTATATCTGTCGTATTTGTCAAGTATATAAATAAAAGCAAAAAAATATTTTTTGTGATTTAATCATGTCAGTTAATAAAGTTTTGCGTCCTCTTTGATTTGGTACAACTAGCATAACTCTATTTTTCACCAAACAAATAAACCAGTGAATTTGGTTTCGATTTTAGTACTTATTTGTAATTCTATGAAAACAAAAGAAATTTTTCACCCAATTTTGAATGGCGGGTCGTGATATTTTAATTGAAACATAATGAATTTTCAACATTTATTTAGTCGGTTTCGGTTTTCCTTTAAATAAGGTTTCATTTTAAAATTTGGGAGGCGGGTATAGGTACCGTCGCCCCGGAAAGCATTTATTGGATAACCTTGCCATAGTCAATAGTCACCCCAAGTTTTTTATAAAAACTTGAGGGTGCCCGGGATCATCGGGTGATGTTTGTTTAAGTCTTGGCGGCGGATGCATTTGCCCACCTTACTGCGTGGCGGATCGGATCGGGAGAGACTGGTTGAGGGGGACCTTTTGACAAATCCATCCGGATTCTCTCGACCCATCATCTTACAATGCAGTGGAAGAGATGGATTCATACGTCCCGTCACTCCTGGACAAATTGACCACCAGATTCATAGCCAACACTCGTACCCCTTTTCTTCACAGAACTTCCTCTTTTACTTTCCCTAAAAAGACCCTCCGCATTCCCGAAGATGACACAGGCCGTGAGGGATGAAAAAACCCCTGAGGGTAAAAAAATAATAATTAAATTGTACAACGTCATGTGTACAGGTATTACCCAACATCCTATCCAAGAAACGCGTGTTTCCGACGTAACATAGAAATCCAATTCGACAAAAAAGAACACGGATAAGATACGCCATCACGTATGCACATAAAGTCCCATAAATTACCATAGTCGTGCGGCGGGCCCAGCGCGGACCCCTTACCTCTCGGGCTGCTCATCTCCGGGATCTACCATTGATAAGGTCGCCTAATTTATTGCCCGAAATTGAAATATCCTTATCGCGACGGGCCGCCCGTAAATCACCCCAAACGTGACAGATAGCGAAATTCTACCTCCGGAATATAATATGTATCGGACGCAGCCAAGTCACCCCACGTACTCCCGTATTTCAGAAATACAAGTCTGTTACGTCAAATTAATATTCATAGTACAGTAGCTATAATAATTGGTTCTCTTGGCTACATCAATCTTTGATGTCCTGTCCAAAGATCAAAGATCCCGGCGTAGTTTTCTGTAACAGCCTCAAGTTGTTACTACAGACCTCACTCTGAGCTACAGACTTTGTCATTTCGTTACCTCATTAGGACAAGGTTCTAACTGACTTTTTTTTCCAAAAATGAACTTTGAATGCCAAACCGTTTCTTTTACTTATTTCTACAGGGTGGTGCAAAATTAATCATCCAATTTTGTTTTTTAATAACTTTTTTACTAAATAAAAAAAAAGATTTTTTTTTAATGTTATTTGGCCTTTACAATTTTTTCTGTTAAGTGGAAAAAATGATAATCGTCAAGTGACTGCCGCCAGTGTTGATACACATTTGTGCCCGTTTTATCGTATTTTCCATAACTTTCCGGAAGATTTCCGTGATAACTGTTCGCATTACTGTCGAATATTCCCCTTAAGGGCTGCGATTATCTGAGGCTTGTTGGCATAAACCCCCGACTTCAAGTAGCCCCAAAGAAAAAAGTCTAGGATGGTTAAATCGGGAGATCTTGCTGGCGATGCCAAATCGCCAAAACGGAAGTTTACGCGACCAGGAAACGCTTCCTTCACAATATCCATTGTGGCTCGTGCTATGTGTGCGGTTGCACCGTCTTGTTGAAACCACATGTTCACCAAGGCCCGTTCATCTAATTCCGGCAGTAAGAAGCCGTTTACCATGGCCCTGTAGCGTTCGCCAGTAACAGTGACCGTAATGCCAATGGAGTCCTCAAAAAATCACTCCTCCCGCTTGAACGCCGCACCACACAGTGGCTTTGAATGGTAATGGCTCTTCGTGCATCAAACGTGGATTTTCAGTGCCCCAGAAATGAAGATTTTGCTTATTGACGTAACCGCTTAAGTGGAAATGCGCCTTGTCGCTCATGATGACTTTCGACACAAAATCGGTAAAAGCGTTAAAGCTAAAATCGACACAATTATTCCACGCTCTTGCGGAGTATAGCGCTCCATTGCTTGTTTGTTTGTATTCTGCAGCTGTCTAGTTCGCTAACTAACTAACTAACTAACCATCACGCCGTTTCCCCGCAGGGGTAGGCAGAGAGGACGGACCGCCAAACAACTCGGTCTTGGCACACACTCTTTGCCTCATACTAGTTCGCAAATGTCAAATATGATTGACGTACGACGCCATTTGCAAAAATTATAACATCTTCCGATAGGGTGATTAATTTTGCGCCACCTTGTATAAGCAAAATAATTTTCTGAGCCATCTCCATTGTATTTTCGTAGATTTTTGTATGACGGTCTTCTAACTTCTAACATCTAGTTTTTAAAGCATCCATTTTTTTTATAAGGTTCTAATTTCACTTCGAACCTTTTGCAATTGCCATTTTTTTTTGTATCTGACGTTTGATAATTTTTACAAGGCGCAAATTAGTTCGTCACTTTAGTTGGGCTATAACTTAGGGGGCATACATTAATTACGTGAGCTCAAAAGAGGGGGGGGTCCAGCAAAATCTCACATTACTTGAAAAGAATATACGA
Source organism: Limnephilus rhombicus (assembly GCA_929108145.2). Taxonomy (NCBI): domain Eukaryota; kingdom Metazoa; phylum Arthropoda; class Insecta; order Trichoptera; family Limnephilidae; genus Limnephilus; species Limnephilus rhombicus. The sequence goes on along the minus strand of OV815273.1, from coordinate 41,042,482 downwards.
AGTGGTCCAAATTTATCTCACCAAGGGGGGGGAGGGGTCTAGATTGGAAGAAAAACTGCTCACGTAATTAATGTATGCACCCTTACCATTTTCTGAGGTGTCAAAGTTTGTAAAGACTACTCGTAATACTAATACTACTCTATTTACAGATTTCTGATTTTGAGGTATTTTAGTTTAACATATTTTAAAGGAAAATACTAGAACGTTGCCCTATCTTGGAATGGCATTTAGGAAATGTATTTGGAACCTTATACAATGAATTATCATGCCTTAGATGGTTGCATGTGGTTCTATCTGCACGTTTAGGTATGTTCTAAAATGGTAAGTATGCAATTAGAAAAAATAGATTTTGAGAAATCGTCTTTGTAAACTTAGACACATCTCGTATATCAGAAAAAGGTAAAGTGTAATTAGAACCTTGTACAACCAAAGTGACCATTTGTTGGTTAACATTTCGGGAGCTTTTCTCCCCCCCAATACGAACTGGGCGTGATGTGTCAATCTTCCCCTTTTAATCCTATCTGGGTATCATTTTGCAAATAGGTTTCTTGCATAAATGATTGGTTTATTTTATTTTATGTCAAAATCTTTTCGTGTTTATTTAGGAGAGATATTAAATATTTTATCTCGCTAGCCCATAAATAAAACATACATTTACTAATGCTTATCTCGTCTCTATTATTTTTTTAATATATAACAAGTATAAGAAAGCTTGTCGAAAGATAGAAAGAGCTTTCCTTGAATAACGTTTCGATTTATTACGATTTGTGTTTTTTCTCAATTTTAAATGCACATCGTGTCAAACCTTTGACTTATTTACGTTCTCATTTCTTTCACCTCGTATATAATTCTGTCGTGTTCTGTTCGTAGAGGAATGTGTGTTAAATGCATCCCGGAGTTTGTGTAATGGGAAATCCATATAACAGAACACACGCTATTACGAGGCGGCCGGAATTTGTTGGTACAATGTATCCATAAAAAGCGGCGCCAGCGAAACCGGCTGAGTCATTGCTTGTTACTGCGGACATTCGATGCCCATTGTGACAGAATCGACTATCCCGGTTAAGTCACCTGGCACCTTGCAGCAGGGGTATTTCATATACACCTCACAAAATGAGATTCGATTCAAATGCGAGGAAATTTTTTACTTTAATTTTCATTTTCATCGCTTCTAGGTGGAGTGCGAATGGGACCTGACATCTACGTCAATCAATCTATCGCTGGATGAGCGGGATGGTGCCATGTCCAATCCATGGCATAACAGCCCTGTCTCCTTCTGTTTCCCCATTGCACGCGCCTACATTTTCATACAAATTGTAACATTTCTGGAAATAGTTTCCGCCTGTGAACATGGACCGTATTGTATGGCGAGTCACGTATTTGGGAAACAACTGCTCTATACGGTCCGGAATCCCATTTCAGATGGGAACCGATTTTTCATGTCACATAAAACATTTTATTTGATCAAATTTGGACTGGGAACTGGGACACAGTCAAACGGTTTGGTTTTTTTTTTTTGTATATCTAATAAATTTGAAAAAAAACGGGATATACACTTTAGAATGTAACGATTGTGACGCACAGTATGTAGGTATGACAACTAGAAATTTCAAAACTAGAATCAGGGAACATGAACTTGGTTTAAGAAATAATAATTATTCCGAATTTAATAGAGTCAGGCCATAGCTTCAATAAAGAAAAAACAAAATTTAAACATTGCAATATAAATTCATACTTTAATCTTTGCGCTTTAGAAACGCTCGAAATAAACAAAAAAATTAAATCTAAAATTAATTTAGTGAATAAAATAATAGCGCCTTGCAAATCTCCTTTACTAACCATGTTTCCGTATAATATTGACTCCTCCCACCGCTTTCCCCCTCCCCCCAAAATCATCCCTCCCACTACTCCCACCTAATTAATCTTTGGTACTTGCATATTATTTTTTAAGTTAGTTTCAATTCTGCTCGTGAATGATACGGTTGTATCGAAACCGGTCGCGGAAAAATTTAATTTAAGTAACAAATGTACATTTAATAAAACTCTTCAAAAAACAAAAAGGTTTGGTTTTTATTTTATTCTAACTTTAACATTAGCTCTTAGAGATGTAGTTTCGTAATGCTACTACGGTTTTTAGCCACCCGAATGTGTAGTGTTGCAACAAAACACAGGCCCTATTTGCTAAGAATGAAACAAAAACATGTATAGTTTTATTAAAACACCTTTTTTTAGAGATTATCTTTCCCAATAAAATAAATAAATGGTACGAATTTCGATCTTCTGTGTATTTTGCTTTTTTTCATTCTTGATAAATTTTCCCTCCAATTTGAATTCTTTCTCATCACATGTATAAATATCCGTCTCCACTCGCATATCATTAAATTATTGGTAGAATGCCCACCCAAATGGCATAGCTAGGCTAGCCAGTTAGTTGGTACTTACCTAACTACTGCAACCCAAAAAAATCAAAAACCTTTCATAACCGACGAAAATGTCAACAATTATGTATAAAAATTGTATGTAACTATTTTGCAATTTAACCAAGTAGAATTATAGAGTTTTTAATGTCATTTTATAAAAAAATCTGCATTCCTAAATTTGAACAGTAAAAATATGAATATTCAAAATAAATATCAACTCTATCTTTGCCACTTAGTGTTTTAATAAAAAAATATTATATCAATGTAAAGGAGGATATAAACATAACATGTCCTCTGCTTGCAAAATCGTATATTTTCCAAACTTGAACTTTTTAATAGAACTTATCTGTGTTTACCTGCTAGGTAAAATATATATATCTATATTTTTGAATGTAGCTATTACTTTGTAAAAAAAAATATAACAAGCAGTAATTGTTGAATGAAAACACTAGTATATATTGAATTATTTGGCGGGTATTTGATAAGCCCCCATAGCTCAGTGGTCAGAGCATTCGACCGGCAATCGGAAGGACACGGGTTCAAGTCCCGTTGGGGGCAAGTATCTTTTCTCGGGAGATTTTTCAATGTAAATGAGTGTTTCAGGCTGACAATTATTGCTTGTAATAATTGTTACCCTTTGTGCTATGCATAAAAATCTTGTCTAAACGTTAGTTTATAAATTAAAAAAATAATAATTAATATTTAACAAGTTTAAGTATTTCCCCAATAAATGCAGACATAATTTGTCTCGACGCCACCTAGCGAGAGATTTAACACTAACAATGTCTTCCTCGCAAAAATAAAGTTGGTTGTTTTCAGGTGGAAAAAATATAACAAGCAGTAATTGTTGAATGAAAACACTAGTATATATTGAATTATTTGGCGGGTATTTGATAAGCCCCCATAGCTCAGTGGTCAGAGCATTCGACCGGCAATCGGAAGGACACGGGTTCAAGTCCCGTTGGGGGCAAGCATCTTTTCTCGGGAGATTTTTCAATGTAAATGAGTGTTTCAGGCTGACAATTATTGCTTGTAATAATTGTTACCCTTTGTGCTATGCATAAAAATCTTGTCTAAACGTTAGTTTATAAATTAAAAAAATAATAATTAATATTTAACAAGTTTAAGTATTTCCCCAATAAATGCAGACATAATTTGTCTCGACGCCACCTAGCGAGAGATTTAACACTAACAATGTCTTCCTCGCAAAAATAAAGTTGGTTGTTTTCAGGTGGAAAAAATATAACAAGCAGTAATTGTTGAATGAAAACACTAGTATATATTGAATTATTTGGCGGGTATTTGATAAGCCCCCATAGCTCAGTGGTCAGAGCATTCGACCGGCAATCGGAAGGACACGGGTTCAAGTCCCGTTGGGGGCAAGTATCTTTTCTCGGGAGATTTTTCAATGTAAATGAGTGTTTCAGGCTGACAATTATTGCTTGTAATAATTATTACTTTGTAGTTATCCATTATAATAAAATGAAACAATGCAACTTTGTATAAACCACTTATAAATAAATAATATAAGTGGTTTATACAAAGTTGCATTGTTTCATTTTTTTATATATTTATCTGTTTCTACACAATACACAGCGCTATACAAATGATCTAATTATTTTTATTATTATATATTCATATTGTTTTGTCTATAATGCACTTATAAAATATGGAATATATTATTGCATAGTCTCGTTAGCCTCATCAAATGCAACACAATAATTGAGTCCCCTACAGTCTGTGTAATTTAGTATGTATTTCCAATTTCCATAAAGTAATATCGTATCCCAAAAGCAATCAGAATTCATGTCGATTGTGCACATCCCAACTTGTTTGGTATCCGAATGATTCGACAAATTTCCATTTCCATCCGAATGCATCCACTGGCTTTCCAGTCTCTGGTTTCGAATACTCGATAGAAAGTTCTCCAGTCTATTGTCAGGGCTAAAATGAATACGTGGCTCTTGGGATGCTCTCCATTGTGGGGCTTATCTTCCATTGTTGCATGAACTAAATGGAAATGTTGGTAACTGTACTAAACTCGTACCCCCAGCTAGAAGAATAGTACATTACTACTTTTCCAGTATTGGTCCTGGTTCGGAAGAGATTGAACCTCATTTGATTGGTTTGGAAAAAAAATGCTGATTCTGATAATAGTAATTAATCTGAATTTTGTAGAAAGTTTAATGCGTTCAGTGGAGATCAATTAATAATATAATTAGTTCATTTTTTAACTTAAAAAAACGATCGTTTTGCATTTCGTCCATCTGTCAATTTGTTAGTGCGTTCGGTTCAAGATGGTGGTCATTTTAATGGTGTAGGAAAGATTCTTTTTTCAAATATGAAATCGTCGTGTTTATTTGGACTGTTTATCTTATTCTCATTTTATCAATATTATGGTGAATATCTGCCTGCCTAAATAATGTTTGAAAAAATAATTTTAATTGGGATAGTGACGTTTATCTAGTTACAAAATCCATGCTAATTTGTACAGCGCTCTTGAGGCGATTTTTCGCAAAAACAGCGCTATATAAGTTGTCCAAATTTATTATTATTATTAAAACTTATGGTTTCAGAAGAAATTTTGGTTTCGATTTGTTAACTTAAGATAAAATTAGAAATATACATTTTTCGACGTGAGGTGTACTGCTCACGGAACTATTAGTAACACTTATATCACATACAGGGGTAGGAAAGATAAAAAATTACGTTAGTCGACCTTAGCACAATCTTAGCACCCTGTAAGGTGTCTGTTTAAAAAGCGAAGGTTACTGACCTCTACCGTAACATTTCGAAGCTAGTTTATTAGTGCAGATTTCTTACTTACCACGACCTATTTGCACTGTTGAAGTGATAGTTGATAAAGTAGATTTTTGTCTATCATAGTCTGACATGTGTATTATTGTTTTTTGTTTTGTGAGTTTCTTTTTGGTTATAAATAATGTGCTTTTTAGAAAAACGTCCTTCTTATCTCTTGAAAACAGCTAGAATCAACTAGTTAATGGTCTGAAGATCAGTTTAGTGTTTTTTCGGGTCGGGAAAAATCGTATTATTGTAACATGTGATTATAAGTTAATAAATAAGTTGGAATTCGCCAGTGAAGAAATATTGTGTCTTTATTGAAGATCTTCTGCCACAAAAAAACCAAACTTAACAGGGTCGTCCATTAATCACGTGATGTTTTTTATCAACTTTTTAACCCCCCCCCCCCCCTGGTGATATTTGATGAGGTTTTAGACTACCCCCCCCCCTACCCAAAATCATGTGAATTTTTTTAATTACAAAGCATCTATATTGAAATTTTCAGAATATTATCACGAAAAATAAATACACGTGATATCTCAATATACCCCCTTGTGATATTTCGTGATTTTTTTCCGACCCCCCCCCCCTTTCGAGCCTCACGTGATTAATGGACGACCCCTAAGTCACTATTATTGACAATGTTTCCTTGTTATTTTGACTCCTCCCACCATTCTCCCCCCACCCAAATCACCACTCCCATTACCCTCACCTAATAAAATGTAAACATTTCTGTACTTACATAATTTTAAAGTTAGTTTTAAGATTGCTAGTGAATAATACTTATGTGTTGAAACCGATAGCAGATAAATTAAAATAAAGAAACAAATAATGTTCGTGTAAAATAAAACTCTTCAAAACAAAATGTCTAGAAATTGTTACATAGTTAATGCCCAAGAAATACAAAAAAATAGGCAAAGATTTTGCACCCTCTAACCACAGTCCACACGTCATCTTCGCTTCAATCATATTCATGCATCTTCACATACACAGATACATATTTTGTTCTGTTATCCCGATTCTGCCTTGATTTGATTCAAGTTTTTGATTTATTTGATCTGCCTTGCATTCATTGTGTCATACATGGTTTTATAACACAACACGCCTCAAAAATCTAATTCATCCTGCATTCAGTTTACTTTCATCCTTCCCCTGCCAGCTCCGTGGTGTAAATTAGTGTGATGTATTTACAATACTGCTGTGTTATCATCGTTTGAGATTGGCAAAACTATTGTTGCTGAAATTTTCGCTCAGCAATTTCCACTAAATCATGAATCCTTCAATCACTCTGATCGTCAGCGATCTACTCCAATTGCCGTTCATTGTTTCAGCTCGCTAAACAAATGGCAGCACTCAGCGCACGCATTAAATGTGACACGTTCCTCTGTTTAGCTGATGACGGCCCGGCACCCTCTGATGGAAGTCTATTTATGTAATTACACCAATCAAACACAATGACAGCTGCTGTGATTGTTGGTCCGGGTTGTTTGTGGTGTTTACTCTTTACTCTGTCGGCTTGGGAGGCTGAGTGGACCGTTTTTTTATCTCGCTTTTTCTGTTGTGCAATTACGGGCCAAAATGAAACACTTGATTGGAACGAGCGTCTCACCGTGTAGGCGTCGTATTCAATTAGAATAGTTTTTATTCTCCTGTCTCCGTCTTCAATTTTATCTTAAATGGATTTTAATGGGCTTTTAGTAACTACTTAGGTACTTGCAGAGTGTTTTTTTTTCTTCTGGGAAATGTCATGCTACGTCCAGACTGAAGCCAACCTTCCAACTCCGAACTTAGTTCGGAGTTGGAAGGTTGGCCGATCGTGTGGTCGCTGCGGCCAACCCTCCAACCCCGAATTCCGTACTCCAAAATGGCGGACATGAAACAGCTGTAGCTACGCTGTATCTTTTTCAGTTGCCTACAATTATTACGTACGTATAATCATATACTTATATACACGACATGTTTTCAAACAATTGTTATACCACTCTCCGTAATAATATAGTCATTTTAATAGTACGCGGCACGGTGTGGACAGCTGCGGCAGGCTGGTTCGTGTGAGTTGGCCGTCGGGATCGCCTCGAAGGCGATCCCGGGCCAAAGCGAACTCCAACCTTCCAACTCGAAATTCCAACGCACGAACACCCCTCCACACGATCGTCCAAACGTTTGAAGTTGGAACGTTGGCCGCAGTGTGGGCTTACCATTAGACTTTTTATTTCGTCAATTTTTGCTGATTTTATACAGGGTGTTAAGGGACGTACTTGACTTACTTTAACCAGTGATTCCTGACATCATTTGGAGTAAAAAATGTAAATGAAATATTTGTCTCCGGTGACTTTTTCGACGTTTTTTTTTTCTTCAAATTCAAACAAAAAAAAATTCTTCAAAAAAATTCGTCACTGGTCACTCAACCGAGTAACCGATCAACCCCTCACCCCGCCTCCGACTGTCCATCAGCTATCATTTTTTAATGTTTTTGTAGAAAAAATAAAAAAAACATCGAAAATGTCACTGGAGACCAAAATTTCATTTACATTTTTTACTCCAAATAATATCAGGAATCACTGGTTAAAGTAAGTCAAGTACGTCCCTTAACACCCTGTATGTCTTGTATATTACCGCACCAATAACCATGTGGTAGCTTTACAGGACCACATTTTTTTATAAAATCTGTATCAACTGTACATTAGTACCTGTAGACCTGTGAAAAATCATGGGATATTATAATTGCAGGATTCGTGGAGCTGAAAGTAATTATAAAATATTCGCTCAGAATTATTGTGTAACTAGGTGAAGTCCAGGTCCAGTTATGGTCATAATGAGCTTTGCAGATGACACTGTTATTATATTCCACGAACAAGATTGGACAAGAACCTACAAGGAGGCGGAACATGGCCTGGCTGTACTTCAAAATTGGCTAAAAGTAAACTCTCCTACATTAAATATTAGTAAAACTAAATATCTAACTTTCTCCAAAAACAAAAGAGGACAACCAATGAATGTGCATACCCTCAAATTACATGAATGTCAAAATACTTTTCCACAATGTTCCTGCCCGTCTATAACCCAAACCAAAAGTATTAAATATCTTGGGATTGAAATTGATGAAAATCTACAGTGGAATTCATCGATATTGTCTACACATCGATCTTACCTCAAAAAAGCTAACAAAACTCATCTACTTGTTCAAAAAATTAAGAAACATCTTGTCGATGAGGGATCTAAAGAGAGTATATTATGCTTTATGCCACTCTCGATTGGAATATGGAGTAATAGGATGGGGCTCAGCAGCATCTAATCACTTAAAACTACTTAAGATAACTCAGAATTGCATTATAAAGACCATTCTAAAGGTCCCCATAAGGACGTCAACAACAGAAATTTTTAAACAGTTTGATGTTCCAAGCATACAGAAAATCTATGCCAAAAACATTCTAGTACATCACCACAAAAATGATTCAGAGGCAGACACCTCACACGCTCATAAAACCAGAGCCAAACAAACAGACATACTTAATATACCAAAATGTAACTCTTCATTTGGTCAAAGAAGTTCTGCATTTTTAGCAGTAAAGTTATATAACAAACTCCCACTTAGTAACAAACAAATAAAATAAAAAAAAATAGCTACATTAAGGACATTAAATGTTGGCTGAAGAATCTATCGGAAAATGAACTTACTAGTATACTTAAAACATCATAGAGGTTTCTGGAAAACCTCATCCAATCAATGAAGTTAAACCATAGAAGTCGCTGAAAAACTTATCCAAAGCATAGTCCCCCTCAGCACAGGATCTCCTAGTGAGGAGGACTACGAATATATTTTATATATACATCTAACTAACATGTTTCATATAAAAATGTAAAAAATATTTTATAGTTACTAAATAAATAAAAAAATTTAAAAAAAGTTGCTCAGGCTTCATTGCCTCTGAAAAATAAATGTCAATTTTTGCACACATTTAAAAAAAAAAAAACTATAGAATTGTATAAAAATCAAATCCACGCCGCTGTTCGCTACGCGACCACCCCTCAAACACACAGACACTCTCCTTTATGTTAATACATAGATTATATTATAGATTATAGAATGAACTCCGTTGAAGGTTCTTAGGTTAATATATTATCTTGAACACCGGTAGTAAGCTTGAAAAGCCATCTGTCAAAAGTTTAAAAAGGGAAATACACGTTGAATTAAAATAAAATTATTTTGGTGCCTACTTTATCGCTTGTCGGAATTGTTTCCACAATCAGTTACAATTTTGAAAATTTCAATTCGAACATTGCGCAGGAATATTCATTTTACAGACAACCAAAATTAGTACGTTCAATTAATACGAGTGCCTGTAACTAAAGGTACTTCTAATGAATCGCTGTATATAAATATGTGCGAAAGTATATTTTTCAAATAAATATTCAGCCTGGGGTACTAACAAAGCTTCATAAATAACACCCAACTACATCAGACTCGTCATCCGCAAGTGAAGTGCCTTATTTCTGTCGAAAGCTCCTTAATATTAATTTGCATCTAAACGGATTGATGTGAACTTGGCGGGGTACGGAATACGGATGCACTCCGGCGCCTATTCATGCGTGGCGGTTTAATGCAATTGCATATAACCGCATAGCGCTATTCCCCTGGCTGGGTCCCGGTGATGAAGAGGCGGGAACCCTCGTACCACGGCAGCCATTCTACATGAACGGTTCTCTCTCGCTCATGACTCTATTCTCTATTATCTCATTTTGTGATTTCATCTGTGACGCTCCCGTCTCGGCTAGGATTTGCAAGTGATGGAAGGGGGCACATTAGCATGTTGTAAAAAGGGATTATTATTATGGTAAATATACCACGAACCCAATATTAATTTGTCATCATTCAAAAATGTACACAGCTTTAAGATTCTTGTTTTAGGGAGAAAGTGGCGCGAGTTCGACATGCAGCGGTGAAAAAAAATTTTTTTTCTGAAATAAAAAAATCTGGGTTTAGTGACCTGATCTGTGTAGCCAGGTGCTTCCAACCCTCCTCTCTCTCATCTCCTCTCTTACACTTCGTTCAGCCTCACAACATTTCGCAAATGGAGGTGCCACGGTTTTACTGGCTTTTTGCATACAGTATATCGTAAATTACAAAAATTATGTTTTTACGCACAAGAAAGACATGGCACGACCAAGTGAATCAGATACTTGAGTCGGGCCATGTCAAGAGGCAGAATAATAGAAGAGCATGTATTAGGCGATGTATGAATGTAAATGAGGCGAGGGGTGTGTGCTAAGACCGAGTTGTTTGGCGGTCCGTCCTCTCTGGCGTGATGGTTAGTTAGTTATGTTTTTATTTAGACTGTTTTAAACAATCCTCTAAATTTACACTTCGCTAATTAAAAATATACTTAAGCCTTACTAATAATTTTGTTTTAAATTTTACACAGTTGATAAACAACCTTTTTTGTGTGATAAATCAGTTGTGTAAAATTTTAGAAAAGTTTATCAGTAAGGGATCCATATTTTTAACACCGCAATTCACGATTCACGACGTTTCCGAGGTAGCCCGAAAATATTAAGATATTTAGCAGTTTAATTTAGAAATAATAATGTGAAAATCGATCGAAAATTTAGGTAGTGATGTTAGGCTAGCAATTTTACTGCAATTTCCTCGTAACATCCAACCTCAAAACGTCAACCTACCAAAGATGTTTTATCACGTTTTCAAGAAATTTGTTCCATTGTATAGATGGCTGTTAATCATATCCACTAGCAAGCTTTGTATTCATTGGCATAATATTCATATTATTTATTCAATTAATCACGAATCAACAATAATTAATTTAATTTCTTTACGTTTATCCCTGTACCCGCATGGGCGGCGCGCGGCGTCTCGCCCAACAGCTGAGCTCACGGAGAAAATTCTTGGTGGTTCGGCTCTTTGGGTCCGATCTTATTATCGAGTAGTACTAGTAGCCCCCCGGCTAAAAGCTCTGCGATTGTAGAATGTGGAAGCAACTTTACTAGCAAGGCGGTGGCGACAGATGTCCGTGATTGCAGTGCCGAATAATCCCCCGCATGTAATTTGTTCGTTTGATTGGACACCGGATTACTTATATGTTGCGTTTAGGGACTATCGTTTGGGCGATCGCGCCTTATTGTGCCCGGTGATGGAGTGACAATCAGTCACCAATCCGTTGGAACAAATGATATTTTGGAGTTTCTAAGATAAAATTAGGGCGTCGGGTAGTAAAAATTAATACTTAGTTGATTTGTCATGGATGAAACGGTAGTTAGTAATTTTAAATGGCTGCTGTAATCGTAATGCAACTAATGACTAAGGTTAAGGGAGGAAAGCTCGGAACGGTGGATAGAAGAAGCGATCTTATATAAATTAGTTAACAATATCATTCAATGCAAAGGGTTGCTAAATATGATTCAATTTTATGCAACTGCGCGTTCCACACGCTCTTTCGTCCTCTTCAAAACAAACTAAAATTAAACAAAATGTTTGCAATATATAATTATAATACCATATTGTCGAAAGTGGGTATTTTCGATTGCGAGCTGTTCTATGTAGATTGTTTTATGTAAGTACATCCTATTTTACATACATGTTCGTACATTATATATTGGATAATTTTTTTTTGTTTTTGCTTTACATGACAAATTTTATATAAATTTTTTTTTACATTAACTACACAGGAGACCCGGAGGGAAATTATTTTCCTCAAGGCATTATGTCATCCTTGGGTTTCTATGTGGAGGTTATCTTTGTGGAAAAAAAGGAATGAAAAAAAATGTTGTAGGAGGGAGAAAACACAGAGGCCCGTAAATCATTCCACAACCGGAACTATAAGAAGTTAAACAATAACGTGTCGTGTAGTGTAAGAAGAAGTTGGAGATATCGTGAAGACATGGCACTATCAAGTAAATCAAATATTGTCGTATCATGTTAAGAGTCGGTGTAACAGAGTAGTAATGTAGGTATGAGGCGATGAATGAATGTGGTTGAAGTAAAGAGCATGTGTGAAGACAGAATTGTATAATGTTAAATAAATTTCGTAAGTAAGTTATGGTAATGCGTCGTTTTCGTGAAAGTAAGAGACACTGCAATGGAGAAATAACATGTTTGTTTTATGGCTTTCTGTTTTTGCATCACTCTGGACATGCATTTACCACGAAATGGCAACAGCTCCGCCTGGTGTGGACACTGCACAGCTTTCATGATCAGAAATAGATGGCTTTTGTGTCTTGCTCAGCGAGCCGTCCTCTGAAATCGAATTATCTCGAACAATTGTACCAATAAGGGAGTCCCCATTGTGCTCCTGTTTCACCTAAGTGCTTGGCACATTTGTTTGTTGCGATTCTATTGTGACAATTCACCCGGAGTTTTTGTCGTGCCTCATTTCTTTTGCATTGTTGCTAGTTCGTTATCATCCCGGCGTTATCATTATCGCTTTATCAAATGGACTTTACGCGAATTAGATTAATTAATTAATTCTATGCGGGTGGCTGGTCGAAATTCAGAGGGGTGATTTATTCATTCTCACTGAAAAAACGTCTTTGCCGTTTTACTTACTAATAATAATAATTGGACAATTTGTAGAGTGCCGTTTTTCTTTAAAAAAAATCACCTCAACGACGCTGTGCTTATGAATTCTTAGGCTCTATCTAAATTTATTATTTACAAATATATATACTGAAAACATACTTACCTGCCAGGTCACTTCCGAAAAACACATTTTAATTAGAAAGTTTATGCTTGAAGCAGATACGACTGTGCAGGCGGAGGACACTGTATTTAAAACACTGGTCATTCATTGCATGATTTTACATTTGCTACCCACATCCCTTTTTATACGATTAGTTCCAAAATTTATATAAGGTTACTTGCTTCTATCACATTAGCTCGTGTTATCGTATCGTATAACTAGGTTACGCGCTTCTACCATATTAGCGCGTGTTATCGTATCGTATCTTATATTAGGTTACGCGCTTAGATCATATTTATTAGCTCGTGTTATCGTATCGTATATAAGGTTACGCGCTGCTTTTATTATATTAGCTCGTGTTTATATAATATTTGGAAGATTAGGATTGGTAAATTTATACGAACTCTTTTTACATAAAGGATTAACGCATTATGAACCAAATTACATATGTTTTATTTTTGTTATAAATTTACCCGGAGTCAGGGAACATTTATAATTACAGGGTACTGACCCTCCAGATATTTTGCACTCTCGAACTATTGCGATTTAAGCCTTAGTAATTAAAGAGTGGAGCTAAACTCACATCTCAACTTTTTGATAAAATAAAATAAAAAAAATTATCATTTGTTCGAAGATTTTTTTCTTAGATAGTCAAGAAATTTATTGATAATCATAACGTGAAATTTCATGGTGTAAGCGTGGAACACAGTTTTTATCTGTTATTTTCATTATGACTACAATATATTCATAATAATATGAGGTTGTTTTTAGACTTGGCCGAACGGATCTATTAGTTTTTACTTAACTATTCCATAGGTCGAGCCTTTTTTATCGGCGTGCGTGCCTACCTACGCGAATGCCTTCTGAATCACGATGTGTTTTTTCCTCATCTGTTTTGTGGAAACCGATACTAAAAACTATCCCAGAGGATTAGACAGGACGCCGGCTGAATGCGTAATGTAAATTAGTAGCACGTATACGGGCCGGCATTAAATAACCGCTGAGTAAGTCATAAAACACTGAATGTCTCTTCACAATTCTTTTGTCGTCCTGTACCTCTACCTATACCCTCGAACCATCAAGATTTATGATGGCAGGTAGAAGGATTTGGTCGGGTTGGAGTCGCTATGGTTGTTGGTGTCTAGGTGTTGGGAATAATTTGAGTGACAGCAGCAAGTACCTACCTACCTTCTTTATAAGTGACGGGGTTCGGTGATTATTCCGACCACGCAGATCAATCCGGACATGGATTATTGCATAACCATTAATAACTCCGAACACCGATTATTCCGTACACTGATAATTGAGCATTTTGAAAATGTCTGATACAGATTTTTATAATTTTTGTTTTATTTGAATACCGCAATGTCCCAATGAGTGTTCCAGACGTCCAACCGATTGGAGGAGTGTAATACTGCAATTTAAAAGTAGTGGGGTAGAGAAGTAGATTCGGAGAGGAAGATGGGGAAGTACCTTGCTATTTAGATCAGGGCTAGAGTCATTTGAAGCAACTTCAACGTTTCGATTCTGAACGCCTGTCTTATATAAAAAGAAAATATCTAACATTCTGGAAATACATGTACAACGGTGGTATACCGCACACTGAAAAGTTCGAACAAGGATTATTCCTCACAATGAAAACTCCGAACGCGGATTATTCCGCAACGACTTTATAGATATTGTAAATAAATTGTCTACCAAAGCCTAAAATATTAGGCACCCTCAGCAGCATTTTGATTAAATATATCTTAACCCATCAGAAATTTGGCGTACTTTTCAGATGGTCAAAACATTTCCGCTTTATAATAAAACGCAAATAAATTAAATATTTCTGAATATACCCCAAAACTAAAAACTGTTTTTGAAAGGTGATGAAGTATGCTTTCAAATTTTATAATTCTTGAAATATATAAATTTTGCATGCAAACATAAAAAGGTTTTAAAAAGGCTCACCTCACTTTTTTTCTATCAGTAGCTACTGATAACGAAAAAAAAGGTATCCACATTTTATTATGCGGGCGCCAGACAGAAGTTCAAATAAGTGATCACTTCTTTGAAGACTTTGCGCACACATTTGGTCACATATTGTTGTATCTGCCAGATATGTGTTCAAAGATTTGATCACTCCTTTGAGCTCACAGTTTTCAAATAGACTTCACACAACATGGACGACGATTTGGTCGACACAGTTTGCTTATATTATTTATGTGCGTCTAATTATTTATTACATGTGCAAATAAATAAACAAAAATGTTATTTCGATTTTTATGCCCTTATATATGGCTCTACTTGCATCAACTAATGTTCACAATAATGTCCTCTGCGTGCGAACTCTATCTAAATTTCTTTAAATGGACAATATACAGTGTTAATTTCAAGCGACCTCCCAGGTAAGTACGGTCCTGTTTTCATTAAATTTTAGGCAGCATCGCGTTCATTGGTCAAAATATTGTACACATATTTTCGTATCGGTGATCAATGAACCGATGTTTGCAATTTTTAGCCGTAAGTTGTTTATAATTGTTTGCTTAGCTTGTAGTTTTTTAGATTTTAGAAATGTATTATAAGTTTGTACAGTGCCCTTGAGGTGATTTTTCACAAAAACGGCGCTATATAAATCATCCAAATATTATTATTATTTATTAACTCTATAAACAGGAAAACGCTCTCATTATTCCACTCCATCGTTAGTTCGTTTAGCTGTTCACGCACGACAAGTCACGGCGACGCTCGCGCAACTGGGCTTCGCGCAGTGTGGCAGGCACGCAAACATTTGAACTTTGATCCCTTTGATGTGCGCTAAAAAACCGATACTGAACGGCAAAGCACACTTAAGTGATCACTTATGTGACAACAGTATCAAATGCCTGTGCCACAGATGTGAACACTTATTTGATCACTTCTTTGAACTCATCTCTGGCGCCTGCATTAGACAAATGTATTGTGAACGTTATTGTCACCTCACTTTTTTTTTGTCTTTTGATACGAAAATAATTCATTAAAAAAATCGCAATTTTTTTATTAATTATTAATATTTTTATTAATTATTAAAATCCCAAAAATTTCAATTTTTTTTTTCAAATTACGTTTCAAAACTTTTAGTTTTTTGCTGGTTATTTTTTAGATTTGACTATACAGTATGGTGTTTTACCTTTCTAACACCGCTTAGAACATATTTCTCAGTCTGATAGTAAAGGAGTTACAGCGACTTATATTAGACATGTGTGGGCTTGGAAACATATGGTCTCCTGCCATTCAACATGTTAATTGTTTTGAATCACTTTTCTTTTTGTTAAATTAATAATTGTTTTGAATCACTTTTCTTTGTTAAATTAATGAAACCCCCATGCTTTGCCAATGCATTAATTCGTTTATAACCATTTAAAATTTGAAATAAATGAAAGCACGCGGAATAATCTGTGTTCGGACTTTTCAATGTGCGCAATACTCGTAGTGGAGATAGTCTTGATCGGAATAATCCGGACACAAAGTGACAGTCGCTGGTCCACCAGTACCCTCGCTCAACTGCCCTAAAACAACAAGTCTGTCACTCTAAGCCCCGTCACAATACCGGCCCAGAATTCCTGGGAAAATCGGATTAAGCCATGAAAGGGCCCCATACAAGCCAGGACAGGAAGGTAGCGGCTTACTTAGGCTTAGCGTGGAAATGTCATTAACACTATTTTATAAAGGCTTACTGAAGCAGGAGTAAAAAATAACACGCTAAGATTTAAAACGGAAAACGATCACTTCTTATTCTTGATCGTAAATCAATTTTTTTTTGCTGTTTTTTTTTTCTGATAAATGTGTGTAATATGAGATCTTTGTACCGTCATAATTACTTTTAACGATATATTATTTATTTAACTTCATAATGGATTTTTATTTAAAAAATGCAATATTTAACGGCTTTGAAACATAATACCAGGACATATTTTATGTGTCGTAAAAAAAGCATTATTTTTAAGAACGTTAAAATAATTGTTTGTGTTTGGTCGGGGATAAAAATACATTAATTCCGGTTATAATCCAAGATCTGAATGTTCACAGCGTGATTCCAAACGTTGGTGCAACCATGGGCCGATCTCACAGCTGCGGTGTGATCTATCATGGTCATTTATTACGATACGTTTTAGGCTTTTTCTCTCCAACACAATATCTAACCTCATTGATCAACTTATAATATTATTATGGTGGTGTTGGTACGCGCCCTATAAATCACTCGCCGTAGAGAGCTGAACCGCTTGTTTGTGTTCGATCATTTTTAGTATGCGCTTGTTTTTGTTTCAATATGTAAATACGTTTTTGGTGTTTGGTAATATGTAACATAACGAACATGTTTTTGATTTTCGATTTTGATTGATTTAAAGCCGTGATTCTCAAGGGGTGTTTGGGATATATTTCTCCACTTTATTACATGTGACGTTACAGAGACGAAGCGTTGCAAGAATCGTCTAAGAATAATATATTTTAATATTTTATTTTTGTACCACTTGGTCCAGGGTGGTTGATATAAAGGTATAGTCCCAGGTCGTACGTGCTTCGTCGATGGTCATACTCTTTCTTATCACACGTCTTATATGAAAACGAAAAAGACGTAAAAACGATGTTGTCACGTACGACTTCTCTCTGGGACTATATGTATATTCTAGGTTGATACTCTTATGCAACAATATGGCGAAAGGCCACCTTTCAGAATAAAAAGTTGCTTGCTCGAAATGACTTTAGCTGAAATTAATGACTAGATACGAATAGCCAGGTACTTCACAATCTTCCTCTCCCAAACTCCTTCTTCACTTCTTTCATTTTTAACAAGAGTTCCAAATTTGGGATTCCAGAATCCCATTAAATTCTTGCAGTTGAGACTTACGTTACAAAAATTTTAAAGTAAATGTTATTAGGTATGTTGTATGTGTAGTGGAAAATGCATCGATATAAAAGGCAACAGTTTTCCGTGGTAAAATGGAGAGGAGGTGAGCGCACAGGAACAAAATTGAAACAGTGATGGTGAGTCAATTAGTTCTGTTTTAAACTCAGTATTTTTTTGGTAAAATATCATTGTAGGCGTCTCTTGTGACTTACGAACAAGGTCCACCCGTCGGAATGCATCGATCTTTCAATCAATGTCGCATCATTTATCGCATTTTTATTGTACGTGATTTTTTCTAAAAGCGTTGCTGTCTTCTGCTCGAATTTCATCATGTTGGCTGCCAATCAGTTCGGAGGATCGTGACGTGTTCCGGCCGACATTGGTATCATTTATGGCGGCTGTGTTTGTCTATTGTAACATGTACCGCTGAGCTATACCAATAATTCAATTTGGTGTTGCGCTTACATTTTGTAATTCTTTTGGACATGCTCATGAACACGAGCGAATGAGTCCTGGTCAAATAGAAATGCCGGCAACATGACCCGAGATCAACATGAATATTTGATACACGATACAAACAGAACAATTTTGCATTTGTCGGATGGTACATACATTCTCGACAGATGTATGTTTTTCAGTCAGCCCCACGTTTTTAATTTGAATTTAGCGGCCGATGCAGAATACTAAACCAATAATTCAATCTTGTTTCGAATCGTTCCTACTACAAATACTGGCATAAATAACCTTACAATATTTACCTGAAATTCTTCTAACTTAATTGTCAATATTTTAATGTTTTCTAAAGCATTCATATAAGTACAGTTTTATAGTTACAATTTTTAAATGCTCATAATACTCTGTAGTTGCCAATCTCTCTGTAAATATTGTGTCCTGTACGAATTCTACGGTACCTACACACCGAATAAAAAAATTGTACGAATAACTTGATGCAATAAACCTATATTATATAAATACTTGAATATTCGTTTGCCGGACGAAATATATAATGCCGTGGTAACTAAAAACACAGTGCTTCCTTAAGACTCTCAGGGAAGACACTGTGTTTTTACTTAACACGGCAGTTTAGGTGTATATTTTTAAAGTTTATACAGCACTGTGAGGGACGTAGAAAACTTAAAACCAATAATTCCTGACATTAT
Organism: Limnephilus rhombicus; assembly: GCA_929108145.2. Taxonomy (NCBI): domain Eukaryota; kingdom Metazoa; phylum Arthropoda; class Insecta; order Trichoptera; family Limnephilidae; genus Limnephilus; species Limnephilus rhombicus. Next base: position 41,023,539 of record OV815273.1, on the reverse strand, counting down.
TTGGAGTAAAAATGTAAATGAAATATTCATCTTCGGTGACATTTTTGACGTTTTTTTTTTTCAACTAAAAACATTTTTTTAAAATCGGTAGGTATTGGACATTTGGGGGCCGAGTGGGGGGTCGGTCGGTTACTCGGCCAAGTGTCCAGTGACGATATGTGAAAGATTTTTGGTGTTTAATTTTGATGAAAAAAAAAATCTCTATAAAATCACCGGAGACCAAAATTTCATTTACATTTTTTACTGTTTTTAAGTTTTGAGAGTATTTACGTACGTCTGAGTATTTACGTGCTTTTACATTGTAGTTACCAAAAAGTTATTCTTCTGTATCTATTTTCTATATTGTGGTTTCTTGTTATATGTAATTGTGTTTTAGTGTTAGTGTACCTATATTGTTAAATTGACCTGCTGACAAACTGCTTTGGCAGTTTAGCGGGTGCTTAAAATAAAGAATTTAAAAAAATTAAAAAACTCCAAATAATGTCTCGAATTAATGGTTGAAGTGGGTCAAGAACTTCTCTCAACACCCTGTATATACAGTAGAATCCGTTTATTATGACTCCGCCTATATTGACCAACCGCTTAATATGAAGTAACAACACAACGAAATATGGTTTTCACATAAAATTCTTTATAACAGAGTCGGATTATAGTGACATGTCGCTTCTTATGACACATTTTTAATAAATCATGTCCTAATTTCATGGAAAATGATGTCGGTTATAGTGACCTAATTGACATGATTCCTAACAATCCTAACACCTTCGGCATTGTTCGGGAGGGTCACGTGACGCCCGAAGGCATTCGGCCCGTGCGTGGCACGTCACGAGTCTTATATGCTGTATTTCTCTCTATTAAAATATACATTAAAAATAGGAGGTTGTTTATATTCTACAAAATGCTTTGTATAACGTCCGCTTAGTATGACGTGTTTGTCATTTCCCTTCGATGTCATTGTAAACGGATTCCACTGTATATGTATAATTTATCATTGGAATTTCTCGTTTATGGCGTTTGTTAGATTCTACATTCCTCTCTACAAATACTTTTATGTTTTTTCTTTAGTCCCACCTTTTTTAATTTGAATAATGTAGTTTAGCGACCAATCCATAATACGATTCTATCTGTCGTGTGACGTGTTTTGTGGCGAATGATTTATCAGTGTCTCGTGGTTCGCCATAATAGTGTGTTTCCACTCCATCATTGGATGTCAGTCCTTGGGTCGGCCGGATCGATCAGTTTCTTTATTTCTTAGATCGAGTTTCATCTTTCTGGTGTTGTGGTGACGAGGATTTAACTTTAAAAAACACCACCCACAACAATCTGGATTTATAAGAAAGCTGGTTTATATATATTTTTTTCAATTTGTCGTTATTCCCCACTGATTTGATATACCTATTGTGGTATTGGGTGATTGTTTCGTAATATCTCTGCAGAAGCCTGAGCGTAACTCAAAATTCATCTCCTCAAAAATATTATTCTATAAATTATTACATTTAAAAATAATATCGCAAATTTTGGCTCTTTGACCTAAATGTGTCGACTATATAATAAGATACAGTGTGCTGAAGTAGATATTTTCGTCGATAATCTATATGGATTCAGAAAAAAATTCTGCGATTTCTAAAAAATATGTTGTGTTAATTATATTATGTATCATTTGTATCTCTAACTGCTTCTCTTGTGTCTCTTGCCTCTCTTTGTGTTATGTATCATTTGAGTGAACTTTGTATTTTCATAATTTTCTATTTTTAATTGTTTTGTTATTTAATCTTTATTTAGAAATAATTTCAAGATTGTCAAATGTGTATATTTGTGAATTAATAGAGTTTTTATAACTAGATTGTTCTCAAGTGAGTGAGAAAATACAAAAACCCAATATAAATAAATAAATAACCGAATTTGATATCGTTAGCTCGGTTGGTAGAGCACTTGCCATGTAAGCAAAGGGTCCTGGGTTCGAGTCCCAGAGGTGCCAATATCTTTTTCTGATTTTTCTTTCTCCACATTTTTGATTGAGTTTCGCTAATATTGTCTTCATTTAATTAAATAAATAACCGATGTGAAATCCTTATTTTCAGAGATAATCCGTAGTACGGAAAGCCAATGTTAAAATATAATGTGCTTTTTGCTCAATTTTTATCTTCTGCGTCCGTAATTTTATATTTATTTTGACAGTTCATCCCAAAAAGCTGAAACTTTACACATCTGCAGAAACAGAATTTTTGTTTATTTCATGAAAACTTCTTTATAATCTAATTTCTCGTTAATTTTCCTTGTTAATGTTCACAAAAGTGGCACTACAAAAATTTGTCAAGTAGATTCCTTTTATCTTTATTATTTCCTCGTAGTGCCTCAGTTATTTTTCTTACAGTTAATATTTTTAATCAATAAAACATTTTGAACGGAGCTTGCTTCTCTACCTTGTTGGAGGTTACATCGCAATAAGAATTCTAGGCAACTATTGATCCAAAGCCATTTATTTCCTTCGGAGCCTCAGTTCTACTACGTGGTATTTGTCCAAACGACTTTATTGTGTGGGGATCACGACGTGTGTCGTCAACAATATCCAGAATATAGGCACACCGCTTATAGCTCCGTTGTAAATTCTCCCTCTTTCTCATAAACGACGCATGCATCGGAAAGAGAGGTTACAACGTAGCTCTGAGCGCCCATATTCAGTATGGTCGTTGTGACTGATAGCTGTTGGTAGTTCATCTTGGACACACCGCCACTTATGGTCTTACTACTTTGAAGTCCGCTGTAACCTCTCTTTCTGTTTAATATTCCTTTGAGAGAAAGAAAGAGAGGTTTAAATTGATCTTTCAGTGGTACGCGACTGCTATGGTGCTGATGCAGCGACCAGCCTGTGATGGATCACGCTGGTTATGCATTCACGCCTGGTAAATACTACAATGTCTGTATTCTCCGTAAAAGGCAGGTGGTTGGATCTTCTTAATTAATATGCAGGGCAACATTTACCCCCTGTTGCCGAATTTGGTAACTTTTGTTCCAAATCTCGGTTTACCGTTAGTGGAGATCTGCAACGACGCTAACAATTATAGCTTTCATCAAAATACGAATCAATATTCAATACAGATACATAATTTATTAAACTTGTTGCTCTCCCAATCAAAATGATTATTAAATTCCAAAATGAAGGCGATGTGACTAACTAACTAACCATCACGCCGTTTCCCCGCAGGGGTAGGCAGAGAGGACGGACCGCCAAACAACTCGGTCTTGGCACACACTCTTTGCCTCACTCACATTCATACATCGTCTCATACATTCTCTTCTTTTATTCTGACTTTTGACATGGCCCGACTCAAGTATCTGATTCACTTTTTTTTTTTTTTTTTTACATTAACTCCACACAGGAGGCCCTGAGGAAAATAATTTCCCTCAGGGCCTATGTCATCTGGGATGCTGTGTGGAGGGTCTTTTTGAGGAGAGGAAGGAATGAACATTGGTCTTGAAGAGACCCATGTTGTAGGAAGGAGGAAACACAGAGGCCGGCAAATCATTCCACAGCCGAGCTGTTGAACACAAGAACGAGTCGAAGAAACGACCCGTTCTCATGTGACAAATGTCAACTGTGTACAAATGTTGTGTTTCCCGACTATGCACCGGTGCCGAAGGGATCAATGATGCTAGTTCCTCGGAGCATCTTCCATTGTAATACCGGTAGAACAAGGATAGCATTCCCACCCGACGCCTGTGCTCTAAAGATTGCAATCCGTGTGTTAAGATGGGAGAATCTATCAAACGGACCGCCCGTTTCTGCACAGAGTCGAGGGTATTTTTCAGGTATTTTGGAGCTCCAGACCAGAGGTGGCTGCCAAATTCAACCGTGGGGCGCACTTGCGATTTGTACAGGGTTAGCAGTTGTGTACTATTAAAGTATCTGCGGGCCCTGTACAGTACGCCCAGTTTTTTGGAGGCTAACTTTACTCTGGCTTCGATGGAGCCCCCATACCTGAGCTGGTCACTTAGGGTTACACCAAGCATATCAATGGAGGGCCTGTTCGGAAGATTGCTTCCGTTGAAAGAGACTAGATTTTCATTGCGATCCCTTTTAGACGTAATCAGACAAGATTGGGTCTTTGAAACATTAAATTCAACGAGATTATTTTTACCCCAAGAGAAAACACTCTCGAGGTAACCGTCCATTCTTTGCTTCAAAGCCTTACGAGCTGTTGGAGTTTGTGAGCCCTTTGGGGGCTTGTCAAACAAAAAGCTATCATGAACTGTACTGTCATCCGCGTAACAGTGAATTGGTGCACATGACAAAAGGTCGTTGATGTGCAACAAAAACAGAGTTGGAGACAGAACCGATCCCTGTGGGACGCCAGCATTTATCGAGTGAGAGGAAGAGGTGAAACCATCGACTACCGTCTGAATCGACCTCTCCCTCAAGAAGTCGGCAATCCACGTACACAAGGATGCGGGAAGTCCGTAAGAATGCAGTTTGTTGACATGTCCTCGGTGCCAAACCCGGTCAAAGGCCTTGGATATGTCCAGTGCAACCGTTTGGGTCTCACCGAAACGTTCCAGGCATCGCCCCCAAACATGCGTCACATACGCGAGAAGATCACCGCACGAGCGGTTCCGCCGGAATCCGTATTGACGGTCGTTAATAATTTTGTTCTTCTCGAGGTATGTGAGCAGTTTGTCGTTGATTACACGTTCCATCGCCTTAGACAGAACTGATGTGATCGCTATGGGGCGGTAGTTGGCCGGGTTGGAGCGGTCACCCTTCTTTGGAATAGGATCACTTGATCGTGCCATGTCTTCCTCGGGCGTCCCCGACTTCTTCTACCATTCACATTCGCGTCGTACATTCTTCTTACACTACTTACTTCGTTCATTCGCTCTACATGCCCAAACCATCTGAGGGTCCCTTTCTTGATCGTACTCATTATGCTTACATCAGCCTTACATTCTTTGCGGATATCCACATTTCTCACACGGTCAAGGCGATATGAGTTATAATAAATCTAAAAAATCTTTTCAGAAAGGCCCGACTCGAGTAATCTGATTCACTTGATCGTGCCATGTCTTCCTCGGGCGTCCCCAACTTCTTCTACTATTCACATTTGCGTCATATATTCTCCTTACACTCGTTCATTCGCTCTACATGCCCAAACCATCTTAGCGTTCATTTTTTAATCTTACTCATTACGCTTACATCAGCCTTGCATTATTTGCGGATTTCCACGTTTCTCACACGATAGTACATGGTTTTACCACACATACGCCTCAGGGATCTCATTTCTACAGCATTCAGTCTACTTTCATCCTTGCTCTGCCAATTCCATGTCTCACTGCAATACATAAGGGAAGGTACACTTTTTCTTAACGCCTCATTTATTCTATATGGAATCGCGTACTTTTTAAATATTTTTTACATATGATTTAAAATTATTTTCTACGCATTATTGACCGCCTTTAATGTGCCATTTACATGATTGATGCTATGCAAACAGTCTGATATGCCTTCTGTTATTTGTATTAAAGATTTGCCGCGTTATGATATAATTTCGATAGATCATTTTAATTAACAATTATCATTGCTTCGAGCTACCGATCATTTTACGATCAATCCAATATGAAGTAGCCAGGAACTGATAGCATTATCATCAGCCGGGTATTATCGATTATATCATATCTGTGTTATCGCTGAATTCGCGGATTAGTTTTATCTGTCCTCTGTGATGTACCGAATTTCCATAACAAGCAGCCTTGTCCTCGGTGCCTAGTACCCACAGCTTACAATAAAACTACAGAATTCCTAAAACTCCTGAAATAACTTAACAACCAGTAGAATAATATTGACTGGTCTGTGATATTGATAACACTAAGCCATAAAACATGACAAGAGCGTGTGTTCTCAACTATCTATCCATCGCAGTAGAACCCATAAATTCCAAGCTACAGTACCTACACATCTCAGTTGGACAATGTTCTAACTGATTTTTTTTTTCAAAAATGATCTTTGAATACAAAACCATTTCTTTTGCTTATTTCTATAACCAAAATAATTTTGTGAAATATATGCAATGGATGACCGGATAAACTCATAATTAAATCAACTCAAGACCACCTCCTTTGAAAAGTCATTAAAAGTGACGAAAAATGTTTTGTTTATTACGTTGGTTACGTTAGGTTAGGTTATGGGCTATTTTTCAAGTTTTTTAATAGTAGATAGTAATAATAATTGGATAATAATATAATTATATAAATTTGGCATTCTCAGACAATAAAAATATTACCATTAGTCATTTCGGCTACTGGCATTATACCTAGGTCTCTCATTCAAAATTTAGGCATATTAGATTTGTCAAAGAATTTATATATAAAAATGCAAAAATCAGTCATTTTAAATACATGTGGGATTATAAAAGATTTTTTATTATTTATATTGAGGGATCAGTAGGATTTATAGGTCAAATTAGGAATTCCATATAGCCGAACCCTCTGATATGAAAATATCTGGATTAGGTAGGTGAATTATTTTCACATTTGGTCTCTGGTAGGTTGACTTGTTGTTCTTGTATTGTTTTGTATTTATAATACTTATATAGTGCAATTGCATAGCGTGGATTGACAAAAGATTTAGTTTTTCCTGTGGGGAAAATTTTACCCGGACGTTTAAATCTGGTGCATTAAAATTATAGCGCTGTTTTTGTAAAAAATCACCTCAAGGGTGGATAAGTTTTAAGATTTTCACGGCCAAAAGCATTTTCGTTATTTGTTTTTGGGGTGTTATGCCGTCTTGCGCTACCTCCTTCTTTAGCCAACGTTTCGATCACTGCAACGATGTCCGAAACGTTGGCTAAAGAAGGAGGTAGCGCAACATGGCATAACACCCCAAAAACAAATAACGAAAACCTCAAGGGTGCTTTACAAAATTATTCTTAAACTGTATCTAATTTTATTATTTGCAAATAGATACAGAAACATACTTACCTGGCAGGTCACTTCCGATAAACACACTTTATTAGAAAATTTATGCTTGGGGAAGATACGACTTTGTACGTGGAAGACATTATATTTAAAACACTGGACATTACGTGATTTTACCTTTCTAATACATCTGGGAGGCCATGGGGACACCGGTGTTCCCTATGAAATTTCAAAAATCAAAATTTTATATGCGATTTGGACCCTTATGTGTAAAGAAACTGTATGAAAACAAGGTCAAAATCGCTTGCGCCAAATATCCCTAGTAGGGTAGGGTAAAAGATTTCATTCATGTGGCAACTCTAGTTTTTTGTAATTAATTTATCTGTGACTTCAGACCGCTGTCAAAACCGAAAAGTCGTGAGTTTTAGCATTATTGTTCCTTTTTCAAATGCGTATAAAGGTACCTATTTATTTATTATCAATCACCTTTGAAATGTGTTTTTTCACGTAGCATGTCTATTCAGGTTTATGTAAAAATAACAACATCAGTCCTTTTTCGTATTTATACGGATATTTAAGCAAAATTCAATTTTCTTTTTTCAAATTAGGTCGTGCCCTTGGCTTCCAAGGGGTTTTAATGACTTTCCAAAGAGGTTTTGAGTTGACTTGATTGGCATGGAACCATGTAATGTATTTCCATAGATACTTGTTTGAAGACATTATAAAATCAAACTCCATTTATTTTCCAAGGTTCTAACATTACTTACACTTTCTATTTTGTTTGCATCTGGCAGTTGTTCGTTGTTACGAGGCGCTTTATAGTTCGTCAATTTGGTTGGATAGGATATTTCTTCGCCTTCCCACGTTCTGAGGTTTCAAAGTTTGCAAAGACGAAATTTGGTGATTCATTCAAAAACTATTTGATTTTGTGGTTCATTCTTGGGTAAAGTATTTCAGTTCATCATATTTTACTGCAAAAATTCAAATAGTATTTGGTCCTAGCTTGGAACTGCATTAGGGAAATGTAGAGAGCTTTATGCAATGAATTATTATGAACTGGTTGCATATGGTTTAGGTATATTCTAAAATGAAGTACACATCCTATTTAAATAGTTTCCTTTAAATATGTTAAATTAAAATACTTAACATAATATTCAACCTCAAAATTAGAAATTGGTAAATAGATAATGAGAAATCGCCTTAGCAAATGACTCTTATCTCAGAACACGGTAAAGTGAAGTTAGAACCCTGTTCAACTGTGGAGACGAGTAGGTACTTGGTACTGGCGGTGGTACAGAAGTTAAGTAGTAGTTGTTGAGGTATTTTTTCTGATAGTGGCGTGATCATAATTTGTTTATTTACATGAGGAATAGATAAAACCAGAAATTTCCGAATAGTTAAATCATAACTAGTTTTATGTCTGTGTCAGGGGACCCTTATCAAATAGCTCAATTTGTAATGATTTGTGTGCATGCCAACAGTTTTCTCTTTGTGTATATAATGGTGATTCTGATAAAAAAAATTGTTCACTTTCTAAAATATGCAGGGATGCCCCATGAATACATTTTTTTAAAAACGTTATTTCCACACAGAAGGCCCTCTTTTGTCAACCTCGGGGATGCTCTGTGGAGGGTATTTTTATGGAAAGCAAGGAGAGAAAGTTCTGGGAAAGAAAAGGGTATGAAAGGTGTGTAGGAATCTGGAGGTCAAAGTGTTCAAAAGTGACGAACGTGTGAATCCATCCCTAGAGAGTCCAGATTGAGAGGTCAAAAGGTCTCCCTCTCGATCTGGCCCGCCACACAGTAGGTGGGCAGAAGCATCCACCGCCAAGACCTAGACAAATCTCATCCCATGAACTCGGGCACCCTTGCAGAGTCACCTAACGTAGTGAATCGCTTGGGGTGACCTATGGCAGAGGTGTTAAAACAGAGGCGGATATGGAAAATGGGAACCCATACTCGTCTCCCAAATGGTCACGGAACGATCTAGAGAAATATATACAGGTAGTAAGTCAATTTGAGTCGGGTCTTGTCAAGAAGTGTACATTTATTTATTTATTTGGACATACACAGTACATTTTACTACAAGTGATGGGTATATTACGTTAACGTAAGTTCATACAATGTCTTAGTATTTCGTCTAGGATTTAATGCAATAACAGAAAATTATTTATAAGAAGATTTTCCCATACTAATAATTATTCTTCTTAGCTAAATCTATCAAACATAAAACTGGAAAAGCTTTAAACTGAAGTTAAAATAACCTTAAAAAATCATGTCAATTAGTTTAACGAAAACTTATAAATACCCTCTACACAGCATCCCCAATCATTTTACAAATGGCCTCCTGTGTGAAGTTAATGTAAAAAAATGTATACTTTTGAATGTAGCTATAACTTTGTGGTTATCCATTACAGAAAAAGAAACGGTCGTTCTGAAACCGGTCGGATTTACTCAAATATATAAGTGGTTCAAACAAAGTTAAATTGTTTCATTTATTTAAAAAAAAATGTGTTTTAGACAGGCCCTGAGGGAAATCATATTACAAAGGTCCTCCTGTGTAAAGTGTAGAGTTAATGTGTTGATAGAGCCATCTTATGCCATCTTTTTTATGTGCGGTGAAATGACGTTGTTATGTATATTTATTCTTAATAATTCAAATGTTTTTTTTACAATGCTCAATCAAAGTCGCGTACGGATGATAATACGTTCTCGTTGATCGATCTATCATCACATACAAACAAGATTTATGCATCTTCTACTTCCAATGCAATAAAATAGCCCCCAGACTCTGCACCTGTTATTACTCCACACAACAGAAATCTCGTTTGAATTGCATCACGTTTTCTTCTTTCCATTTTCCGATTTGAGTCGCATCCGAGTTTCAACTCATATTTCATACGTCATACCGTATTACTTCACAATAACGTCGAATAATGTATATAAAATACCATAAAATCGCGCCAACGAGTTACGCTCGCTGACTTGGAATCAAAAACCAGAGTTTCTCGGAATAAATGTGTTCATCTCTGCCGTTTATCCCTTTCTATACCTGTCTTGGAAGTGGTTGCCTTAATAAGGAGAATATAAGTTGATACTATTCAATACTACTTACAACGTGATAATTACTGTCATCCAACATCTCTCGACTACTCTCTGTACATTGGTTCATGAACGACACTTATCACTTGTATAACTGGTTGGTTATTCTTGGTTAAGGTAAAGTGACATAATAATATTCTTTTCTGGTTATACCATATCTGCTCAAATTCATTGCTTTAAATCTTTATAGCGTGTGGGGATTTTTGGCTTTTATAACTAGTTTTATATTCCATTCTTGCTACATGTCTGTCCAGTGGTGATGTTCTAAAATCTTGAAATTGACGACTCTTCATACTTCAAACCATTGGCATTAGTAGGTATAGCTTGTCCGGCAAACTGTGTCCGGCAAAGGGTTGCCAGACACACTTTTATCTTGTACTAGCTGACCCGGAGAACTTCGTACCGCCTCATAATCAATAACTGTTGTGTTAACTTATTAGCTGAAATAAATTCTGTTTTTTTATTGAGTTAAAAATTACACAATGAAGCAATTATCAATAAGCAACTGTCTGTGTTTTGTTTGTGTCAGTATCAGTTATGTACGGATTTATATTGTTTGTGTTGTTCTAACTTTTCCACATACTTACGGGAATTGCGTTTCATTTTCTTTATACGTGTGAGGGAGATTATTTATAATTATTGTATTTTTCCTTTGGAGGTGTGCGGACATACGTTCACCATTTGTCTCATTTTCGACTGTTGACATTTAATGTGTTAGAAAGAGGGACAGCATTATATGTTTAAGAACAAAAGCAAAACAATCAGCGCATTGACAATTAACGTTTTTGATTTTTTTCACTCACTATTCAATATTATAATTATCACAATATTGCTGCAGCTCTTTCAAAAAGATGAGAATTCATTCCATACAAAATGTATGGGGAAAGGAATTTTCTTCATAATTTTTTATTTCGTGAATTTTTCCGATTTTTTAATGGCTATTATGCTATTCGGTGCGGAGACAAATCCAACAAATCAAAGATCATAAAAATCGGTCCAGCCTTTCTTTAGTTATAAATGGTGTAACTAACCCGACTTTGTTTTATATATTAACTTGTATTGCTCCAAAGATTATCTTCCTCTCAAAAATGTCATGTACCATATATCACTATTCTTCGTGAGGACCCAGCACTCTGAGCCACAGCAATGCTGTACACTGTGCAATGCGCCTACGCTACGTCAGATTATATTATTTTTGTATAATTTTAACCTGCCCATAAAATACATGTAATGTGATTCCCGAATTTGTGACATCATTCATTTAACCGGAGGTAATAAATATTAATTAATTGATGTTTGTTTACCTTAAAAAATGATGGAAATTTAAATAATTATAGGTTTCTTGCCTTCTCGGTATAAACGTTGGTTGTTTTTTTCACATCGAGGGTCCAATATTGAACTTTTTATGCTATCGATTAGGTACTAACGTTTTCAACAGAATACTGCCAGTACCGCCTTGGAGAAATCAATCAATTCCCATCACGTAACATTTAATATACTACTTTTTTAATCATTTTTCCAATAAATAATTTAGTTGGAGTGATTAAATTATAAATAAAATTCTGCTGTTTGCTTATTTTCGATGTATTTTGGGTTGATCCGCAATTTCTTTAATACGATCTGCCCCTGTCTACAAACGAGCTGAACTATTTAATTACAGACGGCAAAGTATTAATTTACCTTGAGATAAATCAGCATGTATTTACATTCTACAGCCATTTGCCTTTATTGGAAGTACATAATTGATTAAACTTCGGGAGACTTGGTATCTTGGACGTTGTCTCGGCAATCTCAATCACCGAAACAATAATTCATTTCGGGCCGGCGATGAAAAACTTTCACGTTCAGCTTCATGAAAATGATTATAACTTACAACACATTAAATAAATAATGCCAACGTTTTAAGGAGTGAAAATTTTGATTTAATAACCCCCCCGGGCGCTCGTTATCAAAGAACTTTTTGGCAATCGGTAATTTCATTTGCATATTTGATTTAACTGACGGTATTTTCTGATGTTATGCTAAATAATTTACTTTCCTTTTGGTCTATGAAATCCTATCCAATTTATTTTACTACGTATTTATATTGATCAAAACTCAATGAAATGGTGTAACGCCCGCGGTTAAGCTTTTGTACATTAGACGTATTGCTTATTATATTCTTACGTACCGTTTCAGCGTTGTTATAATTAAGTCAACCTTAAGCCCAGTTTAAGGGCGGTTATGTACCTAGGCCGTGATAATAAGACAAGTGTTTTACTATTCCAACCTTACGCGCCGCGTAATATTTGCACCGCTTTTATAAATTAAAGGGGACAGAATTTAAAATAAGTAAGAATTTTAACAATTCAACATATTTTTATCAACGATATTTTCTAGTGCTGTAAGGGTTTTATTCAAGTTCTGCAATTATCATTATTGGCCAATAGTTTCACACAACTGAAATAAAAGCGGAACTTGAATAGAACCTTAGAAATTCAGTGAAATATCCCGTCCTAAGTAAATTTCTTCTTCTAAGGAAATCTTCACTCGGAAGGTGGGGAGGTACCTGGCTATTCAGATCTGGTCACAAAATATGGCTAAAGCCATTTCAAGCAACGTTTCAACTCTTACGTTACGTTATTAGATGACGACCTCCGTAGTCCAGTGGGTAAGACTCTTGACTCACAATCCGGAGGTCGCGGGTTCGAACCCGGCATGCGCAAATAAATTTTATTTGATTAATTTGTGTTATTTCACAATTAATTCATTTAAAATAATATATAGTATATTTGCGGCATGTTCCAGAGTGGAAGATACTATCAGTATCGCCCTGGTGTAAGACCACCATTCAGAATTGAAACGTTGCTTGAAAATGGCTTTAGCCGTGTTTAGTGACCAGATCTGAATTGCCAGGTACTTCCCATACTTCCCAACCTTCCTCTTCCCACCTCCTTCCCCTCCCCACTACCTTCAGCCTCAAAACATACCCCAATTGGGGATGCCATAGTCTCACTGGCTCCAGATGGGAGCAGTTGAGATTCTTGTGCGGTATTCACTGTAAAAAAAAAAAAATTAGATTACGAATTTAAAAGATTTCTAGTGTATGTACACGAAACATGCGATGATTTTTTTTTCACACAAAGCAGTATAATCTAATTTATTCAATTATTTGTATGAATTGTGTAGTATTGAGAATAGGCAATTTCTCTTGCTCACTTTCACGACACACGTACTTGACAAATGCCGTTTGATTGCTTGTCATTATAGTAATTTAAATCAACTTCGCCGACGTATCATAGCTGCCGTGAGCTGTGAGGTGTGTTACCAGTTGCCACCTATGTACGCGATGTGAACCTTCGAGAATTTCAATAAATTTTGATTACACAGTGCTCCGGATAACTGGTCCACGCTGAAGAGAATGTTCTTGGAGGCTACTTCGCTCGGGAGACTGGAAGTTACTCGGCTCCATCCACCTGTAAATGTATTTGTTATTTTCTATATATAGCACTGATCGACAATGAATAATAATAATCCGGCCTTGCCCGAGGTTCAGCACTTTTGAGGCAAAAATCCCTCTTTAAAATGTCATCTTTTGGGGATACTGTGTGGAGGGTCTTTTTAGGGAAATGAGTGAGAGGAAGTTCTGGGAAGGAAAAGGTATTAGGGGTTTGGTGGTCAATGCGTTCAGGAGTGACGTGCATGTAAATTCATACCTCCCACCGTGGTGCACAGTGTCATTTTGAGAGACTGAAGTCGCAACCATCTGTTACTTGTACCGTTGACGGGAAACCGGTGGATCACCTCCAGTGAACCTTTAAATGATATTTCCCAGCCCCATACATAGCTCATAAATGATATTTCGGGCTGAATATAGTGTCACTGACCTAAACAATGATTATTAATAACTAATAACCCTTGAAGACTTATTGTTATTACGTTATTGTTATTAGTTATTGTGAAACTATTTTGATTCTTTCAAAAAGTATGTAAATGTGTCTTGAAAATTGCACAAATTTTCCTTTGGAATCTCTAGTGCAACCTAACTACTTTCAGCTCGTAACTTCATTTCCTTAGAGAGCTACGGAGCTTCGAAATTTACAAAAATAAAAATGCATTATACATTTTACATTTCTGATTTATTATCGTAAAGGCTAAAGACATGCGCTCACATCCTAATTTTACATGAAACAAATCACGTCCATCATTATAAACATGTTTTTTCATCAATTTTAACACACGGCACCGCCATTCCAATAATTATTATCTATCACCAGGAATCCCGATGATAAACGATCGTCCCTAGATTTGAAATAAACCCACCTGACTATTATATTTTCTTTTATGAGTTACCATCACAATTTGTTGTTCGGATAATAGTGTCTACTTCGTGATTTGCGGATCGGGTTAAATAAACATGGAACCTCGTTATAGCAAGGCCCACGAAGCCAGGCCGATTATCACAACATAAATAAGCGAGCGCTAACTGTACGGAATGTATAATCACCCGTTAAACGGTGTAATTTTGAATACCAAGTCGTTAGGCAATACAGCTTCCAGCTGTCTTCCTCTAACTACCTGTCAACAGATGCAGTTAAAGGAGACAAGACGTCTGTTTACAAAGCACCCTTTGATTTTCCCTTGCCCCTTTCCTTCTCGAAATCTCTGATCGGTGTGGCCTAAATTGTTATAAAATTATCAATTTTATTTTTTTATTTTCATCTGATGTGCCTGGCAAATACGGCTTAATTATGCGTTTAACAGAAAGCTTACTTCGTTTTCAATGAATAACCATAAATTGATAGGATACAATGAAAAAGAGTGTGCTGAACTTGACATTTTCTTCGATAATTTACACGGATTCAGAAAAAATGTCCCGCTATTGCTCAAAAATATTTTGAGCTATTTTTTTAAATATGTAGTTGTGCATAGCCTGCCTCACTAGGTGAACCTGTATTGAGGCAGAAGTTTTTGTAAATTGTTTCTCGCAATGTAGGTTTCGATACAGCAAAAACTTTATTTTGTTTGCATATACACAATACAAAGACTGCAAGGATATTACTACAATACCTATTGCATTACCTATGTATCTGGGTCTTTCTTTATGTATCTTAAGTATAGAATGTGCTGAAGTAGACATTTTCTTCGATAATAAATTACACGGATTCAAAAAAAATGCCCTTCTATTGCTCAAATATATTTTGAGCCAATTATAATATATTACCTATGTATCTGGGTCTTTCTTTGTGTATCTTACATCTCATACCCCTCTTTGTATTATTTGTCATAATTTGAGTGAGCTTTTATATAATTTTGTATTTTTATGTTTGTATTGTGTATCCTTTGACTTTTGTAATTTTATTTACCCACTCTTTGTATAAACTGAATTTTTATAGCTGGATTGTTCTCACGTAAGTAGAAGCATTTTTTAAACGACTGTTTCAAAGCCCCGTTCTGGAAATTAAGATGCAAGTTGAACATAGTTGACCAAGAATTTGTTGTCGGAAGGAGCTGTCTCATGACGCCACAGACACCCTTTGAGAGATTTTACTACAGTTATACCTACATAGTACTACCTACAGTTATACCTACCTACATAGATTTTCTGATTTGTAGTGGAGATTTAATAGTTTTTATTTTATAAATATTTTAAAATTAGTTTCTCCATCTTCCTACACCAAAGATTGACTATAATTAAGGGTTGTAGTTGTAGAATTCGTGAAATCTGTTTCGCAACTAGGACGCAAATCATAAACAATACCTAATATTATTACACTCGTACCTTCTTGTATGATTGAAAAGTTATTCGGCTCAATAGCAATAATAATTATTATAATTTCAATCGTGTTCACAATTTACACAACACCGATTTGTATGTGTTCTTACCGTTATAGGCGGTGCAGTGCCCATAGTCTCGTATGGCCCTGCCGCTGAGAGCTCCCCTGTGACCTTCTCTTTCTTTCTTATAAACGATGCATATGATGGAAAGAGAGGTTACAATGATGCTATCAGCTGTGTGCCTTGTTCTGCCGCTGATAGCCCCGTTGTTACCTACTCTCTCTTCACACAAAGAGAGGTTACAATTTACAATGTAGCTATCAGCGGTGTGCCTTGTCTTGTTAAGTCCGTAGTTGACCCCTTCACCGCAGTCGTGATTGCCCGAACAGATCATGGCGTGCCGTAACGTGTTATTAAATTTGAGTAAATTTATACGCCGCCTATAATTGGCAGGAGGCTGCGGAGGCTTTGGTTTTTTTTTACCTGCATTAAATAAACATTCAATTATCTTCTTGTTTATTTTGTTTTTGCCCGTCTTGCCCCAGTCCATATTGATTGTTTCTCCTCAGAATATCAACATGCCATCGGCGGCTGCGGGCATCGCAGGTCCCCTGCCAGTAGCCATTCTGACTAATTTGCTCCATGGCGGGCTGGGTCGAAAATGACCCGGCCTTAGCATTTTTCTGTCATTACGCGTCTCCGCCATTTCCATAATATTTTTATAGAGTTTTAAAGCTTATTTGCATACATGCCAAGTAATTATCCAATTACTTACAATGTTGGCACAGCATAATTATTTTTAATTTGAACATATCTAAAATGATGTAAATATTCCACTCCTTAAAATGTGATAGGAAAATTGTTCTTTTCGGAGATTGGCAAAAAACAAAACAAACAAAACAAAAACGTTAGATAAATTGTGACTCGAGCGACTTTCCAGGTAAGAATACTCCTGTATATTTTCTGCCTTTACAGAAACAAACAGTTTATATACATTTGTATGCAGCTTCGCGTTCATTGGTCAAATCATTGTACTCGTACGTATAGGTTCGTCAAATCATTGTTCATTGTACATATCGTATCAATGCTCGACGAACGGGTGGATGCAATTTTTAGCCATAAGTTGTTATAATGTTTTCTCTAGTTTGTAGTTGGAAGTAGGGAAGGAAAAATATATTTTAAGTTTTTACAGCGCCCTTGCTTTGATTTTTCACAAAAACGGCGCTATGCAAATCATCCAAATTATAATTATAATTATAAATTATAATTATATTGTCCAAAATTATTTTTTATAAAGCGCCGTTTTTCGCCTCAAGGGCACTGTTCAAACTTACAATACATTTCTAAGATCTAGAAAACTACAAGCTAGACAAACAATTAAAAACAACCTATGGCTAAAAATTGCATCCATCGGTTCACCGATTACGAATATAGTTTCGTATCGGATCACCGATACGAAACTATATATGTGCTATGTTTTGACCAATGAACGCGATGCTGCCTAAAAATGGATGAATACAGGACCATACTTACCTGGGAGGTCGCTTGAAATTACCACGGTTTATTGTCTATTTAAAGAAATTTAGATAGAGTTCGCACGCAGAGGAAATAATTGTGAACGCACGTTATTTAATCCTGAAAAATATATTAATATATAATATATTCTTTAATGAGTGTATTTTGGAAAGTAAAAACAACATTTAATGGTGGGTGGTGCAGTAGTACCTGTAAGGATTCGATCTTCCTAAATGTGATTCGTCAAGAGACAGATTGATGTGTAAGGACTGTAGTAATTTTAATTCAGTAAGAAAAGTATGATTAAGACGTATCATAGGCAATACAAGTATGATACTCTCAGAGAGGTATATTTAAATTAAGGGTATGAGAGCCCAAAAATGTAGGTTTTAAGTTTGGACTTAAATTCTGGTGGGCTTGTTATGCATCTTAATTCCGGAGGGAGTCTATTCCAAGCCGTAGGCCCAGATACTCCGAAAGCACGATCTCCAAACTTCTTAAGTTGGTTCCTCATTGATGAGGATCGTGACCCCTACTCTAATTTCCATGGTGGACAAGGCTCCTCCACTCCTGCGGTTGAGTGGACGCCAGTAAAACTTGTCCAAAATTATGATAAAAATTAATGCCTACATTTTAATTTAAAACTATCTCTAAATGAATAGCAGTGACTCTGTTTCAACACGACAATAAATTATTTTATTTTTTCTATTACTCCATCATTGTTTCATCACGTTCCGCTTGAAAACATCCTAATCCAATAATTCTTTCAAGTCGGCAATAATATTCCCAAGTCATGTGTTTGTAAATTTAGAAAAAAAAAACCTTCCACTAAAATTTTCGTGAGAAAGAAACAGAAACAGTCGGGCCTAACATTAAACATTTGCTAACACATGCTAGCGCTAATCCAAATTTAAGACCGTAGAAACCGCTTTGTAAACTTATATTATAATACCTTAATCCGTTTTAAATGTAATTTGCCGTTGGAGCTCTTTATCAGTGCGATTTCTATAGAATCGACTATAATTTATGACTTAACGCAGCGTTCTAATTATTCTCAAGCCCGATAAATAATTGAAAAAACTTGGATAATTTCACCGAATAAAAAGAAAGGGCGATATAATACCGTCACAAGCAAAAATCACATTCAGATATGCGATACATTTCTTGATAAAAAATAAACTTATTTACATTAATAACAATCTTTAAACTGATTGTATTTATCTATGCCCCACGAAAACCGTATTTAAGTTTAGAGATCACTCCATCTCCGCATAGTATCTCTTTTCGACGGGACTGCATTGTTCATCACTCATTCATTTGTTTACGCGTTCCTGTAAAGTTAACTTTTTTGACTTACGACACTTACCTATAGGGGGTGTGCGATATTTCGTTTTTAAACATTCTTTTCATTACCATGATTACAGTAGGTATTTTTGTCGTGTTCTTTGTTCATGAAACTCTGTTTTCGAATCAAACCTACCTTTTATTTATAAATATTTTGTTTATAAATAACTAGCTGAGGTTCTAGGAGTTGCAGAGTTTTTCGAATCAGATTTAGACACTATTATACGACTTATTTTGAATGTCAAGTGTGCTAAATTTCATTAAAAAAATATAAAATCTGCTTTAATTGTTGGGATAAGGGGATGGCGTGGGTTGAAATGAGAAAAAAGCTTGCTATAATAAATTGAATCATATTTATTAAAAAAATCACTAATATTAAATAAATGCATTTATTATTTTGCGATTTACAGGGGGTTCGAAATTTTAAAGTGGATATTTAATGATATTTCGTTCAACAATTTGTGATTTTTGTCATATACCTGCAAAATATACATAGCTGCGCTTATGACTGCAGCATTGTGTCAACGTGTTACTTTATCACTCCATTTTGATTAGTGTCGCTGGAGACGCTTTACGCAATCTTCGCATTGAAAATAGGTGTAATTTATACCTGTCCAATAAGCAAATCCTTTGGTTGAGTATTGAATCCGAAACGTTGTACGAAGGAAAACATGTTATTATGACACGCTTTCTAATTTGTCTTTTGCGTTACGATAGTCAAAGAGAAATACCGACTCTATTCTCTGTTACTTCTTTGTCTTTGCGTATTGATTGTGATTGTAGTTAAGCATTTAACCTCTCGGCGTTCAGATGATCTCTTGTAATTAATATCTGTATACAGCTGTCACCCGAATCGTATAAATCCATTATACCATGTGCTATCTATAAAAAAAGCTCGTTACTGTCGGGTCTGATCAAATGTAGTTTATATGTTATTGCAATTGAGATAAATTGGGCAATTTCCTTTTATGGTGTTGATTTTAAAGACCCAAACTAAGAAGGCAAGGAAGAAAATCTTAACACTATTATTATTAATATTATTAGATATTCCTTCAATAATTGAGTTATTATTTTGGTGACCAGACAACTCAAGAAAGTGGCGCTTCATCACTCCTTTGAAAAGTCATTAAAAATCTTAAAAATAAAAGCTATGTTAAATAAGTTACGTCAGATTATTAATGGGGTATTTTATTCATCACTTTTAATGACTTTTCAAATGGGTGTTGAAACGTCACTTTGTTGAGTTGTTATGCAACCGATAATTTTATGGCACCATTTCAATGTAAATATTAATAAAACATTTTGTTTAATCACTGTTATTTTTTTTTTCTATAAAAATATAATATATCTAAGAATTCGTAATGAATTATAAAGCGCCATTGAGGTGATTTTTCACAAAAACGGCGGTCTACAAATTATCCAATTATTATTATTATTATATCTATTTACCTAACGAAAATCTGTTGTCTGTCTGAGGCAGCTAGAACTCTCGAACTTGCACACCTTTTTCTGACTGAAATGTAAAGGTCAACACGCATATGTTTTAGTTCGCAACCACCTTTCCACCATGGACTACGGAGATATACTTTTTTCCATTTAACCATAAAAAAATCATTTGTTTTTTCAACCCAAATCTAATGTTACGATTTCTATTCTATTTAAATCAATAAAAAATAGTTTCCTCCGATATTTATTTGATAACACCTCGTTATCGTATTTATCTTGTTACTCAAAACTTTACGAGTATAATGTATATGCACTATTTACTAGTATAATTTCGTTAATATTGTTATATATATATTGTATGTAAAAGCCTAAATAGGCGTAAATAAATAATTTTAGTTTTTCAAACTTAACTCGCCCATTGAAGGAATAATCGTTTTAGAATATGCCCCTATTGAAAGTGAAGGAGGTATTCAAATTTCAATCAACTGTGATGGATTGCCGCGGATGTAATCTGCGAGATCATAAAGTAAGTGCCGCTCTCGACCAAAGTGCGAATTCTCTAGCACTCGATAAAGATCACAATATTTCAATTTTTTAAAGAACGGCCAGCGGTATGGCATTACCACCAATAAAAATTATGTTTATTATTTCATCTGATTAAAACATGGAATGCCGTGTCTTGTATAACTGTGTATTATAACAAAACAAACAAAATAACGTTAGATTTTTATTGCAGGTAGATATTGAAAATCTCGCCAAATATTTTATGGTATAAAATTCCATCAATTGAAATGTACATTATTTATGATATTTTGGTAAATTAATTTATGCCATGTGTAAAATTCTACCGAAATTTATTGTTGACCCACTACCTCCAAACAGGTTGTATGTAACCTTTGATAAACGGGCATGGGTATGCAAAACACATTTCAATAAATTTGTTAAACAGTGAAAACATTGTCGAGAAAACTTTGCTTCTTGCACGCGGAGATTCAGATATTCTACCACGACTATTATTACAATCACATTGTTGATTAGGGAGAGAGGATATACCGCCACACACTCTATTCTAACGTAAAGGTTGGATGATTTGTATGGCGCCATTGTCGTGAAAAAAATCACCTCAAGAGTGCGTACATATTACCTTCATCATATTGTCTGATAATAATATCAACGATATGATTTTTTACAGCAAAAATCACATCAGGGGCTCACGATAAAGTTAGAAAATAATCTATAACTATAGTTAAAAAATGCTTAGCTTCATTGAATAAATAAGAAACCAACAAAAGCGATGTGGGCTGGTTTGTGGTCCTATATATTGCGTACATAATTTTTACATTTTTTTATTTCACTGGGAACTAAACTACAATTTTTGGATGCCAGTGCAGTGGTTTTGATTTGTTCATTATTTTTAGTCCAATATTTTATTTCTGTCTTGCGTGGTGTGTGTGTGGAAGTCTTTATTATATTGTAATATAGTTTGTCTTTATAAATGGGTCGAAAATTGTTTAGATATTAAGTCAGTGGCGACATTGGTCTCCATTCAAATTTACATGGAAGGCATTTCTACATATTTTGTTTTATCTGTTTGGCTTAGATTTAACGGGACGTTCTCACAGTAGTAAACCATACACGACGTTTTATTCAATGACAGAGCTTTTGCTCTGTGTCCTCTTATGTACTGGTATACCCCGATGAATATGATCTCCTCCTACTCGGTTTTGGCGTTCAGCGTGATCCAGCTGTGTCGGCGTAGGTACAGGCCCGGGCTGGAGGACCTCGCAGAGCGAGTGCAATCAACCGTCAGCCGGTTGATGCCGTGATCGCCGGCCACCGCCGAAAGGGGGCGGTCTTCACGGGTCGATGAAATTGGCGTGAAGAATTGCCTTCATCTTCACCGCCCGGCCGTGTGCCCAACTGACAACCGCTCCTACCTAACCTACGGATGTAATTCCGGGATCTTGAACTGAACACAACTACCACTCTAGTTATAGATATTAATAGTTTTATAGGTCTTGTTTTATGAACTTAAGAGGAACGGCTTCGCGGCCTTTATCATACAAAATTAAATTTTGGATATGAGGCCAAAATGTCGAACCAAACTGAAAAATTTAAAAAAAATCAAAATGTGTAGCATATACCTACGAGTATCTACGGATATGAGCTAATTTATTTATTTGTGTTTGAAATTATAAAATGTGGGCCATTGAAGAAATAATTTTGCATGACTGTAGAGGAAACTTGTTGGTAATCGGCCTTCGGCACCGCTGCATAGTCATTATTATGTACACGGTTGACATTTGTCACATGAGAACGGGTCGCTTCTTCGACTCGTTCTTGTGTTCAACAGCTCGGCTGTAGAACGATTTGCCAGCCTTTGTGTTTCCTCCTTCCTACAAAATGGGTCTCTTCAAGACCAATGTTCATTCCTTCCTCCCCTCAAAAAAAACTCCACACAGCATCTCAGATGACATAGGCCCTGAAGGAAATTAGGAAATTATTTTCTTCAGGGCCTCCTGTGTGGAGTTAATGTAAAAAAAATATATATTAAAAAACACAATCAAGCTCAACCTAAGGCATTTTTGGGTCGAAATTAAAATTTATGTAGGTACGATAAATTTTGTATTCCAACGTAAATCGGTTGTTTGAAATTTAAATTTAAACCCATTACTAATTTTTTTCATTAATTTTTATTTTATATTTTATCGTGTTTTCGTAATAGTTATGAAGAGCAAATAATTTTATATTGTTCGGTTGAGCATTTTGGCTTTAAATTCAGAATTGAGTTTTGTATGAAATACGCGCAGCTGTTCTTTTTAACATTTAACATTTATTTACCTCTTTAGCATAAGCTCTAGCTACATTATACTATAATATGTAGTTCTTTGGATCTTGTCGCGTCTTACTAAACACAACTTCCACTCTAATTATATGTATCAGTTCTATGGATCTTGTTTTTTAGAATTGAGCACAAATACCACTCTAGACGAGTGTGTAGTTCTATGGATCTTCTCACGAAGGGTTACATTAATCAGATTGTACTAAATCCCTTGCGAACGGACTGTTAAAAGCTCCAGATCAAAGCTTTCAGAGTATTTATCCTTTGTAGTCTCGTTGTTATCTCTAAAAACATATATTTTTTTAACATTCTTGTCACACCCCTTTTATCTCTACATTGATTCATCAAATCAGACTATGTGAAGAACAAATCTAAAAAAAATATTTTTATTGAATTGAATTTGGTTTTTGTTGGTCATAATAATTATTCAGGTATTTATTTTATTTGTTATTTTTATTACCACATAATTTATAAGAAAACACGATAAAAATACGTTTTTCCATCGTGTCAAAGTTTATGACTTCTATTCAGCCGATAAAAATATTTAACGACTTGTGTTATAAAATATTAAAATAAAAATCATATAGGTTTACGTACCATGAATTGGTAATATGAAACAATGAAACAAATTACTGTGTTTATTTTTATCGCACCCTGATTAGTTTTGATTTAAAAAAAAATGTTTTTCTGTCAATTTTTTATTGATACTAAAACGGCGATTTTCTTACAAATGTAATAGTTTACCTTGTGTAGTATGTCTTGCCATCATTGCTGAATTTTTGTTCTATTGCACTTTTAGAACTCAAATAAAACGTAAAACTTATAATAATAATAAATAACATGATTCCAGAAATCCTATCGTTATATATTCTTTACTTATCGTTGTTCATTCTTTACTTATCTACGGAATTATAGGTTGGGGAGGCTCTTACAAAAAAAATCTAAACTCAGTAAAAGTTTCGCAAAGAATCATCATTAAAGTAATATTAAAAAAACAATCTACCTTCTCAACAGAATCACTTTTTAAATTATTTCCAGTACCAAATGTCGATGACATTTTCAAGCAAGCTTCCATTATAAAAATGTGTAAAGAAAAAAATAACACAGAATATCAAGAATTTTACAAACTAATGAGAAATGGAAACCAATTTATTACACCTAATTTTAAAACAACTCAAATGCAAAATCATTATATTTTCCAAGCCATAAAAAACTATAATAACCTCCCTTCTGAATTACGCTGCATCATCAAGCAATCAGAACAAATAAATAAAATAAAACAATTTTTCAAAAAAACTTACAGTAAAAAGTAAATATTTTATACAAAACAGATTATAACTTACAACGCAAGTAAGAATCGTGGCTCCCTTATCAGGCACAAGAGCCCCTCTTTTCTGATAAGGTATACATGACCAGAAAAGACCTTTAATTTAATATTTTGTAAAATATATGTGTATATAATATGTAACTCATATTTTTTATATTACAATAAAAAAAATAAAAAAAATATATATATATTCCAAATTCCTGTAATATTCAAAAAACTGTTTCTGAAAAAATTAGAAAATACACAGATATAGGAAATGAGATTAAAAGAATTTGGCATTCTCGGACTATAAAAATATTACCATTTGTTATTTCGGCTACTGGCATTGTACCTAGGTCTCTGATTCAAAATTTAGGCGTATTTTATTTGTCAAAGAATTTATATATCTCTCTCTGGTTTCAATCCTGGGATTGGTTTGCAGCAATTTCATCTATTCGTTTCTTCCACTCTTCCCTGTCTTGTGCGGCTCTTTTGAATTCTGCATATGATAAGCAGCGCACGTCCACCAGCAGGTCCTCCAGGTACTCTCGGCGTGGGCGTCCCCTAGCGTTTGTCCCCTCGGTCATACCCTCCATTATGGCATGCAAGAGGCCTTCTTGTCTTATTGCATGGCCGATCCATCTTGCGCGCCTTTCGGACAAGGTCCTGAGCAGGTGCCTTCCTCCTTCGATTCTTTGGAGAACCTCCTCATTTGTGATGTGGTCTCTCCAGGAAATTCCTAGTAGTCTTCTATAGGACCACATCTCAAAAGCCTCTAGTCTCCGTTTATCTCTTTCGGATAAGCACCATGTTTCGCAGCCGTACATCAAGATACTCCATACATAGGTCTTGATGAGGAGTATTCTCAGTTTCAGGTCTATATTATTCGATTCTATTATTTTCGACATTTTATTGGATGCAAGCCTAGCCTGGTGTATACGGCTAACGACCTCGCTCTTAGACCGACCGTCCCATGTTATTTTGCTCCCGAGGTACACAAACTCCTTGGTGTTCTTTAGTGGAACTCCTGACATCTCTACTCTCATCTGATGTTGCATTCGGCCTACAGTCAGCAGCTTTGTTTTGTCTTTATTTATCCTCATGTTGTAATTATTTTGAAGAATGCTTTGCATGGTTGTTAAGGCCTCTTGCAGTTCTTCTTCGCTTTCAGCAACCAAAGCAATATCGTCAGCAAACCTTATCATATCCACCTTTTGCCCGTGTATCTTTACACCTTTTCTGTGACTCATTCTCTCCCTCAAGTCATCAATCGCACTTTGTATATATGCGTTAAAAAGAACAGGTGACAGAGAGCATCCCTGTCTCACCCCTTGTCTTATACTGGCTTCTTTTGTATCATTGTCACATCTAATTATAGCGGCCTCATTCTTGTATAGCGCCTGGATTATTCGTCTATCTCTATATTTGATGTCAATTCTCTTCAGAATCTCGAAGAGTCTTTTCCATTCTACTTTGTCGAAAGCCTTCTCCAGGTCTATGAATGCGATGAATGTGTTTTGGTTTCTTTTTAATCTTTTTTCTAGTAGTAATCGTAGCGACAATATTGCTTCTCTGGTTCCTACACCTCTTCTAAAGCCAAACTGGTCTCCGGAAAGGATGTTCTCTACTTTTGGTTCGATTCTTTTTAGAATGATATTAGTCAATATTTTTGAGGCATGGGATATAAGGCTAAGAGTTCTGTGTTGTTCACATTTCGTCGTGCCCACCTTCTTTGGTAATGCGACAATTAGGCATTTCTCGAAATCCTCTGGTATCTTTCCAGTCTTATACATTGTCTGTATCATTTTAAACAGGGCATCTATAGTTCCTTTTCCTGCTGGCTTAATTAGTTCAGCCGGAACGTCATCGATTCCGGGTGCTTTCCCGTTTTTGAGATTTTTCAGTGCGAGGTCAAACTCTTCTCTAGTGATTGGATCTCCCAAATCATCTGCGTCTACCTCATTTTCTCTTTCTATCAATGTTTCGTTGTCATTATTTCCCTTTCCATTGTACAGCATTTCGAGATATCTTTTCCATCTCTCTCCTATTTGGTGATTTTCGAAAAGTATTTTGCCGTCTTCTCCTTCTATTGCATTACCCTTTCCAACTCTCATCCCAAAGAAGTCTTTCACCGCAGCGTGAGCTCTTTCTACATTTCCTCTCTTTAGGTCGTCATTTATCTCATCGCATTTATTCTGGTAGAATGTTTCTTTGGCTATTCTTGATTCTCTATTTATTTGGTTTCTCAGCACTTTGTATTTCTCTTGTGATTCAGCTCTTTTATCATTTTTGAGCTCTCTTCTATCCTTTATCATATTTAAGATTTCATCGGTTATCCATTCCTTCCGTGCTTGGGGTTTTTCCTTGCCTATAGTTTCCTCTGCCGTAGTTATAATCTTCGTCTTTATCACTTTCCAGATCGCATTCACGTTCTCCTCTTCCATTAGGTTGCACTCTTGCGTCTTTTCCCTAAAACTGTCGCTAATCTCTTTTATTTTTAATACTTTTGTATCCCATTTGAGATTTTTTCTCTTTTTTAATTTTTTCAGTTTTAGAAGGCTTTTGGCCATTACCATATTATGGTCACTATCTATATCTGGACCGGAATAGCTTCTACAGTCTTTTATTTGGTTTTTAAATCTATGTCTAACCATTATATAGTCTATTTGCAGTCTTTGTCTGTCTCCAGGGGATTTCCAGGTGTATCGCTGTCTTGGGTGGTGTTGGAAACAAGTGTTTGCTATCACTAGTTTGTGTTTTTCGCAGAATTCTGTCAATCTGTTTCCTCTGTCGTTTCTTGCACCCAACCCAAAGGGCCCAATGCAAGTTCCTTCACGTCCTTCTCCTACAACAGCATTCCAATCTCCTAGGAGAATCAGATTTTCACCTGCTTTTATCTCTAATATAAGTTTATCTAGCGAACTGTATACCTCCTCCACTTCTTCTTCGCTATGACTAGATGTTGGCATATATACTTGGATAATTACAGTGTCTACAGGCTTAGTTTCTATTTTGACTAGAATAATTCTTCCGCTATATTGCACATATCCCTTAACCCGTCTTCCCCACTCCTTGCACAGCACAACGCCTACTCCCCCTTGGCCAGGTTTATCCTTTATGCATCCTGTGTGGATAATTCTGTAGTTGCCACTCCAGAAGTCTCCGCAATTGGGCCATCTCATCTCTGCTATACCTAGGGCATTCAAATTTACGTTTTGCATCTCAGCTTTCAGATTATCCAGTTTGCTGTTTTGCAGTAATGTGCGGACATTCCACGTTGCCCATCTCGCTATTTGGTTCTTTGTATTTGACTTTTGTTTCGCTATTGACTTTGTGTTTCTAGCATCTCGAGCAGTCCCCACCCGGAGATCCGAACGGGGGACTATTTTACCTCCGGAGAATTTTACTTGAGATTGGGTATTCATGTTTTGCTGGTTCTTGGGATGCCACTTGGACCTTTAATGTGGTAGTTTCCCGTTTCTTTCCACATCCTATGCCGTTGACCTCGAAGGTTCTTCCGCCTTTGGAGATTATTTACTTCTCCAGGACAAGAGGGTGCCCTAGACAACAGACGCCTGGTAGGGCGAAAGTTGGTGGTCAGCTTATTCCGGCCAACGCTCGGTCCCTGTCTATATTTGCCGATACGAGGTCGTTGCTCACTCCCCACCACGAGAAGGAAATAGATCAGGATTTTCCTTTCCTCAAACCTGAGACCAGAAGGCATTTCTCAGAGTTCTCCAGTACTTTCGGGGAGCTTTTTTTTTTGCATTTATATATAAAAAGTTTTTTTTTTGCATTTATATATAAAAATGCAAAAATCGGTAATTTTAAATACATGTAGGATTACAAAAGATTTTTTAAATATTTATATTGAGGGATCAGTAGGATTTATAGGTTCAATTAGGAATTCCACAGAGCCGAACCCTCTGATATGAAAATATCTGGAGTCGGTGAATTATTTTCCCATCTGGTCTCTGGCACCATGATAAAAAATAAATTGTCTGTCAGTGTAATTTTTGGAAATTATTCCAGTTACCTTCTCCTGACTATCCCACCGAGGTGATTTATTTGGTAATAAACCCATTCCGAATAAAAAAATCAGGTCTTACATTAATTCCTTGGTTTATCTATATCGCGAAAATATAAATAATATCCGATCTCTAGGTTACAAACCAATACTTTAGAACTTTGTTACCGTTTAAAAAAGGTAACTAACTAATAATAATAATAAATTTGGACAACTTATATAGCGCTGTTTTTGCGAAAAATCGCCTCAAGAGCGCTGTATCACCATCACACCGTTTCGCCGCAGGGATAGGCAGAGTGGACGGACCGCCAAACAACTCGGTCTTTGCACTCACTCTTTGCCTCACTCACATTCGTACATCATCTCATATACACTCTTCTATTATTCTGACTTTTGACATGGCCCGACCCAAGTATCTGATTCACTTGATCGTGCCATGTCTGACGGCAAACAAAAATATTGGAAAAGTTAGTCGAAGATAATATTATTGTTAATTCTGAATTTGAAATATGAGATCGACAAAAATGACGTAAAAATAAGAGGTCCCAAATGAGGCGTTTCTCCCGATAAGAATCCTGACATATCCCAGTTGCGACCGTTACGTTTTTTTTTTAATTTTCCGTGTCTTGTTCTTTTTCTTATTTTCGTTTATATTTATTAGAATTATATATTATATTATTTAAAAGTTTATTATAGTAAAATGCACTTGAAGTGAAATAGCACAAAACTGCGCTGTACAAATGTTATATCATTATCGTAGTTACAAATTCTGAGTACAAAATTATGCCTACTTAAAACGATGTACGAATGTGAGTGAGGCAAAGAGTGTGTGCCAAGACCGAGTTGTTTGACGGTCCGTCCTCTCTGCCTATCCCTGTTAGTTAGTTTGTTAAAATTGTGCCTTGCCTTCTTAGTGTATTTATTTCTATCACACCTATCTCTCGGATAAAAGCCTCGCTTCCAGAAAACGTATCATTTGTCAGTCAGTATATTTTTTTGCTATTAATCCAGTTTCCGCTCTTTTGGCAATCGAAAAAGGTGATTTACCGAGAAATATAATAGATGACACATCCCTAGTGCAAAATCAGGTTTCCAGTGCCTCGTTATCCCATTAGTGAGTGGACCTAATGACCTGCCAGAGTCCCGGGAACCCAGAATGTGTGAAGGTATGCGCTTCCAGAACCCAGACGCCAGATGTTAATTTTATCAGAGTCGACAACGCCTTTTGACATTTAGACTTTTGGGTGTTAGTGTCGTTATTAATATCTTTTTTTAAATAAATGTGTGATATGCGATACTTGGACTCTGTTACACTACATAGCTTTTCCATTAAATCTTTATTACTACTGACAACAACACGCTCGTGTTACATTTATCTATTAATTTGAACTTGTTTGTGATTTATTCTCAAAGGAAGCTTTTGGATTCTGATCTTCTATGGTTGGTATAATTATTCGCAATGTACATGTTTTAATGATGTTTTTCTTTTTTGTTTCAGGTAAGTGTCAAGATGGTTTCATTCATTTTACCAACATTTTTCAATCCAGCCATCATTTTGCTGCAACGGTGAGAAGAATATAAACTACTAAACGTTTTATATACAAGTATGCAGGTCTTCATCTGAGTTATCACAGTATTTTTCGAAAGTCTCTAAAACAATAGGAAAATAATGGTCTTGTTTTTTTTGTCAGCTCAATTTTTCTCCCCTCAAGAAGCCCCGAGGAAAAAACAAATTACCTCGGAGCCTATGTCATCTTTGAATATGCTGTGTGGAGGGTCTTTTAAGAAGAAGAATAAGTTCTGGGAAGGACGAAGGTATGAGGCGTGGGTAGGAATCTATGGGTTAATGTGTCCAAGAGACCGGACCTATGAATCCATCCCTCCCGTTGAGGTGGTTCGAAAGCGTCCGGCTAAAGAGGTTCATGTTAGGTCTTCCTCGACCAGTCTCTCCCGATCCGTAGACACCAAACCTCATGAACTCGGGCACCCCTGTTAGCGTAGCAAACCACTTGGGGTAACCTACGGCAGAAGTGTTGTTTATTCAATAATTATTTTCCCGCGGCGGCAGTCCCCATCCCCTCCCCTAATTATAATAAATTTATATTAGGTATTATGTCCTTTTTCTGCTGTACAGCGGTTATTTATTTATTTATTTAAACGCCATAGCATGGCTTTTACTTTGAAGTGAGTACATGATATTATAAGTATACAGTGGTACACAGGAGATTATCAATAATAACTAAGTAGAAATGAACATTTAACAAAGTAGCAAGTATTTAGGTAAAAAATTATAATAATTGTTACCCTTTGTGCTATGCATAAAAATCTTGTCTTAAACATTAGTTTAACAATTAAAAATAATAATTAGTAAAGGATACTATTATGTGTTACTAAACTACTTTACAATACAAAAAAAATATATATCAATGTTATAATAACAGAGAACATAAAATTTAGATAGGATTATTTAGAATAAAAAAGATGTACCTAAACAAAGGGGACTTGTCAAAAAGTTGTCAAAAGTATTTATAAGCACTAAATTATGAGCTGCAGTGGATGGATGAACATCCTTGTTGTATGATTTAATAATAATAATTTTTTATTTTTTTTATTATTTTTTTATTTATTTACATATGCATATATATTACAATACATTACAATGTGATACTTTGTCTGTCCAACTGGGCAGAATACCCGTTTCATGACAGCCAAATTGTATATTTAGTTCATAATATTCTTAACAAAGGAATGGTTTCGTTCAAGATATCACGGGAATTTGCTTCTGTTCAGACAACTTTTGAGAAAATTAAGAATTGTATATAATTAAGGGATGGTTTGTTTATGTCTTTAAAAGAATCGCAAAGATGTGATTTTTTTCAAGGTCAATTTGGAGTTTTGGATTTGTTTTCTTTAGTGAGATCACAAGTAGGAGATTCTTTCCAGGCCATTTAAGAGAACATTTTCAATTGCATAGTCAGAATTTACACATTTATAAAGCAATATTTGACATATGAATTCCCAATGTATTTATAACTATTTAATTTTAATAAAGTACTATAATTTTTAGAATTTCTTAAATAGTAGATATTACACAATTATAATCCAACTACATATATGACAAATGATTTTTCAAGCTCGTTTTGGAGAACATTAATTTATTTAGTTGTTTATTTATTTCTTTTATTTTACGCCCAGATGGCTTTTATATAAATAATAAGGCAGTACCTCCATCTTTTACATGAGAAAACAAATAGTTTAGATAAAGTTACGATGGGAATAAAAAGTATGTAAATTGAGGTTTGCAAAATTGCAACATTAACCGTGTCTTTTACTCCTATAAGTATGTTTCGATGTATCAAGCCGATGCGATGTATCGATGGTACCGACCTCCTGTACCTCTCTATGGAGTTGCAGGAGTTCGAAACTAATAATAATAATAATAGTTAATAATTGGCTAATTTATATAGCGCCGTTTTCGTGGAAAACCACCTCAAGGGCGCTGTACAAATAAATATATAAAAGAATTAATATTACTGGCTTAAAACTAAGATTTACAATTACAACTAGTGACTTACATCTAAGACTTATAGCTACTTATATTTGCGATTACTTCCTATTTAAACGCTATATATATCATAGGTACCCACTGCTAAGATGAGATCCATACAATACACCGACTTTTATCTCATTAACGCCGTCAAACCTTCCTGCTCCGTGTTTTACGCTTTTTATGCAGCTTTTTGCTCGCGTCTTTTAATTCCGCCAAGAATCCTCGCTTGAACTCGCCGCCCGTCACCCCGTCAGATGTGTACTAGAATAGCACTCCTGAGAAGGCTCCGATACATCGTGCCAGTATGATAATGGTAGGCTGTATGTATTGTGCAGGTATTGCTAGTGATTTCTAGCTGCTAGTTTGTTGCCAAGTTGGTCGGTCGGGCCAGTTAAGCTTTTGACGTGTTGTGAAAGGTTTTCGGCTCGCGGCGGGCGGGTCGTTTGATCTGTCAGTCCGCGGAATGGGCGAGCATGAATCAAAAGCCTACAGTAGGCTCGCGATATACAGGATTGGATGATGAAAAAATATCTCGGTAATTTCCCGGTTAATCCAAGTATATTTTTTTTATTGCATAATGTATATTATATAAGAGGCCTTCCATAGGGGGGAGTAGAGAAGTGGAGAAGTGTGACAAGAGGTAGGGGGGATCATCAGCTCTGTGACATCACATTTAAAAAAAATGAACTACTGTTTTGATTATTTTTAGATGTAAAATTGCAAAATATGTGATGTCACACTAGGGGGGAGGGGGTCTCACAAATGTGACGATGTGTGACAGAGACGGGGGGGGGGGGGTGAGGATCATGAAATTCGTGTGACATAATTTATGGATCGCCCCTAAGGTAGGTATCTGTCTTTGATCTCTCGGTCCGCGGAACAAGTGGATGTTGAAGATCACGGTCAGATGGATTTCTCGTACTGCATGATATTGGTAGGTTTACACATAATATGTAAAATTTCAAGACTTACTTAACTTAAATTCACATCTATTTTAAATTAGTCGAAAAAAGTTATGCCGTAGGTACCAATTACTCAGGAGATTGACATACCTTCTGCCCTTTGCTGATTAAACCAATAACACACTTAAATTACAAGATCTGTTTATAATATTATTTTTATTTTTTATTTATTGATTATTATGTTGACTATTTCATAATACTTCTTTGTTATGAATTCGAAATCTCACGTGGACAGTGAGACCTCCCTCTTGTTTTTAAGTTCAAGTGTAAGAAAGTTATTCAATCTCTGAATAAAACTGAAGATTTGTATAAAATCTGCACCCGCAACAGATACTCCTCTTTCTATGAATAGATCGTACCAGCTATAAACTGGTTCCATCATTCTCATGTATGTTTTTAATTTCAAGCATTTCTTTAATACCTAGTAAGCACAACTCGTTAACATGTTTTGCGATTTGGAAAAAAAAATACTACAATAACATGACTACGTAATTTTTAAAGACCAGACGGGTGATTCTGCGTTAACTAGATCGGCGTTAAATCGGTCACGTGTAACGTACATCATTAGAACTTCAATTTCTTTTCCATCAACACTCCTGTTATGTACGTTACATGCGACTCATTTAACATCGATTAGCCTGCATTAGGCTAACGCAAGAGACACAGAATAACCTAACTTGAGTATTTTTTCCCTTTAAACGACCATTTCGGTTGGTTCGGGTCATTTGGTTAAGACAAACCGTAAATCGGTACCGCGCGTTTTCATCACGCGACAAAATATCCTCCGACAAAAGGTTTTTTGAGTTAGGTTGGGTTAGGTTAGGTTGGATTAGGTTAGGTTAGGATATTTAGTCGGGGGATGTTTTGTCTGAAGGATATTTTGTTGCGGGATGAAAAGTCGCGGAATCCTGTAAATCGAGATACTGCTGTTCTTCATACTAGTTATAACCCGCCCGGTTTCTCTCCTCACCCCCGCCCACCCTGTGCTCTCCGGGTAGACTTATGCGAATATTAAATACATAAGATTCAGCCTATCATCCCGCCGTGGCCACTATAGCCAGGAGCCTAACAAGGCCTCAAACACGTTTCAATTGGACCCCGCATCGTTATTATATTTTAAATTGTTATGAATATCACCATTGTTTATTTAGTATTGTTCCTTTCGCGGCGTCGCGGGTTCCAACACTTGTAAAATATAATAAATAATAATAATTAGTACTAGATATCACCATTAAACATGATAAATGAAACTTCGGGGTTAGTTGTCAAGATAATATATGTATTTGTTAGTTGTTAGTTTGTGGTTCGGGGGTATTTTTGCGGATGTCAACGTGTCGCCAATACTTCGCCAACATGGCCTTATTGATCGATGCTAGCACACTTAGGTAAAGGTTTCTTAGCGAGATCCGCTAAATATATTTCATATCAAAACTTTACTCAAACAAACATTGAAGTTTAGTAATAAGGCAATGGTTGAAAACCATTTTTCGGAGTTAACCTGTGCCAAAAGTCTGTAAAACAGAATGTTCTATTTGATGAACTTTTGATTTATCTATATCTTTTAATCTTTTTCACTCTTGACAGTAAGTTGTTTCTAAAACGTTTCATAGCTTTCGCTTTCTGTCAATATTTATTGTTACGAAGTTTAATTTGTACAAGCCACTAGTAATAAATCGAAGTTACAAGTCTAAGTGATAAGATATAGGTTAAAAGTATAAATCTTTCTTAAAAGTTAAAAAGTGTTTCAATTTCAATTTTAATACAATAGAATTCCACCACGAATAACAGTACAATAAATAAACTCGTAAATCTTTCTCTTTACATAGTATAAAATGAAGTCGCTAACGCTGTATGTTCGCTTAGATCTTTTAAACTACGCAACGGATTTTCATGCGGTTTTCACCAATAGATAGAGTGATTCATAAGGAAGGTTTTTAGGTATATAATTTGTCAAGGTTTTGTGTTAATTGGTTGAAATACACAATATATCTGGCCAAGCGGCAACTGACAGCGGGCAGCGGGCATCGTGCAGCATGCTAACAAACGGGCGGTATGGATTTGATTTAATAGATACCGTTGGTTATAAAGGTTTCGTTAGCCACAGCAACGTGTGGCCGGGTCTGCTAATTATTGTATAAAATGTGAATATCTCGAACGATCCGATCATTATTATATACTTCCATTTTTTTAAGTTTTCCTTTTATATGTTCAATAAAATTATTATTCAATTTATAAAAAAAAGGTTAATTTGTAAACAAGTTCTGCTAATTCTGTAATTATTATAATACGTGACAGCAGTTTCGCCTTCAAGGGCCATCCGTAAATTACGTCACAAGAATTTTATGATTTTTGACCCCTCCCCCCCTTAAGGTGTGACGTAATTTATGGATGGCCCCTCAGAAGGCATTGTCAAACTACTTGAACTTGTTTATAAGGTTTTTTTATAAATTGAATACTAATATTATTGATTATATTGTAAAAGAAAAACGTGTACATAAATTTCCGTTTTATTAAGCCTACTAAAACAGCTAAATAGTTTCAAGTGATTTTAACTCTCGATTTTAAAAATCATGTATAGTTATTACGGCGATTTTCTTGTTTTATAAAGTGTCCTCATTTAACAAAAAAGGTGCTAATAATAATTATAATTTTTATAATAATGATTATTAGCAATTTTATTTTAACTTTTATTTTTATTTTTGATTCTTCTGTAAAGTTTACAACAAAGTACGTAAAATGTGATAATAGGTTAATGTGTGTGAATGTTCATAATTAATATTATCTAACGATTGATACGTTTTAAGATTTTCACGGCCAAAAGCATTTTCGTTATTTGTTTTTGGGGTGTTATGCCGTGTTGCGAGAAGGAGGTAGCGCAACACGGCATAACACCCCAAAAACAAATAACGAAAATATCTAACGATTGTCTTTAAATATTCATCAATCGTCATAGACCGCCTTATTTATACAAAGTAATATATTATTGCTTAGTTTATTAACGTTTTCGTTAAAAATAGCCCCGGGCTTTGATGTACGTCATAATGATTCATGTCCCCGTCATCGTAATGAGTCGGTCCACTAATTTTCACACTTTCAACAAGAATAACCGCATATTTATTGAAATTGACGATCTTTATGAAAATCGTACCGGGAAATTTATAGATCTGTTAATTTGTTTGGAATCGTTCGTTAAGTGGGCGATTTATATTTAAATTATCCGTCGTTAAATTGAGATACGTGAAAATATAATTCTTTAACGATATTTATTCAAACCTTTACATGCTAATTAATTTAACCGAAATTAAAGTAAATATTGCAATAATTGGATTGCACCCCGCCTTTTAAAATAATTTTTCATATGATAACTTCTGTTATTTCAAAAAAACCTAATTGATTACCGCGTTAAAACTCTTTATTAATCAAATAGTATGTGCTGCCCCTCCTCGACTACTTTAAACTGTTTAAAATATTGGTACTTATCTTCTTTTTTTAACATCAAATTAGATTTTTCGAAGCTATTTATTAATTTTTCTTCAATATTTGCAAATTCACTTGGCGGTGTCATTTTAATTAAGTAAAACCAATTACTTTTTATGCACCGCTTATTTAATCAAAATTAACAACATGTTTCGAAACCAATGGGTTCCTTCGTCGGGATAAAATTAAAATTAACAAAAATAACAAAAAAAGATTTAGAACTACCATGGAAACAAGTTGTTGGAACTACCATGTAACAAATTTTTGTGTATATAAACTCATCTTTTAACATAAAATAAGGTTTACCATCTTGAAAGTAAATAATATCGTTTAGTACGTTTTGTTGTGTCGATAATTAACTATATAGTTTATGATTGTGTTAGGTGCTTCTTCGTAGAGATATAATGGTAATTGATTGGTTATCCCCTTCCTTTCATACCTTGTATTTCCTATACACTATTATAATATTAATATGATTTATATGTATATTTATATTTATACTTCTATGATTTATATAGCGCCGTTTTTGTGAAAAATCACCTCAAGGGCGCTGTACAAACTTATAATACATTTCTTAATTAAAAAAAACTACAAGCTAGACAAACAATTAAAAAAAACTTATGGCTAAAAATTGCATACACCGGTTCATTGAGCACGTTGAGCACCGATACGAAAATATATGTACAATATTTTGACCAATGAACGCGATGCTGCCTAAAAATTTATGATAACAGGACCATACTTACCTGGGAGGTCGCTTAAAATTAACACTGTATATTGTCCATTTTAAGAAATTTAGAAAGAGTTCGCACGCAGAGGACATAATTGTGAACACATTTTATTTAATCCTGAAAAATATTTTAATATAAATATGTTATGTATTCTTTGATGATTGAATTTTGGAAAGTAACAGCAACGTTTAATGGTGGGTGGTGGAGTAGTACCTATCAGGATTTGATCTTCCTAAATGTGATTCGTCAAGAGACAGATTGATGTGTAAGGACTCGAGTAATTTTAATTCAGTAAGAAAAGTGTGATTAAGACATCATAGGCAATACAAGTAAGATACTCTTAGATAGGTTTATTTAAATTAAGGGTATGAGAGCCCAAAATGGTAGGTTTTTACTTTGGACCTAAACCCTGTTGGGCTTGTTGTGCGTCTTAATTCCGGAGGGAGTATATTCCAAGC
Source organism: Limnephilus rhombicus (assembly GCA_929108145.2). Taxonomy (NCBI): domain Eukaryota; kingdom Metazoa; phylum Arthropoda; class Insecta; order Trichoptera; family Limnephilidae; genus Limnephilus; species Limnephilus rhombicus. The sequence continues at coordinate 40,986,114 of OV815273.1, read as the reverse complement.
CTTAGGCCCAGATACTCCGAAAGCCAGATATTACCACCATACTCCAGCAAACACCATTTGGTTTCGGTTAGTTTTATAGTATTTAGTAATTCGTAAGCAGTTTCGAATGCAACAATTTAATAATATTTATGTACTCATGATAAAAATGACTGCTGGTTAGCTGAAAATAGTTGCAGTGACCTGGAATTTATTATACTAAATTCATGTTGTCAAACACTTCTTCTTTGTAGTTAGTTGATAGTGAACATTTTTCTATAAAGATTATGTCATATTTTGTTTGCTATCTGCTAGGTCTGTTGAAAACAACATATCATATTCAATTATCCACCATTCACTATCTTTATTTAATTAAGTGAATATCCAACCCTTGTTTTAATCAAGCCGAAAACACGTGTTTACTCCCCTGCCGGCATTCGAGTTATTTACCTTAATTTGCCTAGATAAACAGTGTTTATTAAACAACCCTTGCCGCCCGGGCTACAGCCAAAGCGAGCGTGCGCCGCTGCAATATAGCTTGTAATCTCTTAGTCAACAAAATTAAACGCAGCCAGCACTTGCACTAAATTGATTATGTAATACCTTCGTGTTAACGACACGGGCGTGTTTATGTCTGCTTAATAACATTATTTAACTGCATTCACACTTTCAACTTTGCCATAAGGAATAATAATAATATTTGGATGATTTGTATAGCGCCGTTTTTGTGAAATATCACCTCACGGGCGCTGTACAAATTTATAATATATTATTTCTACAATCTTACATCTAACTACAGACTAGACAAACCACAAAGTATAACAACTTATGGTGAAAAATTGCATCCACCGGTTCATCGATCACTGATACAAAACTGTATATATATACAATGCATTTACCAATGAACGCGATGTATATACATTTTACGATTTTCCTGCGACATACATATACATTATTTTATTTGTAGTTACAGGCAGAAAATATATAGGAACTTACTTATTTGGGAGGTCACTTGTACAAAAAGTTGACGGGAATATTGATGATTCAAGGGGAAAACATATTTTAACTAGCAGTTTTTTCAAGAACGTTATTATTTATTTATGCATCTAAAGCTACCTGCGTACAAATGTCATGTAACTAATGCTTTTATTTCCTCAATAGTCGCAATTTCGCTTTGTGGCGCCATTTTTAATTAAATCCCTTTTTATACGCAACTTATTTAATCAAAATTATCAACATATTTCGAAACCAATGGTTTCTTCGTCAGGAAAAAAATTAAAAATTATAAATAGGTGTATAGGTACAAAGTGATTTCTTTTCATTTAATATTTTAATTATTTAATATGAATTTTACATAATATATTACAATTTATACGTATTCACTCGACTACCATTCGTAATAGGCTTATGCCCGTATCATGGTAGTAGTATAAAGTAATGTACTTATTATAATAATACATTTTATCTAGAAACAAAAATAAAAATATTTTTTAAGATTAAAAAAAAAAAATAAACCTTAATAAAAATGAAGTAATGCTTTAAATTTTTGTTTATGGTGCTTAGATTTTTAGTTAATAGTAATTTTATAGATTTGTTAGGCACCCTACAGGTGATATTTAACAAAAAATGCGTTATTAAAATAGACATTTTTGTTTTTGTTTATTACTGCTGTTATTTTGTTATTCCACAATTCCATCTATGTAAGAATGTCATAAAATGGATATTTTTATAAACATTTGGTATTATTTTAATTAAAACATGCATCTTGATCGATAAAAATGTTGTACATACGTGTTTTTTTCTCTTCTGCTAACCACCGATATGCTTGTAGCGGCTTGTGACTGAAAATACTCAGAATATACGCATTTACCAGTCTAAATGTTCGCCAAAATAACTATGAAAATTAAATGAAATATGTAAAATACTAACAACGACTTTCAATAAAATTCAATGGCTTAACATTTCGCGTTTTAATTAATTGTTCGCCCATGTTTTTTAACTAACAAGGTAATAATATCGTGGTATCACTTATTGCCGCGCGTTTTTCAGTTTGCGTCCAATTACGTTTGGATAGAATCATTTAAAACGTCAATTTAGCGTCTCGAAACTAGACATTCTCGGATTAGGTATGCTCTTGGCTAATTGCGAACGAACCGATCACAATCTCTTCTCGTCTCGCTCGGCGTCGGCGTGAAAACGGATATTTATTTATGTCATTAATGCCTCAACACTGTATAAATCTGCACTTCTCGTGTCACTCTCAAACGGCTGCGAAATCAATTGGATCGAGCCGGTAGCCGAGTTAATTGCCCGCTTAATTATACCTCTCGAACGGTCTCGTTCTGAGCGCTAACCAGCTTCTGATCGCTGGCTTGGCACTGGTTTCACCACGAGAAATATTGTCCGTACAGCGTGCGGGACGATCTTATCTCCACACCAGTAATTTACAATAGTCGATATTTAATTCTTACGCCGGTAAAAGTAATTAAATCGAACAGTAGAGTTTAATTTAGTTTGGTTTTGTATCACGCCTTTGATGTTTGGAGCAAGGCGCAACGGATAGTTCGTAGAATTCCCTGTATCATTTCGACACTGACAATAATCCGAACAACGTATAAAATTTCGATTTCTAATATTTTGTTAAATTTATATTTATCGGTATAATATTTTATCTGTATCATATTTTTCATAAGATCGAATATTTTTCGAAATCATAATTCGTAAATAAATCATAATCATTTTTCGGAATAGAAATAATGGTCTCTTATTTTCAAGGCCGACTATCAACCCTTCCTTTTGTCTGAATCGTAAATTCAACTGTGTTGTATAGATTGTAGATGTTGTCGAACGTTATGGTGTTTCACAATTTTTGCCACAAATTGGCTTCATTATTATAATATCAGAAGCTCCGCAAGTAGTTAAATTTTGCTAATTTGCATCTTTGTCACGCTGTTCCGAATTAGATTGGCTTTATGTTATTTTCACAAATAGTGTCCCATTTAAATATAACCATAATAGTAACAGATATGGGACCGAATCTTTTTCTACATTTTCGGTTTCATATTTTTCGATTCAGAATGGTTCTGAACGATTAAGTAATGAACATTGTTTATGGATATTTATATAGAAGTACTTCAGTTATACGCGTCACAATTCGAGTAGGGTAAAAAATCGCTATTTTGTGGCCTGTTATGTTCGTGTGTGTCTGCAACCCTTCAACAATAAAACTTTCCCTCTAGTTTAAAATCCCTAAAATCAATACGCGACGTTATTGTGTTGGTAAACTTTTTTATTTACCAGCAACTTTATTGCTCCCCGCCGTGCACAATCACGCCTCCGTATTAAATCAAATATTTCGCTTCTATTCGCCGATCGACTTGGGGCCCGGAATAAAAACGTTGCTATCTAGCACATAGCTATATTTAATTTAGGTTTGTTTTGTTTCACCCCTTTTTTGCGTTGGTTGCTTTGTTGGATCGGTGGGTGGTGTATGTTGGGTGCCCCATTGTCGATGGTAAACATTGGTCGTGTGGCGGACACGTTTTGCCAACACAATGGGAAGAGCCCGGATTTGAATTAAGCTCCGCATTGTCACCGGGCGCTGGTCCATGTGAAGATGGCGAACTCCCAAATAGTTAATTAACCAGGGGCGTAGTGCGCACATCAAATAGTGCAAAATTTAAGTGAATTCCCCTAGGCGTTTGCGTGAGAAAGCCGTGTATCTACAAGCGTTTTTAGAATTAGGAGATTCGAAAATAATGCATTTTTTATGCAGTGTATAGGTTTTAGAAAGGGAAGATGGTTTGGTTATGTCGAGAGGATGAACCGAAGAAGTCGTGAAAGGAGGGGCGATTCCGATTCTACAAGGATAAGGAATCGTCCTTAATCTTATAATGAACGACTTTTCGTTAACTGCGATTCCAGTTCTCACGAAAAGTTCGTTAATTTTAAGACTCCGTAATAAGGGTTCAAAAAGAAGAAGAAAATTACCAGAGACATTTGAAAAGGTTATTCCTTATCCTTGGGTGAAACCGGAATTGCCCCCCCCCCCCCCCCCCTGGAAGACTGATACTATGAAGTGAATCAAATAATTGAGACTTTATGATAAACACGGGAATAACAAGAGTACATTTTAAAGAAATTATTTGATAGCTTAGTAATGACATAGCCTAAAGGTTACGTTTCACAAAATGACGCTTTATACCTATTTAGCCAAATATTATTCGAATGTATGAATGTGCGTGAAACAATGAGTATGTGCCAAAAAAGAGTTTGACTCATTATCGCAAAACTCATTCGTAACTTTTCACATTTTGCAACTTTTAAATCCAATTAATTAAAAATTGTCTTCAACCTAACCTATTGTAATCTATTTAGAGTATTTGGTCCATTTTTTATTTCATATCTTTTAATGGCTTTGCAAAGGAGTGACGAAGTGTCAATTTGTTGAGTTGTCCACCATATTCAACATAGTGAGAATTGATAAAAGCTCTAACTGGTCAAATAATACGAATTTGAAAGCATTTCACGCGAGGTCCTTGCGATTAGGTAGGTACAGCAGTACTTGGTTGGGTTCGTCCTTCGATTAATGTATTCACGTCCTGGTCCGGAGGCCACCCTACCAAACCCTCCCAGCTTCCCTCAATCCCTTTAATAGATTTTAATCCCCGCTGTGTCCTCCAGGGAACTTTGATGTAGCAGTTTGATTTATTTCATTTGCCAAGGGAAACTGAATTATTCCACGATCTGTAATGGACGCCATTATTGCTGGATCCTTACAAATTAAATCTTTTTATCATGAAGAATGTTTTTTTTAGTAGGTACTACTATTTTTTTTCTAACACTCTCTCTTGTCAACATAAATATAACGGTTTTTTTTTTAAATTTACTAAATATGTATTTCTATCTAACCTCCATAACTTGTGATTCAAATGAAATTGTGAGATGAAAATATTTGCGTTGGTCTAAAAATTCCAATCGGAAATGCCATAGGACACGCCAAGTGGTTTGGTAAGTTAGGTGCCCGGGTTCATAGGGTTAGGTTTGTCTAGGTCTTGGCGGCGAATGCGTTTGGCCACCTACTGCGTGGCGGGCCGGATCGGGAGAGAATGTTTGACGGAGACCTAAACTAGACCTCTCCAGCTAGACTCTCTCGGTCCACCGCCTTGCACCGCAGTGGGAGGAATGGATTCATACGTCCGTCACACCTGGACACATTGACCCCCGATTCCTACCCACCCTTCACACCTTTTCCTTCTCAGAACTTTCTCCGAAAAGATCCTCCACACAGCATCCCCAAAGATGACATAGGCCTTGAAGGATTTTTTTTGCCTCAAGGTATGGAGCTAATGTAAAAAAAACGAAATATCAAATTTCTAATTTTTGTCAAGTTGTTGGAAGTACGAGTAGATGGATTCCTAAATAGTTTCTAATATTTATCTCCTTAATTCTTAACTTTCGCCGTTCTACATCAATAATACAATAAACCAATAGATTTTCTATTTTACTGCCAAGTGCTTGATTTGATGTGTTAAAAATGCTTTTGGTTTGTTAGTGCTGTGTCTTTATTTCGTTAAAGTAGCAGAGATATGGTATTATTACAGGTATGGTAATAATATTACAATATTCCGTGGTCACTTATCCCCGCTGATACATAAAATAACCACTTTACCCCGACCGGGACTCGCGGATCGCGGGTTCATTTACAAGAAAACGCAATAAAGATTTAAATTTTATCTGTAAATAACAAGAAAACAAGACAAATAATTTGTCTCAAATATTTACAGAACGATTCTTTATCGGCAATTGACCGTAACGCTACACTGCAGCGACACTAATTTACGACCGAATATTAGTAAATTCAACATAAAATGGCACAAAACTCATTATTTGTTTTATTATAAGTATAAAAATACTTTACGTTTGCCTAACAAATAACGGGTAGATAATTTTTTTTTTATTGTGTACATTTTGTTGGTTTTAAAATTGTTGGATGTTGGATAACGGTTTTTTTTTTTAAATTTATAAATGACTAATAAATAACCTGTCGTTTTTAAACACCAATTTATTTATTGAACTTTTTATTGTACCGATTGTACATATTCATGAAAAGAGTCAACCTATGATATGTATGTGTATTCTGTTAATAGAACCGCAGACTGTGATAAATCGTGTATGTTAATTTTAACATTTTAGATTTATGTAAGTAAATTGAACATGGGAAATAATAATTGGCTTTTATATCTGGTTTTGCAATGGCCGGGTGTCGGCAGTTGAGAAAAATCATCTGTGAGAATTGAACCCGATTAAACTGTAATCTGTGTAGATTTAGCAGCTTCTGTGAGTACATGTCTCGAGTGGAATGTTGGGATTAATTGCCGCAGTGGAAATATATTGATCTCATTTGAATAAGTAACACTTTGCCCTACGAAAGCGGATAACTAAGGATTTTTTCGACGGCGAAAACAAATAGTTAAGGTGCACCACACTAAGTAATGCAAATAATGTGATTTTGGTTAGATCGCTTGGAAATATTTTTTAGGTTTTTTTTAATATGAATACCGCACAAGAGTCAATACCGCACAAGAGTCCCAACTGCTCCCGTCTGAAGCCAGTGAGACTATGGCATCCCCAATTGGGGTATGTTGTGAGGCTGAAGGTAGTGGGGAGGGGAAGATCGGAAAGAGGAAGGTGGGGAAGTACCTGGCTATTCAGATCTGGTCACCAAACACTTCTAAAGCCATTTCAAGCAACGTTTCAATTCTGAATGTTGGTCTTACACCAGGGCGATACTGAGAATATCTTCCACTCTGAAACGTGTCGCAAATATAATATATATATAGATATATATATATAATTTTAAATGAATAACTTGTGAAATAACACAAATCGATCAAATAAAATTTATTTGCCACGCCGAGATTCGATCCCGCGACCTTTGGTGTGCGAGTCAAGAGCCTTACCGCTGCACTACGCCGGCCGTCTTGTTTTAATTAAGGCCCGGTAGTAAGCGTTCGAAAAGAAGAAGGGGAGATATGTAAACACGAATGTTAGAGGAAGCGCGTTAATATTTAAAATGATAATATTTAAGCTAAAATTGTGAAAATGTTTAATACAACACGAATCGTTTAAAATAGAGTAAAAATCTCGTGCGAAATGTCTTAAATAGCATTTAAATAAACACTGTAAATTTTTTCATACAAAAAACTATTTATCGTTTCCGGGTGGCAAATGTACAGATATTGTCTTCAAAAATAACATTTATTTCTTTAGAAACTTAAAAACTTAGTGTTCAATAGAAATATGTTATAAAACGGTGGAAATTCGGAATGCCGCGGCTTTAATACCGCGAGTAGAACGCATGTTTGCCTTTGAAATAATATTTTTTGACCGGTCAGTGCTTGAGTTGGCATCGCATTTGGGTCCCACCCAGGCGTTCCGTGTTCGATTCCTCGGCTGGCTAAGTCCTCCATCATTAATCAAGCAACTTTCTGTGGTGGTAGTAGGAGATTTTCAAATATTGTCGTAACAAATATTGTTCGTATTGTAACACGGAAAAGTTTGTCTTTCTATTAAAAAAAAAAAAAAAATTGTGTTTTTTATAAGCCCTGAAAAATAAAGTATAGCTGCTTTAAAGTTCAAAATCTCTTACTTACTCAAAATGGGCAGCTGGTGTTAAACGGGAATATAAAACTTATCGCCATATAGATAAGGAGTGTTATTGTTAGCGACCTGACTCCGAATTTAACACGACGTGGTGCATCACCTTAATTAACTTTCAGTAAATTTTCGTCTCGTTTTAATTTGGTCAAGATTACGTGACCGCGTCCAAAAGTAACAAGTGACAAAAACTTGGTCCGCTACATTAAATTAATTAAACCATAATTAAAAGTCAACGACATAACCCGTATGTTATTAACATACAACGGGAATGTAAATTTAAGGTGCATTGTTTTTCAACAAAACTTCAAAGTCTTTCTTGTTTCCAAATTAATAACATTAAAGTCTCCCAGCGGAATTTTAAATGGCCAATAATTAAATCATTCACAAATTGATTGGAATAATGACAATGCTTGAGATTGCGAGAGGTGTCTAATATGGACAATTAATAAGCAATTTAATATTGAAACATACGTTTTATTTAAATATTTAGTATTCTACATAATATGATATCTCCCGCCGATAGTGAATACCTGAGTCCGACAAAGCATATTATTGTAATAAAATAATCAAATAAAATATACGTTTCTTTATAAAATGTTTTGGGAACGCCAGTCGGACTCTGGCAACTACGCTGGCCATTTGCGAACGGGTGTTTCTTTCAGCATTCTCCCAATAAAGAGGAGATTTACAACTCCCGGAGCATTACTTGTCTTTCAATAAATCCGAGTTATCATTTTTATGTTTATTTTATGCGTGTCTTAATACCCTCGGTTTCCACGGCCACTCCGGCCAGGCCAGGTGAGCGGCCCACAACCCGCATGGACTCAATCTGCTCGTAAATTTATCTCACTACCGAACGCCTCAGAACTCGGACATTGTTTACTTGTTATTACGTACGCTCGTTAAATAAAGACTACTTCTTGAATTGTCTCTGTACATAGTACATACAATGTTATTGTGGGAGTTCTATGGCCCTGCCGCTTAGAGATCCCTTGTAACCTCTCTTTCTGTAACGTGCGTCGTTTATGAGAAAGAAGGCGAGGTTACAACGCAGATATCAGTTGTGTCGTTGTATGCATTTATGAACCGTAAAAAGTAACACGTTAAAGCATACTATCATAAAAAATTTAGTACACATGAATCCTTCAGCATTCTCTCAATAAAAATCAGTCGCCAAGAAAATAAAATCTTTTTACCTGCTATTATCTTAAGAGTGTTGAATATTATTGCAAGTAATTTATTGGGTGTTCGTTGTTAAAAGCTATAAACACAAAAATAACTCGACATTGTCTGGGTTCCCTATAGATGTTGTGGGCGATACTTCAGCTCGACTACCAAGAAAGGTATCGTGATCAAATTTGTCAGGTTATAAAATAGACCTAGGTTGATATTTCCATGTTCACTTTATGCATAAATCAATCAGGCAGTTATAATCGCTGTGCAAACTTGTATGTATGATTCTGTATGTTGGTATATTCAAACAACTCATCTTCTCAATTGCAAAACCCACAGTATTATTATTTATTTTATGAATCGCGGTTCACGGATGGTTGATTTAATCGCTTCACGATCAATTATATCGCCCATCTTGTTTCCCGCGTGTTTAATTAATGCAATCTGTAAGGTGCTGATAATTTATGGCGTGTTTGTTATTGACTGCTTGGCGCTTACCAATCGACGTAACTCCACACGCTCAGAGTGACCCGCGGTGACACAGCCATTCCACATTCCACTCCATCTCTTCACCGGTTCCATCTCTTTTCTGGTTCCATCTCTTCACCGGTTCTCTTTACTCGGTGTAATCACGAATTTTAATGAAAACCGGCCACGATAAGTCATTCATCATAAGATTAACTACGCTTCCAAGTAACTGTAGGTGATTATTTTCAACCTGTAACTCGGATAGTAGTTATTAATCAAAACGAAGATAGAAACAAATAAATTTAAATTTATTATTTCAGAAGAATAGAAGCAATGGCAGCAATCTTCACCTGAATTTTGTAAATATAATTTTATTTTAGTAAAGCCTCGATGACACATGGTGAGTTACAAACTACTATCTAAAAGCGGGTAGTCCACTCGCTCAGAAGCGTAGGAAACTGAGGCCGCTGCTAGCGCCAGTAACAATAATAACGACGACTGCGTGAACTAATTCTTCAATGTTTGACAGTTGAAATCAGCTGTTTATCGGAAGCCATGTTGGAAACATAAATAAACCAATCACGAGCAAGCGTGTAGGCGAGTAAAGTTGACGACCTTTCAACTTTTTTTCGTAGATTGTCAACAATCTGCTAGTTGCTGCTAGTTAGCAAGTGACACGATGACACTGGGCGAGTTTACTAACAGATGGTGAATTTCCCAGATAGTAGCTTGTAAACTAGCCCTGTGTCATCGACGCTTAAGTTTAAAGTCTGAGGAGGTGAGAACGGTGTGCAATATGTGTAATTGTGAATGATGAATACTTGGAGCAGGAGGAGTTTGTTTATTTGGAAAGCATGTTTACGAGTGATGGAAAGGCTGATAGAGATATTGAAATAAGGGTAAATGAGTTCCTGATTGCCATTAGCGCTAACAAAAAATGTTCAAAAATATCCAAAGAAGCGAATATGAAGCAAATGTGAATGGTAGAAAAAGTCGGGGATGCCCGAGGAAGACATGGCACGATGGAGTGAATATAGATACTTGAGTCGGACCATGTCAAGAGTAAGAAAAATTGAAGAATATGTATGGGAATGTTAATGAGGCAAAGAGTGTGTGACAATACCGAATTGTTTGGCGGTACGGCCTCTCTGCCTACCCCTGCGGGGAAACTGCGTGATATTACCTACTTATTAGTTAAGTTTTATTCTATTGAAGTAACTATTGTTAATGATGGAATCATTTTTGCATCCAAAGTCTTCTTTATAAAAATCGTTGCGGTAAACAGCTGTTTGGACATAGTTGACATCGCTTACAACCCATCGGACGCACAAGCTTGTTTTCAAGACAATTTAACGTTGCTAGAGGTAAATTTGATGTAGGAGGCGTACCTAACTTATTAAAACCCTTTATTTAATCCTCTTACGAAATAGCCTATTCACATCCGAATTACAGTTGGCTGATGTCGACTGTCGACCAGGGGAGTGTGTCTTATTAGGTAGGTATTGATCTCCTTGAGCAGGTACCTGGCTAAAAAGATTTGACAGTTGTTGTTGTTGCCCGTGTAACTTAATATCTCTGAGAGCTGAATACGCTTGCGTAATTATTTCTAGTGACATCAATACTGTAATACACGTGTTTTGTTGGTGTCTCGTTAGTGGGAATTTGAATTGAAAAAGATATTATTTAGGTACAGTAAACCAACATAACAACCTACTGCACGGAAAACATTTTCAATATTTAGGTTTTAAATAGGATCGTTTATTTGAAAAAACACGTCCATCTGAATATACTTTTTGGGTTAATTCTTTACGCCTTCACTCTGGAATTCCTTGTTTCAGTGCCTTTGTTCTGTTTTCTAGTTATTGACTTTTAATCAAAGAACAAAAAAATTATGGTTTTATAATAAATGTGAAGTAAAAATGTCCTGTACTAAGTCCTAATCCAATTAGCGCCATTTATGTGTTTGACATTTGAAAGTTCGAAGGGGTACGTTGAGAGGTCGTACCGCCAAACCATCTCTGTCTTGGCACACACTCCTTGCTTCATTCATATATATACATGCCTCATACATACCCTTCGATTATTCTGACTCTTGACTTTGCCCGACTCAAGTACATATTTAGTTCACTTGATCGTGACATGCCTTTCTCCTATCATACACATTCGCGTCATATATTCTCCTTACACTCCTTTTTTCGTTCATCACGCATACATCAGCCTTGCATTCATTGCATATTTCCACATTTCTCACACGAACATACATGGTTTTACAACACATTAGCCTCAGGGATCTCATTTTTACAGCATTCAGTCTACTTTCATCCTTTCTCTACCAGTTCCATGCTCCAATTCTGTACCTGTGGGCAAGTCGTGTTTTTCAATCAGATTTGTACAATCTACCACCTATTTGGCGGTGTAACTGTACCAAGGAGTCCGTTTTATTGATACCTCTACACGCCAATTTCCAGTGTCATTTGGCCAAGAAGCAGCTAACCGATCTGCTTGTCCCAGCCAGCGTCGTGTGCATAGTAAATTGATCGTTTCGTGACCGCGTTCACGGCCTGTCGGGTTCCAATACTACGGACCAGCTATAACTCTCTCGCCAGGCGAAGACGAAAGCTTGCGGCTCACACACCGCGGCTTGCATCGCAAAACACATCTCAATTCAACACAGTCACTCTTCAAAAATGGTCACATGATGTAGGTTTAATAATCAATGCTAAAAAAACAAAGCTTATGCACATCAGATCCCCTCATGCCAACATCACCATAACTCCTAAAATTGTTTCTCATGATTTTAATTGCATCCATAATTCTGTGATACAACCATGCTCATGTAAAAATATTGAACTAGTCTCTAAATACGTATATCTAGGCTTAACAATTGATTGTAATTTTAAATGGGATATACATATACAAAAAGTTTGCACACGGCTTAGAGCTATAGTGAGCAAACTTTATAGACTGAAGTTTTTTGTTCCACTAAATACTCTTAGATTAGTATATCTGTCATTGGCGGAATCCCTAATAAGATATGGAATAACCACATGGGGACATTCAACAAAAACAAATCTTCTTTCAGTGCAAAATGTACAATATTCTTTGGTAAAATTATTATTAAAGAAAACTGAATACGAACGAAGACATGATATACCATAATCATTATTATACAACTCTGTAAATGTATTATCTGTTCGTGCTATATTGTGGCTTAAAATTGCGAGTCAGCATACATTTAAATCTGAATATAATAAACTAGTGGTTCATGTTCATAATACAAGACTAACTGCAAACGATGGACTTATAATTCCCAGATACCTAAATAAATACGGTCAAAGAACTCTAGAATACCTTGTTCCAATAATTTACAACATGTTACCCAACGCAATAAAAAGCTGTGAATTGAGTTTCAGAAGGAAATGTGCGCTAAAAAAATGGTTAAGTGAAAGAACTTTTTTGTACTAATTTCTGTTATTTTCCGCTTTTCGTTTTAATGTTTTTTCCATTATTATTTTCTCTTGTCTTTTCTTTCATTTCTTTCATTTTCTCTGTTCTGTATTTCTTATAAATTTTATTAACAATTTTTTTTTCATGTACCTGTATATTTTATGTACCTGTCTCTTCGACTTGGTCGAAGACCTGTCTCAATTTTAAAAAAAGTAGTTGTCAAAAGAACCCGTTGACAAACTGATATCAATCAGTTTAACGGGACTTAATTTAAAAATGTAAAAAAACTGTAAATAAATAATAAAGGAATTTTATTAATAAAAAAAAAAAATAAAAAATATGGTTAATTTTTTATTCTTTAATGCCGTCGGCGGTCTTCTTCTATCAATTGTTGGAAGTCGACCCCTACGATCTATTAACATCTCATTCATTCAGAAAATTTCACAATGCTCAATGTAGGTACCAATGGCGAGCAAAAGCCGACAAGCTGTGCCACTACCCTCAGAAAACAAACCGTGTTATTATAGAAAATACGAAAAAGTTCTGACCTAAGTGTACACCTGTTAATTCAGTTTGCCACAACCACTACGGTCTGTGGCTACAGCAAAAACTGGCAATTTTTTTTAAAAAAAGTCCTAACAGATTTCGTAAGTAAGATTTTCACAATTTTTTTAATTAAGATTTATTTATTATTTCCAAACTCAATAGCTCATGATGGAAATGATGTAAACTGAAAGTATTTTAATTAAAGTTAATCTTGCTGTGTAATTTTTATTACCTACTCTTTGCTCTACAGCTATCAGTCTAAAAAGTCCCAACAGTCACTGGGACTATGGCATCCCCAATTGGCGTATATTGTGAAGTAAGGGGGTAAGGTAAGGTAAGTCAATAAATCTGGTTTCTATCGAATAAGTCCCAAAATCTCACGATGGGAAAGTATCGGGTGTTGTTTTGCAATTCTGTTTAGGGCTCCGGTCTGGGTCCTCGCTCGCAAATCATTCTCTGTCTATTGGCTATTTTAGCACCAAACGCTCGTAAATTATCCACAGTATGTTCTCTCTCATAACTCTGCCTCTCTGGGGACTCAAGTTCAAGTCTTGTGATGCACGATGCATATTTTATCCCGGCACCCGAGATTGAGACTGTCGCTGGGGATGTTTCCGTATTCCCCCGGTGCAAAGCTTAGGTGCATACACGATTCACAACTCTAGGGAATTTTGACCTTTTTTGGAGAAAGACGAGTCAAAGATTTCCACAATCTTCCGTTGAATGGCATTCGTTATTTGATTTACTTTCGTTTTCCATGGATATGTAGTACTTAACATTTATTTCTATGTACAAAATTCTAATATTTCTAATGTATATTATAGCATCATTTTGTGAAATATATCTTCAAAAAAACCAACAGTGATGAGGGTAGCAAAGGTAAAGTCATGCAATGTGTTTTGAATATAATGTCCTCCACGTGCAAGGTCGTATCTTCCCCAAGCATAAACTTTCTAATAAAGTGTGTTTTATCGGAAGTGCCCTGCAGGTAAGTATGTTTCTGTATCTATTTGTAAATAATAAAATTAGATAGAACCTAAGATTCATAATAAATTGTAAAGCGCCCTTGAGGTGATTTTTCACAAAAACGGCGCTCTACAAATTATCCAATTATTATTATTATTATTAATGCACTAGCTTTTCTTAAAAGTATAGCTAACATTATCTAAATAATACTTAACCAAAGCTATAAAGTAGCTAAAAACTGTAGCTAAATTTACCTTTAGAATACCTGACCCACTCTACTTAAATTAATACAAAAAATGTGTTATTTCCATTATGACTAAATAAAGAGCAATCGCGTTGATCTTTTGTATACTTGGAATGGATCGAAATGTTATGTTAGTATTTAAAAAAATATTCAGATTTTTGTCAAGTTTAATACAAAATTATGGTTCTAAAACTAAATTATGATAGCTAAATCGAGCTTGCTACATGGCATCTGCCACACCTTTACGAAACGACAAGTTATACCTACCACTCGAACGGATACATTAGTATAAAAACTTCACATTGTCAAGTTGTACCTACTCAAAAAATCGCATTTGTATAAATATTATGTTCCACACGTCCTGTCCAATAAATCGACGGTTTATGACTTGAATTTTTAATCCAGCAGTATCTCTCTGTTGTAAGCGGATTAAATTTCAACATTTTCAACCGGTCGATCCCGAGGGGCGTCAGTTACGTCACTTACGTCTCGTTGTATTCCCATTTCATTACGGCCCATCCACGGAATGGAGATGTTGGTTTTTCTATTCTCACTCGTTTCTTGTTTCATGGTGACGCTGTTACTTTTCTTGTTGCCTCTTTGATTGATGGGCGCTTTACTTCCGTTATTACGGATGACAGGTCTGAATAAAGAACTGAGATTTACCGAGAGGTTTCAATTATATCTCTTCTCCACGATAAATGGATAAAATCCCATATTAAAAATTGAATTTTTATGAAACAAATAATGTTTTATATCAGTGATAAATTATTACGTGTCACCCCTTTCAGTTTTTATTAACAGTGTAATATTATTATCAATGAAAAGATTCTTTTCACTTTTTTGTTGAATGTTGTCATTATAATTTAAATCCAGGTATGCTGTTCCAACAGCCAACACGAGATGGTCGTGCGCATTTTATTGGTGCTCTATATTGAACAGGAGCCGAGGTCTAATTTGATACGGGCTCCTGTTAGTTTTTTTTTCTCTGATCGGAGGACAAGTCATCACCATTCATCATCAGCCTCGGATCACCTTCCTTGCCGGCACGCTCCTTACGAGATAATCAATTACAGCGCTCAACATCATCACGCTCGCCCGAGCTTTGTCCGGAATCATCAAGTCACTGTTCAGTTTTACTGGCACCGCGTCAGCAATTCGATGTTTCAGAAATCCTAATCCTAGAAATCCTCCATCATTTTTGACGGGTGCTCGTGTCTTGTCAAGGTTTGATATATTATGAATAGCTCTATTCTGTAATAATATCGTGGTTTCGCTGAGTACAGGGTTAACGACGACTGTCTCGTTGAATAAAGTTAATTTTGTTACTATTTTGTATCTACGTCTTTAATAGGAGACAAGTTTTTATTAATCGTCAGATTTAGATGTTTTACTATTATACCTGTATATAATATGTATATGTATATCTGTTTCGGTTAATTTATTTATTTACATTTTATGTGACACATGATATCGCACAAGATTCCTAACTGTTGACTCTGACGACCTCCGTAGTCCAGTGGGTAAGACTCTTGACTCACAATCCGGAGGTCGCGGGTTCGAACCCGGCATGCGCAAATAAATTTTATTTGATTAATTTGTATTATTTCACAATTAATTCATTTAAAATAATATTTAGACCCTCCACACAGCATCCCAGATGACATAGGCCCTGAGAGAAATTATTTTCCTCAGGGCCTCCTGTGTGGAGTTAATGTAAAAAAAAAAAATATATATAGTATATTTGCGGCATGTTCCAGAGTGGAAGATACTATCAGTATCGCCCTGGTGTAAGACCACCATTCAGAAATGAAATGTTGCTTGAAAATGGCTTTAGCCGTGTTTGGTGACCAGATCTGAATAGCCAGGTACTTCCCAACCTTCCTCTTCCCCACCTCCTTCCCCTCCCCACTACCTTCAGCCTCACAACATACCCCAATTGGGGATGCCATAGTCTCACTGGATCCAGACGGGAGCAGTTGAGATTCTTGTGCGGTATTCACTGTAAAAAACTGTGGGTCGTTTGCATCCCAATATTAGGAGTGTTCAAAATTAATGGGTGAATTATTTGGATAAAGGGATAAGAAGAGGTTGGAATGAACAAGCAAAGTTTCGTTTTTGATTGGTGGTTGCGCTCTCTAATAGTGGTAAGTATCTTATTATTTATTATCTTCATTACTAGCGCAGATCCATTAAAAATCACTGAATAGTATGTTCGTAAATAGCGCTT
The DNA here is from genome assembly GCA_929108145.2 of Limnephilus rhombicus. Taxonomy (NCBI): domain Eukaryota; kingdom Metazoa; phylum Arthropoda; class Insecta; order Trichoptera; family Limnephilidae; genus Limnephilus; species Limnephilus rhombicus. The sequence goes on along the minus strand of OV815273.1, from coordinate 40,969,402 downwards.
TTTTGAAAATGGAAAAGTCGCGGACCCTTGAAAAATCACTAAATCTGACTTTACTTATCAAGATCAACCATACGAATTTAATCAAAAGAAATACACATCTCAATCATGGAATTAAAATAATTTTCTGGTAAAAAAATATTATTGTAGGAAGGTGGATATATACATTTTTTTACATGAATACCGCACAAGAGTCCTAACTGCTCCCGTCTGGAGCCAGTGAGACTATTGCATCCCCAATTGGGGTATGTTTTGAGGCTAAAGGTATGGGGAGGGAAGGAGATAGGGAAGAGGAAGGTGGGGAAGTACCTGGCTATTCAGATCTGGTCACCAAACACGGCTAAAGCCATTTCAGGCAACGTTTCAATTCTGAATGGTGGTCTTACACCAGGGCGATTCTGGGAGTATCTTCCACTCAAACTTACTCAATACGTAATCGCTTGTCAGAATTTTTGACACGATCAGTTCCAATACTTATAATGAAGCTTACATTTAAAACAAATCCGAGTTTATTGAACCAGAGTTGCAATCACTTACAGTACAGACAGACCCACATCCGAAATTAGTACATAATACGTTTGATAATTCAACATTGAATTGATTAGTGAAACGCTTTTTTCAATCGTGAAGAACACACAACTCTATCACATTCACGATGATAGTAAATAAGTCCAGAAACTTTAACTTATTGTGTACATTCAGATATCGAAAACCCTTTTCATTATATTATGATTTCACCGTCAATAATGTATCCGGGAGTCCGGGTGTAGTCGAGCGGTCGTGAGGATGGCTGGCCGGTGTCGAGAGCCGACAATCTGACTCTGACCCGGACCAAAACAATGCCACGCCGTATCTGGTTCACTTCGGACCAGCGGCCAACAGAAGCCGGGGGCAATTTAACGCCTGTTTGTCAAACGATAACAATAAATCCAGCTCATTTTACGCGTGGGACCACTCCGAACCCTTTCACAAATAATTAGAAACATGAATACTCCGCGGCCTCCACGAGAACTTAAACTTAATAATTTCAGAGAAATTTAATTTTGATGTAAAATATACGTGAAAGTAGCTGAAATCCCCGGCGCTGTCCGAGCTTTACACAGAGTTTTTCGAAATCAGGCATAGACAGGAATTTTCCTCTTATTTTGAACGTCAAGTGTGCAAACATTGGTCAAGAAGTTAATGTCAACATTCTGTTTGGATTTGTATAAAAAAACAAATCGAAATGTGGAAGTTCACACCAATCTGCACATAATGATTATTATTGTATCAAATGATGTAGTAGAATGGTAGAAAAGGTCGGGGACGCCCGAGGAAGACTTGAGTCGGGCCCTGTCAATAGTCAGAATAATAATGATAATAATATTTGGATAATTTGTATAGCGCCGTTTTTGTCAAAAATCACCTCGGGGGCGCTGTACAAATTTGTACCTGGGGAAACGGCGGAATGTTAGTTAGCTAGTCTGCATTACCGTTTTTGGGAAAAATCATCAAAAAGGGCGCTTCGCAATGAATAAACTACAGTGGAAACCTTACCCCACATAGTCGTAGTCATACCTATAGAAAACCTGTAATCTTTTTCTAGTTTCCATCTACCAACTCATCGATCAATTGGTTGGCAATTATTTATGCAAAACGGTTGATTAATGAGTGCGATATTGTATGCAGAATACAATATGAAACATTATTACATTATTCATGGTATGCACAGATAGATTATCTACAATCTACATGCTAACAACCTAGCTCGTAATTTAGAATAATAAAGCTGTAAAAAGAATCATTAGCTAGGTGCAAGCAAATCATTTTAAATACGACACGTTTGAATGTACATATTAAAATTGTGCTTGTACTATTGTATCGCCCGTTGTAAAATTATGCTTTTGCTTTCCCAAACACGTTTATTAAAGAACGTATTATATATTATTATTAAAATACATGCCAGGATTAAATAATGGCTTTTCCATTATCGTTTGTTCCCAATTATGTCCTCTGCGTGCAAACTTTAAATTTCTAAAAAAATTTAATTTCAACAATGTTAATCTCAAGTGACCTCCCAGAGTAAAGTCCTGTATTGTATATTTTCTGCCTGTACAGAATAATAAAATAATATAAAAAAAAGAATATGTGTACATTTGTACACGCATCGAGTAATTGGTCAAATGCATTATACAAATAGTTTTGTTCCAGTAATCCACGAATCGATAGATGTAATTTTTTTATTATTGTAGAAAGCAATCACTTTGTGGTTTGACATATTTAATAAAATAAAATATTTTTTTGTTTAAAACCACGATATTTATTAATTTTTTGTTTAAAACCACGATATTTATTAATTTTTTAACCGACCGATTTCGCTTAACTTAAGCATCTTCAGGGTACAAATTAATACTAAACAAGAAGTACATAATGTGTGCTTATATATAACAAAATATAGAGGGAGACAACACGATACAAATATTACAAACAAATAAACGGTCATAAAATACATTAACATAAGTACTCAAGTAATGGGAAAAAACAGAAAGATAATTATGTAGACTAATGGGTTATAATAATAAATTTGGAGATAACCCATTAGTCTACATAATTATCTTTCTGTTTTTTCCCATTACTTGAGTAGTTATGTTAATGTAATTTATGACCGTTTATTTGTTTGTAATATTTGTATCGTGTTGTCTCCCTCTATATTTTGTTATATATAAGCACACATTATGTACTTCTTGTTTAGTATTAATTTGTACCCTGAAGATGCTTAAATTAAGCGAAACCGGTCGGTTAAAAAAATAATATATCGTGGTTTTAAACAAAAAAGCAATTTTTTTAGCCTGTAGTTAGAAGTAAGATTGTAGAAATATATTAAACATTTGTACAGCACCCCTTGAACATACCAAGGTGCTCAAAATTCAAAGTTATCGAAGGTTTATATCTGACTTAATATATTTATTAATTCTGTACTGATAAGCAGTACCTACCTAAATAAGCATGCGTATATCGACAATGTACCATATCTTTGTACCTTTTAATAGCCAATATAAAATGCCATATGCATCACGTCTGAGGTGTGAGTGGCAGTTTATATTCACACGTGAACCTCGCTAGGAACGACTTTTTCATTTCCCCCTTTTAAAGGCAGACCTCTCCCTCTTTCCCATGACGGAGGTGTGTACCAGAAATAGTGGTTTCAACGAATCTCTCAGTGGCAGAGATAGGCTAGCCGCTGATAGATCCATTGTGACCTCTCCCTTTTTCTCATGAAGGAGACTTTTAACAGCAAGAGAGGTTATAACTTAGCATTGAAATTTCGGCGGTAGGGCCATAATGTTATGAAGTCTAGCATGCGGCGGACACCCCATTATTCAATCGGAGGTCTGATGGATTTGTCACATTTTGCATCGTTAGGCCGGAGCCCGTCACGTAGTCGGGATTACAGAGGCTTTCGTTTCGGCACCGGTGGGTGTCTGGTAGAACACAATGTATTATTCGCGAGTGACGGAAATGATCCTTCCTCTTCTCCCCCTCCACGTCATTAGGGATGCAGCGCCTTCTCCTGGATTATCAGCTCCGACAGATTAAATTTAAAATAAATCCACGACGAAGCAACCCCTAACGTAAGGTTCTGTACTGAGAACAATGTAAAAGAGTACGAAATGTATACAACTTTCAGATTTGCAGGTCTGTTTATTACAGCTTTTTTATTCTAAACTAGCTGGTCCCGGCATGCGTTGCTATGCCATTTAATAAAGAAATTGTTTCTCCCTGAGTGTCCTTTCCCATTCGTCCCGTTCCCCTTCCGCCTCCCCTACTTCTCCTGCGTCCTCTTCCCCTCTCGCGTTCCCACTCTGTCACCTCCACCTTCCCTCTCCCCACTCCACTCCCCCCCTCCCCCCCCTCCCCCCCTCCTTCCCCCTTCCCCCGTCCCGCGAACCCCCCTCCCGAGTTCCCCTCCCCCTTCCCGCGTTCCCCTTCCACCTTCCCCGCCTTCCCTAATAATTGTTGGATGATTTTTATAGCGCCATTTTCGTGAGAAAATCACCTCATGGGCCCTCTTCCCTTTCCCGCTCCCTCGTCCCGCCAATTTGTCCCTGAGGTCCTGGGAAGACCCAAAACTCATAGAGCACGCCTGATTACGGAGGCAATTGAAATTCACAAAAATCCTATAAATATAAATAGAGACGACGGAGCTAAACTCAATCGTTCTTGGTATCCGGTAATTGACGGTTACATCAAGGCTAAACGCAAAAAAACATGTTGAAGTATATTGTAGCGCCAGCTAGTAGAGGACTGGATTTTGCGACACGGGATCGCTCCTAAGTAGATAAGTACAAACATCACACTTAACTTTAACACATCTGCCCTGATGATGGACACTGCAACGCTGTCCGAAACGTTGGCTAAAGAAGGAGGTAGCGCAACACGGCATAATACCCCAAAAACTAATAACAAAAATAAGTAATTATTGTTTACACACTTGTATAACAAATTTTTATCATTTTATGTATCTACTTATTGTAAAAACCCTACGGGCCCTTAAGAAAGAAAAAAAAAGTTATTTTTCTGATAAATTGCTTGGTAGTTGCAACTTTAAAGTTTTTTTACAATAGGGTCCAGAAATGTTATAGTGTATGTTCGTGTTAGCTTGATGTAAGTTCCATCATTAATCTTTTTTATCCGGGTAGTCTTTCACCTAACGCTATATAATTTTTTTTCATAGTTTCATACTAAAAGTAGATAGTAATTTTTTTTTACGCATAAGAGTCCCAACTGCTCCCTTCTGGACACAGTGAGACTATGGCATCCCCAATTGGGGTGTGTTGTAAGGCTAAAGGTAGTGGGGAGGGGAAGGAGATATGAAGAGGAAGGTGGGGAGGTTGGGAGGGTTCCATGCCAACTCAGAATGAAACCAACTCAGAAACACCTCAGAAAGGTAATTAAAAGCTATTAAAAAAATAATTTTAAAATAGCCGGTAATCCTAACCTAACTTAACCTATTTAACCAATTTTTATATATTTTTTATCATCACTCTTAATGAACTTTCTGAGGTGCTTCTGAGTTGGTTTCATTCTGAGTTGTCCGGTCACCGGTTGGGAGGTGGGTGGAGTGTAAGAGTAATACTCTACATGCGTACCAATCTCAATCTCCACTGTCTTCTAATAAATTTGCCTTCACGTTTACTTTAACAATAGCTAAGTCGATTGATATTCAGCAGCTAGAAGAGTTCACATTGTTTAATATGCACTGAAAGGCAAGAACACTGGTTTACTTTAAATCAGCCACTAACCAGTAACAACTAACCAGTACGGCGATGTAATGCATCAGGCGTATTCCAGTAATAGTCCTGTCCGGTGTCCCCGCATGACTGCATCAGTCTCCACCGTCTCGGAGGAAAGTCGTTGACTCTGAATTTGCATCTGATGCCGTAGTTGGCCAGGAGTTATGGTAAACCACTGGTGATAATATGCAAACGATGTTTTGTTTGCTGTGTATTATGATCTCGGCAGGAAATCGGATCACGAGTGAAGCATATCTCGGGCTGGACGTAGATTAAGCGACCTGTGCTCGGAATATTTTAAGGAGGTAAATCTAGCAAGCACCGTTACTATTTTCCATAAAATGCCAGTTTGTAATGTTTGGTTCATTTCTCGGCAAGCATTTTTTTAATAGTTTCAATCTACGCTTTAAAAGTTACCTCATTCTTATTACAAATTTGAATGTTTTCGCAGACTGCTACACCTGTAATAAATACCCTTTGGACATCGTATTTCCTCTTTGACGAAAATTAGTCACGAACCTAGATATAAGAATAACCGTTATTTTAAAAGGAAACACGGTCGCCGAGAAATTTTAATAATTGTTATTTTAACAAACTGTTGCCCCCCCCCCCCCCCATGAATACTGGGACAACTGCATCTCAGGCTGATAAAACCTAAATAAAAATCGTCAATCGAGATTTTGTATTCCCCATTTTTCTCCTACAAAGTAAGATCGATTTTTAAGATTTTTTGACCAACTGTTTTAGAAGAAAATATTCTACGTTTTTATTTTATTTATTTTAAATATGCATTGTCTAGTTACACGGAACGTCTGTTGATGGCATTCAAACCAGGCAATCTTAACGACTTTTTGTTGTACGTTTTTTGTTAACTCCTGTACGTTTTCCTTTTTATGATATAAAAAGGAAAACATGCTAGTGGTCGATATCTATATTATACTAAAATAATATGTGTGCATGGACAAAACGCTGCCCGGTTTTTTCTTGACAGTTGTTAAAATGTGGCATCTCTAAATCACACTATTCGGAAATTTTCTTAAAAAACTTTTCTTGTGAAGTTATACATTTTTTAAAGTATTTGTTACTGTAATTTAAACAACTGTCAATAATGTCTTGATCGATTGATTATATGATCTCAAAACTCGGTACAATAAATTCTTATCGTCATTTTGACACCATACGTTTAAAGTGAAGGTGTTATCTCTGAACTCTGAACACCCACAGACATTTTGGTCCTGGCATTGCGCTGTAGTGACATCGTTAACCGTACAATGCATCTTTGAACGCATCCCACGAATTGCAAATCAGCTCTGCACTGCGCCTCGGACAAGTTGTGACTGCTTTATTTAGATTCTGGGAGCAAAGGCTACTGAATCTGCTGTGACGCTGGGTGGTCATATTCTACTGATACTACTAATTCTGACACGGCGGAGTTCACGATTAATTCTCAATTCTCGGTTCAACGAGCCGAAATCCGTATTCCCTAAATGCAAAATATCCTTAAGCTAGGGGTGTTTAAGCTTAAATTTGAATTTGTACAGTTTCCCCGGAGGTATTTGCATAATTTAATACGATGCGGGATGTTACGACTTGCGACATTTCCTTGAAAGGAGTTTCCATTGATTCCTTTCAGATGCATTTACTTTAACATATTGAATTCTCCCCCTGCTTAGAGCTTTTTACCTCCAATGTGACATTTTACACCTGAAGGCTCTCGATGGGGTGCTACGGATCTACGCAAATTGGGTACACACCGTTCAAAATAACTTTCAAATTATTACGTTTTTGAGAATAATCATCTAAGGGGTGCAGAAATACAAATCTGCTAAATATTAACCTTTCAAAATAGGTGGTTGGCGATTCTGGCAAAAAATTTTATGACCTTATGGAATAAACGTAGGTTTGGGACCAGCAGCGGCTCGTGACTGGGTGTGCTAGAGTGCTAACATTATAAAAATGGCATTATTGATGCTGTTTTAGCCGAAAAACATTTTTTTTTGAAAATCAGTTTTTTGAATGAAAAATTTCAGTTTGTCCGTTTCATGAAAAATCTTCATACAAAAACCGATTTTCAAAAAAAAATTTTTTTTCGCCTACGCCAACATCAATAATGCAATTTTTTGAAAATATTAGCACTGTAGCACATCCAAAGTCACGAGCCGCCACTGTTGCGACCAATTTGGGAACAATACAACATTGAAAAGATGAATGAAATTTCAGAATATTATTATTTTCCAATTTTGAAAAAGTCTAAATAAGTTTCTAGGTACTTTATCGCTTACCTGAATTTGTTCAAACAAACACTTTAAATTTTGATAATGGGACTTAGATCCAAAACAAATCCGAGTTTATTGAATGGGATTTACAGACCCACTACCGAAATTAGTATTTTTAATAATACCAATAGGTAATGCTAGTGTAAAAATATATGTTTTTTTTTAAATTTATGTAATACGAGCTAGCTACGAATATAAGGTTTTCTAACTCTATTTATCCATTTATAGTTATGACTTTCTGAAGAGATGAATTTAGAGTTTTTGAGAAAAGAAAATATGGGAAACAAGACAATATACGACTTCTTTACAATATTACCCCCTTCCGGCCAGTTTCCCACCCTTGCAATATTAAAGTCCAGGCTTAGCGGTAGACAATATAAAATCCATCCTTTCTTGTGTTCCCCTTTATTCAGTTTGGTGTCAGCCCCGGCTCCGGCTCCGGCCCCGGCCTTACGGTGTGCACTGGGATCAGATCGTGTACCCGCATTTGAAATGCAGACACCGGTAATCCGTGAACCGTATCTGTATCTATGTAAATCCGGCCTGGAAGGTAATAAAAAGGAAAGTCCCAACAAACACGAAAAGCAATTCCGCATTCCAAAAATGTCAATATGTTTTAGATTCTAGGTATAGTATATCTACAAACTGACCCCGCTTTCTTCACCATCGCAAAGGTTTAACCCCACGGTCCTCGACCATATTTTGTCACAGAGTCAAAATATTTCCGCTTTGCAATGAAAAACAAATAAATTGACATATCATTTTGTAAATAACATATCCAAAAAGTAAAAACTGTTTTTGAAAGGTGATAAAATACGCTTTCAAATTTTAGGAATCATAATAAACACACAATATTTGAGGTTTAAAATTTTTGCATGCAAACATAAAAAAAAGTTAAAAAGGCCCACCTTACGTTTTTTCAATTTAAAATCAATGATAATTTTGTTTTTTAAACACGTAATATTTTATTACAAAAATGTATTAGAAACATATTATCAATTATTTCACCTAACTTTTTTGTATATCTATTTTTTTTTCAAATTGCGATCCGAAACTTTGGTTTTATAAAGGTGTACATTCTGCTTCTTGTGTGGTTTACTGTTAGATTTGAATATAAAGCATGGCGTTTTCCTCCTTCGAACACTGTTTTTTATATCACATTTCTCACTTGATAGTAAGGGAGACAAAACTATTTATATGAGACCTGTATGAATTGTCCCGAAAAGTGAACAAATTAGCCTCAGGGGTTAAGCTGAATATTATACAATTTAAACTCAAAAATGTCAAAGCAATTTTCCGTAAAAGTATTAATGTCTTCTACCAAAAGATATTTTCTCAAAACCTGTCCCCGAGTCCTTAACTTTTGAGATTAGCATAACTGTTTTTTTATTCTTAAAATACCTCATCACAATATGTTTGGGCAGTAGACACCAAAATGTTTGGACATAATGCCATAAATCTTTGTAATCATGGCACACACAACAATGCAAATTGTTAGCGTTTTCTCCGTGATTTATGGCAGTCATATTTTCGTCATGCGCACACAATAATAGATGCAGTTCTTTTTTTCATCTGCACCTATTATGTATTGTGCTCAGCTTCAAAATGTTCAGTTTTTTGCGTTCGCAGAGTAATTACTAATGCTAGGCACATGCATATAGCGAGTACCAACAACTTGCATCCGCATCACAATGATTGAAATGGAGATGCACGCCATTTTTATGGCCTTATTGTGTGAATCAATGTTTGCAAACTAAATAGGTTTGAAAGCACTTTCTGAGGTAGTGGTAAAAAAATCTCTCAATTTATAGCAGTTTTTTCGTTAGCTTTTTTGCACTGGCCTTTCATTATTGCATGAATTGATAAATGATGAACGTTGAAGAAATTTATTGATCCTTGGAAGTTACTTTACATGCAGCATGATTTCAGTGAAGGCTTAATAATTTGCTCTGGTTGAACAAACCCATTTCTCTTGAACTGTTGCGGAACATGTCCGAAGGCCACGACTACTCGACTACTCGACTGCTCGGCTGTTCGCTTCCAAGACATTGTCTTGGGCCACGAATTATCTGTTCGAGTATCACTCGGTTATTATCCCACGTAAAGGATTGTTTGCATATCCGTCCGAGCTGACGCGATTGAGTGACTGGCTGACTCTGAGAAGGAAAATAATCATTCCCGTCAGCCTGCGGCTGATTAATTGCGAGAATCCTCATCCTGAATCACAATCGGCCACGGCTTATACTGATAGTGATGAATGATACACTAGCTGGTAGTGCCGAGCGCCGAGTGCCGAGACGGTCCATCAGCAAGACTTCGAGCTGCCACATGGGGCTAGGTGCATACTAAACTACTGAAATATTAATGCCATTGGGACTGTGGTATCGCGGTAGCTTGTGCATGAGATAATAATAGTAATATTTGGATTATTTATATAGCGCCGTTTTTGTGACAAATCACCTCAAGGGCGCTGAGGTACATTTATTTATTATTATATTTACAACTTATAGTACATTTCTAAAATCTAGAAAAACTACAAGCCAGACAAATAATTAAAAACAACTTATGTACAATGTTTTGACCAATGAACGCGATGCTGCCTAAAAATGAATGAATGCAGGATCATACTTATACCTGGGAGGTCGCTTGAAATTAACACTGTATTGTCTATTTAAAGAAATTTAGATAGAGTTCGCACGCAGAGGACATAATTATTGTGAACACATGTTATTTAATCCTGAAAAATATTTTAAAATTAATATGTAATATTTTCTTTAATGAGTGTATTTTGGAAAGTAAAAGCAACATTTAATGGTGGGTGGTGCAGTAGTACCTATAAGGATTTGATCTTCCTAAATGTGATTCGTCAAGAGACAGATTGATGTGTAAGGAAAGGACTTGGGTAATTTTAATTCAGTAAGAAAAGTGTGATTAAGACATATCATAGGCAATACAAGTATGATACTCTCAGATAGGTTTATTTAAATTAAAAAAGTAGATTTTTAGTTTGGACCTAAACTCTGTTGGGCTTGTTATGCATCTTAATTCCGGAGGGAGTCTATTCCAAGCCTTAGGCCCAGATACTCCGAAAGCACGATCTCCAAACTTAGATCTATAACAGTTTGATACAATGGGTTAAATCTCAATAGTTAACCTACAAAATTTTATTTTATTTTCAGACTGCGTATTATGCAAACTTCCACGTAGAATTTCCATAATTCTGAATAAAAACGGGATAAAAATAATTATCCTCGGATATCCTTACGGCCCATTGTGATTTACGGTGGCGCTAAACATGGCGAAACGCTCGCTTATTCAAGAAAATAATATTCCATTCCAGCCCACTTACTTCCGTGAACGCTGCTCGTGAATAAAGAATAAGGCAAAGCTATTCCCATAGGCTAACGTAATGTTTCACTTGGAATTCTGAATCGTTTTGACCTGCATTTTTACAGGATACCCTGACTAAGTACTACAGTAAATCGATCGCAGTTACCTCTCACGCAAGGAAGGCATGATCTTCCGTTAGTACCACTTTGCATGAACAGAAATTTCTGTTAATCTCCTTTCTGTCATGTTGGTCTTGACGTAATTTACATTGTAGCGATTAAATTAAATTCTTGAGCTTACTTCTCACGATATGTATTTTTTTGTTTCGTTTTGTGTAAATATTCAAAAGAGATTGAAATTCGTAAGTGATTGACTGTACATTGTCCTTATAACAATTACAGGGAGATTGATATTAGACATTTCTCCAAAACGCTAGCTTTTAAACAGTGGCGACTAGTAACGAGAAAATTTCTGCTCATTTTCATCTCTGATTTGTTCATACCTACACCTTACAAATACCACTGTCAGTTATTCCACAACATGTACTTGTATGCATTAATAATTTATCTCTAACGAACCGCTTCTTTTGGATTGTATATTGTACCTTCTTAGTTTCATTTATGATCGTCTGCTAGAAAAAAGTGATATGCACATGGTTGCATACAATTAGCCTTTAGGCGAGACATGAATGTGGGCGTCATTTATATCCACACACCTACCACTACCATTCTAAATGAATTATTGTACTAATGCCAACCGATTTATTGCCCGACGATGGCAGTAAGCATGATGTAATTATTCTGCTTGTCAGAATATATTTGTTCATCCAACGTATTGAAATACAGTTTGTTGGGCTGACTGTTGACTTAATTTGAATAAATATGGTGGCGCTAATGGTAGACATCCCCAGTTTAAAATTGGCTTATCTCCCCGATCTGGGTCTAGAATGTAAAACAAATAAACGTGGATATTTGTTATTTCAGGAATTCTAGGCAGAAGATAGTCTCCCTTATACAAATAAATCGATCCGCCGGTTATCGTTCGCCCCTCTCGCCTTCGCCGGGTAAACCAGAGATTATTGGCTTTTCCTGACAGACGTTTCCTGTCTCAACGGAAACCATATTGTTCTTGTCTCACGACCGTATCTTGCGCCATAGGCTTTGGCATAAATATCACGAATTATTCCTAAAATTACCTTGTATCTTGTATCCCACAAGCGCAAAACATGAACGCCTAATATTAAATTCCCCTAACTGAAAGTAATTCAATGAAACTGTAGATGTATTGTTGTAGATACCTACTGTGTACATTTTCACGAAACGATTCCTGTTTGATAGACTATGTTATTTACTTGCAAGTTAAAGATATGTACACAGTGCATAGTTACATAAATAATTTATGAGATGATAAACAGAGCGATCATTACTACCCACGAAATTGGAGAAGGCAACTATACTTAAACGGGCAATTTCCGCAATTATCATTGTAGACCACACAGAGCGGGCCTTTTGCCCAAAGCTTCCAACAGCTCCTTTCGAGTGCTCTGTAAAAACATTCATTAAATATTTTTTATACGTAATGTATCGGTATGTACCTACCGTTATTCCGTCACCTACGCCATTATTTTCAGAACTCTGAGAAGTTAAAAAAATTTGACATCTTTATTTTGTTGATGCTTCAATTTTATTGTGTGTCGGTAATTTATTGTCATCGAATTGCCACGTGTTAGTTAAACATTTACATTTTCCCTTTCAGACGACTCTTGACTGTGTGAGGTAAATTGTTTGCCAACTATGTGGCCTAAAGTACCTATTTCCATTGTCGTCAAGGATTCGACCCCCAACATTCATTTTGTCTATTTCGCCGAGATTCTGTTGACTATTATCTTAGGATAAATAAATTAAGTTAAACAACATCCCTGCGGTCCCCCAGGGTTACCGAGTATCGCTACAAAGCGAAATCATTTCTGAAAAGGGACTTTCTAAAGTTTTTCATCCCTCTGCAGGTCGAGCTCGCATAGAAAAGGAACAGGGGGTTTCAAATTTCAAAGCAATGCTTTACCTGGCTTTGATTCCGGAACCTTTTTTCATACCCCTCGACTCCCGCTGCTTCCCCCGTCACAAGTCACAATCCAGACAAGTAACAAGTTACACGGCATATGCCATAACGTTTGAAAGGTTACATTTATTTCATACGGGCCTCTCTTTATGGGAAACGCAGTTTTGTCTGTCTTTGTCTTCGCTTCAAATGTTAATGTTTTCTGTGCGTTTTGAAACACACTTTTCAATCGCAGGGTCCATTCAGATCCTGGCGGTGTTGTGCCCATCGCACAATCCAAATGTCACGTAGGTATTCTTTACATTATATGGAAACGGGATGCTTGAATAAGTGGAACTGTAATGAAATAGAGGGTCCGCGACGGCCCTACAATTGGAATTAAAAGCACACAGTCATGAATGATATTATTTATAAAGGACTGTTTTGTTGCGTATTATAACACAAGGGAGGGGCCAGCTTTTTAATGTTCAAATTATGTCAAATCATTTTACTGAATTAATGTAGTGAGTTTTTTCTAAACATAATTTGTATAACAAAAGATGTCAACTTAACGGTAGGTTCTATGTGATTATTATACGATTTACTTTGGTCGATAAAATCAGTCACTTTGTATTTTGTACAAGTCATCTAATAGTAATAATAGTTTTGAATCGGCGAGTAGCTATTTCATCTCTAACTATCACGCCGTTTCCCCGCAGGGTAGGTAGAGAGGACGGACCGCTAAACAAATCAGTCTTGGCACAAACACCTTGCTTCATTCACATTTATACGTCGTCTCATACATACTCTTATATTATTCGGACTCAAGTACCTCATTCACTTCATTGTCTTCCTAGGGTGTCCCGACTTCTTTTACTATTCACATTTGCGTCTTATTCCCCCTCCACTCGCTGTAAGTATATTAATTACCAAACCATCTGAGCGTCCCTATATTCACTGCTATACATCAGGGTAGGTACCAGAACTCCATTGTGGATTGTGGACTGTTAGCTTAGCTTATTTGAACAGTTTTTTGTTAGCGCCAACCGCTTCCTCCATCTTCATTCGGTCCTCATCTCCCTTTGTTCAATTAACTATGTATTTGAATAAGAATGAAATATTTTACGACTCTTGTGGATTAGTCATAAAGCCCATACTTTATTTAACAAAAATATTATTCATTCCGACAAAGTGGTTAAGTATGAACATCTTCTAACATCTAGCAGCGGCATCCCCCGCGCTAACTACACAGGATCTAGGTACTTCTTGTACCTAAATACCTCGTGAAGTACGTAGGTTCAGATTTACCGAGGATCTGAGGTCTGAGGTGCGCCGAAAGCCGCCGTTGTTTCTGGCTGTTTATCAAACAAGCCGGAGATTACCCGGTACGTTAATTGTTACCGCATTCGTGGTCCACTGCGCACCACCGTCTGCACGGACTATCTACCTTCATTCATCTATAAAGGGGTCTCCTTATTAAATATGGACTCAGGGGAATTTCACTGAGTTCGTGAACAATCCTCTGCCTAGGAAGAATCTCAAATGATGGCCAAAAAAATATGCTTTATCAAAAATCTTCTGTTTATTTTGAAGGATCGATCTGCCAACTCTTTCCTACTTGGAAATATTTCAAAAGCGTAGATATGTGTCTTTGACATAAAGGGACATATATGACAGATGCCATATTTCACTCTGTGAAGATTTCTATCTTTAAATGCTGCATAGAAATAAAGGCTTTTTTTTCAGTAGGTACCTTCCACGAATCAATGAGCGTAAAAAAGATTTCCACCTTTCTGAAATCTGAAAGGCTTAGGTATTTATTGAATTAGTGTTATTTTCAATATATTTGGAATGAGATTATCTCCTAATTTAATATTTTTTTTACAAACTAGCTGGTTCCCGGCATGCGTTGCAATATTATATTCAAAGAAATAAATTGTTTCTCCCTGCATGTCCTTTCCCGTGCGTCCCGTTATAAGAACAATAAATCTAATTTGGTACCTAACATAGGTACCTTTTAAAATATCTAAAATTTAAAATACACAGACTATTCTTTTTTACAAAAAAAAACAGCTGCCTGCTAAATTCAAATTCATCAAACGCGCGAACTGTCAAATGTGCGAAGTTAAAATAGTCGTAAAATTTTCTGAAATTATCCAATTTTCTTAATTTTTCTTTCCGTAAGAACCTTCTACAAAGTATTAGAAAACTTTAAAAAAAAAGATGAATGAAATAGGTAAAGTCGTTCTGAAGTTATGGCGTGACCAAGGGAAGCAGGGATTCATTTTTATATATAAGATAGATGTAACTTTTTAATAAGAGCATGCTTAGAACAGAACTTTCTGAATTAAAAAAAAATAATACCGAAGATATAAATCATCAAAATGTTGAATTTGTGACCGGCCGAAAAGCGTGAGCGTCGCGGGTCCACTATTGCACACATTTTGCTAATGTTCACTTTGAGAGCTCATAACTTCGTCATTTTTGAAGACATCAAAAAACTTTTTTCACTGTCGTTAATAACTCCTTAAATATAATGATTTTCATTAATGTAAAAAATAGGATATGTGTACCAACGTGCACATATCCTTATAGTATTTGTGCACCAACCATTACAAAAATTGGAAAAATTTCTATAGGAATGTAGGTATTCACCTTTCGATTTGTCGTGATATCCGATTGTTATCAAAGTTTGGTGACGCGGTTAGCCACCGGAATTGAACAAATATTTACCGAGCCCTGTGTCGGTCCACATCAAAGGTGGTTTCCTTATAAAAAACGCAATAAACGGCGGTGTGTAGTTAGAATCAAAAGAGCGCGGGCGGTTCCTTAGTATTTTTCTCTCTTCAAACATTGTAATGAGTCTCTCCCTCCTCTATCAGACCTCACGTCATCTCACTTCACGATCTTCAAAGGTAATACTCGAGGGGTTAAGGCACGATGCGAAAGTTCACGTGTGGTTGTTGAGGAATGCTTCCAATGTGCTCGGGAGGTTGCCATACCAAAGTTTTAATTAAACCTTTGCGGAAAATCACATTCCAATTACAAACCAAATTACATTCTCATTTTATTCTGAATTACTCGCAACCAACTCAAAGTCATGGTTTGATTTCGATCGTTTCATTTTGTTAAAATTGTTCATAGTAGCATAAAGTAGTAGAGGGGTAAAATAGGTAATGATTTATCGCAAGGAAATTTCTACTTTGAATGGGTGTAGGTTTAGTCCTATGCACCACATTATTACAAAACAATGAATAGTTTCATAATATTTATTTAATTACGTATTAAATCCTTTCATTACTATCCTTTCATTTGTTATTATTTGGGGTCTCAGGTATAAGAATCCGGTCATAGTTACCGGTCCTCACATTTTGCATATATCAACTACCTCTAGCGCCTGCACTTGCCGTATGGGCGAAGAGGGGGTGTGAAGGAAGAGGGAAGGGACCATCAAACTTGGTGGCAAGATGTGTTTTGTTATTATTTGGGGTCTCAGGTATAAGAATCCGGTCATAGTTGCCGGTCCTCACATTTTGCATACTCAACTACCTCTAGCGCCCGGTCTAATAAGAAGCTATGCTAGCGTTATTCGATGGCAAACTGAGAAGTAAGCTGGAGTACACGAGCGATGTTTGGGCACCGTACCACCAGAAGTACATTGATATGTTAGAGCAAATCCAGAAGAAATTACTCAGGTATGTTTATATGCGGAAGCATGGAACCTATCCAAGGTTCATGCACCATATTGAATTACTCGAGGAAACTGATTCTATGAGTCTAGAAACTCGACGGAAAGCAAGTCTTGCTATTCTGTCTTTCAAAATTTGGAACAATTTCATCGATAGCCCATTTCTCTTGGGATGCTTTGATTTATATGTACCAGACCACTACAGCCGAAGTCGACATCGTGACTTATTTGAAGTACCGAACGGCAGAACAGATGTCTTGGCAAAGCATAGCATGACAAGGGGAGTGGTGCTGTTAAATGAAATTGCAAACCGTTTGGATGTAAGTGACTGTTCTTTATATGCCTTAAAAATATTATTGAAGAGTCACTTGCCTAAATGCTGATAGGGTAACTAAATTGTACTGTAATTGGAATTATTCTATATATATATAATAAAAAATAAAATAAAATAAAAATAAAATAAATATTTGTAGTTACGAAGTTTATTCTACCGAGGATAAATATAACTATTCCTTGCGTGGACTGTGGATTGTGGTGACCCCTGACCCCAGGGGCAGACAGCCTAGAAGACACTAGGAAGTAGGTGGGATTGCCGAGTCATCTTTGTTCCTGAAGAGGCACGCTCCCGCTCCGATAAGCTCTTACGGGAAATATCTTGATAAGCGTCTTTGTCGGATCTCTACCGGAACATTCAAACGCAGCCAAGTAGTTGAAGAAACCGCACTGAAAAGTACACAGCATTCTTTACTTATTTATCTTTTTAAAGCCGATTCCAAAATAACCCGCCTTATCCAGACCTTGGCCTTAAGCACACTTATCAGCGTTGGCGCGGATTTTTTGGTGTGGCATAAGTACCTACCTCAAAGGTAAAAGCCGGTAGCTGATTCGTGTAGTAGCGAAAGCCGCCGTTCAAATAATTTGATAAAACTTTTTAAGGACACATCAAACATAAATTCGGGAGCCTCAAAGAGAGGGTGGTAAACATGAAAGGGCCCTGTAAATGTATGTTTTTCGGCAAGTTAAAAAGGTTTTCGCAGCCAAGTAATCAAAGTAGGTAGTTCCACGTTAACTTTTTATGTAGTCTAAGCGGTCTTTGTAAATCCACCTGCCTTTCGTACCACGCAGTTTTTTTTATCGAATTAGTTTCTACGCCAGCCTTTTTGTTTGCGGTAACAAGCTTTTTTCTATCCAGCTTGATAAAACCCAAATATCTACCGCAGAAGACCGACGGTTATTTAAATTTGAAGTATCGTAAACGAGTCAGCTAGCCTCGTTTCTGAATATAAATTTACAGCACAGATATAAATAAAACGTCGTTATTATTTAGTGGGTCGCATATCAAAGTTTTATGATTTTAAAAATACGTTTAATGTTTTTTCTGTTAAAAGTTTGAAAGCGGCCGCATGTTGTGAGTTACAAAGTACACTACACTAACTACTTCAATACCTGGGCCTAGTCCCCGGGGCTTTCGTAAAGAACGCTTTAAATTCATTGAAAGAAAACAACTAACAAAACTAAAGAGCTCTAACCCTTTCCCCCAGCGCCGAGGCCAGTACTACAGGACTGGGAGCGGGATGAACGCGATGACTGTTATTTTTAATCCTGCTCAACTGACAGACGCGTTATCACAACACACCTGTCCGTGATGTAATAAATTTGTCAGGGATTTGTGGCTCATCTGTATTCCGAGAGCATCCGCACCTAATAAGATAAATACAATACAAGCGTGTCTTCCGCTAACCACTAGTTATTATTCATTTCTCCAGTTATTGTTATAATCCTTGTTGATTTATAATTTCCAAAATAAATATTCACTTTACCTGCCCTTTTGGGAATTCTTCTTTTGGGAAGGTTGCTGGGTAGTGATCGTCAAGTTAACTTAGCCGTTTGTTGTTTCATCTGTCTGCAAATTTGTTTGATACGTTCCGGTTCCGTTTCAAGATGGTGGCCGTTTTAAGATACTACCTTTTTATGCCGCCAGAGTTTGCATAAGCGTGGAACATACCACGAACCGTCTTTTTTTTTTTTACAGTAAATACCGCACAAGAATCTCAACTGCTCCCATCTGGAGCCAGTGAGACTATGACATCCCCAATTGGGGTATGTTATGAGGCTTAAGGTAGTGGGGAGGGGAAGGAGGTGGGGAAGAGGAAGGTTGGGAAGTACCTGGCTATTCAGATGTGGTCACTAAACACGGCTAAAGCCATTTTCAAGCAACGTTTCAATTCTGAATGGTGGTCTTACACCAGGGCGATACTGATAGTATCTTCCACTCTGGAACATGCCGCAAATATACTATATATTATTTTAAATGAATTAATTGTGAAATAACACAAATTAATCAAATAAAATTTATTTGCGCATGCCGGGTTCGAACCCGCGACCTCCGGATTGTGAGTCAAGAGTCTTACCCACTGGACTACGGAGGTTGTCTAATCACAATTATAAATATTATAGTACCTACCGACCTGAAGAGAGTTTAAAAATAATTAATGTGAATATTGCACAAGAGCCTCAACCGCTCCCATCCGTCTGGAGCCAGTGAGACTATGGTATTTTCAATTGGGGTATGTTGTAGCGGGGAGGGGAAGAAGATGGGAAAGAATAAGGTGGGGAGTACCTGGCTATTCAGATCTGGTTTTCAAACACATTTTAAGCGACATTTCAATTCTAAATGGTAATCTTACACCATGGCGATACTGAGAGTATCTTCCACTCTGGAACTTGCCGCAAATATACTGCTTATTATTTTAAATTAATATATTGTGATACAACACAAATTAATCAAATAAATTTATTTGCGCACCAGAGCCTTACCTCTAGACCACGGAGTCCATCAAATTGTCATTGAAATAGTGACATTTATTTGGAGAAATTGTGCAATTCCTTATTTGGATTATATAAAATATATGGTTTATAATAGTAGGTAGATATTTACTTTTTTTAATGGACAATTTACCCTAAAAATAGTGCTTTGTGCCGATACAGTTGAGAAAGACACTTACTTCAAAAAATTATGATTTCAGGGAAATGTTTGTTTTTGATTTATTAAATAAGAGAAAATTAGAAACATATTTTGAACGCGAGATCCACACTGTTCACAGAACTATGAAGCAATATAGCTTAGCACCTAATAATTCTTCATTATTACAAAATGGTTATTGCGCTCAGCTGGTATTATTATTTTCCATAAACCAACGAACGTAATCCAAAATGATTGCCCATTTTGTTTTACTAAGCCACCCTATTGAGGCATTATTACAGTCGTTTCTTTTTATAATATGCAGATCATCACGTTCTAGCGATGACAGTTTCCCGTCCACAGTCATAATCGTAAGGTCATGAAAATAACTATGCATATTAATTCAATTTATATTCTGAAGGGTAATAGGTGAAATCACGTTTTGCAAAATACGTTTTTGTTGGGTGCTATTTCGAAAGTTCTGTCGTAAAAGTTTGCTTTACGACAATGGTATTAATTCCAAATCTTATATTCTAGCTTCTCTTTTTTTTTTTTTTTACATTAACTCCACACAGGAGGCCCTGAGGAAAATAATTTCCCTCAGGGCCTATGTCATCTGGGATGCTGTGTGGAGGGTCTTTTTGAGGAGAGGAAGGAATGAACATTGGTCTTGAAGAGACCCATGTTGTAGGAAGGAGGAAACACAGAGGCCGGCAAATCATTCCACAGCCGAGCTGTTGAACATAAGAACGAGTCGAAGAAACGACCCGTTCTCATTTGACTAATGTCAACTGTGTACAAATGTTGGGCACGCGTTTGGCGTGTTTCCCGACTATGCACCGGTGCCGAAGGGATCAATGATGCTAGTTCCTCGGAGCATCTTCCATTGTAATACCGGTAGAACAAGGATAGCATTCCCACCTGACGCCTGTGCTCTAAAGATTGCAATCCGTCTGTTAAGATGGGAGAATCTATCAAACGGACCGCCCGTTTCTGCACAGAGTCGAGGGTATTTTTCAGGTATTTTGGAGCTCCAGACCAGAGGTGGCTGCCAAATTCAACCGTGGGGCGCACTTGCGATTTGTACAGGGTTAGCAGTTGTGTACTTTTAAAGTATCTGCGGGCCCTGTACAGTACGCCCAGTTTTTGGGAGGCTAACTTTACTCTGGCTTCGATGGAGCCCCCATACCTGAGCTGGTCACTTAGGGTTACACCAAGCAAATCAATGGAGGGCCTGTTCGGAAGATTGCTTCCGTTGAAAGAGACTAGATTAAAATCTAGATTAATCTCTTTGGACATTTTCTACGTTATGTTTTTATTGTACCTATTTATTAAAATTTTATCTAGTACCTTGTGTATGTGACTTTTAGTTCTGAAACGAAAAACACATTTTCTACTTCTCTTTTCTTAAAAACTTCCTTCAAAGTTG
This sequence comes from Limnephilus rhombicus, assembly GCA_929108145.2. NCBI lineage: Eukaryota > Metazoa > Arthropoda > Insecta > Trichoptera > Limnephilidae > Limnephilus > Limnephilus rhombicus. Next base: position 40,948,410 of record OV815273.1, on the reverse strand, counting down.
CTAGACTACTTCTAAGAGTTCTTTTCGGAATTCTTGACATTTTTTTCACTGAAACCTGCTTGCATTTTACAAATAAATGTACAGGTAGGTTAGGTACTCAAGCCGAAGAATAAAATAGAGTCAAGAAGAGGCAATAAGAGCCTAAAAGAGCCAAGAAGGGACAAGAAGGGCCAAGAAGATTGAAGAAGAGCCAAGATGAACGAAGGACCAGCAAGAACGTGGAGACGCAAGAAGAGTCAAGGCGAACCAGGACGATCCAAGAAGAGTCAAGGCGAACCAGGACGATCCAAGAAGAGTCAAGGCGAACCAGGACGATCCAAGAAGAGTCAAGGCGAACCAGGACGATCCAAGAAGAGTAAGGCGAACCAGGACGATCCAAGAAGAGTCAAGGCGAACCAGGACGATCCAAGAAGAGTCAAGGCGAACCAGGACGATCCAAGAAGAGTCAAGGCGAACCAGGACGATCCAAGAAGAGACAAGGCGGACTAGGAAGATCTACGAAAAGCCAAGAAGAGGCAAGAAGAACTAACTAACTAACCACTGCGGCGTTTCCCCGCGGGAGTAAGCAAAGAGGACGGACCGCCAAAAACTCGGTTTTGGCACACACCCCTTGCCTCGTTTACTTTCATATATCGTCTCATACATGCTCTTCTATTATTCTGTCTCTTGACATGGCCCGACTCAGGTAACTGATTAAATTAGTAACTGGTAACTTGGTCGTGCCATGTCTTTCTTAGGCGTCCTCGACTTCTTCTACCATTCACATTTGCGTCATATATTCTCCTTTCAGTCATTTCCTCGTTCATTCGTTCTACATGCCCAAACCATCTGGCGAGAAGAAAAAGGTTTAAATGTATAAAACAGCGCTCAGTCAAATCCTCTCTTCCTGCTCAATCCTAATTCCAACAGAAGCTGATTAGATTGCCATGTACACGATTAAACTCCAACCTCCTTCCCATCCGCAGAGCATGTGTTCCAAGTTTTAACAATTCTATGCCCCCAGGCGTACCGGACTTACCGGGACAGGAGTGCTCCTGGCTGGGGTGGTACAATCGTATCGTACCGTATAGGTAGGTTAGCTACCCACTACCCATACTTCCACAATTTATTATATCCGCCAAATTTATTTAACAATATATGTTCGTGCTTTAGAGTCTTTAGACAGCATCCTCCTTCAGACAGTAAGTGTCCTCTTGAACTTTAAATCTTGCAGGCTCATCCACTTGTATTTTTTAAAAATAAAGTCCATGGTAATATAGTATATTATAATAATATCTTCTCCGTGTACCTGAATCGTAGTGTTTACAGTACGGGAATGGCGCGACTTGTTGACTTGTTGACTGTTGTTGACTTGGGGGCGACAGGCAATCGAGCGATGCCCGCCTTTTAAGTGTGGTGGTGATGTCGTTTCATTCCATAAATATTATAATAATATTTCCCTTCAGATAATATATTATTATGGTTAAATTTGTACATTAATTATACAGGTTGACTGCGGCAGGTCGCAATTTAATTTATTGCATTCGAAAAGAGTACACAATTCATTATTTTTAGCTCGTTTTGATTTTACATCAGTGTGTTTTAGTTCCTGATCTTTTTAAAACTCTAAAACTTCGAAAGGTCACCCATCGTCCTATATTTTATCCTTCACTAGTATGTAGTTACTACAACAATATTTTTCTAATGAACTCAGGAAATATTGATAAAACCTTAATATAGCTTGTTTTATTGATTTTGAAAATTGTAACCATTGTACGTAAAAGTCTCGCATGGGCGTCTAAAATAGTGAGAAAAAAAACAACGCTGGTTTTGTATAAAAATCTTCATTGTATGAAGATGAATAGTAGTACTTAAAAAATAAAATGTTTTATGTCCAACTGTATGGCTGTATAACTGTCTCCTACAATATTTGAGGCGCGCTCTTCACGGAGGCGTTGGTCTGTCAATAAGTTGACATGTTGTCTCTACCAACAAACGGTCTGTTTGCGTACTGGTTTGATGCTTGTCTCCTGTTTTTTGTCCGTGCTTACTCAAATGATAATTTCAATTAGTACCTACATGGTAGCCATGTAGCCAACAATCTTTTCATACAAGTATATATTTATTTACTGGCATCTAGCTATTAGCTATGCATATCGAGTGTGCATATGGAGACTTCTCTTTTTCACAATAATAATATGTTTTATTTTTAAATGCCGTGTAAATTTTTAAAGACCTCCGTGGTCAAGGGGCAAAGCTCCCGACAAGCGATCCGGAGGTCGCGGGTTCAAATCCCGGCGTACGCAAGTAAATTTTGTTTGATTGTTTTGTGTTTTCACAATTACAAATAATATAAGGTATATTTAGGGCATCGTCCAGAGTGGAAAATTCTCTCAGTATCGTCCTCAGTAAGACCACCATTCAGAATTGCATGTTGAACTGACAGAGATATCTGTTATGATTTCTGTGTAATATTTAATAATAATAATAATAATATTTGGATGACTTGCATAGCGCCGTTTTTGTGAAACATCATGGGCGCTGTTTATAATATATTTCTACAATCTTACTTCTTACTACAAACTGGAAAAACTATTATACTAAATTATTATGGATAAAAAATTGCATCAACCGGTTTATCGATCCCCGATACGAAACTATGCGTACAATTATTTGACCAATGAACGCGACGCTGCCTAAAAATGTACTGCACAGGTAGAAAATATTCAGCACCATGGTCAGGACCAGGATCTACTGGGACTCTTGTGCTGTAATCATATAAAATAAATAATAATTATTAAAAATTGTTGTGTGTTTTTATTTCTTAATTGGTGGCATATTTATTCTGTTTTGACCTTTATCACTTAGCCTCCACACCGAACCCAGCATCGTGAAATTCAATTTGCATTAAGATCTCGTTGAGCGCCGTTGGAAACGTTAAAAAATACAACCGCTGAAAAAAAAATAATGATATGCTTTAATAAATCTGGCTTGAACAAACAAAAGGCGTGCTCAGTGGTGCTCCTCTTGTCGCTGGGAGGGGGACCCCGACCCGTCAGGCCTCCACCCCCGCGAGGGGACCCTGCTCGAACCAGCCCTCTTAAAATTTTATAAATTATACGGTTTGAGGACGTAATGACCCATTGTTTGTGGCCTACCGGTGTATCGAGTCCTATATCTCTCCACCACATACTACGTTATAATATCATGGCTAATACACAATGCAAACAAGATGAACTGATAGCGCCGGGTAACTACTTGCCGTCTTATTCGTGAAACTCCTCAATCAGATTACCTGCCATATAAACTGCCGCATTGTTACACACGTGGTTCAAACTATACCTTAAGCCCTAACGATATGATGGATGGGTGTGTCTGAAATCAGCGGGCGGACCACACAATCAACTCGCATACAATGCGAACAGATTTCCAGTTTAATTGGACCAGACAAATGTAATCTAATTTACAGTAGTTGCAAATCCTGCTTATCGTCAGGAAACCGTTTCATAAAGATAACTGCCAGCATTATTCTTATCGCGGTTGCATTGAGCCTAATCCGTGTCATTAATTGCACATCACCAGATTAGTTTGTCTGTCACTTTACTATCTGTGAATACAATGACATTCTTTATGCACTTTTATGGAACTGCACAAGATTATCAAATTGTCAATATCGTGCACCACAGTTTTATTACTTCCATCACATTTCTTCAGACAATATTTTCCATTAAAATAATTACCGACTTACTGACGTTTAATTTTACTTACATTGAGATTTTTTTGGAAACCTAATTTTTTATACTTCAGGCCTCGCCCGTATTTTGACAGAGGGTCAAAATATTTCAGTTTCGCACTAAAATCCAAATAAATGGAATATTTCTGATTTTAGGTACCTATCCGAAAACTAAAAACTGTTTTGACAATGTGATGAAATACGCTTTCAGATTTTATAATACAAAATAAACATATAATTTTAAATAAATGAAATAATTTAACTTTGTTTGAACTACTTATATAATGAGTAAATCCGACCGGTTTCGGAACAACCGTTCCTTCTTCAGGGAAAGCGTATACTAATTTGACAGTTTCGAAATATGGATGGGAACAATGTTTTATTATGGTAGGGGTGGAGCCGTTGCTAGATATTAATGTTGTAGGTAGGGGAACAAATCCGTGATTGGGCTATAAGACAATATTTTTTGTTTGTTGATAATAGATTCATTATTTTTAAGGGATTTTTTTTATTTCCAAGGCATCTAAGTTATCTAAACGTTTTCCTTTATGATTAATATGAAGAATATTTATCCCTGTATTTTTTTTCAAAACTATGGTTATTTTCAATGATATGGTTAGTTATAATTTTAAAATATAAAAAGTTTTTAAAAATGGCACGTCTTAGGTTTTTTTCTAACTAAAGTTACTGGTCGTGAAAAGAAATAAAAACATACATATATTTTATTAGACATGTATTATAAACGTAATCATCACCTCATTTTTTTGTCATCTCATGTAAAAATAACTAACCCTGAAAACCCTGAAACATTTTCTGTTTCATCATTTTTTTCAAATTGCGATCGGTAATTTTGGATTCATAAAGGTGTAGGTACATTTTAATTATTTTGCGGTTAACTTTTATATATAATAAAGCGTGGTGTTTTCTCTTTCTAACAGCGTTTAGATCATATTTCTAACCATCATAGTAAGTGAGATACAACGATTTCTATTAGACCGATGTGAGTTGTTCAGAAAACCGTACAAATAGATTTGACGGGTTAAACGACTTTTTTAGTCATAAGATCTATAATGCGAACTGCGTACAGAAAATAGTCAGTTTTTTTTACGAAACACGTAAATTTATTTATTTCGTTAAATAAAAAATATATTCCCGTCTTAACTTTCGCAATAAACTTTGCTTTTCCGAGTTTCCAGAGAAGTTTTGCTGAAAAAGTTTTCAAACTAGGCAACATTCCGGTCACGACTGCACGACAACAGCCGATACAAGATAAGGTGCTTCGGCCCCAGCCGAACAACCATAAGCCATGCGCCTTGCAGCGCCTAACGTCTCCGGCCCACCCTCTGCATCTCCTGTTCTCCTGTTACAGGATACCCGGACTGCCATACCGATACCTACGAACAACAATACAACACTGATACCTACGAACCTCACCAATTTTATTTTATTTATTTATTTATTAATTAACGCCTTTTTTCCGGGTTTTTACAAATGAATAGTAAGAAATATACAGTACATAACTGAACTGTCTCAGTAACAATATTTTATAACGCCTCCACCCCTACCACAATCCTTAGTAATAATACATTGTTTCCACCCACTATTTTGTAATTATCAAATCTTGCTTGCTTGTTTGCCCTGAGGAAGGAACGGTCGTTCCGAAACCGGTCGGCTTTAACAAATATACAAGTGGTTTAAACAAAGTAACATTGTTTCATTTATCTACAATATTTTATATTTGTTTAAAGATAAATTGAAGATGTCTACTGACTTGGTGTAATTGTTTTCATCCATTAGTATTCTGGGCAAAGAGGAATACATGTGGTAGTTAGTGCCAGAATTTATACACTTAAATAAATCCTGACTTCTAGTATTACATAGTGGAATCCGGAAGCTTATCAATTCAAGCAATACCGGAATATCAACTAAATCATTTAGAATTTACAGAAATACCAAGTTAGTGAAAATTCTTCTGTCTAACAATTCGAGCATATTCAAAGAGTGTTGTAGTTCATTATAATTGCAGGAATACCCATTTTAAAATTTAGAAACCGTAAGAGTTTGTTTAGTATTCTTTCAACAGCTTGTACACGTATATTATAAGGTGAGTTCCAGACTGGAGAATTGTACTCAAGTTGACTTCTAACTTAGGCAAAATATAACAGTTTAATCTTTGACCAAGTTTAATACACTTTATATTATTAAAATTTATAGCGTCACTTATACAAAATGTCGTAAAGTAGGTAGGTACCCCCATACGCCGTGACGTGGGAGTTATTTTGACAAGGGTACCTTCCAAGCATAAAAAAGCACCACTAAAAAATCGACGTTAAATAAATATAAATATTCTCTTTCCGTTTCTTTCATTCCACACTTCACTCGACGGAGTGAGAAGGATCAAAGTTTTGCCTTCTGACATCTTCAAAACGAGTATTATTTATTAAGCTCTCGAGTGAATCGTTCTTAGGGTCGATAGGTACTTCTATTTTACGATCATTTTATTGAAAAAATATTTTCTTGTGGTCTGGACCCCTATAGAGATATTAAATTTGCGTTTTATGTGTGATATGGTCAATAAAATTACACATGTGTAGTTTGTGTAGGGAAGCAGGTACTCGTTCCCTGTTTCTCGCTCTCTTGCAGCTGTTCAACTTGTATCTCCAATTTTACCTTCGCCTGTTCTTCCATTTTTTTTTTTTTTAAATTATTTTTTTTATTATTTTTTTATTTTATTTAATTGAATATAATAACATGTGATACAATATAAGATATGGGTAGTCCCACGAAGCTGTGACAGATCAGCTTGTCTGTAGGTTCTACCATTTAATATTACTACATAACACAGACTAGCCTAGGTTACAATATTAATACTTAATATGATTTAAGATAGATAAATATGTTGTTCATTTATTAACCACTTTTTTGTCAGTTTATGACAGGGTTCCTCATTATTATTATTAAATCTATTTTAATATTTTATTAAATTTTAATACCAACAATTAGACCAGTAAGAAGTGTTGCATTAGTAAGAAATGAATGTGAACGAGGCAAGGAGTGTGTGCCAAGATCGAGTTGTTTGGCGGTCCGTCCTCTCTGCCTACCCCTGCGGAGAAACGGCGTGATGGTTAGTTAGTTAGTTAATAATAAGGAGAACTAACGCTGTTTATGGTAATGGTATTGGGAGGCGGGTATGGGTGCCGCCGTCCCGGGTACCATTTATTGGATAACCAACACCTCAGCCACAGGTCACTCCATGTGGTTATTTAATATTCGCTACATTTGATCCCTTAGCAAGGATGTCCGGGTTTAAGGGGTGAGGTTTTTCCGGTGGATCCGGATCTGGATCTTGGACTGATTGAGGGAGATCTTTTGATCTCTCCAGCAGGACTCTCTCAGAACATCGCCTTGCACCGCAGAGGAAGGGATAGCTTTATACGTACGTCACTCCTGGACACTCTGACCCACAGATTCCTGCGCACCCCTAATACCTTTTTCCTTCTTCCTAAAAATACCCTTCACATCATCCCCAAAGATGTCATACATAGGTGCTGAGGGGAATAACGTTTAACAATATGTCTGTTAATACGTACATTATTCACCTTGTGGTGATTTTCCACGAACACGGCGCTATATAAATTAGCCAATTATTATTATTATTTTTATTAAGCATTTTATACGTTAAATAATATAAGCAAACGAAGTAGCTACCTAACTTTGAAACAATACTTCTTCGAAAAGTGGTCGTGAAGTATGTGTGGCTCATCTACCTCTCGTCAGGCTCCATACGCTCACCGCCCACGAGAAACCGGGTTAATAAGTCCCTAGAGCTGTTCACTGTTCGGGCATTCTTTTTTATTGGTTTTAATTTCGTTTGCTCATGTTCGCTGCTCGAATTTCTCCGCAGCTCCTTCCGTTTATTTGTTGCGAGAGAGCTTTTACTGAACTACCTTTTTTTATTTTGTTTGCTCGGCGCGTTGACCGCGGGACGGGCGGCTTAGCAGTCAACCCTTTTTGTTCGGGCCCTCCTTCTCTGCACAGCCCAGTGCTGCTACCCAGTCCATACACTGATCGATTGAACATTGCACACCCCCGTGTAATCCGCGGCGGTGTCCACTGGGGCGTGTCGGCCCTCTCGCTTTGTATTCGCACAACAAATTACTACGCTCCGGTAATCGAAATCGTATTATTTGTGTGACAAGTGCCACTGAGGGTATTTCACCGCGTGAAACAGATGGTGTCGATTCTATTTGCCCTTTCCCACACACCGTATCAGCTGTCCCATCGTGGAAAAATAGATAAACGTTAATTTATTGCTGTATTTTTTAGACAGTCAAATACACGCTATCCGTATTATAATAGATATACAATTGGCTTCGTTGAATTTTCGTCACATAACGTTGCACTTGGGATGTACCTATTCAAATTCAAAGCTTGTAAATTTATAATTGGTAATTACAAGAGACAAACTGTATTTAACGGTATGATGTGTACACGTGTGTACTGCTGATGTTTAATAATTTACGTCGGTTTCTGCACACTTTATTATCAGTTTCTCGCATGTGTGGGGTTTGAAGTTTTTCAATAATACGATGCTGGCAGCTCGCAGTTCGCAGCGCTTATTGTAAATCTTTCGTGGGCCATTTGCCCCTTGCCGAGTTGAGTGCTACAGCAGAACACCTGACGACTGGTTTATTATGCAATCCGCCCTCCTACGCTCCCAGCTTCGTACAGGGTCCTGAATCCTGGCTGCCTCGACTCCTTACTGCAGATTGCAGGGAACATTACCAACAGTGCTCACTTGAGATCATATCGCTAAACCAAAGTCCGAGACTCGAGCTTTCATAAGACTTGGACTTGGTTCATAAATATAATAACAACAATACTTGGATAATTTGTATAGCGCCGTTTTTATCACCATGTATATAAACTTATAATATATTTTTAAATTCTTACTTCTTACTATAAACTAGACACACCATTGTAACAATTTGTGGCTAAAAATTGCATCCACCGGATCGCCGATCACTGATACGAAACTATACATACGTACAGTGATTGGACCAATGAACTCGATGCTGCACTATACACCCTATAGTCTGCTAACGCAAGAAATACTACTAAGTAATGGATTTTCTTTAAATTCTATACGGTTAGTTAGGAAAATGTATAAGGTTTCCAGTGAAAAAAGTTCTTAGACTATACATTTTTATGTTCCATAATATCGTGGGGTAATTACTGCAACTAGGTAACTCTGAAATCAGCTTTGTTAGGAAATGGAATTACAAGATTATCTGATAAATCGGTTGTTGTACATTATTTATACTGATAAGTATTGCTAACACGTAGATTGAAGTGTGGGGAACCGTAATATTTATATTTTGGAAATGAGAAAATTGCTGATAATTTTTCTATGTATATCTAGTTTCGGAGTTACCTAGTTGTAGTAATTACCCCATGATATGAAATATGGTAAAACTTCGATACATTTACCTTGTTAATCGTATTTAATTTACAGATCTTCGAAGTATTATTTGAGTTGCATCCTACCAAGATAGGTTCAGGGCCATTTTTAGTGTTGAACCTTAAAGGTCAATAAAAAGAGACAGAATATTCAAATTTTACTCTGAAATTCATACATTCAAAAAGCTAATCTAACAACATTATAATAATTTCGTGAACAAAAAGACATTTCTCTGTTCTGAGAATGAGAACCTAATCATACCGACAATGTTTGTGTTCTCTATGGATGATTAAAAATTAACCTGTACCCTAGTCGATGATAAAAAACAACATTACATAGTCCAAGCAAAGATTATTTCTTGTTCACATTAGCATTTATGACTCATCAACTTCAGGAGAGCTTCTCAGAATATGTGCAGCGAGCACGTCGCGAATAAGCACACATTTTCTAACATGCTTACACGTTGTTCACATTACTCGAAGGTATTTTAATTTATCTTTTCGTTTTGACTATTGAATGATGTCCGCCCCCCTCCCCCCAATACTTTCAAAACTTTTCAACGAAATTGATTCAGATGATTCACATGCGATTCGATATCGAGAAATAAAAATGTTTTAAAATTTAACGGTTTTTTTTTTGTCTTTATTTATTTTTTTATGAACGCCCTTCAGGGCTTTTATATAGGATAAGTAAAAAATATACGGTATTGTACACAACGAAACTGCCTCATTGCCTATATAAACCATTATAACAACTTATCAACTATAACTAAAATAATATTGCATCCTTCGGTTCTTCGATCACTGATACGAAACTATATTTACAATGCATTTGACCACTGAACGCGATGCTGGTGAAAAATGTACATTTATATATTTTTTTATTATACTCTGTAGGTACAGGCAAAAAATATGCAAGACCATTCTTACCTGGTCTGTAACTTGAGATTTAGCACTGTTTATTTAGATATAGTTTGCACGCAAAGGACATAATGGAACACATGTGTTGGGAGTAGCCATTATTTAATCCTGATATATATTTTAATAATAATATGTAATATGTTCTTTAACGAATGTGTTTGGGAAAGCAAAAGCAAAATTTTATTACGGGCGGTACAATGGTATTTGATTAGAATATTATTTATCTTCCTAAATTCGATTCGTCCCTCGGTAATAATAATAATTTGTAATAGGCCACTTGCATGGACTTCATAAATGTTAGTAAATTTTTTTAGAAATGTTCAGTTTTTTATTTTTAAATAAATAAATCCATTATTTGGGCTCGTGACGTCACTTCATGAAAATGTCCCGTCGCCGAAAATGTTCCTATTAATTTTATAAAATTCCACACTGATTTATTTTTTTTATATGGCATCACTTTGATTTCAGGCGAATTTTTGAATTTGACATTTAACGTTCACTAGATTTATTGTTTGTTCTCTGCGAACGTATCATTTGGTTTGATTTTTTGACAGATTTTGAGAAGAGAACCCCGTACATTATACGTTGTCCGCGTTGTCCGTACGTGTTTTAGAGGTATAATGATAATGGTGCGGATTTTAACAAAATCAAATTTTATAATATTCTTATTATTATTATAATTTACAAGTACAAGTATGTTACATTTGATTTAGTAATATAGACGTTGAACATTATAATGATTTATGATCAATAAGATAGATAAAAAAAAAATATTTATGAGATTTAATATTTTTGTTATGCCTCGTTATTCTCCTGTGCCATTCGTGTGGAAAACGTTCTTTTTTTAAATGATTTTCGGCTATGTAATTATAGTTTTTTCGCACCTATAAAATTATGTCCCGTCTTTCCGGTTTATAAAAAATGGTCTGATTTTTCGGATTTAAATCGTCAGGGTTTCAAAAATACGAAAAAAAAAATACAGGATGTCTTAGAATATTTGCCTAAACCGGATTTTTTTTTTTAAATATGATGCAGTGGCCTATTTGTAGAACGCCGTTTTTGTGAAAAATCACTGCAAGGGCGCTAAGAGACAGATTATTTGTGTGGCAAGTGCCAAATAACAACAATGCCAAAAGACAAGTGCAAGGCTTCAAATAATGTTAATCAAATAAGAAATGGGATTCAGACAAATTATAGTCAATACAAGAATGATACTCTCAGATAGATATATTTAATTTAAGGTTATGAGAGCCCAAAAGGGTAAGTTTTTAGTTTGATAAGTTCAAGATATTCACCGGCTCGGTAATTATAATATTACGATTTATTCTACGTAATTCTGATTATAGACATCTTCTTACGGTCTTCCCGCATCCTCGTGTACGTGGATTGCCGACTTTTTTAGGGAGAGGTCGATTCAGACGGTAGCCGATGGTTTCACCTCTTCCCCACACTCGATAAATGCTGGCGTCCCACAGGGATCGGTTCTGTCGCCGATTTTGTTTTTGTTGCACATCAACGATCTTTTGTCATGTGCACCAATTCACTGTTACGCGGATGACAGTACAGTCCATGATAGCTTTTTGTTTGACAAGCCCCCAAAGGGCTTACAAACTCCAACGGCTCGGAGGGCTTTGAAGCAAAGAATGGACGGTTAACTCGAGAGTGTTTTCTCTTGAGATAAAAATAATCTCGTTAAATTTAATGTTTCAAAGACCCAATCTTGTCTGATTACGTCTAAAAGGGATCAAAATGAAAATCTAGTATCTTTCAACGGAAGCAATCTTCCGAACAGGCCCTCCATTGATATGCTTCGTGTAACCCTAAGTGACCAGCTCAGGTATGGGGGCTCCATCGAAGCCAGAGTAAAGTTAGCCTCCCAAAAACTGGGCGTACTGTACAGGGCCCGCAGATACTTTAATAGTACACAACAAGAATAAAAAGAATAAAAATAATCTCAAGAATAAAAATACTTACCAGAGTTTATTTCAATCTTCTTAAAATTATCTTTTTATTCTTTATTTCTTAACTTACTTTTAATTGTTATATCTTTATTTTTATCTGTTTTAGTTTTATTTATCCCTAAATATGTTATTTTTTCTTTCCTCTTCTCATATTTTTTTTATCTGTGTATTTAAAATAATATGTAATGTATGACTACCACAACACGGGCAATAGCCTAGTGTGGTAGTCAAAAAATACCAACAATGTACCTATCATGTAAACATTTATTAAATAATAAAAAAAAAAAAAAAAAAAAAAAAAAAAAAACAACTGCTAACCCTGTACAAATCACAAGTGCGCCCAACAGTTGAATTTGGCAGCCACCTCTGGTCTGGAGCTTCAAAATACATGAAAAATACCCTCGACTCTGTGCAGAAACGGGCGGTCCGTTTAATAGATTCTCCCATCTTAACAGACGGATTGCAATCTTTAGAGCACAGCCGTCGGGTTGGAATGCTACGGGTCGTTTCTTCGACTCGTTCTTGTGTTCATCAGCTCGGCTGTGGAATGATTTGCCGGCTTCTGTGTTTCCTCCTTCCTACAACATGGGTCTCTTCAAGACCAATGTTCATTCCTTCCTCTCCTCAAAAAGACCCTCCACACAGCATTCCAGATGACGTAGGCCCTGAGGGAAATCATTTTCCTCAGGGCCTCCTGTGTGGAGTTAATGTAAAAAAAAACAGAAATTACCATGCTGTAGTTTCCTCTTTCTAATGATTTTATTTATTACATTCCTGGTTCACCTGTTTCAGCAATGAAAGGGTAAGGAAAATATCCGTAGTCACGTCTCTTGTTTATAAACGCCCACCACAAAGATGTTTTTTCGTCATCCGTTATTTAAATTGCCTTAAGCAGCGTATAAACCTCGTTGGCTCCGCAGGTAAGCGTTATAATTCGGTTTGTCATCGTGATCGTATGTTTTCTCGCTCGAGACGAACCCGTCTTCGAGAGTGCTCCACATAAATTACACCCAGAACCACTTGATTCGAGATGATTTGTCATTTGGCCTTTTAACTTTTTATCCTTTTTCATCTTTACGACCCGTAAAATTTACGACTCAATGTTAAAACTTTAACTTTGGGCTCTTTGGTGTGATAAACCTTGTTACTACATAAATTATTTTCAATTTTAAATTTCTTAGGCGATCATTTATGTTAACTTTTGTAACATAATGTACTCCCAGCTTTAATGAACTACATATTGTAAATTCATTTGTAGAAATAATGTCCCGATAGCCTTTTATCATTTTATAGATAACCCTATTAGGCAGAATGTTGAAAAGCAGTTCAGAGTCTTGTTTTTGGTTCAGTATGGTCGTGGTTTAGTTAGTTTCTAAATTTCCATTTGTTTCTCGTCCGTCTTCAACAATCGTATAGTGTTTACCTCGGGCGGTTTCTCGCACCTAATTATCGACCCACTTTTCATGCTGAGACGAAATTAATTACCCCGCTGTTCAATACCGATGCTCACCCAAAACAAACCCGATTAACCTAAATATATCTGGGATGATTGTAGACATGGCGCGAAAATAGTTTAAGATTTTCAGCACAGCTATTTGTTACTCATTCAGAACAGTTATGTATCTATTTCAAACATTACCGGCAGTCATTTGTTATACAATTTTTATTGTTAGTGTTAGTTTGCCTTCTCATGGAGACTCTCTAGTCAGAATTTGAATCATAATATGTGAGCCTGGGTATTGTAAATGACCCCAAACTCGCTGGGCATAATACCCCAAAAATTGACTGACGAATTGCGAACTTTTTTGATGCCACAATAACATTTGAATAATTCACATTCGTAATCAAAGGGATACTTTAATGACTTCTGTGGTGGTCTATTCGCGGGTTCAGAGGGGCACAATACATTTTAGTATGCCTGAAAGCACATGGAGACTGCCCTTAGACTGCCAAACAACCACTTTGTGATATAAATATTTTAAATTTTTAATCGAGATTAAAATGAAAAAAAAAACAAAACCATATCATGATGCCTAACCAGTGTTAGTTTTCCTCGCACCTATTGTTTAAGTATCGTTTTTATTGGTGAGCTGTTGGTGTAATAAAGTGTGGAAGATGCCTGAACTTTAAGTTTTTGTCTGCCCTTGGAAATGAATCTGTCGTCGTGGGATGTTAGCGTTGTGACATTAACAGCCCAACATAAAGCACGCATCCAATGGGGGCCGTATCTTCTCGAGACATCGGATGCTGTGTTTATTTGCTCCAAGGTGGGACTCTTGCGGACCCCAAGCCATAGGTGGTAAATCACGATGTGGCTGAACTTTTATTTTTGTCGCTGTGTGCAGTTTTTCAAAGTTCAGCGCAGGCATTCATGCCCTCTTGTTGTATTAATAAAGTTTCGCATTTCCTTACCCACTTAGCTTATATTTTCCATTTGTATCTCTATTATACCTATTATTTGGACAATCTTGCAAATTAAGAATAATGATAATCATAATTGGATAATTTGTATTCCACCGTTTTTGTTAAAAATCACCTTAGCGCGTTCAAATATTTCTTCCTGTATTTAATTATTTACAAACAAGATACGGAAAACATGATTAAAACATATTACCTGACTTGTCACTTCAGAGAAAGAAACTTTTCTTGCCGAAGTTGCAATTTTCGAATTATTGGACATTCCATGATTTTACAATCGGTTGCTATCCGTTATTATTAACTTACATTATTTATTAGAATTAGTGCAAAATTGATGTTCATTTTAAATATTAATATTTGTATTATTCAACTTTAGGATTGGATGATTTAAAATTTGTACTAAAATTTAAATACGAAATTACCAATAACAGTTATTTACAATGTCGCGGACCCAGTAAAGGTTTCTGACTTACATGAGTATCTGAAAAGATGAGTTTTAAATTTAGCTCTAAATTCTGTCGAGTCTGATCATCTATGTTTATTATATTGAACGTTTGCAGTGTTACACTATTGTGTATTTGGAAATATTACTTATTGTGCAGAGTAATATTTCCAAAGTAACCTTGGATTTTTTCGTAATTTTGCCACTAATCTTCTTATAAATGTAATATCAATAGTGATGGGGGTAGCAAATGTAAAATCATGCAATGTCCAATGTTTTAAATACAGTATCCTCCGCGTGCAAAGTCGTATCTTCTCCAAGCATAAACTTTCTAATTAAAGTGTGTTTATCGGAAGTGGCCTGCCAGTTAAATACTCGTACGTTTTCTGTATCTATTTGTAAAGAATATAATTAGAGGGAGCAAAACTTAAAATTAACAAATAATAAATTTTATAGCGCACTTGAGGTGATTTTTCACAAAAACGGCGCTCTAGAAATTATTCAATTATTATTATTCACCATAAATTCGACTGTATTACAATTCGTTATAACCAGGTTCGACTGTATTCTAAGTGATACTCCATCTTTTACTGTGTACTGGTTTGACAATCGTGGCTCACGCCTCATCATTCAACATTTACCATCGGCCAACACGGATTCTTTATCAACATTATGAATCAATAACGCCATATTTCTTAACACCGAGGTATGAGCGACTAACGACCCAGCTGCATCGAGGCAGAGTGCTAAGCACGACACATTCCAGAGCCAATCTCAGGGGAGTCTGCAGTTTGCAGGTTTACTTTGGACCAAAGGGCAGCGACACCCTCTGCCATTCACACGTCATATTATTATTGGACTCCCGTTTCCTGTTAACACAAAAACCTCACTGCGAATAACTCCACGAACAAGCGTGAGATCTCCTCTCTGCGATATGAGATCATTCAAATCTCAAGTTGCCAAAGGAAGTTCCTTGTAAAACACGATTGCCTATCCTTTGCGGTATGTACGTCATGCGTCAGGCCGGATGGATATTGCTAAAATTTGCCTTTAGGATTTGCCATGTTTCGATAAAACTGTTTTGTATCAATAGTTTTCATTTATTTTGCGTATTGGGCTTTTAAATAGGCATAGACAAAAAATACAATTACATAATAGTAGGTAGTAATAATATTTTAATAATAATTAAAATAACATAATTAAACTGATATAGTTGAGAATTATTGCTAGTCTTAATGTGTTTGCTTTTTAAAGGAAGCAATGTTCTTAAAATTAAATACATTGACAGAGCAAGTTTCGTTCCCCATACGATGCAAATGTGATTGTAGATAAAAGTAGTTAGAGAAGCAACGACATGAAATGGACCATTAAAGCGCTACTGTTGCATTAATTGAGTACGTGATGATTAATCATACTCACCAGGTCAGGGCTAGCTAGAATGTCCGTTACTGATTTTAAAGTTTAAATAAAATAAATAAAAATATCGCAAAATTTTCTACGCTGTAATCATATTAAATCGTTATGTTATAATTTAGATTATCAATAATTGTAATAAATATGTACGTAATTTTTAATTTATGTGCCTTAATACTACATTACAATTATCGACAGTCAACCCTGAGGTCAGCAGCGTTATCAGCTATCGGAAGGTTAAAGGAACCAAAGCGCACACCAGATACTAAGTTCGGTGAGCGTGCTTTCGGAGTGTCAGGACCTAAAGCCTGGAATGGACTGCCACATGAATTAACCCTTCGAATAATAAGAAAATAATTTTCTGTCAACTTTTGCCTGTCAAGGTTTGCGCGCAAAATTCCTGGTTCACCCCATGCATTTTAAATGTTCCTATTTATTGTTTTTTTTAAACGCTTTTGCAAAAACAAAAATTGTTCTAAAATGTAGATAAAATAATCTTTCCGATGTGTTTATTAGAAATCAACATTTTTGTTTCTAAATATTAAAATTTTAATATTGGAAATGTAAATTGGCTAAAAAAAACACACCTGCGAATATTTGAATTAAAGTAATTAAAATAGAATAAATCCAAAATTTTAAATACAGATTCCTTTTCTAAACAAAATTTGTAATAAAACTGTCACCTCACTTTTTATCGCTTTCATACAATTTTATTTTAAAATTAAATGTGTGATACGTCACAAATTGGCGCAAAATTAAACCGTCACTTTTGATCGGGTTTGTAAAATATCTGAACAACCTAGCTCATATAATTCTAAGACAATGAGAAGCATTATTTCATTCCGTTTCTACCATAAAAGAAATCACAAATATTCGCATGACAGAAAGAGAGATATCTAACTTTTAATAATGCACGTTCGCTCTGGGACAATCTGGGTCTCCTGTTATTATAACGGCATATGATGTTTTGGGACAACTTGGGTCTCCTGTGATTAGACGGGTTAAGAATGATCACATACGCGGCGGAATTTAGAGCTAGACTTAAAACTCACCTTTTCAGACAGTCGTATCCATAAGCTCAAAATCTTTCACCTTCAAATTCAATGCCCGCGATACCGTAAATAACTAACCTGTGAAAACGTAGAAAAAACAATGTAAGCGTTTGTGAAGGTCATTTCATGAACATTTTCCAGCACTAAAGAGTACTAAATTCACCAGTATTTAAAAATAAATATCAACTATACTTTTGCCACTAATCTCCAATAGTCCTAAATTCTCCAGTATTTTAAAATAAATACCTACTCTACTTTTGAGACTAATATATTCATAAATGTAAAACTAACAGTGATGAGGGTAGCAAATAATGTAAAATCATGCAATGTCCAGTGTGTTAACTGTAATGTCCTTCAAACTGTAATGCCGTGTCTTCTCCAAGCCTAAACTTTCTAATTAAAGTGTGTTTATCGGAAGTGACCTGCCAGGTAAGTATGTTTCTGTATCCATTTGTAAATAGTAAAATTAGTTAGAACCTAAGCTTTCCTAATAAATTGTACAGTGCCCTTGAGGTGATTTTTCACAAAAACGGCGCTTTATAAATTATCCAATTATTATTATTATTATTAAAAATACTTTTGGCCGTGAAAATCTAAAATCATATCCTATATTCAAGAATGTTTCTGACCAGCATATGGCATTTTGATACAATTAAATTATTGTTATTTCTGGACTTATCTTTAAATGTAACGTTGCCCAGTGACGATTTTGAAATAATTATCAAAAATTCTAACATTGAGCCGACCTAGTGGGTGGTATGTATGGTCGACCTGGCTCTAACACCCATCATAAACACTCGGAAAATAATAATTAATTTAACTACCAATCCTCACACGCTTTTATGATCTCGAAATCACACTAAACGTTTTATGTGCTTTTTTCGCACCGATGTTTGTTCGTTTAAATTTATGACATCGTTACTGGATAACAAAACTTAAATTACTCATACGATTTTATGGTTTACAGATTTTCCCATGGAAGAACCAGCGTTATATTCCAAGACGAATCCATAAGACCCTTGGTAATGTTAATCTCATGTCGGAACGAACTAATTTCTTCAAATTGTGTACTGCCACTTGAGTTTTGGGTCTGTTGGAGTGGGGCCACGTGTTTCTTCATAATATTCCCTCCTAGATGCCGCCAAAAACAGGCGAAGATTTGTATGTAAATCCACTACTGATAGGTCTGTTGTTAACTCTCCCTCTGTCTCATAAACGATGCCTACAACAGAAAGAGAGGTTGTGAAGGAGCTGAGAGCAGTAGGAATATGTTCCTTTCCACCCCGTTGAAGCATTAGTATCTCCAGCTGCAGGTTGGTTTGTTAGTTGTGCCGGGGGCTGTGAGGGTTGGGTAGCGGGCTCGCCCCCGGCTAAATTGCAAGTGACGCTCGTACAAAGACCGGGTTAGCGTGAAAGAGCCGAGGTGTCGCGGAGCCTTCCATTATGCTTACCCTTCGCGGGGCCTTCTTTTGTCAGTGTCCTTTCTTCGCGGTAATCTGTTTACTTCTTGCATTCACCTACTGCGCCATTGAATATACTCGATTCAGAGCATTTCCCGCACAAAGATGCCTTTGTAACTGCGAACACGGAGGAAGGAGACATTCGTCACACAATGCGAAAGAAAATGATTTACTTTGGCCCGTCTGATGCGTTTTGCTGTTTATTTTGATCGGCTCGACAGATTCATAATGGCCGCGTTAGTTATGCGACGAATTTCAAGATTTTTCCCTAAAAATAATTCGTTATTTCAGATCATCGAACCCGCATAATAAATTCGAACGGTGCTTTCGATAATGTTATATGAAATTGACTGTAACCGGATCAATTTTTCAAGTCATAGATGGCACTCAAATCCCTCCTTACGATTAGAAGCGCATGTATTATTCATTTCCCTACTACGTAACTAATTAACTAACTAACCATCACGCCGTTTCCCCACAGGGTAGGCAGAGAGGACGGACCGCCAAACAATTCGGTCTTGGCACACACTCTTTGCCTCATTCACATTCGTACATCGTCTCATACGTACTCTTCTATTATTCTGACTCTTGGCATGGCCCGACTCAAGTATCTGATTCACTTGATCGTGCCATGTCTTCTTCGAGGGTCCCCGACTTACTCTACCATTCACATTTGCGTCATATATTCTCCTTACACTCCTTTCTTCGTTCATTCGCTCTACACATTGGTCCGATGGTCCGGTGCTCTGTAGGTAGGGTTGCCATCTCTTAAATTTGGCAACCAGGACAACCCCGTAAAAACCCCGGATTTTAAGGCCCAGAACCCGGACATGTCAACAGGTTTTTTTAAACATAGTCAGTGTAATAAAAACAGTTGAAAGGGTCATAAATCACTTATATATTTATTTTAAAATTAAATTTAGTCATCTTTTATCATCTATTTAGTCATCATTATAAATGTACCTAACAAAACAGAATCTTATTACAGTTTGTTACAAATTGTTTTAATAATCAGTGAAATTTTTTTTATTCTTAAAATAAAACACAAATTATTAATATACTCTGTTATGAAAACAAAACCTTATTAAAATATTAAGCCTAACAAAATTCAATTAAATTTTTAAACAAAAATCTTAAAAATTCTGAGACCATTTTAGTATTCAGTCTTACAATTTTTGAAGTAACTCTTTAACTCAATAATAATTATATCTTTAAATTTTTATCAGCAGCCATTCAAACAACAAAATATCTCTTAAACATTGTATGAACTAAATTCACTCTTCTTAAATCTTAAATCCATATTGTAAATTCTTTTACGTAATAAAAACAATCATAACTTTAACTACAAAAATGAAAAGAAACTATTGCACTCATAAGTACATTATTTGATTATCTAGCTATTAAAGCTCTTTCCTCAGCCTCTCGCCGTTTTTACTTTTCAGTTTTTTTTGTATTTGTCACTGTTTCCGATAGCTTTTAGAATATCTTGCCTTTTTAAAAGGAATTTGTAAAAATCAATGCAGCCGTATTCTTGGAAATTGAATTTAATTTTAATTAAAGATAAACGAAACAATTTTACTTTGTTTGAACCACTTTTATATTTGTTTAAAACCGACCGGTTTCAGAACGAAACGTTCCTTCCTCAGGGCAAACGTATACTTTTGACTTTAAATTTTAAGACTTAACTTTTTTTTTAAACCCGGACATCAAATGAAACCCCGCCCGGACGCTCCCCGGACGCCCTCTAAACTAGGACAAATCCGGGGAACCCGGACGGATGGCAACCCTATCTGTAGGGAACCCGCTTGCACAGCGCGTGTGTAAACTGGTGCGCCCTAAAGCTTAAGTTTAGACTTCAATGCTTCGTTTGTGTGAAAGCGTTATGAAACAATACATGAAACAGTACATGCCCAAACCATCTGAGGGTCCCTTTCTTAATCTTACTCATGCTTTCATCAGCTTTGCATTTTTTGTGGATCTCCACTTTTCTCACACGATCTTACATGGTTTTACACGCTTCCGCCTCAGGGATCTCATTTCTACAGCATTCAGTCTACTTTCGTCCTTCCTCTACTAGTTCCGCGCCTCACTGCCATACATCGGGATAGATACCAGCACTCCATTGTGGACTGCTAGCTGCATTTCTTTGAACAGTTTTTCACATAAATTTACTGTAATGCAGCATCACTTCAACAAAGTCTGTCAACATCCATCATATTATATTTTACAATTATTATTACCTGTACAACAAAAACGTATTTTAATTCTATCGCTTTAAAATGTAAAATATCCACAAAACACATCTATCATGTCGCTGACCATTATGAGGTTAGTTCTTCCCATGCGATCTCTCCCACTCCACTCTGCATGCATTATTGTTCTCGAAACGGAGTTCGCGTGGGCATAACCTGAGATTAAAAAAGCAAACTTTACCAAGTCTTATCTTAGTCCTATTGTTTATTTAATAATCTCTCTCGTATAAATACTAACAGGCCAATTATGCTGTTGCCCCGAACAATGATGTATGGTACCTACCGATTGTTGTATTTTACTATCTATAAAACTGATTGAGTGGCATTCTAGTATTTTTTTAGTCCATAAATTCCAATATGTATATTGATTTATGTGAATCGTTAAATATAACGTATGCTCAATCAGCCGTATAATGCGCAGAGACGAAGATGTTTTATTTTAGGAGCATTATTTTCAAGTACCCATTTCACATAGCACAATGAGGCTTGTAATGATTATTAAATTGCTGAATTATGGTTTGGGGCACGCAAGTAACAAATCGGTTTCATAAATATTCTAATTTCTACAATTCATCACATTTGAAAGTTAATTTTCCAGTTCTGTTATCATTTCAGCTACAAACAACTGGCTATTAATGATATAATAACAGAACTCGATTAGAACCTTTACAGAACTTGAAAATTAACTTTGAAATTTGAATTGAATTGTTTAAATTATGTAAAACATTTGTCGCCTTTCGGTATTTTATGTTATAAGCGAATATGATTTTTATTATTTTTTATAGTTCTTCATTAATAACTAGCAACGGCTCCACCCCTACCACAATCCTTAGTAATAATACGCGGGAATTAGCGGGAAAAAGCTAGTTCTTAATAAATTGCCCTTGGGGTGATTTTTCACAAAAACGGCGCTTTATAAATTATCCAATTATTATTATTAATACATTGTTCCCATCCACTATTTTGTAACTGTCAAATCAGTATACGTTTGCCCTGAAGAAGGAACGGTCGTTCCGAAACCGGTTGGCTTTACTTAAATATACAAGTGGTCCAAACAAAGTAACATTGTTTCGTTTATCTTTAATTAAAATTAAATTCAATTTCCAAGAATACGGCTGCATTGATTTTTACAATATTCTAAAAGCTATCGGAAACAGTGACAAATACAAAAAAAAAACTGAAAAGTAAAAACGGCGAGAGGCTGAGGAAAGAGCTTTAATAGCTAGATAATCAAATAATGTACTTATGAGTGTAATAGTTTCTATGATTTTTATGGTTCACTTCTTGTATTTTCTGTACTTTTATAAGTAATTCGCCTTTAGAAGGTTTAAATAAAATATTTTAAAATGGGTCACAAAGTTATTTTGCAAATTTTCAAAGAAGTCGTTTTGATTCAATCACCGCAGTTTGATTTAATAACAACAAAAACAAATAAAACAAAACAAATACAATAAAAACACTGATTCAAGTAAATTTTTTTCTTTACTTTGTATATATTATTTGATGATCGCTTCAATGATATTAAATTCAACTTTTTATTTACCTCATTTCAGATCACTAAACGTGTCACGGCGCAATGTTAATACCATGCAGCGGGCATTAATTCCCACTGTCTTCCTTCAATACCCGTAAAACCTTTTCATTTGGTTTTATTATTATATTAAACGCATGAAAGAACCGAACATAATATCATATGACGTCCAAATAATCCGAATTTGGGTAGCGAACCAAAGTACAGCGTAAATTGCAATGTAAAATACAATATGGCCAATAAGTATTAATTCACTCACACGGATTCTTTTATTTACCGGGCGGCGTTTCGCAGAGCCACAATGGACCACGAAATCAATGAATAGATATAATTTGTATGGAAGTAATTGTGCAATCTTAATCCTCCGGTAGCCGCTAGGGTCGGCCCATTCCAACCCCTGGAATTGAATTTAATACAGACCCCAAAAGGCATCCCTTAACATTTTTTCCTTGCCAATCCACATATACCTGGGGCTGTGGGGCATATCAACTATCAACAGGTTAGGTTAGGTAAGGCAGCGAAGTATAGGTTCGTCACGGCCGTCATCGCCTTGTTTGTGAGTGATTGATAATAATATGATAGTTTGACTGGTCGTGTTTACGTATAGTTCAAAAAGGCCTTGTGCAAGGGTTTATAGAATATCAAGTTTGTTGATGCAATCATTTTTTGATAGAGCCTGAGAGTTGTAAGTTGTTTTATCTTCCAATTCGCCCAGCGCGTGAGACGAATAAATCAGAATGCACAGTTTTAATTCGTGCAGTTATCGAGAGAAAATTACACCCTTTGCACAGTACGTCCGCTCTAGTTTATAATGTTACCCGCAGTTCTCAATGCTCTGAGCCATGGCTTGTTACAGAACTTTGTCGGATATCTCCTACCGATACCCGTTTCGCAACAGTTACTGCAGCGCATTATCGGGAGATCTTTTTCTAAATCTAATGCAGTACACGACCAATCGTGACGACGAAATAAAAACGTATGTATACCCTTTTCAAGGGCGCAATTTTGGTTAAGGTCTGCTAAGTGAGTGATAAGATCGGTGTAAAATTCTTATTGGATTAACATTATTCGAAGTCTTACACCTCGATTTAGTTATTTCTTGCATTTAGGAAGATAATTATTCTAATCAAATCCTTGTAGTATTGTACACTACCCATCATAAAATTATGCTTTTGCTTTCCTAAACATAATATATATTTTTATTAAAATATATACCAAAATTAAATAATTGGTAGCATTTCCAATTTACATGTGTTTCCAATTTTGTTCTCCGCGTGCGAACTGTATCTAAATTTCTTTAAAAAACAATTTTAATCTCAAGTGACCTCCCAGGTAAGTATGGTTCTGTATAATATTATCCGCCTGTACAGAATATAAATACATAATAATATATGTACATTTTATCGCAGCATCACGTTCATTGGTCAATAGTTTTCTATTAGTGATCGACTGGTGGATGCAATCTGTTACCCATAAGTTGTTATAAAAATAATATATAGCACTCTAGAAATGTACAGCGCTTTTGACGTGTACAGTGATTTTCAAATATTATTATTAAAAATATATCACTCTTGCTGTAATCTCCATCATTGATTCCCTTCTTGGGTAAATTCTGCTTATCATACCTATAGACGACTATAAAAAAATCTGGTTCCTTGTTCCTGGTTTCTGACATGAGTTCTGCAGCCGCCTCAAGTCACGTAGTGTCCAAGTTATCGGAACTTTTTTCTGATGATGTACGTTTGTCAACTGGTTTTCTGCATCCAGATAGAGAACACATGTTATGAAGCAGGATCAAACAAGATTTTCAAGCTCATCGATGATTTATGTTCTTATTAAATTATATTAATACTAAATTGCATTGCATTTTTCTTTCTGTTCTTTCGATTTATCAATGACATGTGAAACAAAATAGATCGATAGATTCACAATTAGATACACTTCTGAAAACAATGCCGATTTTGTATAGATGTTCATCAAGGTTATGGTTACTTGCGTAATTTTCAGTTTTTAGTTTGTTTTTCTAATATTTGTTTCTTATTTTTCCAGGCCTTACAGCAGAGTTGTACTACGTCCGTGATGGCCAGATCAACGAATATGCCTTGAACTTCGTGGTGCCAGTTCCGGCTTCCATCGGTGAACTTCATTTCACATGGCAGAGTCTTGCTGGAAGACCTGTAAGTATTTTTTATAGCCTACAATATATTTGAGAGCATAATTTTATTGTGGTAGCAATGCATAATTTCTTTACAGATACATATACCCATACGAAAAAAAAAAAAACAATGGAACTGCATACTAAATACCTACGTCAAACTGTAATACATATTGCAATATGAAAAACTTCCGTTGCAGGTATTTTTTGGAACATAACTATACAATTTGTTTCCAATTTCTATTGTCGTGCTGTGCGTTAGTCCTGCGTTAAATCTGGTTCGTTGAACTCAAATTTGCTTCTTTTTTAAAAATGTAAAATAATTCCGTGAACAATTCAGATAAGCGATAAAAGTAGGTACTTACCTATCTATGATAATAATAATAACAATGGTCTTTATTGCGGAATGCGGGGAGGTTAGTGCAATCCCACACATCCCATAAAAAGCGCCATTTTAAGCGCCCTTGAGGTGATAAAGATTATAAATACGTCGATACAAAGTTTAAAAATATATGTTTTAGGAATATGTATATGTATTTTATTTATATTAGTCCAGAATTCAGACTCGGTACACAGCTTCAGATGATTTTCTACAAAAAAAACGGCGCAAATATTATCCTGTGTTTTATCACGGGTCTGCGCTAGTAATACATAATATTGTAAACAACCCCAAAACGAACGACGTGTGCAATTACGATGAGAAAAAGCTTCCGTTGAAAAAAATACGCAAAAGGTCATTTTATTATATTATTTCACGAGGACAGTGTGGATTGCATTTTTTGTAACACATTCACATTGGCGATTGAAATCTGAGAAGCCGGTATAAATCTGCTATCGATCGAATAAATAAAAATCCATGTTGAATCTTAATCCCAAAAGTTTCGACATGTCCAGTTTTTGTGTGTCTTGTTGTTTGGTCTTTGTTTCTCATTCTGTCTTGTTTGTTTTTGCATACGGTTTCCATTTATCTGATTCTCCAGATCGTGATATCACCATTCTCTCTCCCTTGACCCGCTGGTCCAGAAAGGTGACTGCGACCATTCTGATAGCGTTCTCGTGGCGTCACCGGGCGGTAACTTACCTTTGCCCTTGCACTTTGTGACGCTGAAGGAAGCCGATCGCAGGCGGTCTGGACCAGTATAAGGGCGAATAATAATTGCATTGTGCTGAACGATCTTGGGGAGTTTTATTTATTTTATTAATGCCCTCTCAACGCCCCGTCTGGGGTTGTTCTGTTGGTGCACGAGTGAGTCCTTTGATCCCTTGGGGACTTCTTTGATACAATTGAGCACTTGTAATTATTTTGTTCTCCTTTATTGACACCGAGTGCTTACTTACTTCTTCAACAGTGCGTCAAAAAGCGATCAATAGCACTTCGAGTTCGTTACGCTTCGTGTTGAATGACTTAAAAGTGAAAAGATTTTTTTACACAACTTTAAAGCATGTCAAAATATTGAATAGGTCCTACAATTTTTTCTATAATTTTTATTATTGCCTATCAATTTTAGACCTTGAACTAATTTTCAAAAAGTCATCTATCTCTCAAGGTGACAAAATGTCTTCTTCTTTATATAAGTATCTTCACTGAAAAGCTCACTGTATTCTTATTTGTTACGCAAAGCTTTAGAGTTTTTAACCGTCACCTGATTGCATCTTTGCTGACAACTGACGTCCCTGCTAATGTCAATGCAAGTATAACCTTCGACAATAAATTGTCCACGATAATTCTTAACCATGCTTACAAAGGATCTTTACATTTGCTCTTAACTCAACTTCGTGAACTCGTCAAGTCCAATCTTTTTCCTTGGCGCCACCACGCTTTCCTGTGATTTCTTCTGGTTCAAGACCCTCGTGTCTCAACGTTCAGTACTCCTTACGATTCAAATGAGGTGCAGATTCTCAGCGCCATCACTCACCCGGGCTGACAGATGACGCTAGTCTTTTTTTCTCCCTGTCTTCCCTTACTAACTGCAGAGTATTAGCCTTTCGTGCTGCGAACAATCCCCCTTTTTGCATTTTACTTCTTCAAAGTCTTTTCCATAGGTTTTTGAACCGGGAAGAATAATATACCCTTTATTCTATTTCTGCTGTAGAGCAGTGGCCTGCATTGCCCTTTGACTAAAGGTAGGTTGTGTGTCGGTTTTCAAGTTCGTGTGTGAATAAATTGTGCAATAGATATTTGAAAATTGTCTTTTTCTGTTGATTGTTGAGGTTAACTGGATAAATTAACGTACCTAACCAAATTGTTCACGGGTGTAATTAATGTTTATTAAAAATTACTTTGATTAATTTTTTTTGAGCTTTTTTCTATTATCTTTTTATTTATATGTAAGGTTCGTTTTTCTTAGAAACGCCACAGCTTTTATACTACAGTACTCTTTTATAGCACAGTTAATAATAATAATAAAATAATAATTTGATAATTTATAGAGTGCGGTTTTTGTGAAAAATCACCTCAAGGGCGCTGTACAATTTATTAGGAATGCTTAGGTTCTAACTAATTTAACTATTTACAAATGGATACAGAAACATACTTACCTGGCAGGTCACTTCCGATAAACACACTTTAATTAGAAAATTTATGCTTGGAGAAGATACGGCTTTGCACGCGGAGGACATTACAGTTAAGTCACAGGACATTGCATGATTTTAGATTATTTGCTACCCTCATCACTGTTAGTATTACATCTATGAATAGATTACTGGCAAAAGTAGAGTTGGTATTTATTTTAAAATACTGGATAACACTGGATTTAGGACTATTGGAGATTAGTGGCAAACGTATAGTTGATATTTATTTTAACTTCATAATAATAAATATTTACAGAAGTCTAAAGCTATGAAACGTTTTAGAAACAACTTACGATCAAGAGTGAAAAACATTAAAAGATATATATAAATCAAAAGTTCATCAAATAGAACATTCTGTTTTACAGACTTTTGGCACAGGATAACTCCGAATAATGGTTTTCAACCATTGCCTTATTACTAAACTTCAATGTTTGTTTGAGTTAAGTTTTGATATGAAATATATTTATCGGATCTCGCTATGAAACCTTTACCTAAGTGAGCTAGCATCGATCAATAAAGCCATGCTGGCGACGTATTGGCGACACATTGACATCCGTCCAAACAACTAACCCCGAAGTTTCATTTATCATGTTTAATGGTGGTATCTAGTAAGAATTATTATTATTTTTTATATTTTACAAGTGTTAGAACTCGCGACGCCGCGAAAGGAAACTATCCGGCTTGCTTGAGTTTAGTATTAATTTTTCTTATTGTAAATTTGAAAATAAGTAACAAACAATATTACATCTACAATTTTATTGGAATAAATTTTGAAGGTTTTATCCATTCTAGGTTTCAAATAAATTTTGAACTATGTAACCATTCAAAAAGATAGCAACCAAAAAATATGAGATTTTTTTTTATGATGGATGGTTTTGTTAATTCTGAATTTGAAATATGTGATCCGCAAAAATGACATAAATTAAATAGGTCCCAATAGCCGAGTGGGCGTTATCCCGTTGGTAAGACGGTGATTTTGGGTTCGATTCGCAGTTGCGACTGTTACCTTTTTATTTTCTGTGTCTTGTTCTCTTTCATGTTTCGTTTAGATTTATAAGTATTATCTTCTTCATCAGTGATTAATTTTACATATTTACTTTTACGTTTGATTCAAGGCTCGATACTTTATGATAGAAATGACGTTGTGAGCTGAAAAAGGTGCTTTGGCGTAGAAAGTTCATTGACCATTTCATGACGCCAAACAATATTACATTATAAATTAATAATTATTCCAATGGACAACTACGCATTTTTCTTTTAAAATGTTTTAAATTTCCCCAGGGATCATTACGACCGTCATTATTATGGGTGCATAATTATTGTAGGTATCTACTAATCAGTATTTCGTTTTCGTTGGTCTCTACAATTATCAGGTAATCAATACAAAAAAAACATCATTATAGTCTCCACATCGTGACCAATTGGAACCATTTCGCTTTACCAACATCCGTTCAAGACCAATACTGTGGATGAAAAAAGAATTCGGGTGCCTTCCCTGCACGTTCCTCCGTGTCACTTGGTCCCTCGGTAACTACTAACTACATCTCCCATACCCCGGGGATTGGCCACACAGACTTTAATATTTAAATCGATACATTTTCGTTTGTTCAAATAGAAGTTGAAAAGGCCGGAGGGTTTTTGTGGCCGTTCGTAAAATTGCTTTTTCCATAACTACCTCGGCGTGATTGGAATGCTGGTAGGTAGGCTAGAAGGTTTTACAGCAGACTTCATACTTATTTTTATGACCTTGTAGAATATTTTACTAGCGAGTAAAGTGTTCATATCAGAGCTTTTTCTTTTAAAAATAAATCATGGTGTTAGTTTTTAACACGGACATATGAATATACATGGACCTGCCCTAAGTGATAACAACGTATTATTTCCCCCTGGCGCCCCTGATTCCTACCCACCCCTCGTACCTTGTTCCTTCCCAAAACCTCTTCTTCCCTTCCCTTCCCTAAAAAGACCCTCCACACAGCATCCCCAAAGATCACGTAGGCCCCGAGGAAAATTGTTTTTCTCCGGGCCTCCTGTGCGGAGCTAATGTTAGAAAAATATTTTATTTTTTTTACATGAGCTCCACACAGGAGGCCCTGAGGAAAATAATTTCCCTCGGGGCCTATGTCATCTTTGGGGATGCTGTGTGGAGGGGTTTTGGAGGAAAGGAAGGAGAGGAGAGTTCTGAGAAGGAAAAGGGTTTAAGGGGTGGGTAGGAATCTGGGGTTCAGTGTGTCCTGATCATCCGCCTCCAATACCTAGACAAACCTCACCCCATGAACCCGGGCACCCCTGCTAAATCACCAAACGTAGCGAACCACTTGGGGTGACCTATGGCAGAGGTGTTGGTTATCCAATATGGGTTCCCGGGGCGGCGGTACCCAATCCCGCCTCCCAAATTGAATAATGGCTACATAACTCCGATCCTTCTGGAGGATTTGTTTAATTTTATTTATTTTTTATTTGGTCACATTCGTCACATCAACCCTTATCCATTTTGTGGTTCGAATAGCTAACCCTATGTCTTTAGATAGGTACACTAGTTTGGGAAGAGTTGTGTGGCCAACCATTCTCGCTTGCCATCCTGATTGTTGTATTAATACGACAATTCTATTAAGTATAATTTACTACATTTTAATAATAATATGGCTGAAATGTTAGCTGCCATTCTAATTGAATTTGGAGTACAAAAGTACATGAATAGAAGTTGCTGTTTTATATTTTTTTCTTTATACTTCTAGCATTGTAGATATTATGTGAAAAGCTTTTAAAAATTATATTGTTTGTTCGTTTGAAGTATATATTGACATTGTGTTTGTTCGGGCCGAAACACTCACCTGGTTGTAATTATTTCCAACACAAAACGCAAATTATGCATTATTGTTTCAGCAAAGTTTTTAACACCTGTTCAAAAACGTTCACCACAACTTTTACAAGGTGTTCAAAAGAGTGCGGTTTCTTTCATTGGGTCATCGAAGAAGTTTTTAAACTGTAAAATGGTTAAATATTTTGAGTACCTACTTCTTTTATTACGGTTTTAATGCAAGCACATAAAATTATTCAACTTTAGCTAAAGAAGAAAAAAACCTGCTAATTTATTTCCGAAAAAAAAATCTGATTGTGCAATTCACACGCGGTAGAAGTGAAACCTTCAGAAAACTAAAGTAGACAAGAGTGGGTAGACTACGAAGCACTTTTTTTTATCGATGTGAAGGATTTCATATTTTTCTCGTCGGATTCCAGTACACCTTTCGTATACATTTGGTCATCATATTAGCATTTGTGTTTTCTTTTTTGGAGTCGCTAAAATTCGCATTTTATTCGCATTCTTTTGCCTATTCATTTGCCTGTTCATTCAGATTAGATATTGATTTTACAAAAAAATAAAAATAGATTTTTTTTGGATTTCGTAGCTGGTCGTTGATGGACGTCAGGCGCTTTATACCGCTAAACCAAAGACTTGCGTGAGATCGTGGATTTATAGTATTATAATAATAATAATAATAATAATTGGCTAATTTATATAGCGCCGTTTTCGTGGAAAATCACCTCAAGGGCGCTGTACAAATATCATATAAAAGAATTAATATTACTGGCTTAAAACTAAGAATTGCAACCGAGTACCTGTTAATTAAATAAATATTTTATTGCTATCTCATTCTCTCGCAGGCTAAATCCTATAGATGTGTGTGTTTGTCTCTTTTTAGTGTCACTCGTTTCCGTTTCATCGTGTTTCTAATCACAACGGTGCTAATGAAGTTTTCACTTCAAAAATCGCTGAAATGGTGAGCTTGGCATGAAATTTCTATTGCTCGTTCTTTCCAGAATGTACATACATATCAATGCAACCAATTTCAGTTGACGACGTATTTTCCATTATGAGTTATGGAGTCTTAAAATATTCCTTTAACTGTCTAAAACTAAGACA
This sequence comes from Limnephilus rhombicus, assembly GCA_929108145.2. NCBI lineage: Eukaryota > Metazoa > Arthropoda > Insecta > Trichoptera > Limnephilidae > Limnephilus > Limnephilus rhombicus. Next base: position 40,917,137 of record OV815273.1, on the reverse strand, counting down.
AGATGCAATATTTTTTTAACTCGGGCGAAGCCGGGCAATAACTTTCAGTATAATATTTTAATTTACAATTGTTAAAACAATGAAAATATTTTGCTGTGAAGTGAGTTATTGATATTCCTTCATTCAAAACATCGGCATTAATTTGTTAAAAGTAGAAAACACATAGATCAAAGCGAAAACACCCAGTTGTCAAAGTCACCACTCACTGCCTTCCTAAGATATACGGTAAAAAAGTTAATAAATGGTTGTTCATTTTTAACCACACGGTACCCGCACTTATTTTGGACTTGTTTTCGTTTCAAATTACAGGTTGTATTTTCTCGAGTAACTATCAGAGGTATTGTTTCGAGTCTTGGCCATTTGCCGATCGATATTATTTTTTGTTATTATTTAAACAAAGAACTTCGCTTTTCCCGCCATTATCATAACTGACTCTCGGCTCTCAGCCCCGTATTTGTTTTACCGTTTAAATTTGTAAGTTAAAAAGACGTCATTGTTTCACAAGACGAATTGTTCACACGCGACGTATGAATAATAAACTATTTAAACGCGGGTCAAGCAGTTAAAGTAATTGAATACACGTGTCGAATTATAATTAAAGTACTTCGTCAAGTTGCAGAGGGACGCCATTCCGACTAAGTTATTTCTTTCGTGTCCACGGATTATAAATTGAATATAAATTGCTGCTATTTTTCACATTTGCGCAACGTCGCCAAACCCAAAAAAGAAACACGCCGCGACAGACCTTTTTGATTAATTTTCCGGCCAGCGGCGAGGAGCTTTCCCAGAAAGTCAAAACGTCGTCGTCCGTCGAATACAAATATTTATTTTGCGGAAAATTGCCTTCTGTCAAATTTGCGGACTTTCTGTCAAAGTTTGCATCCGAATCCGTGATATATTTCGGCTTAACCGGGCCAAAATTTTACACTAACTGTTATGATGTAAGATTTTCACTGTGAATTGTTATATTTTGTTATATTCGATGCCCTCTTTGGTCGAAGGGTAAGGCTTTCGAATACCAATTTCGCGAGTTTAAATCCCAGCGTTCACAAGTATTTTTAAATTTTTTTTTAATTGATTTGTGTTGCTTCACAATTATTAATTAACTTAAAAATAGTATTTGCGCACGTTCCAGCAAGGAAGATACCATAGGTATCGAAATGGTGAAACACCACATTTCAGAATTGAAATGACTTAGTCGCGTTTGGTGACTAGATTTTAATAGCTAGGTACTTCCCTACCCTCGTGTCACAGCATAAGCTAATTGGGGATGGGGATGCCAAAGTCTCACTGGCTCCAGACGATCTTTTGTGTGGTAACCTTAGGCCGGGCATACACGAACAACTTGCAGCAGTCAGGATCGACTGCTTCAAGCTGCGACTGCGTAGTGAACTACAGACTTCTACGTACGTACATACACGAACCGCTCGAGCAGTTGCAACTGCTTCGGGCGGTTGGCAGCACGGTGAAATTTCATCGTGCGGTCAAGCAGTCGCCAGGCATACACTGACTGCTCGAGCCGTCGACTGCTCTCGCACAGTTACCTCCGACCGCGCTCTTCATTCCACGTCGCGCAAGCTTCCCGCCCATGATTCTACTGATTTGAATTAAATTTGAAATTGACAACTGCTCGAGCAGTTGTCAAATGGCAGCTTCAAGCTCTTGGCTCTGACTGCAAGAGCGGTTCGTGTATGTTGATCACTAACTGCTCAAGCTGTTCGTGTATGCCCGGCCTTACGGACGTTTTACACGACGCGTTTTTCATGCCGATCTCATTATAGAAACTACATCGGGACCCATATGAAAAACCTTTGCTTTACAGTCTTTACGCGATCATTATTTCTACACTTCACGATTTAAACGAGAATAAAAAATATTTTGGAACGGTACCAAATAAAAACACACCCTTAAAATAACCATAAACCAAAAGAATCTGTCATTTACTTTTCTATATCGTTGCCATTAACAAATCATCAAAAATACACACGAAATTCACAATACCGATCAGTAATATCTTTGTACATGTTCGCAATGAGTGCATATTATGGTTATTTCAATAATTTAAAAACAAAACTAAACAAACATGTAACATTTCCACACAATAAACGTAACTCAATGACAGAAGACAGTCCGCCATCTTAAACTGTACCAAAATAGAACGCTTCCTTTTTTATATGCTTATCCATAGGAAAAGACGACCCATAGTTTCCCTAAACTGGACGAATAAAAGCATCGTGCCAAACGCCCATTAGACTCTTTTGATTCCTCCGTGAATCTCGCTAGATTACGAGCAGCAATCACGCATATCATGAGATTACACCAGCTAACCATTGCTGTATTATATTATTCTAAGCCGCTAACTGGATGAAGCCTTGCCTTTGCTACAGATTGGATTGCTCCAATGCTCCTATAGTCCTACGAGAGAGTCCTGATTGCGGCGGGTAATGACTAATGACTGCGGCCGGCGATCCAGCCATCCGGACGAGCAGCCTCGTACAATTTAGCATCTGATTGAAATGATTATGTCCGAGAATCCACTCCGACTTCCGAGATGTACGCTGCTCGCTCAAATTGGATTATTCTTACGGAAAGCAATAATCTTCTTTCCCTCGACTCACATCTGCGGTCGTGATTATGGTCTACGGTCGAGTTTACACATCGTCTGTTGGCAAACTAGCTATCTATATTACATACCTATATTTCCTCTTTACTTTATTTAATCAGTCGCAGGTCATTCTTACGCAAGTTAACAGGATTTAAAAAATATGAATAACATAGGGTTCCATAGTAATAATAACGTAGTATTTATATAGCGCAGTTTTGTGATATTTCACTTCAAGTGCGCTTAGTTATAATAAACTTAAAATTAATCCTATAGTGTTCCTTACGAGTCCTTACAAAATACAAAATTGATGAAATAATGTGAAACAGAGAATATACAGTATATACAAAGCAATTCCTAAAGAACAATATTAATAACAAGAATTCTTAAAACTAAATTATCGATAAAAATCTGAAATGGAAGGAACAAATATGTCAAGTAGTAAACAAAATCAGAAAATTAATATATATATTTTTAAGAATTAGAAATTTTCTGTCGATAAAAAATCTGTATTTAATCTACTATGCCTTAGTTCAATCCACTCTACAATACGCTATTATTAGTTGGGGATCCGCGTATAAATGTAACCTTCTTCCAATAGAAATTGTACAAAGAACAATTATTAAAATTATATTAAAAAAATCCTTATACTACCCAACAGAACGCCTGTTTGAAGAATTTCAAGTACCCACATTTAAAGGTTTATATATTAAAAATTCAGTAATTCAAATAATAAAAGAAAAAGATAAATATCCATTTTTAAATGAAAACAGAACTCGACTTAAACATGTTTTTCTATGCCCAAAACTAAATACGTCTTTTGCACAGCATCATTATACTTATCAGGGAAGAACTTTTTTCAATCGTCTACCAGAAGAAATCAGATGCATCAATGATAAAACCCGAATACTGCTCTCTGTCAAGAGACATTTAAAAAATATTCTAAAGAAAAAAACTACTGTCAACTAATCTTACAAATATCTTAGTTCTCCATAACATTCTTTCTTTAAAAAAAAAAAAAAAACACACCATTATCAAATAAATACTGCAGCTCACATATATTTATGTACAATTAATTATTTAAGTACTAACTTATACCTAACTAATAACTAATAGCATTTATGTACACTCCCCTTCCATACACAAGCAAATGCTTTTAATGGAAGGGTAGTAAAAAAAAACCTGTAAAAAAAAATATTTTGTTGCAAAATTGTAATTATAATAAATGTTTCAATAAATAATAAAAAAAATTAAAATTAAAATTATAATAAAGAATAGGAGGCAGTTTACGTTTAGAAATAATAATAACAGAGTGCGCAGAGTAACAGTGTGAAACAAAGAATATACAGTATATACAAAGCAATTCCTAAAGAACAATATTAACAAAAAGAATCATAAAAACTAAAAGAATAAGAGGCAGTTTACGTTTAGAAATAATAATAACAGAGTGCACATAAAACTATATATAGTAAGGAGGTAATCGAAACCAAACAATTACCAGAAACTTGGGGAACATGGCTTATTATAGTAGATTGAAAACAAGTTAAAATTCATGAAAGGTATGATTTTTTAAATAAGTTTGTTTTTAAAGCTCTTTTGAATTCAGCCAAGTTCTGGATATTAGTAAGAGCTGAGGGAAGTTTGTTCCAAATGAGCGGGCCAGTTACACGAAAAGATCGATCATAGTAAACGGCTCGATTTGACCTAGAAAGTTCGATTAAACGATTAGTAACATCTAGATCTGCTGACCTTAGAGTAAGCTGCCTATTGCTTAAGTTTTGTCGGACACATAGTTCCATGACAACTTATAACAAAGTGGCACTTCAACACCCCTTTGAAAAGTCATTAAAAGTGGTAAAAAATAGCCCACAATCTAACCTAACCTAACCTATTACCTAATCTATATTTTACCTAGATTTTTTTCATCACTTCTAATGACTTTTCAAATCTTGATGAAATGCCACATTGTTCGGGTGTCAGGTCACCATTAAGTAGTTTCTGACTTAAAAAGCTTCTTGAGGATAAGAATTTTTTTAAATCTGTTTTTCTGAGCGACCAACTGTTGTTGCGTTGTTTACGTATGTATCGCATAGAAAACTGGTGTGTACACCACTAGTTATTCTGTGAATACTGTACCTCGTGTCTAAACCGAAATTTCCTCTTTAACCATAAAATTTGTAAGTATTTTCTTAAAATACCTAGCCACTTCGTTATAAACCACATTCTGACATTCTGAAACTTTAAAAACAATTGAAATGAGAAATTACACACCCAATTTATAGAAAGAATTAAGCCTAAAACACACTTGTGTGGTGTGGTGTGTCGTGACTACAAATTAAGAGGAATATAAACGCTAGAAATATTTCGAATCTCATGCCTGCAAAATTTTAAAATCGGGCGTCTTTTTGCACGAGGCTAGTAAGCGAAAAAGTGGTTTTTATTTATTTTGTACATAATTTTATAAGAACGAAAAAAAGTTAGAACATAGAAAACCTCAAAAATAGTCTTAGCCATAAAGGGGTATTTTTTAAAAATTGTTTCTTGTATTACTTCATAGTTAAGTCATGAAAAAACATTTTTTTTGGTGGTTTACGCTTATATTTTTTGTTACGTAAATAATAATTTTATTGAAATTCCAATACATAGAAAAGCTAGTAAAAGCTTCGATTTATCCGTAGCATATTTTTTGATGTTCATACTGTAAGCCGATTCGTCGTAAAGATTAATCAAAATAGTATCTAAATAGGATTTCACGTATATATTCATCTTAAACAATCATCGTCGTCGCTTGTCGACACGCCACAACCTACAAATATGTCTCTAACCATAATAAATGTATGAAACCGATGTGCTTCTGGCGCGCCACGACACACCACACCACACAAGTGTGTTTCCGCCTTTATTTGTGACATCAATGACAATTCTTTTTTCAAACTTTCTTCGGGCAGTTATTTATTTTATTTATTTATTAATTTTCAACGCCCTGATGGGCTTTTTACATGACAAGTTTATGATACAGAGACAGTTTTTTTTTTAATAAAAAAGATAAACTATAAAAACATAACAAGTAAACATCATATGAAAGGTAGGTATACAGATAAATTTAAGGAAAGATAGTGCATTACAATAAAAGAGAAAGTATCTTAGTTGTGAATGGCATAGAAAATAAATTAGTTGGTGTGTTAGTAAATACAAAATTTACAGGTGACTGATTAAATGTCATAAATAATACATGACAAAATGCAAGATACATAAAAAGAAAACGTTAACAAGTTTTTACAGAGAGATAGAAATACACAAATATACGCAATAGACGAATAGTTATATAATAATAATGTGAAAAATGCGAATAAGAACATACCAGCAAATTCAAAACGGTCGGGTTAAGACAGGACTTCATTACTCTCGATCAACGACACATTTATAACATTCCATGACAAAAAATGATCTGTAGGTAGTATCTTCAATAAAATCTGTGTAGCTCTACTTTATTAGCCATTCATTCGCTTCCATTGTTTTTTAATACACTTTCTTTCGTTAATAAATGAATTAATATTTTTTGTTTGTTTGTTAACAGCTCCCGTACTCTATCAATGTGGAGGTGTCGAACCCGGCGGCCATATCAGAGGCTCCCCTCAACGTTAGCAGGTCCGGGGGCATCCCAACGGCACCCCAGACCTTCCGCGTCGCCCTCCCCTGCTCCGGACACCTGGCCGCAGAGGTGGACGTGTCCATAACCATCAACATCACCCTCAATAAGGCTGCCAACAATGTCACCCGCCTCACCTTCCGACGGAAAAAGATCTGCCTCAAAGAAGACCTGAACAGAAGAACACAAAGCACGCATGTTTCTGTTGATTCTGCTCCCACTGAAACAACATCGGCTAATATCTTCTACATAGCAGTCGGTTGCGCACTAGCCATGATAGCCATGGTGACACTCCTCGTGGCCACGTGTTACGTGAGAAACAACAAAGCCAGGCGACAGGGGGAGATGTTACAGGATTCCAGGTCTAGATCAAGTGCCCAGGCGCACACCACGTTCCTGTCTGTGGACACAGCGATACCTCACACGGCATTCACCGGCACCAGCGGCTCCTCGTGCAAGTCTGGTGGGAGCTATGCCAGCTTTAGGAGAATGCCCAGCTCTGTTGTCGATGAGAGGTCAAAAGATCTGCACGAGAGGATAGCAGAATTAACGATACAGAGGTATGTAAATCATTATATCTCACCAAGTCATAAATTTGACGCTCGTTTTATAATTTTGCATATTTTATGCTGATGCAATTACGAGACTCAGCGTGAGGCCGTACGTGTGTCGTGAGGTTACAAAATAAATAACATTTATCACTCTCGACACATGCTCCCAAGCGTGTAATGATTCGCAACAAATACTTCTCTTACTTCGCGCTGCCGCTTCGTCTTACTTTAAACATTCCTCGGTTCTGAGGCGACTTCGAGTCGGGCTTACATCCAAACCTCGGTCGTCCCCTCGCTTTCAACCTTGATGGTGCTTTGGGATATGTGCCGCGTAGTGGCAAGTGCAGACACGGCGTTAATCATCGCTCACGAGACGGCCAGCAGCAGGCAGCAAGCAGCAGGCAGCAGCTAGCGGGCGGGGGATTGGTCGCTGATCGGCCGATCAATTAGCTTTCCTCGTTGCGGGCGATGATTTATTCAGCACCGCCTCGGGAACCTCTGGAGCCGCTCGCTCGCCGGGCCAAACCGACTCGCTCAATTTCTCTCGCCAAATTGGGTATGAAAGGTGCGCGATCAATTTCAGTCAGAATGACTCAATACAAATACTCCACACATCTTTTCTTCCCAATAGAACGATTTTCTTAATTTCATGGGAGGTGTAACGGCAACATTTTGAGAAACTTTCTGGAGGGTAATTCTAGACGGTATTCATTGCGGCCGTGTGTGGTTTGTAAGCCATATCGTTAACGAGGAACACGGCTTTCATTAACGCGATAGAATAAAATAGGAGACATCGTTTGGAAATATTGTCGCCCCGGAACAAGTTAACGAGGCGTTTAATCGATTGAGACTGCGGCTGTCACATGGTAACTTAATATTATTTTATATTCTGGAACCAACGTGTACCTTTATAGATGAGAATACCCTGTCGTGTTTGGCTAGTGCAGTCGATCGATCATAGTCGACTTTAATCCTTTGTTTTATTGAGATCACAAATCTTCTTGATTTATTTTGTTTATTTTAAACAAATTGGTCACCAAACTGCCTAATCTCTTTCTCAAAAATTTCCAGTAAAGTGGTAAACTCGTGTCAGAGATTTCCGTCTCTCGGCCATTCTGTTTGGTAACAGGCCCATGGTCAAATTAATGCATGTGACATTTAAACGCTGGCACTTCACAACACACGTAGGAGTTGGAATGAATCACATCGTTAAGTCTCCCTTCTTGTTCGTGTCATGCCCGAAATACATAATTTTTCTCCGTTCGCAGCTCGGCTTTAAAACTGCCACAAAAGTGGATACAAACAAAGGTCGGAGCATCGAGTTGGAGAGATATTTTAGTTTTTTAAATGTGCCCTCAGGCAGTTTTCAACTTTACTATTATTGTAGGGAGGCGAATCACATTTCAGGTTCAATTTGTAAACACAGGCGCATCATTGGATGCGGGGACTATTATCACAAGCGTGGATCAAAGTTATGTTTCTACCGAAGATAAATTCAAAGTGTTATTGTTGGTGTTTCTATAAATTCTCAACCTAATGGAAGTAGACGTTCTGGGATGGGATTTTAAAACATCGTTTCGGAGGAAATCTGCTGTATTTTTTGTCGCTTATTAAAAGCTTTAAACACTAGTTTTGACAAAGTATCGTCTATTTACATCACACTTTATTTAAAAATTAGCTTACCCGACAAACTTCGTACCGCCTCAGAATCAATAACTGTTGTGTTAACTTAATAGCTGAATTCAATTCAGTTTTTTTATTAAGTTAAACATTACACAATGAAGCAATTATCGATGCGCAACTGTCCGTGTTTTGTTTTTGTCAGTATCAGAGATGGCGTTGTGTTCGGATTTATATTGTTTTTGATTTTCTTACTTTTCCACTTACTTACGGGAACTGCGTTTCATTTTCTTTATACTTATTTATTTATTTATTTATCTTATTTTAAGGAAATCAACAGTTTGAAATTGTATTAATTTATACATGTATAATTTACCTAACTGAGAAATTAATTATAGATTTCCTCATTACACTATTATATACCTAGTGTCCAGAAATTAAACAGTAATTTTAGGTAGGTAGTACATAATATATGTCATTACATAATAAACCATTTTTTTTTATAAAAAGAAAGACAAACATTCCCGGGTTACGAATAACCCAACAACGCTTGAAAATCTCCTACTACCACCACAGAAAGCCTAAAATGTTGCTTGTCTTGTGATGGAGGACTTAGCCAGCCGAGGAATTGAACACGCGACGCCCGGATGGGATCCTAGCGCTATGCCCACTCAACCACCGACCAGTCATAAATGTAATGATTACAAAACTGCATTACATTTAATACATTTTTAATAATAGATGCTTATGAGGGAGATTTATTATAATTATTGTATTTTTCCTTTGGAGGGGTGCAGACGTACGTTCACCGTTTGTCCCATTTTCGACTATTGACATTTAGTGTGTAAGAAAGAGGGCAGCATTATATGTTTAAGAACAAAAGCAAAACAATCAGCGCATTGACAATTGACGTTTTTGAATTGTTGAATTTTTGAAATTCACTCACTATTCAATATTATATTTATCACAATATTGCCGCAGCTCTTTCAAAAAATGAGAATTCGTTCCATACAAAATGTATGGGGTAAAGAATTTTCTTCATAATTTTTTTTCGTCAATTTTTCCAATGTTTTAATAGCTATTCTGCTATTCGGGGCGGAGACAAATCCAACAAACCAAAGATCATAAAAATCGGTCCAGCCGTTCTTGAGTTATAAATGGTGTAATTAACCCGACTTTGTTATATACTAAGATTACATTTTCTTCTCTAAATCCACATGTTACTGAAAAAGTTTTTTCTGGGTCGCCAACTGCATCAGTGTTGCTTTGTATTGTGCGTTTACTACGCTGTACAATCGACCAGCACATGTAAGGTGACACACATGAAGAATGACAGCAAACATTGCTCCAATGCCTAGTATGTCCGCGCACTTAATCAACGCCCAATTAATATACCCGTTGGAATTCGTCCGTGGGGCATCCAAGGATGGCTCCCAACATTCTATTGCTCGCTCCATCAGTATTTAAAAAGCTCAATGAATCCTGGATAAATTGCAATGCCTCTTTATCGACTCTCTGATCTGTAATAAATTGTTGTTGATCATTATATTTATTCATTACTACATGGTGTTTCTACCCAACCTCGCTCGTGACTGGGATTTTTGTTTAGATATTACTTTCATCGACGGTCCCAAAGAACAACGTCGGATGTGCGATTTTGTAGTTTTGCAGTATAGCTGTTTTTTAAAGTTTCGTCTCTGCATTTTTGAGAACAATTTAGTTGTTTTGATATTTTGCATTTTATTTTATTCTAAATTCTGAAAATACTGACTTATAAATCAACAAAATAAGTCAATGAATAAGCCAACAAAACGATTTTAAATTTTTAACGAATTCGAAAGTCGATCCCTTTCTGTATTTTACAAAGAAGTCCATAAATATATAACCAAGTTGGTTTTTAAATTAATACCAGCGATTTACCGGCATGCTTTACAATGCCACTTAATAAAGAAATTGTTTCTCCCTGCGTGTCCTTTCCCATTCGTACCGTTACCCTTTTGCCTCCCCTTCCTCTCCCACGTCACCTTCCGAAACGATCCCACTCCGCCTTTTCCGCCTACCCTCTCTCCCGCTCCTCCCCTCCCGCGTCTCCCTATCCCCTCCCGTGTTCCCCTCCCCTATCCCATCGCGGGAATGAGCACATCAAATCCCCAAAGTTTCATCGCAATCGGATGAATAGTTAGCAACGCATAATTTCAACACGCCAGAGCTCACTATTGTATGTAGAAACCATCACGGGCATGCGCACCTCAAATCCCCAAAGTTTCATCGCAATCGGACGAATGGTTTAGCAACGCAAAAGACAAGCAATTATATTTTGTTAAATTTGGATGCCTATGGGCATAATGGAAATTACGTTATGTGTCCTGCATACAGCTGCCTCATAATTGCAGATAGAATCGATAAATCGTTGTAAACATTTCATAACGCCAAAGCACTCTGTTCAGAAGTTTTTACTCTTAAATAGAAGCACAATTACTTCTATTTAAGAGCTTCATTTAAGACGTTTTCTTCCTGTTTTGATTTTGAATGGTTTGGCCAACTCTAGATTAAAAATTCTTAAATTGGTCTGTTTACGATCCACAGTTTGAAGTCTTCGGCTCGACACGAAGCATATGTCGCGCGCATAGCTTTTATTACACAATATTTTAATGTCAATTAAATTGTTCATTTCGGCTTAGGCATTATAAATCAAACTGAATTACGTTCGGTAGTAGGTACTGGGCTTTATCAAAAGGGGGCATCGGACACTTTTAATTAATCTGATTAAAGTATCGCGTTGACATTGTGGGAGGTGCCCTCTGGTTTATAACCTCGAATCACGGATACAAAATATTAGAATACTAGCGCAGACCTGCGAAAAATTAAGGGATATTTTATTCATGTACCTCTACGTCTGCCTCGACACAGGTATATCCTAGTGAGACTGGCATCGAAAAAGCACCTGTAGTCAATCTTTATATAATAATAATAATTGGATAATTTATAAAGCGCCGTTTTTTTGTGAAAAATCACCTCAAGGGCGCTGTACAATTTATTAGGAATGCTTAGGTTCTAACTAATTTTACTATTTACAAATGGATACAGAAACATACTTACCTGGAAGGTCACTTCCGATAAACACATTTTAATTAGAAAGTTTATGCTTGGAGAAGATACGGCTTTGCACGCGGAGGACATTACAGTTACACTGGACATTGCATGATTTTACATTATTTGCTACCCTCATCACTGTTAGTAATACATTTATGAATAGATTAGTGGCGATATATATTTTAAAATACTGGAGAATTTAGGACTCCTTAGGGCTGGAGAATGTTCATGAAATGACCTTCACGAACGCTTACATTTTTTTTTCTCTCCGTTTTTACAGGTTAGTTATTTACGGTATCGCGGTCATTGAATGTGAAGTTGAAATATTTTGAGTTTATGGATACGACTGTCTGAAAAGGTGAGTTTTAAGTCTAGCTCTAAATTCCGCCGCATCTGTGACAGTCCATTCCAGGCTTTAGGTCCTGACACTCCGAAAGCGCGCTCACCGAACTTAGTATCTGGTGTGCGCTTTGGTTCCTTTAATCTTCCGATAGCTGATGACGCTGCTGACCTGAGGGTTGATTATCGATAATTGGAATTTTCTGGAATACACAATTCCGATAAGTAAAGCCGGATCCATTCCGTTAAGGGACTTAAATTCCATCCAGCAGAGCTTAAACTGGATCCTTTCAGGACATTTAAGCCAGTGAAGATTTTTGAGATGCTCTGAAATATGGGAATATTTAGATACGCCGGTGATAAGTCTTGCCGCAGCGTTGAAAATGGATTGTAATTTGTTGATTTGATATTTTGGAAGACTTGCATATATTCCGTTGCAATAATCTAAGCGTGAAAGCACATACGAATTGACTAGTAACTGTTGGCAGGTTTCCCCTTACTGCTTTATTTTGCCTTAATTGAAAAAAACCCGTGCTTACGGTTCTGTTCATTTGAGTTTTAAGGTAAAAATCAGCGTCCAGATTGACACCCATTAGTTTTATACAAGTTTTTGGAGTGATGTCGCTTCCTGAAATGGTTATTGGGGAGTTATCAATGTTATGCTGACGTCTGCTTGTGGCGGTCCAAAGAAACTCAGTCTTTGACGGATTAAATTTTAATCTATTTGAGGTCATCCAGCGGGTAATTGCTTCTAGACACTCAATTATGCGAGTTTTTAGACTGTCTACTTCCTCTGGTAATAGATAAATAAATAAATCAAAGATAAACTGAAAATATTTAAAAAAAAAAACGCCCGTGATTTTAGCCATTTCAAAAGAAGAAATTTACCTTTCGAATGTTAGGATGGGTTGTTTAAAAATATTTGAACAATTCATCAAATATTTGCAGCTAATTTTCACGTGTTCAACTTCTGTTATTATATCATTATAAACCAGTTATTTCATAAAACTGAAATAATCACAGAACTTGGATAGAACTTTCACGGAACGAGAAAGTTTTTTGAAACGACCCATCCTTAGTAAATTTGAAAAATACGTCATCTATCCATTGACGTTATATTCCTTCAATTGAACAAAAAATGTAGCATGCTTGTGATAAGGATATCCATTCAAACAATATATATATATATATTTATTTATTTATTATAGATACAAAAGAAAGTACAAATTACAATTAGGAAGCTTTGCCTGTCCAACTAGGAAAGTTTCCCGTTCCAGGACAGACAAATTGACATGTTTAGTTCATATTATACCTGAAAATGTACATAATTACACAACAAAAACAAAAACAAAAAAACAAAAAAAAACAGAAAATTTCATTTCATTTTTTTAAATTTCATTATATGTACGAAAGAAATAGCTATATGAATGGCTCGCTAAAGTAAGTCCACTGGACTAAGTGTAGTAAAACCACGCGGCTTAATAATAATAATATTTGGATGATTTATATAGCGCCGTTTTTGTGAAAAATCACCTCAAGGGCGCTGTACAAACTTATAACACATTTCAAAAATCTAAAAAACTACAAGCTAAGCAAACAATTATAAGCAACTTATGGCTAAAAATTGCATACATCGGTTCATTGATCACCGATACGAAAATATATGTACAATATTTTGGCCAATGAACGCGATGCTGCCTAAAATTTAATGAAAACAGGACCATACTTACCTGGGAGGTCGCTTGAAATTAACACTGTATATTGTCCATTTAAAGAAATTTAGATAGAGTTCGCACGGCTTGTAACGTATATCCATCCACTCTTTTAATTCATTAAAGCATCTTCGAGGAAGTAGCGTCATTGATCCCTTCGGCACCGGTGCAACCGCTCGGCGGTGGTTCCACAGCCGAGCGGTTGTGTTCAACCGCTCGGCTGTGGAACGATTTGCCGGCCTCTGTTTTTCCTCCTTCCTACAATATGGGTCTCTTCAAGGGTTCATTCCTTCCTCACCTCAAAAAGACCCTCCACCCAGCATCTCAGATGACATAGGCCCTGGGGGAAATTATTTTCCTCAGGCCTCCTGTGTGGAGTTAATGTAAAAAAAATCTGTCAAACATTTAAACAATGAAATACTTATTTCAAAAACATAAATAATTTTGATACCTATTTAATGGCTTGTTTGAAATGATTAATATAATGAATACCATTTTAAATCACGCACCCATGCACCGACAAGATTATTATGTTTAATTATTCCGTTTGGAAGTAGTTTCGAATTGTCACCACACCCATGAAAATCGAAACGACCGTACTGCACCCAACAAGTAAAGAATTGAATGTTTATCATAAGGGAGTGACTGGACGTTTTGCAGTTTCTTTTTGTAATTTTCTGCCCATTGTAGTTAGATGAATAATTCATGACGAGATTTTTATGCATCCCCTCGAGGCTTCCGTTCCCCACCGAGGCGAGTCAGTCCAAACGATTCTTTCTCTCACAACTGAGATTCGTTGTTTACTTTGCTAATGGATAGTGACAGCGCCGTTGGACAAATCCTCTAACTTTAATTCTGTTACGCGAGTTTCTTTGTTTATTTTTGAAATGCCACGCAGTGACTAATCATTGAACATTTCGTATACATGAAAAAAATCTGATCCCCCTTTTTACAGCTAAAAAAGGAAGCATCTATTTTTGCAGATTTGTGCTGTTCAGAGAGGACGCAAACTGTGCAAATCGTGCATACCCAAGAAAAGAAGAAGGGAAACACTGTGCCACAAATTTCTTTTTCTTCTATCCTTAAGGCTCATAGCTATACAATTTGTATAGACTGTATGCTCTGGCTAGTTCGTAGATAACTCTTCGGTACTTCAATATACATTAACACCCTTACTATGAATGTGTTTTAAATTTTACACGACTGTTAAACAACCATTTACCATACATTAATGGTTGTCTATCAGTTATGTAAAATTTAAAACACGTTTATTTGTAAGGCCCACATATTTGTTCCACTCCATTCATAATTTTGTTCTACTGGTTTTCTTTGATTTGATCTTTTGTTTTTCTTCATTGTCATTTTATTCAATCTAATATTTAATTTATTTTAATGACTTTTGAAGGTTATGCCCATCAATGAATGTAATATTTTTATCATTGAAAAAGAAGATAATATTAATAAATCTAAACGAAACATGAAACGGAACAAGACACAGAGACAATATTATTTTTTAATTTTATTTATTTTTTTGTCCTCAGGTGCCGAGTAAGATTGCGCAGCGTCGTTTTGGAGGGAACATTCGGTCGCGTCTACCGCGGCTCATACACGGACGAAGACTCGAGAGAGCAAGAAGTCCTCGTGAAGACCGTCACCGAGCACGCTTCCCAAGTGCAAGTGTCGCTACTCCTCCAGGAGGGGATGGCCATGTACGGGCTGCAGCACCGCAACGTGCTCAGCGTGCTGGGAGTGTCGATAGAGGACCACACCGCGCCGTTCCTGATCTACCCCCACGGAGGGTACACCAACATGAAGAAGTTCCTGCAAAAGTGCAAGGTGTCCCCCGAGGGGGTGGCGCACACCCTGACCACGCAGGAGGTGGTGGATATGGCGCTGCAGGTCTCGCAAGGCCTGCAGTATCTTCACAAGAAACATCTGGTACACAGAGACATTGCGGCAAGAAATTGCGTGTAAGTAAAACTTTTTGTTTTTAGGTAAGATATGTGTAGGCGTGATTATTCAACATTAAAGATAGAGTCAGTAGAGGGTAGCGCCGATTTGTGAAAAATAACCTAAAGGGCTCTCTCTGTACGAATGCGACTTCCTGAGCTCTATTGAATTATTTACGAGCAGACACAGAAAACATGCACCTGCTAGGTGATCTCAAATTAACACACTTTTATTAGATAGTTTAGGCTTGAAGGAGATACGAGTTTCCACGCAGAGGATACTGAGTTCAAAGTCGTGTATCTAAATACACTGAACATTTATTTGGAGAATTTATTTTTATTTACATTTTTTTTATACACTAAGGACGGGTTATTTCACATAATTTAAACAATTCATCAATTTCCTAAGTCAATTTTCAAGCCCTGTGAATGTTCTATTCAAGTTCTGTTATTATTTCAGTTTTGTGAAACAACTGACAAATAATGATATAATAAGAAAACTTGAAAAGAACCTTTACAGAAGTTGAAAATTGATGATTGTTAGTTCGTTGCACTAATATATAAATGAGTCGTTCAATTTCTATATCCGCTATATCAACTTTTACTGATTCGGAGAAAACTGCAAAAAAACTGTCATCTCTAGCGTAAATAAAAAATTGAATTTTATATTTTTATATAATGAATTGGAGTAATATACATTCGAAAAGTGTTCATTTTTCAATGCGTGTCTAGAAATATTTAAATAATTTGGATAAATAAAATGTAAATAGCTGATTTTGATACTCACTCACTTTGCGATTTATCCTTCCTACTAATATTATAAAGGCGAAAGTTTGTATGGATGTATGTTTGTTACTCTTTCACGCAAAAACTACCGAATGGATTTTAATGAAACTTTTCAATAATATATATAGCTCATACATCAGAATAAGATATAGGCTATAGCTCAGAGCACTGGAATTATGAAATTTGTATTAAAAAAAATCAATCAGTGGCACGCGAGCTGTGAATGAATGTAACGGGTATGGACGGGTTGTTAAGGGGGGGAGGGGGAGGGGGGAAGGGTGGGGTGGAGTGGAGAGGGGGGGAAAGTGGGGCGGGGGAAGGGGTGAGGGTTGGGAAAGGGGAGGGGGAGTGGTGGATAGTGATGGTGGAGGAGACGGAGTGGAAACCCCCCTAATAGTATGCGAGCGAAGCCGAGGGCCAAAGCTAGTATAGAATATAGAGACGTTTGAAATTCAACTGACCTGAGGGACGTGTTTCTACACCCGCCATTTTCTCAAAATAAATGCTCGTGATTTGTTGAATTCCGTTATAGCGGGTTTTGATAGTAACTTCTTGAATGATATAGCGGTTTTTGTTTCCCACTCGCAGTTTTAACATGGTTTTTGGTCGTGATAAAGGAGGTTTTGAAACTCAATTTTAGATAAGTCCTGTTCCTCGCAAAAATGTGAACAAGATGTCATACTGAAATCTTTTGTCAAAAAATCGGATATAGCGGGTATCGAAATTATAGAAATCAAATTTTAAAGCAGTTTTGGTCAAATGCATTGTTAGTTATATGTAGTTTTGTATTATTGATCGATTTACCTACTCCATAAGTTGTTGTGATAGATTGTCTTTAGATAGTTAGAAATAAGATAGAGCATTCGAAATAAAATATTTGTACAATGCCTTTAATAATTTAATGTGATTTTATACATTAAAATATTATTAATACAAAACTATATGTACAATGCATTCAACCAATGAACGTGAAGCTGCGTTAAAAAGTACGTGTATTTTTATTTATTTAATTGTTACTTGTTCAGTAGGTATCTACTTAAAATCATTATTAGATGGGATACCGACTTCGTACAAATATTATCGTTTAGGTTATGCGCCTCCTTTTTGACTACCAATGACTTCGACCTATATAAATTGGATTTCAAGCTTTAATCGAGCTGTTACTTTATATGTTTGATGTTTTGCCCTTTATAAACTCCGTTGATTATCTGGCTTGACCCTTCAACCCTGTCAATATTATCTCTGGGGCTAATTAACCCCATCAACCCTATTTCTGTTGACTCCGGTGGAGCACGTAATAATTAGCTTCAAACGGTTTCGTGGTAATTTTCTTTGCTAAAGTCCAGAGCTGCTTTATCATTGCTTGAAATTTCTACAACTTAAAATAATTTTCTTTCGATTTTCTGCAATTACTTTTCGATTTACGATTTCTGCAATGCAGATAAAAAGAGGTGAATGAAAATTCGGAATGAAGTTTTCTGTTTTTTATTCTAGTTTCACTACCTAACTTCGGCCAAAAATCTAAATTTCAACATTCTTTTTACTATTTTTTGTTATTTTAAACAATAATCGACAGCAAAAAATATGAACTTATTTTTAACTCTACAGATATAGATATATTAAAGTTCGCGATGGAAACGACAGTAGGAACTGAAAACAGTAGATTTGGGTATTCTAGACATAAAAGATGTGTAAATTTTAGGTCGTCAGAGCTCACTGTTCGAGCAAAGAATATTAACTTATTTTTAACTTGACAGATATAGATATAATAAAGTTCGCGATAGAAACGACAGTAAGAACTGAAAACAGTAGATTTGGGTATTCTAGACATAAAAGATGTGTAAATTTTAGGTCGTCAGAGCTCACTATTCGAGCAAAGAATATTAACTTATTTTTAACTTGACAGATATAGATATAATAAAGTTCGCGATAGAAACGACAGTAAGAACTGAAAACAGTAAATTTGAGTATTCTAGACATAAAAGATGTGTAAATTTTAGGTCGTCAGAGCTCACCGTTCAAGGCACGTGGGCATTCGGCTATTTTAGAGTACCATAAGGTTTATTGACCCTATTTTACTTGAGCTTTCTTTACCAGTGGCTAAAGATCCATTTGGCATTCAATCAACTACTGACAAAGTTCCAGAGTTTTTATTGTGACGATTTATGTTGGAAGATGTGGGGAATATTTTGTCATTGGCCAATATACCTTACAGACGTCAAAAATTACAGCATTACCATTTTATTACAGTGTGGACGACAAATTGCGAGTGCAGATCACCGACAACGCTCTCTCCCGCGATCTCTTCCCCGCCGACTACCACTGCCTGGGGGATAACGAGAACCGCCCCGTCAAGTGGCTGGCGGGCGAAGCCCTACAGCGGCGCTGCTTCTCGCCGGCCTCGGACGCCTGGGCTTTCGGGGTGCTGCTGTGGGAGCTCACCACCCTGGCGCAGCAGCCCTACCTGGAAATCGACCCCTTCGAAATGGCCGCCTACCTCAGGGACGGCTATAGATTGGCGCAGCCGGTCAACTGTCCTGACGAACTGTAAGTTTACAAATCGGTTTAGTTTATTCTTATTCGTTCATATGATGATCTGCGAACCAGTCTAGGGAATCAGGCATCGCCCTGTGTACGCCATCGTTCGTATGCGTTTATAATCGTATTATGTTGGTTGTGTGCAGTGTCTGCACCGCACCGCATTCACACGTCGCTGACATCATGTGGGCACAACGACTGTTGGATCACCTTATCCTATTGATGTAGGACCAGAATTTGATGATGTTCACTGACGTTTAGTTTATTTAATCAACAGTTGTCAATAATTCTTAATCCCTCCTTTGATAGATGTCTGTCCTAAATTCGTATTTTAGCTGTAGTTTACTCTGTATTACTGGTTTTTATTATCCAACCTCTTATTCGGATCCTCAGAGAAATTGCGTACAGTGTCACTGTAGTAATAAGACTGGGTGGTTTAATCGTATCTTGTCATTCTGAGAATCGAAGTGAAATAAAATATCAGACTATCACGAATTTTGAAAACACTAGTACCATCATCATAACACTCCCAAAACTCTCAATACTGATCTAAGTCATCTTGTTGTACTACCAAAAGTTTTTTCGAAAATTGAGGAAAAATTTTATATACTCGTACTTCCTCTCTTCTCTTTTGACTTGCGTTTTGTGTTTGCTCTATTGTGAATTAATTAAGATTTGCAGTTCTGCTTTCTAATTTGCGTTTGTGCTTGTACTCACCTTTACTATAGATATTCTCGTCATTTCTCAATACTAATTGATGTTTGTTTTTGTCAGATTCGCCGTCATGGCCTACTGCTGGGCAATGTCTCCCGACGAGAGACCAACTCTGCCGCAGCTGCAGATATTCCTCCAGGACTTCTACACACAGCTGACAAGATACGTGTAGTCCCCTGACGCAAACTAGACGCCAGTTTCACCGACTGGACTTTATAATGGACAGACTAAAACAGTCAAAAGTGAAATGTGTCAAAACAACTCCTCGAACCGTTTACTCGAAGGCATTGGTGTTTGAATAGTTTCAACAATTGTTTAATTCCAACTGTCTTGTAATCTTGCCTACGCTAAGTTGTTGAATTGTTCGTTATTCGCTGTTGTGATATCTAGCGGAGAATAGCCGCGCTCTTGTATATTTTATCTCATTTTGATGGACAGTTCAAATTGAATGTAGATTTGATGTCGACTGTTTGTAGAAAGACTTAGTGTGAAGTTTGAAAGTCTTGGGCCACAAGAAATTCAACTTTGAAACCAAAATGCAGTATTTATAATTATTTGAATGACAATTTATTGAATGTACTACTAGACAGTGTTGGATGATAAAACCTAATGTTTTAACCACCAAACGGAATAGGTGAATCAATTTTTGATTGGATTTTAATATATGAATTACAATTATCCAGATATCATTATTTATATCTATGTATTTAGGTCGCGTATTCAATTAATATAACCTTGCATTTATTTTACAAAAAAAAAACATTGTTCTGCTGCCAATGGTTGAGAACTCCAGTGGTGTCTTGTAAACATTTAGTACTGAAAGTTGCCTGATATGAATTAGTGTATTTCGTAGCGTTAATATGAATAAAGAAATGAATTAAGTCAAGACTAAATTATAATATTTATCAATAAGATAATCATTCTGGGACATTAATTATTGTATTTATTATAAATGCATTAGTCTCTTTCCCATATCAAAAATAATCCACAAAAATATATCAATTATTATTACCATCCGTTGTACTACTTTTACTACCATTATTGTTAACAATTTATTTATTTATTTTAACAATTTAATGCTGCAAATATCATTGTCTATAATATTAATGTTTAATGAACGTGCCAAATCGTATTATAAAATATACTATAATTTATTGATATTTGAAAATAAACCATGTGAAAATGTCGATATTTTAAATAACTTTAAAGGTGCGTGTAACGAATGATAGACTATAAATAAAAAAGGCGTTAAAGAAAATTGTATCGATGTTTGTTTATTTAATTTATTGCTTTTCAAACTGCTTTGCCGCTGATGCGAACTAGCCTTTATCGTACAAAATAAACTTGCAAAATGTAATTTAAAATTTAACACAACTTTTTACTTAAAAAATAATAATGTTAAATTTATGTCGTGTTCCTATTATAGTGTCGCGGATTCCATAAAATTAACATTTTTATTTTATGCCAGCTATTTCAATGTACCTTTATTTTTTTATGGTTTTAGCCGCCATTTTGCACAAATATGTAAATTTTTGTAAATATTATTTATTCATCACATTTCACCAGAATTTAGATTAAAAAATATTAGAAGAGCAGATGTTTTAATGTGCCTTTCATTGGCTTTTTTATTCGTTTGACAATAAATAAATTATTTTACGTAATTAAATGCCGTTTTCAAATATTATTTGGAGTAAAATTAGTAAAATGCTAGAATTTTTTTTAAAGAAAACTTTTAAAATTACAGTTGGAATTGCGCTGATGAAAAAGTGAGACGGATGTTAATATAATTTAATGTAAGTTTAGTCGTAATAAATTGTAAATGTTTTATATGACGTAGTGATTGTGTAGATTTCGTTATGCTGAACAAATATTTATTGTCAGGTGTAAAACCACCGAATTCACGAAAATAGTATATGAAATTTTGTACATACTTTATTGTAAACAATAAATCGAATTTATAAATATTCTATTGTTTTTATTATAATTTTTTTATTAAACTGTCATTAAGTTGTAAGTATTTTTCATTTGAAATACTTTTTTTTTTGAAAATCGAGTCCCAACTGCTCCCGTCTGGAGCCAGTGAGACTATGGCATCCCCAATTTGTTGTGAGGCTGAATGAAGGTGGTGGGGAGAGAAGGAGATGGGGGAGAGGAAGTACCTGGCTATTCAGGCCTGGTCACCAACTAACTAGCCATCACGCCGTTTCCCCGCAAGGGTAGGCAGAGAGGACGGACCGCGAAACAACTCTGTCTTGTTCACACTGTTTGCCTCACTCACATTCATACATCGCCTTATACATACCTACTCTTCTATTATTCTGACTTTTGACATGGCCCGTCTCAAGTATCTGATTCACTTGAACGTTCCATGTCTTCCTTGGACGTCCCCGACTTCTTCTACCATTCACAATTGCGTCATATATTATTTTTACATTACTTTCTTCGTTCATTTGCTCTACATGCCCAAACCATCTGGGGGTCCCTTTCTTAATCTTACTCATTATGCTTACATCAGCCTTTCATTTTTTGCGGATATCCACACGATATATACATGGTTTTACCACACATACGCCTCAGGGATCTCATTTCAACAGCATTCAGTTTACTTTCAACCTTCCTCTGCCAGTTCCATGCCTCACTGCCATACTTGGTCACCAAACACGGCTAAATCCATTTCAAGCAACGTTTCAATTCCGAATGGCGGTCTTACATCAGGGCGATACTGAGAGTATCTTCCACTCTGGAACGTGCCGCAAATACACTATAATTAATCGTGAAATACCACAAATTAATCAAATATTTTGTTTGGGTTTGAACCCGCGACCAAGAGCCTATATTCATACTCCTGGACCACGGAGGCCGTCAAAACATTTCCTTGGGCCCTTCTTCCACAGGGATATGCAGGTATTCGATACTGAACGATTCAAGTATCTTGGCGACTACTGCCATACATCTGCGTACAGTACGCGACAAACTTAATTTCTCTGTCGCACGTATGCTTAAAAACACACGTGCGACAGAGAAAGTCGTGGGCGTGCTATTTTTCGGACTTTAAACTAGCCTATTGTGAGATTTCTGTATCGACAACAGGTCGAAATTAAAGTTTAGCGTATACTGTACACAGGCTCACGTTGCGAACATTTTGTGAACTAGTCGCTGAAGACAGTCTCCCGCGACCAGCTAGTCGGTCGTTACCGCTTACAGTCGTCGAGACTTTAAACATGGCGGATAAATATGTTAGTGAAGCAAAAGTGATCGTCACTTGCGTCAGACATTTTGTAACAAGAGGTGTTCTTTAGATCAACGCCAGGATCAAAACAGTCAACAAAAATGACAGTTACAGCCCACACCAGTTGTGAGTGAAATTATGAAAGCTAGTTTTGACGTTTCGAGTTTCGAGAGGTGGTGGCGATACTTATTTCAGTAGCGCAGTAGACTGCGGCAAGTTGTTTGCGATGTGAATACACAACATTAGTATCGGATATTTGCGTATTCTTGTGGAAGGGCCTTAGAAACGCTGATTCATATATTCAGTGAATAAAATCTTTTATATATCTTTGAAGAAGAAGATAATAATAATCTAAACGAAAATATGAAAGAGAACAAGACGCAGAAAACAGAAAAAAAACAATGATTGCATCTGGGACCATTGTCTTAATTTTAATCTTTTTTATTTACGAAAGTTCTGCCTGGTTGATGAAGCGTATTATTGGTAAGTATTAACGGCCGTTGTTCCCAAACCTGCCGCTCAACTAATTAGCCGAAATTTTGGCTCAACCTCTTCAAATACACCAAACGCTCTTCCCAACGCAACTCTTCTACCAACAAGCAAATCGAGCGTTACTAAACAGATCGCATTGCTGATCGGAAGCTCAGATTGATCGACTGAAAAGTTGGGAGCAATGGCCGTAAAACCAATAAAATTTCAGCGAATTCTGAATTAAAGAAAACATTACCTAGCCACCTAGCACGGACGATCGATAAGGATTGATAGGATAACTTTCGGTAACTTCTCATCGTTCCCCAGGACAACTCCAGGTCGCTAACGTACAAACAGTTGATTTCGAATATATTAAGAATACTTAGTCACTGTTAATTGTTACTTATTCGTTAGCGATCCGCAGTCATGCTAGGGAACGATGAGAAGTTACCGAAAGTTATCCTATCAATCCTTATAGATCGACCGTTTAAAAGGGCTAAGTCTCATTTCCCTCATCGACATGATAAAAGTTATCACAGTAAAATATTTAACTGTCAAATTTTGAACAAAAAAACATGCCTCGGTAAATGCACAAACCATCACGCAGTTAGGTCAGACCACGTTGTGTGCGCGCTATATTTTGGTGGCTTTGCCTATTTCAGCATATCGGAAAGTATGGCGAGCGGTGTGCTGTAATAGGCTAAGCCTAAAAATGCTTCCTGCTTTGCTGCGCACTCTACCGTTAGTACCGTTATTGTTAACCCTTTTCCTTCCATTTTTCGATAAAGAAAGATGGTTTTTATATAGGTTTTCCCCTAAACCGAAAATACGTTTTGTCGCGTTCGTGCACCAAAATTATATGGAAAACACTGATTGTAAGGATGGTAGCCTTTCATTTTTATCCTAAGACGAAAAAACGTTGGTGTATTTTCCCTAAAGAAAGGTTGCCAAAACATCAACATGTGCATACTAAGTATGCCGAACTTCTTCGATAAGAGCTAATGTTGGTTTTGAGCGGACGATTTTATTAGAGCCCGAAAATTCTTTTCATCCCTTGGTAGGTAGGATGTCGGAACATCGGCTTTTTAGATCTTCACCACCCCTTTTTAGGATGGCGATAAAATCTTCAGGGATTATTGGGATTTGCGACTCCATGTTTGGAATCCCGCATATTGACGTCGTAACCAACGAAAAGCCTCGCATTTTTTTCGAATTTGCCGGCGTTTACTTGTAACACCTACGAGAACCGCCTGAATTTAAACTATTTAAAAAAAAATCAGAGAAAAAATATTATACATTCAGCTATTTCATATATAGCATTTCAGCTTCAGCCGAGCGATTCTCTGTTTTGTGAGATCGAGATAATCTCGGGCGAGATCTCCTATCAGATTTGTGTGATTTTCTTTGGCTGTTATTTGCTTTTTCTATGGGCCGATGTCAGAATTTCAGCTTTGAGCTGTCACGTAATTTAGTTTAGGTCGTTTTAAACATGAATTCATGCAAGTGTGCATGATTATTTATTCATTTAACAGCATTAGAAAATCACTCAAATCTGACAAGAGATCTCGCCCGATATGCGTCTCGATCGAGATAGATATGGGACTATAAATATAAGAGAACGGAACGAGACAAATAGTGTTTGCTTAAATTGGATGATATTATTTGTAGGAAAATCAAGGTAAGCAAGGAAAAAGGATAATCATTACCACTGTATCTCTGCGAAGGAGCACACAACACAATCACAATATAGATAAGTGGTTCCATCGCGATACCTCGAGGTAATTATCGTCACAATAAAACTAATAAGCATAAATTCAAATTAATAAAATACTTAGTTTTTACCACTTTTATTGTTTATAAAAACCAATATGTTTCGTGAGCAACGCTCACATCTTCAGGGTTTTTATTGACACTAATTATAAATAATAGACATAGACAATGGTGTCAATTGAAAAAGAATGGACATAAACATTGGTATTAATGGAAATATGAGAGTAGGTAGAGGAGAGAGGGGCAATGGAGGACAATTTACAAAGGGAACAGGTTTAATATTGGGTCATTTTATTTTAGAAATCCGAAAGAGTGTTAATGCGAATTTGAATATTATTAATTGTAATGACCGTGGCCGGTTATATACATTACTTCTGGACTCCTTGTGGTGGATCCAGATTTCTCTTGATGGTGATCTCAGTGGGATTGCAATAATAATACGTGGGTAGACTATTACTGTTTATTCCGAGATTGGTCACAATGGTGCTTCGTAGGAAGCCTGAATGCAAAGAGGACGAATGAACAAAATTCACAACCTTTTATACGTTACTCATGCTGTCTCACTCATACACGCATATCTCTTTTATACCGCAAGACATACGTTCACCACATTAATAATCAAAAATTGTTCTTAAATGACCCACAATAAAGTGGAAAAAACTAAGTATTTTAATAATTTGAATTAAAATGGTGCCACAAAATATGTTTGCTGTGTTAGAAGAAATTAGCACAAAACCATACTTCCGAGATGGTCAAATAAAAGAGATTATGTACACGAAAAATACCAACAACTTGTATCCAAGGTAGCTCCAAATCTTTTTCGTTTTTCAAAAGCAATGCTCTCGAAATTGCTATTTTTCTTGCCATTGTTCCAAATTTCAAATACTCTTCCAGCAATGTAAGGGAGAGGATTGGGACTGGATAAATGATATCCCGGTAGGAACTATGCATATTCTCATTTCAAAACTTTTCGCTTAATTGGATTTAGCTTTTTTGGCAACCAAATCTGAATAGAAATGATGATAAGTACACATACTTCTGAGCATACCTCATTCCCTTTTCCATATTCTTCCCCATCACTTCAATCAATCTCACAATATTTTCTATATTAGGAATGCCGTAGATCCACTATCCTTAGGCCGTCGGGACTCCTATCACATTAAGAGCTCAACAGAATTTAGAGCCACGTTGGAACAGACCCCTGGTTTATAGTGATGAATTTATACAATTTAAAAAGTCTAAATATTGAGCAAACCATCTAAAGAATGCAGTTTATCAAAGACGAAAAGTGTACGAAAGAATCGATGGTATTTTTTATTTGACGCGTAATAATAATAAAATAGCATAATATAATAAAACAAATATGAAACTTATTTCCACTTTAATTTATTTGTCTGTAACCGGTTTCAGCTTGTTAAAGCCATCTTCAGACTGGTGAAGATGCGAAGACTAATTAATATGTGAAGACTAGTGAAAGAAAGAAATTGTTTCTCCCTACCTATCCTCTCCCATCCGTCCCCGTTACCCGTACCGTTCCCCTTCCGCGTCTCTACCTCATGAGTTCCTCTTCCGCTTTCCCCGCCTTTACCCCTGCCGTGTTCCCATTCAACTTTCCCCGCCTTCACCCTTCCCTCCCTGATAAACTAATCAAATACACACATTTTTCAAACAACTCGCGCGCCATCTATTGTAAAATGCTTTTACAAATATCATAATGCCAGAGCTCACTATTATATATAGAATTCTTCACTGAAGTGCTCACAATTCACCAAAATTTCATCGCAATCGGATGAATAGTTTAGGAAATGATTCATTCATTCTTCACGGACGTGCTCACAATTCACCAAAGTTTCATCGCAATCGGATGAATAGTATAGGAAATATTTCATAACGCCAGAGCTCACTATTATATATACAGAACCATCGTGGGCATATGCACACATCAAATCAAAAGCACATAAAGGAAAAACCAAAAAAATCATTTTTAAATGCATATATATTAAGATTATAGATAATTTACTTAGGAGACGTAATTTTCTTATTCAATTTAAAAACGTGTTTTTTTTAACCCTTAAACAGTTTTATTTTTATTTTTAGGACATGGCACCACTGGTGGTAGGCACTAACGCCCGACATAATAACAGTGAAGCTATCCGGCACTTGTCATAATTACCGCTTGGGTAACTGATGTAGGTACATTTATTTGAAAATATAAATTCGCACTTAAATAAATAAAAAAAAATCGGTATTTGTTTTTGGGGTGTTATGCCGTGTTGCGCTACCTCCTTCTTTAGCCAACGTTTCATCATCAGGGCAGATCACATCTACCGGATCTGCCGGATCTGCCCTGATGATGGACACTGCAACGCTGTCCGAAACGTTGGCTAAAGAAGGAGGTATCGCAACACGCCATAACACCCCAAAAACAAATACCGAAAATACTTTTGGCCGTGAAAATCTTAAAACGTATCCTAATAAAAAAATGTTCAAGATAAGGAGAATGCTTCTTCATGATGCGCAATATTTTTTACTCTTAGATGCTTCCGATCATCTTATTAAATGAAGATGAGATGATTGTGAACACCTCACAAAAAACATATTTAAAAAACTCATGATATTTCTACAAAGCATTGGAAAGCTTTTATTTTTTAGCACTTTGTCAGCTTTTACCTTCTTTGGGAATTTACTACACGAGAACGGCTAAAATGGTAAATACGTTTTACAGGTTTTCGAATTCATAGAAAATTCGGCCAGTTCAAAGGCACAATGCAACAGTGTTCTGTTTGTAAATTTCAAAAAAAATTCTTTAGGGAAAATACAACCATTTTTTGTCGAGTGAGTTTAATTTCCAAGTAAATTAGATTGACGCGTTGATGATTAAAGATCCATATCGTGGAAGCAAAACGGTGGAGGTTGGTGAAATCCCTTATTTATGCAGGCAAAACGTGGGGATGCCTGGAGCCTGGATGCGGAAGAATAAATAATAATGCGCCCCTAATATGATGCGATATATCTGAGGCTTTGGGTTTTTCATTTTGCATTAGTTCCCCGGCCTAACCAATTGAGACGAAAGTGGGTGCAGGGGAATCGCGGGAAAATGTTCCTTTGCTCTTTGAAAATGCGAGAAAAGTAGAGCGATACTTATGGCTTACATATCCACTTTGCTGATACTCCTCACGTATTTATTTACCTTTTTAGGCTTTCGTAATCTTAAATTAAATATACCTACCAGAGAGTATCATTCTTGTATTAGGTATAACATAACTTAATCACACTTTTCTTATTGGATTAACATTATTCGTTACATCAATTACACCTCAAGCTATCTGTTACCTATAGTAAGGGAACGTACCCATACTACGTGACCTGTTCGGGGGTTGGGGGGGGTCTTCAAAATACTACGCTTGGTACAAATGAGCGGCGGGTTGCTTAGGTTTTTGGTCACCGGGGGGGGGGAGGGGGGAAAAATTCTACTTTTGCTTTTTCAAACACGTTCATTAAATAACGTATTGTATCATCATCATCACTATTGGCTCTACAACCCCTGGTGGGTCTTGGCCTCCTCAAGAATCTTCCTCCACTCATCTCGGTTTAGTGCCAGCTCTCTCCAGTTTAGAAGCTCCAAGATAGATATGTCTTTGAGGACGTTGTCGCTCCATTATTATTACGTATTGTATATTATTATTAAAATATAAACCAGGATTACGTATTACCATTTTATTTCCAATAACATGTATTCGTAATAATGTCTGCTTGCAAACTGTGTCTAAATTTGGCTAGTAAACAATAAACAGTGTTAATCTCAAGTTACCTCCGACGAACCTGTGGACGCAATTTGTTAGCCAAAAGATGTAATAATAGTTTCTCTAATCTGCATTTAGAAGTAAGATAGAACATTGTAGAAATCCTACTAATATTATAAAGGCGAAAGTTTGTATGGATGTATGTATGTTTATTACTCTTTGGACGCTACTGAATGGACGCTAAAAAATTCTTTAATGAGTAAGTAAGTAATGTAGGCTGTATATATTGGTAAGTTCTGACGTTATGAATAAGCTCTGGCGTTACGAAATTATGTATTATACGTTTATTGTCCAGACGAAAAGCAAAACTTATCAATGCTTGGTAACAAACTGTAACCAATTATTTGAGCTGTCATTTTGTTATTTGTTTAGGTTAGGTACTATGGAGATCCCTTTGATGGTTAAAATTCAAATATGTATAAAATACTAATATTATGATTTGATTGTTAAGCTTTAATGGGTGGCACGCGAGAGCGAAGCCGGGGGCAAAAGCTAGTAAATTATAAGTTTGTGCAGCTCCCTAGAGGTGATTTATCACAAAAACGGCGCTATACAAATCATCCAAATATTATTATTATCACATTAACACAGTTGTATGTAAGTCCCCTTGCCCATAGAAATATTAAAGACAGCAAAAATGATTAAAATAGCTATATTTGTAAACCCTTTGAAAACATTCAAACTGCTTCAGAGTTTAAATAATAAGTTTTCGGAAAACGCTTTGTCCGGAAGGAACCTTCCTATGGAGATTTATGATTAATTTGCAGAATAAGGGTGGCCACCTTTCCCCATTGGGGAAGATGGCAGAGAAAATGTTTTACAGACCCCCTTTTAAACCCTATAAATGATGATGGTTTTAATGCAGACGAATAAGAACTAATAAATTTACGCCTTATGTAAGTTTAATTCTGAAGCCGCGTCGTTAGTAACCCATTCTCGACACTGCCATAGTATTATTTCATATTTTGCAAATAAATAAAATTCTTTTATATTTGACGGAAATACCAAAACTTAATATGTATTGTACGGAAATACTTGAAATCCATAAATGTTTTGTCACGATTTTATATCTATTTTAACTTCTATTATTTGAGTGTATGTTGCTGGCGGGGACGTGGATTATATTCACACATGTTTTTACATATTCTGATATACTTTTTACTATAGTAGTAGACTCGTATATCAGGATGTAACCTTTGCAAAATCCCAGCTACCTTTTTGCTCATGACGGCAGAATACTAGTATCATTTGTGATGTTTAAGTAAAAAAAAATGTCTTAATAAAGTTATTATAGTACATTGATATGTGTTATTAATTTAAAAAAAAAATCAATGCCAATTAGTTGACTTCTCTCCATTATCATTTCCACTTATATAATATAGGCTGTAGATATGAAATGATAATCTAGTCTTCAACGGAAGTAAACTTCCCAACATGCGCTCCATTTATTTTTTTTATATAAATCTACAGTTTTATTTCGAGGTTGATGAAATTTTGCACACTTGACATGAAAGCAAGAGGAACGTCAATCTCTACATGAGATTTAGATTCACTAAGCCGCCGCTACCCTAATTTCTACCGATTTCTTAAACATTTGAAGTTTTTAAGCTCTTAAAAAAATATGTGTTTTTTTTAAGATAATATCTATACATTCCCCACGCCGAAACGCAAATTTTACGAAATTCTTATTATAAATTATACTCCGAAATTTATTATTTTCAAGTCTGTTTCACTTATTTTACAAGTTAAATTAAAAAAAAAAAATCACAGTGTTTCTTTGAATGCTGTTTTAGACAGCCCCAATAGATTTTTGCTCTATTTTAAATGAGTCTTGTTTTATTAAACATTTTCACCTTTTTCTCTTCAATTTTATACTTTTAAATATTGGGCGCTCTCTTCAACACTCGTAATTACATATCTCTCCATCTTCTTCTTTTTGAGCTGGGTTATGGCGCCTTGGCCCGGGCAAAGATATTGTTCCCAGGCAGCGCTGGGACTTCAGCTTGGTAATAAAAAATAAGCCGTATCGTGGTTTCAGCATTGAACTACCGTAAGTGAAAGTAATGCATTTGCAATGTTCAGGTAGGTACCTTTTTATGTTGTGTACACTATTTTGGCAATAAACGTCATCAGCAGTCGTGGCCGAGCGGTTAAGGCGTCTGACTAGAAATCAGATTCCCTCTGGGAGCGTAGGTTCGAATCCTACCGACTGCGGAAAATATTTTGCTTTTTTATTTTTATACGTAACTAGCTTTTGCCCCCGGCTTCGCTCGCATAGTATTAGGGGGATACCCACAGCGCCTCCTCCACCTTCCCTATCCCCACTCCAATCCCCCCTCCTCCTCTCCCACACCCCCACTCACCCCTCTTCCCCACAACCCTTCCCCCCCACAAATCCCCCCTCACCCCTCAATCTCCCCCTCCACCATCCGCCCTCCCACTCCTGCCCCCCCTGCTCCTACATCCTTTCCCCCCTCACCCCCCCACCATACCCGTTACATTCATTTTTCAAACAGCCCGTGTGCAATTTTTGTATATAAATTTCAAAATGCCAGAGCTCTAAGCTATAGCCTATAGCCTATTCTGATGTATTAGCTATATTATTGTAAAGTTTCATTAAAATCCATTCAGTAGTTTTCGCGGGAAAGAGTAACAAACATACATCCATACAAACTTTCGCCTTTATAATATTAGTAGGATAGTAGGAAATTTATATAAAGCTAACAAAAAGACAGACTCAAAAGATTTTTTTTTACTATTCGAAAAATCAATTTATATGTGTACGTAGGACTTCTAATATCTACAATTTACCTGAGAAGATTGAATTTCCACATCTCTCCAAGAATCTAGATACATTTCCCAGCAAAGTGCCTTCCAAACATAGCCAATTTTCACTGTACTCGTTCATGAGAGCCGGCGCATGTGTTCGGTATTTTCAAATGAAATTTCCTTTTCAAAGAGGCTTCGCAGGGCTTTCATGAATTCAATTGAAAATGCGAACACTTTTCGCGCGAGAAAATTACACCCTCTTTCATATTCATGGATTTAACAAGAAACCACAATTTTTACCCACCCGCTCTATTGAAATCTTCGCTTACGAGGCATTATCATTTTTAAGGCATTTACCAAAGAGCTTTCTGTATTTGATAAAATCTGGTAAAATACCTTTGGGTAGATAGTTATTGAAAAAAAATATTTCAAAAATTTGTTTAATTCCGGTTACTTCTACAAATACATTCGTACCATACAAATCGTACATATATCAGCACCCCGAAAAATATCAACCTTTTCAATTGTGTATAAATATTATGTATTTTATTTATCGCCCTTGAGGTGTTTTTTTTTTCACAAAAACGGCGCTCTACATATTATTCAATTATTATTATTATATATGTACCTTCATGTATTGCTCGGTGACCCGACATTTGATCCCCCGACCATTGGCCCCCCGAAATTATAATAATAATAATATTATAATTTTTTGAGCATTATTTATCAATTTTAAACCAAATCTATAAAAAGTTGATGTACGAGTACGAATTTACTTACAGTGTCGATTTTGTGTACTTGTTCGCTGGTATATACAGTATACAGATAAATAAATAGTTTTATCCTTGGTGCATTTGAATGAAAATATTTCTGGTACTTTTGTTATTCGGCGGTACATCCTCTCTGTACGGGGACACTAATAGTTTATAATAATAATAAATAATAAATTTGAACAACTTATATAGCGCTGTTTTTGCGAAAAATCGCCTCAAGAGCGCTGTATAAATTAGCATGGATTTTACATTAGAATTTACTTAACTTAGGAGGCTCGATAACAACTCGTCTTGCAGCTATCAAGCGCATGGATTATTGGAATTCTAGCCCCCCGATAAATTAAATAAAATATCTTTTTATACACGTATTTCAATTTACTTAACATGTAGGGGGCTAGATAACCACTCGTCTCGCAGCTATCAAGCGCATGGATTGTTGGAATTCTAGCCCCTTAATAAATCGAGTATAAGTAGTCAAGTAGGTATACCATAGTTTCCCAAAACCAACAGCGTACTATATGTAAGTATGCCGGAGGGTATTACTATATGTAAGTAGTCAAGTAGGTATACCATAGTTTCCCAAAACCAACAGCGTACTATATGTAAGTATGCCGGAGGGGCAACTGTCTGGGGATCAACTGTCATGAAATCTTATTGCTCGTATATATATGATTCAATACTTTTCTAAGAAGTCCGAACAGTACATATACACGGTGTCCGGAAATTCGCAGTACAAGCGGGGAACTTGTGAATCTATATCACATTTGAAATCGATTTTCTGGAATAACTTTTTAGATTATACTTTCGTTTTCGAGTTAGTCGAGTCCGAAGTCTTAGGTTAAATGTGAAAAAAAAATTCGTTTGTTTTGAGTTAATATCAGCTGTTTGACGTCTTTTAAAATGCTTCGAAGCGTGGACATCAATTTGCCCGCGCCGCCCCGGGAACTATTTATTGGATAACCAACACCTCTGCCATAGGTCACCCCAAGTGATTAGCTGCGTTTGGTGACTTAGCAGGGGTGCCCGGGTTAATGCGGGTGAGGTTTTTCCAGGTCTTGGCAGCCGATGCGTCTGCTCACCTGCTGCGTGGTGGACAGGATCGAGAGAGACTGGTTGAGGGAGGTATTTTACCCTCTTCAGCCAGAATCTCTCGATCCATCGCCTTGCACCGCAGTTGGAGGGGATGGATTCATACGTCCGTCACTCGTGGACACACTGACCCCAGTTTCCTACCCACCCCTCATACCCATTTGCTTCCCAGAACTTCCTCTCCTTCCTTTCCATAAAACAACCCTCCACACAGCATCTCCTAAGATGAAATAGGCCCTGATGGAAATTATTTTCCTCAGAGCCTCCTGTGTGGAGTTAAAGTAAGAAAATGTTCATGGGGTGAGGTTTGTCTAGGTCTTAGAGGCGGATGACCAGGACACACTGAACCCCAGATTCCTACTCACCACTTAAACCCTTCTCCTTCCCAGAACTCTCCTTTCCTTCCCTTCCTTAATAAAGCCCTCCACACAGCATCCCCAAAGATGACATAGGCCATGAGAGAAATTATTTTCCTCAGGGCCTCCTATGTGGAGCTCATGTAAAAAAAAAAAAAATAAAAGTCTTTAAGCCAGAAAAATTTTAAAGAGTAGTAAAAAATTATCGAAATTCTCAGATCGAAAAAAAGTTTTTTCTGATGGTAAATCTACATTATACAAGGGTGCCGTGCATGATGTAGATTTACCAGCTTCCCGCTTGTACTACGAGTTTCCGGAGTTTCCGAACTCCGTGTATAATGATTCTTATATAATTGATCATTAATTAAATTGGTGTTTTAACCTGAAAAAATTATTATAAATTATTTTTTTTGCATTATTTACCAACGTCAAACCTAAAATCGACTTCAAATTACCTTTAATAGTAAGTTTGTATGGATATCAGACGAATTTATTTACAGTATCGGTACTTATAATTAAGCTGATATAGTCAGTAGGTATACCTGATTATAACTATAGACAAGTAGTTTTTTCCTTAATGCTTTGTATTGAAAATATGTTTTTTACTTTTATTATTCGGCTGAACCTCCTCTCTACACACCTCGGAAAGTAATTGATGGATTGACTCAATTTTTTTACAGAACATTGCATTTTAGCAGAAGAGTGTTTCTATATACACTGGTGAGCACTGTCGTTATGAAACTTGCATAAAAAATTTGCAATAGGTGGCGCTCGAGTTGTTTGAAAAATGAGTGAATTTCATGTATTTTGGCGGCACGTAAGGGGGCAGAATTCAAAAGCAGTTTTTCCAATGCTTTGTGTTGAAAATAGAACTAGAAAACTAGTTTTCATAAATGGTATTTGTTTTTACAACACCGTCAAAAATAAGAAATATATAGAACATTCAAAATACTTTGAAAAAATTCCAAATTTCGTTCGGACATCAATCGTTAAAACAGAGATAAACTACCCTCTCAG
Organism: Limnephilus rhombicus; assembly: GCA_929108145.2. Classification (NCBI taxonomy): domain Eukaryota; kingdom Metazoa; phylum Arthropoda; class Insecta; order Trichoptera; family Limnephilidae; genus Limnephilus; species Limnephilus rhombicus. Next base: position 40,882,307 of record OV815273.1, on the reverse strand, counting down.
GCCGTGTGAACCATGTGTATTTCTTTCAATGAAATTTTTTTAAATTAGTAATGTTTTCACATCCGCGGCCGTTTGTCAATTGAATAAAATTTTCACTGGGTTTTTTAGTAAGGCTGTTATTATTCGGCCATCTACACACCTCGGAAAGTAATCGGTGGATTGACTCAATTTTTTGACAGAACATTGCTGGTGGGCACTGCCGTTATGAAATTTGCATCAAAATTTGCAATAGGTGGCGCTCGAGTTGTTTGAAAAATGAGTGTATTTTATGTATTTTGGCGGCATGGAGAGTAGACGGGAGGGGTTGGAGAATTCGGGAAGGCGGAGTGGAATAAAGGGAAGAAAACTCGGGATGGGAAGAGAAGGCGGAAGGGGGACGGGGACGAATTGGAAAGAACACGCAGGGAGAATCAATATCTTTATTTAAATGGCCTTACAACGCATGCCGGGTTCAGCTAGTTGTATATAAGTATGTTCGTAGGCCAACTGTAGGGGGATCAACTGACATGGTACTCTGTAAGCTGAATGTACAAGAATAGAAATAATTAAATAAATTTTCTTAAATTTAAAATAAAACATTAACGTTATAAACATGACTTTTATTTTTCATACTTTATGCCGACCGGGTCGTGTTCATATATAAGAAGATGTGGAAAAAGAAACAAAATTATGCAAAAGTAAAAATAAATCCGCAGTCGGTAGGATTCGAACCTACGCTCCCAGAGGGAATCTGATTTCTAGTCAGACGCCTTAACCGCTCGGCCACGACTGCTGAGGTAATCGAGGTTAGATTTAATTACCAATTCGTATCTACACATTAGATATATATAATATATGTATATTATAAATATAGTAAACAAATGTTCGTGTGTCGTTGAAGAGTGGATTAACGAATGGCGTCAGCAGATAATGTATTTCAGATAATAAGGCGAGTGTGTTTGAATTAGAACAGAAGCCAGAGTAGTGGGTAATTTTCATCACTCTTTACACTTTGAATTCAATTCGACTAATTTGTGATCGATGTGGGAAAATTTATTTGTGCATTTGAAGCAGATACTGTGACATGACATTATAATTTAAACAATAACTTTCTAAACACTAAACACCAATTTTTTATATACTTTATGCCGACCGGGTTTCGCTACAACCGTAGCTTCGTCAGGGCAGTCTGAAGCTACGGTTGTACCGAGGGTACACAGCAAGTCAAAGTAACTCTCTCAACCAGTCTCTCCCAATCCGGCCTGCCACGCAGTTGGTGCATACACGCATCCGCTGCCAAGATCCGGACAAACCTCACCCCATAAACCCGGGCACCCCTGCTAAGTGACCAAACGTAGCGAATCACTTGGGTGACCAACGGGAGAGGTGTTAGTTATCCAATAAATGGTTCCCGGGACGCTGTACCCATACCCGCTTCCCAAATTTTTTAACCAATTCTTAACCATACATAAATCTTCATGTATAATACTTACCTATAAATCGACTTTCCGATACTAAAGGTAATATCTACCCTTGACTCACAATCCGAAGGTCGCGGGATAAACTTTATTTGATTAATTTGTGTTATTTCACAATTAATTCACTTTAAAATAGTATATTTGCGGCTCGTTTTAGAGTGGAAGATACTTTCATCGCCGTGGTGTAAGACCACCATTCAGAATTAAAACGGTACTTTAAATGGCTTTAGCCGTGTTTGGTGACCAGATCTGAATAACCAGGTACCCCCCCAACCTTCCTCTTTCCCAACTCCTTCCCCTCCCCATTCCCTTTAGCCTCGCAACATACCCCAATTGGGGATGCCATAGTCTCACTACCTCCAGACGGGAGCAGCTGGGACTCTTGTGAGGTATTCAGATAAAATTTTGAAAAAAAAAATGTTCATGATTGTTCGGAGAAAAGAAAGAAAAGATAATTAATTAGCTACCTACCCATTTTTGATGTAAAATTTGAGAATCAAAGAAATTTTGCGGTTTAACTGAAAAGAATTCATAATCGGTTATTTTATACATATCGCTAATTTATTTATTTCAGGGAAAAACACTTTTTGTAAGCAATTAATTGTTTGCGCCCGTTCATATGAATATGATTAAGTGGTTTTGTCCGTAAACTCAAATCTTTCAAGAACGGCTAACAAATTCAAAATTGTATCCGTTACTCAATCCAATGTTACATTTGTTAGCCATTCTCGAAAGCTTTCGGTTTGTTTATGATGGACAAATCTATTTATTCATATTCGCATTGTGTATGTTCAGTCGCAAAGAATTAATTCTTCGTAATATTTTAAAGCATAACTTGCAAATAGTGTTTTAACCTAAAATAATTAAATTAGCGCCATTTTTAACTCTTTTGTATTACCTTAATGTCGAAAATTGGAAATATGTTATTGCACCTGTACACATATGTATTATATGTACGTCATAAAACATCGTGACATTGCTATCTAAGTTCTATTGGTTATGAGTTATGAACAACAATATATATATAGCTAAAGAAGATCGTTTCGTAAATATTTATATAATCATGGAAAATGTGCGTATTAAATAAATAGCGTATTTTGTTTACTTACTTCATTTAAAACATTATCATTCTGGGGTTGCCAGTTTCGTGACCATCCTCATTATTTCAGCGACCCACATTCACCTCAAGTAGCTACTCTGGAACCTATCATTAATCTGCCTCCCATTTCCCAACCTCTTTCTAAACTACCAATCCATCAAGGGTTATTTAGAGAGACTTAATTACCTCCTCTGTAACTTTCTCTAATGAGTGCGTTTTATCAAAACAACAATAACACGACTGCAGAAACCATTTTGCTTCAAAAATACTTGATTTTTATTTTTTTATGTGAGTACCTCACAAGAGTCCCAGCTATTCCCATCTGGAGCCAGTGAAACTATGATATCCCCAATTGGGGTATGTTGTGACGCTGAAGGCAGTGGGAGGGAAAGGAGATGGGGAAGAGGAAGGTGGGGGAAGTACCTAGCTATTCAGATCTGGTTACCAAAAACGGCTAAAGCCATTTCAAGCAACGTTCTTGAAATGGCTTTAGCCGTTCTATTCTGAATGGTGGTCTTGCACCAGAGCGATACTGAGAGTATCTTCCACTCTAGAACGTGCCGCAAATGTACTATATATTATTTTTAAGTAAATTAATTGTGAAATAACACAAATTAATCAAACAAAATTTATTTGCCCACGCCGGCATTCGATCCCGCGACCTTCGGATTGCGAGTCAAGAGCCTTACCCCTAGAATTAAAAACAATATTCGGAACTAAACTCAAAACTGATCTTTTCAGAAGGTCATGCCCATAAAAATAATGAAACTTATTGAATTGACAATGCAGTTCAAAGCCATATCCTTCAAAGCAGGGGTGTTGTGGATATTCGCATCCGCATCCGCAAGTGCGGATTATTCGCATTAATTCAAACATCTGCATCCGCTTTCGCATCCGCATCAATTAATGCGGAATGAATGCGGATGTGGACGGGGCAAGGGTGGCGCATGCCTCGCACGTGTTGCTATCTTCGTTCGCTAACTGACCAATTGGAAGACACACGTTGGTGACAAGATCCTGCAGGTTTTGTTTGTTTTGGTTTAGTTATCGACGTGATTTGCGTTGTGAATCAATTACAGTATTTGTTTACTGTGTTTATTCAAGTTTTTTTGCGTGGTTGATGAATATTTCGATCTAAATAAAAATGTCGCCATCAATAAAAAGAAGTATCTGGACTTACTTTATATTAGACAAAAATGTTCCGGAGACGTCCGAATGTAAAATATGTAAAAACATTACTCGCGGAAGGGACGTACAACTACTTTTAAAAATCATCTTAATTCGATGCACCCAGAGGAGTTTTATTTGTTCGAAAGCGCGAAGAAAAACAAAGATGGAGAAAAACTAAAATGATGCAGGTATGTATCGGATATACAAACTTGTTTTATAAACTTAGTTACGGTTGGATACGATAAATATTTTTTTTTATTGGCTGAGCTACATTTTTTCTAAAAATTAGTTTAATTTAAGGGGGAATCTAGTCTAGAAGCCCGATTTTCGGGCGTTTAAATAAAACATTAATATTATAACTATAAAATTTTTATAATATATTTATTTGTATTTTAAGATTTCACAAAAAAAATTCAAAAAAAGTACATAAGTATTTCACGAAGTTACACGCTGTCGAAGTAGAGGGGGGGAAAAAGAGCGTTTCCATCTTGTCACGATTTCAACTCTTTTGATCATCAGTACAAGTGTCATTATGGTAGGAAGCAGGGGTGTTACGGATATTCGCATATATATATATCCGCATCCGCAAATGAGGATTATTCGCATTAATTCAGACATCTGCATCCGCATCCGCATCCGCGGATGTAAACCATTAATAATCAGCATCCGTATCCGCATCCGCGGATGCTAAATTTTTTTGCATGCGCAACAACCCTGCTTCAAAGCTAGCCCTTAATGTTTACATTAACCCCTCAGGCCCCAACCCTATTCTATCAGTAGGTCAGAATATTACCGCTTTGTAGTAAAATTCAAATAAATAAAATCTTTGTGAACATATTCGAAAACTAAAAACTGTTTAGTTGAAAGGTGATGAAATATGCTATATATTATTAGAAATAGCCATAATTTTTTTTAAATGTAATTTTTTTTTATGCAAACTTTAAAAAGTTTAAAAAATGGTTGGTTTTTTCTAAGTAAAATTACTGATAATGATCACACACATATTTTATTAGACAAAAGTATTGTAAACGTTATCGACGCCTCACTTTTTTGTCATTTCATGTAAAAATAAGTAATAAAAATTCCCGAAATTTTATAATTTTTTACAAATTGCGGTCGGAAACTTTGGTTTTTGGTTAAAAATCAGTGTTTCTTTAAATGCTATTTAAGGTATTTCCCACGAGATTTTTGTTCTTTTTTAACGAATCGTGCATTTTCACAATTTTCGCTTAATTACTACCGCTGTTAATATTAACGCGCTCACCCTATCATTCGTATTTACAAATCATCGCTTCTTCTTTTTGGGCGCTTATTACCGGGCTAAAATAATTCGTAATTAAAAATTCACACATCACAAAGACCGTACATGCTTACATAGGTCGTAAAAACGTAATCGATTTTTTTATAAAAATCGTTCAGAGAAGAAAGGGAAATGGAATTATTTGGTAGTTGAGTTATAAATGGCGTAATTAAAAATGTTCTAAGTATTATTATAATTACTGAAATATTGTTTACAGTTTTCAGTTGAGTAAACAAAAACCGAGGATATTTCCACTAATTGTGTTGTCAAAACGGGTTCGAGTCTAAGATAACGCCAAACGTCGGAGGCGGTAATAAATCTTCTAGCTGTCCCCTCACTCTCTCCGGCTTGCATTAATCAGGCGCCATCTAGCGGCGGGTCCAGAGGCTGCGGGGGGAGGGGTAGACCATCCATCATTACTCTTGTGGGGACCCGTCAGCCGCTGTCCCTGAGCGGGTGATTATCCCTCAATATCTCCTAAATATCAGCAATATAAACTGAATTTTGAGGATGGTATTCATTTATGGTATTTTTTGGAGACTTTTTGGGGGAATTGATGGTGATATTACGTTCTCAAAATCTTGTACTTTCTAGAACAATTTTTAAAGAAATGATAAGGTCTTAAAATTTTATCCACCATAAAGCAGGTATACGAATTATACACAGAAAAAAATACAACAATCAAAGTTTCATTAAAAAGTTTTTAAAAAATAACTTAAGAGGGAATAACCAGTCAAACCCGGAAATATGTCATTTTAAAATCAAATTTTAGACGTATTGACTCTTTTCCATAAAAAAATTATAGATTCATTTCGAAAGCTTGTTCTTTTATCTAGTAAAGCTAAATTTTAAATTTAGAAAAAAAAAGTTTATTTTTAATACAATAAGGTTTTAACGTAGGTCGTTGGCAAATTTGTTAAATTTTCAAACAAAATTTTGAATTATACAACACACATTTCAAATCATAAATCTAGCAGTAAAATAAATCAATAAATTATCTATATGTGTTTTCTGACGAAAATACTTCAGTTTGACCATTTATTTACGGTCTTACAAACTAATATATTAAAGATATTTTTACATTCATATTTTGCTTAGACATTATTGAAAAATTATAAATACTTATGATTAAAAAATAATTATAAAAAGTACATAATTTTAGTAGTTTTATCATCACGCCTTTCAGCATTTTTGAATGACGGTAAATTAAATCAAATTTTGAATGAAATAAAATCGATATTGAGTTATTATTTTAAAAAGCTGATACGGAGAATAATTAATTTTTCTCATTGGTACCATCCTGTACGATCGCAAGAACATCTTTCGACGAAATTTGGATTCTCGTCCGCTGGCTGGTTAATGGCCCTTAATATTATGTAAGTACATTAAATATGTAGGCATTCTTCTTCTTTGCGTGCCGTATCAGGTCCCCCCGACGTTGGCGATCACTCTTGAGAAAGTCTCTCTGTCTTGCGCTGCCCGGAATAGCTCCTCCACACTTCTAATTCCGGTCCACTCTCGTGTATTACGCAGCCAAGACATTTGTCTCCTACCAGGCCTTCGGCGACCCTCTATCTTGCCTTTCAATATCAAATGGAGCAAGTGATACTTCTCCCCTCGAAGTATATGACCCAGATATGAAATTTTCCTGATTTTTATTAATGTAAGCAGTTCTCTATCTGCTCTAGTCCGCCTGAGAATTTCTGTGTTGGTGATCATGTCGGTCCATGGGACCTTGAGCATTTTCCGGTGAAGCCACATTTCAAAAGCCTCTAACCTGTTCATGGTATTTACTTTCAAGGTCCATGTTTCACATCCATAGAGCAAGACCGACCACACATAACATTTTAGCATTCTCTGCCTTAGTTTTAAGCTGATATTGTCATTGCAGAAGAGGGATTTCATTTTAATGAACTTGCTGCTTCAATTCTGCATCTAACCTCCACATCTGGGTCAAGAGTCTCCGTGAGAATACTGCCGAGGTATCTAAATCTTTCCACCTTTTCGACATTGCAACCATTTAACAGTATCACTGATTCAGAGTGCTCTAGTCGTCCAAATGTCATCCATTTAGTTTTATTGACGTTGATTGTTAGGCCCAGTTGCTCACCAGCATTATTAACAAGATTTAATAGGTCTTGGAGGTCAGACTTCCTTTCTTTGTAGGCATTAAACAGCTTTAATGACGCTTTTTCTAATTAAAACAACAACTTTAAGTAGTATCCACTTGGTTCGATTTTAATTCGGAATGCTCCATAATAAAAGTCTTTTTTTTTATTGATCAATTGAAAAATTTGTATTTTTATTTATTTATTACCTATTATTTTTCTCTATTACCTATTTATTTATTTATTTATTTATTTATTTCTATTCGCAAACATACACTTAACAGATTATTACATTGGTTTAAGTACATAAATAATAAGTTTCAGTATAATAAAGAATATGAAAAATGTTATTGATCCGTAACTGTACGTAAATTGGTTAAAAGTAGTGTTTTGTGAACACCTCACTAGGCGAACCTGTGCTGAGGTGTTCCCATTTTTAGGATAAGTGCTCTTCTGTCGGCAAGAGTCGAAGCACAGTATCCTCCTTGATTTTGTCAAGAAGGGCACCGTGGGTCGATCCATGACGGCAGTATCCTATACATAAATTAAATATTAGTAAGGATCTATTTGCAGGTTATTTCAGGATATCTAGAATATGTATAAGATAAAAGAATTACTTGATATACAATTAGGTATAATTATTCTACAGACCTCCCGCCACTAGTATTAAATAATATTGTGGTACTTTTTTGTGGTACTTTTTGTGTCCCGAAACAATTTTTTTTTATTTTTTTTTTTTTTTAAGTTTGGGTTGGGTCATGTTTGGTTAGGTGTTATAATCTTTTGAGTAAAGAGAATACCTTGTTGTTTGATCCAGTCTTTGATTAGTTTTTTGTGATGGATTGTTGATGTATTTGAAGTTAATAATTGCTTCAGTGTATTGGGCATGCAGTTATAAAGTTTGGTTGCATAGTACTTAAAGTTTCTCTGCCCGTGTGAGGTATGAGTTATTGGAATATTTATGGTTTTTTTTTGCAGAAGCCCTGGTTTTAATCGCTATTTGTGGTTGCATTGGAATGTGGAGTTCATGTTGGAAGAAGTATATTAGTACAGATTTGGCATAGAGTTGTCTTATTGTCATGACGTCCAGTGTTTCGTAAATTACATTCGTGTTTGTAAGGAATGGTACTTGGAGGATGAGTTTAATTATTGCCTTTTGAATTTTTACTAAAGGGTCTAAAGCTACATTCGTTGCACTTCCCCAAGCCAGTATGCCGTATGAGATAATGGATTGACAAAGTGCAAAGAATATGGTCCTGAGGATTGTTCTTGGAAATATGTTTTTAATTGAATTTAAAAGATGCATGACTCTTTTCAGTTTGCTTGTGATATAAGTTATGTGGTCAGTCCAGCGCAAGTTGGCATCTATTATAACTCCTAAGTATTTTGTGTGCTTAACCCTTTCAATACGCTCGCATTGACAGGTGGGAGAAGTTTGTCCGCAGTTGTGTAATATAAGGTCAGTATACGGTGAAGGTTGGCCTCTTTGTGTGATGCTGTGTGTAATATAATTGGTTTTTGTAGTGTTTAGGGTAAGAATGTTATTGTTTAGCCAATTTTTAACTACCGATAAACTTTTTTCAGCCTTTGAATATACCTCATTCCATGTTTCTGCCTGGCAGAGAAGTACTGTATCGTCAGCAAATGTTACGATTTGACCGTCGATATCAATGTCACACAGGTCGTTAATGTAAATAATGAACATTAGGGGACCAAGGACGCTTCCCTGTGGTATTCCATACCTACATAGAAGTGGCTCGCTTAACATGTTGTTAATTTTGACCTGTTGCATTCTACCCGACATGAAGCTTTTCAGTAAGTCTAGTTCTGTGCCACCAACACCGACGTTATTTAGTTTTTTGAAGAGTTTTTCGTGAGAAATTGTGTCAAAAGCTTTACATAGGTCTAAATAAATTGATATGACTTTTTTTTTAGCATCTAGGTTATGCGTAATAAATTCGGTTACAGTGGCAATTGCATTTTCTGTATTCCTATTTTTTCTAAATCCATGTTGGTTTATTGAAAGTATTTGCATGTTTTCCAAATAATGTTGCAGCTGGACTTTTATTGCTTTTTCAAGAATTTTTGACATAGTGTTTAATAAAGTAATGGGTCTGTAGTTATTTACATTATATTTTGGTCCTGATTTATAAATGGGAATAACCAGACCTTTTTTTAGAATGCTTGGGAATACTCCTTCTTTCAGACTAAGATTTATTACGTATGTTAGTGGTATGAGCAGTTGGTGGCTTAGTGTTATTATTGTTTTCGAGTCTATTCCGTCAGGTCCCGTTGTTGTGTTATCCTTTAGGGATTGTATTATTTGTTTGGTGTCTTCCAGAGTTACCTTATGTAGTTTGAAATGTCTGTCATTGTTTGTATTAGAACACTGAGTCATATTGTTTCGAGGTACTTGATTACCGTTTCCAGTTGAAATTTTATTTATATTTTCGGCTAGGCTAGCTCCGATATTTATGTAATGTCTGTTAATGTAATTAAGAATAAGTGTTGGATTTTTGTGGAACTCGATTTCTTCTTCGTTAATAAGTAACTTTTTGATTTCATCATCTTTGTTTTTTAGTGTATGTGTACTTTCTCTTAGAATTGACCAAACGCTTTTCGGGTCAAAGTTTGCAGTTATCAGTTTGTTCCTGTAATATAATTCTTTGGCCTTACGTATAATTTGAGAACAAATATTTCTGTACCTTTTATAAAATGAGTAAAGAAAAGTATCATTCGGGTTGCGTTTAACTTGTTTGTGCAGTTTGTCCCGTTTTTTAATGCTATTTAGTATGCTTTGGGTGATCCATTTTTTAAGTCTTTTTTTTCGGTGCGTGATAATGTTAGATGTTGTTGTGGTGTTTTGAGTGATGAGCGTTTGTAGGTATGCTAGAAAGTAATTCCAGGCTTCTTCTGTCGTATTTATTTTTTTTAGATGTTCCCACGTTTGTTTTTCTAGGCAACTTTTTAGATTAACGTAATCAGTTTCTAATTTTGTGATATTATTTTGAATGGTTGAATTCAGAGTCTGTGTGGTCAGGCCAATCATTGTTGTGTAGTGGTCAGTGATTGTGGATTCGAATAGAACGCTACATAATTTTCTTTTGGATTTGACCATTATGTGGTCTATACATGAATCCGAGTCTCTGGTAACTCTGGTTGGAGTGTTGATGGCGCTTATTATGCCGTGTTCCAGGAGCATCAATTGGTAATCGATATTTTGAGGATGGCCTTGTGGTAGTATATTTATGTTAAGATCTCCAGCTACAATGATGTTTTTGAAGTGGGAGTTTTTTTTTAAGTGAGTATCGAGAGCTATTATAAAGTGTGCAATGTTGTGTCTGGATGGTGATCTGTAAATAGCGAGTATGTACGTATCAGGGTCGACAATTATTTGTAAACAGTTTGCATTTTCCAAGGCGATTTCTGAGACAGAGGCGTTAAGGCTATCTTTTATGTAAACAACAACTCCATCATTTTGATTTAGATTTTTTGTTGTGAAATGTGCGGAATAGTTTTTTTTGTGTTTTACAGTATAAGCTGTTGAGAGCCAGCATTCCGTTAGAATAATAATTTTGAAGTCTATTTTAAAGGTGGATAAGAGTATGTCTAGTTCATCGTAGTTTTGTTGAGGGATCTTATATTTTGATTGAATAGAGTTAGTGTGCCTGGGGTGCTAAAGATAGAATCGCATAGTTGAGTTTCATTGGTTGAATAATGTAAGTGAGTGCTAGTTAAGTTAATTGTGTCGAGTAATTCGGCCATATTAAATTGTATGCAATACATGAAATTTATTTTAGGAGTATTAGTCATCTACGTTTGTATCCCCATTTTTTTCAGATCATTTTCGTGATTAATTTGAATGATTTTTTCCCCAGGTGCTTTGCGGACAAGCAGTTTACCAGATTTAAACCACACGAATTGGAAGAGGGTTTCCTTAGCCGTTTGCTTCGTTTTCCATAGAAGTTCCTTAAAATACGGTGATAACACTTCACTAAGAAAAATGGGAGATTTAGCGTCTAAGGATTTGGCCGCATTTTTTAAAGATAGCAAAGATTCCCTTGTTTTTCGATTATAGAAGGTGATGTGGAGTTTGTCCGGGGTATTCCGTCTTCGATCTTGAGTCTTGGTCACCATGCGAATATCTTGTTGTTGCAGGGGAAGTCCCAGTGTGCTGGCTACTCGAAGTACGGCTTCCGTGGCTTGTTCTCCCGGCCGCAACTCCACACCTGCCATTTCCATACTATCGGAGAGCTTTTCTTGTTCTAAAACGGCAAGACGGCTTTCTAGGGAAGAGATTCTTGTGTTTTTTTTTTCATTCTCCTCTCTCAAGAATTTGGTTTCTTTTAGGGCCTCCTGCATTTCTTTGAAGCGAGTGAGCAGGTCATCGTACTGGTTGCAGATAAAATCACTGCTTCTCTTAAGGTCGCTTATTTCTTCCTCGAATATTATTTTCATTTCACTTATTTTGGTGTCAAAGTGTTTCGTGAGGCGATCATATAACACTTCGGCATCTGAACCGAATGTTGAGGCGGGCGGTGCAGGTGAACTCGGCCGGCTTTTACATTTGGGGCATTTCCATATTTGTTTATTTTTAGTGGCCATTTTTTTAAAGTTGGAATCAGAGATATTTAGGCAGTTATTGTGGAAGGCAATTTTGCAGATGGCGCACGTAAGTGCGTGATCATTTTTGCTGATAATGTTCAGGCAGGCTTCACAATTATTCATTGTAGATTGATTTATTTTTGTTTCTGCGTCTGAATTTAGGTATTTAGCTATCTCAATCACTTCTTATGAATAGATAATTGATGAAAAAAAATAAAAATCTTTGGCGGCAGTAGGGATCGTTCCAGGTTCCTCAGGATATCGGTGCGAGTACAGGCTGGTTGCCAGGCGTTCTTACCACTACACCACGAACGGCGTGCGGCTAACCGTCAATATTAGTAATATTAATTATAGGTTCACGACTCTGGTTTATTTATTACTTGGCATGTGATGTTTTTTTTTTTGGGTAACAACACTGTCTGGCACCACACGTTTTATTAAATCACTCGAAATAATAATAAGTCCGATTGTTTTCAGTTCACAAACGTATTAAATTTACTAGACTGATTTTAAGGAACACGTTTGCCGATTAATTGCTTGGTTATTGTGTACTATAAGTATAAGTTTAGATGATTACTGCGGAGCGATATTTTGGCGTGCGGTCTGATTAAAAGGTACTTAAATACCTATGCATGTCTATTTTTAAAATTAGTTCTGTCAAAACCCCGAAGAAGTCAGCTTTGCTGACTAAACATGTCAGTTTTTGTAAATAATGAAGTGGTTAATACAAAGTTATCTATTAATTTGAATTTTATTTTTTTGTTAGTTTCTATGGCAAAGTTTTTAACAAAATGTAAGTATAAAGTATAATACACATAAGAATATTTGTGGGTGTCGGGTATGGGTACTTCAATTTGGGAGGCGGGTATGGGGGCCGTCGCCCCGGGAACCATTTATTGAATAACCAACTTCTCCGGCATAGGTCTCCCCAAGTAGTTCGCTACGTTTGGTGACGCGTAGCAGGAGTGCCCGGGTTCACAGGGTGAGGTTTGTCCAGTCTTCGCGGCGGATGCTTCTACACACCTGCTGGGTGGCGGGCCGGATCGAGTGAGACTGGAAGAAGGAGGCCTTTTGACCTTTTCAGCCGGAACCGCTCGACAAATCGCCTTGCACCGCAGTTGGAGGTATGGAATCATGTGTCCGTTATTACTGGGCACACTCAGATTCCTAGCCACCCCTCACATCTTTTTCCTTACCAGAACTTCCTCTCTTTCCAAGACACCCCATACAGCATCCCTTAAGATGACATAGGCCCTGAGGGAAATTATTTATCTCAGGGCCTCCTGTGTGGAGCTTACGTACAAAAAAATACAGTTTTCACAGTACTCCTCACTACGGTTTCCTGTTCTGAGGCGTCGTGTAGTTTTTATATTTTGTATTTAGTTTCTAGTTGTTTTACATCGTCTTCATAATGTTGGCAAGTTGATTGTCTCTGTTTATGTTTGCTTTGGTTTTAAATACGAGTATATTCATTTCTATCATTTTGTTGTCTGATTTGGTAGTGCTTTATTGCAGAAATCTTTTTAATACTATGAAGAGGAAAGATTTGATTATTTGTTTGCATTGAATAGGCTCCGAAACTACTGAACCGATTAAAAAAATTCTTTCACCAATATAAAGCTACATTATCAGCGAGTAACATAGGCTGTATATCTTTATATACAGCCAGAGCTTATCATTGTAAGCTCTGTCGTTATGAAATTTGTATAAATGAAAATGTGTGTATTTCATATATTTTAGCGGCAGGAAGGAAAGGCAGGGGGAAGGTGGGGTTTGCGGAGAGGGAAGACACGAGGGAGGGAGAAGTGGGGGAGGTGGAAGGGAACGGACATGTACGGGAAAGGACTTGCAGGGAGAATCAATTTATTTCTTTGAATGGCATAGCAACGCATACCGGGTACCAGCTAGTGTATAATATTTCTCTGCCCAAAAAATGTATTTAAACTAGTAATAACCAGTGTATTTTGGCTTATTGCCCTGGTTGAGTATTTATTTTATTTTATTTTAAATACATAAACGGCTATACTGCCTTTTATAAATAAACATATAATAGAGTACAAATGTAAGAAAAATAATATCATTACATAATAGTAGTTTTATACTTAAAAATAACATACAATTATTTTGTGTATCACAACAAAAAATAACAAAAAAGAACAATGAGAAATATCATCATTTCATTTCAACATGTCCATATTGCGTATATAAAGTTACATTATGGAAAAATAATTTTTGAGTGCATGTTTATATTAGAAATAAATGTCGCCGATGTTAGCATATTCATTTCCCAAAATGTGTAATCGACTGATTGGTGAGTAATAATGTGATAATGTATGTGTGTTATTATAGTAGAACGGTAGAGTCAGTCTATTGTTAGCGCGACCGCAATGAAATCGTATTAGTTCTATTAAATCAGGGGTATCCAGGACCGAGTGAATTATTTTATATAATATTAATAGATCACAGATTTTTCTGCGATCTGATAAATTTACGAGATTTTATGTCGAGCAATGGAGTATTCAGATATGTTACTTTTTCATTTTTAAATTCAAAATGAACCCATTGCCTTTCCTCGGTTTTTTTTTTAAAATATTAATGTTAAATCAGTATAAATCACCGCTAGGTTTTCCCATACCAGCCCCGCTAGCATGGTCGATCGATATAGGTTTTATCGAAAATGTCGGTAACTTGTCATCGCTCCCGAGAACGACTGCAGGCCGCTAACGAACAAATAACAGTTCTCGACAAATAAAACAGAAACCCTTAGTCGTTGTGAACTGTTTTTTATTCGCCTGAAACACTCATCAACATTGAAAAATCTTCCGAGAAAAGATACTTGCCGCCAACGGGACTTGAACCCGTGTCCTTCTGATTGCCGGTCAGCTGCTCTTGACCACTGAGCTATGGGGGCTTATCAAATAACCGCCAAATAATTCAATATATACTAGTGTTTCTTTCAACAATTACTGCTTATTATATTTTTTCCACCTGAAAACAACCAACTTTATTTTTGCGAGAGAGACATTGTTAGTGTTAAATCCCTCGCTAGGTGGCGTCGAGACAAATTATGACTACATTTATTGGTGGCGTCGAGACAAATTATGACTACATTTATAGGTGGCGTCGAGACAAATTATGACTACACAGTGGTCAAGAGCAGCTGACCGGCAATCAGAAGGACACGGGTTCAAGTCCCGTTGGCGGCAAGTATCTTTTCTCGGAAGATTTTTCAATGTTGATGAGTGTTTCAGGCTGATAATTATTGCTTATAATAATTGTTACCCTTTGTGCTATGCATAAAAATCTTGTCTAAACGTTAGTTTATAAATTAAAAATAATTATGTTTTTTATTCGTTAGCGGCCTGCAGTCGTGCTCGGGAGCGATGACAAGTTACCGACATTGTCGATAAAACCTATATCGATCGACCATGCTAGGTACCCAGGTCTAATATTTTACTCAAAAAGTGTTCCTGTGATTTAAAAATAATAAAACAATTGAGCTAGTTTGTTTTTCTCCACTAAAATTAACTACCATTGTGAATGTTTAAAAATGTAGGTGGAAAATAGAATGTACTTTCTAATTATCAAGAGGTATGTCGGTTTTATTAGCGGGATTAAAAAGATTTTCTGTCTATGTTTCCCGAATAACATTTTCCCAAATTTCCATATTCCCAATTTCCCAGTAAACAAATTTTCCAGCGACACGTATTCGTTCGGATATTCACGTAATTTGGGTTACCGACAGTTCCGGCGAATGGAATTTCTGATATCTTCCATTTTGCATTCTCGGCACAAAATGTCTTCGAAGCAAACAGCGTCAATAAAATAAACAGAAGGGCTAGTTCACTTACTGGGAATCAACATCAGGCCTTAGATTAATGGGAAATGGATGTATTGTTTGAACAGCGATGGTCCCCTAACTAAATGTTCCTGGGACCCCAAAGCCTGAAGAAACCAGAACTAGGGGAGGATTTGGGAGCGACTGGAAATAGGAGATAAGAGGGATATTAGGAAGATCGCTTCCGATCTTTTTGTCTTGGTAAAAGCCTCTCTGTTTGTTTAACATCGGAGCTAATGGCGTATTGAAATTAAACTCTGCAATAAAAGTAAACACTGTGCATCAATAAGCGAGATGGGTTAAAAATATTTATTTATTCATAATTTAGCAAGTTTAGCAAATTTGCTACTTATTTCTTCTTATTTTAACTAATTATGAAAAAAATCTTAACAATTTTTGAATTTTGTTATTTAAATACAAATGGATAGCAGAACGACGAAAGTAGACTGAATGCTGTAGAAATGAGACCCCGAGGAGTACGTGTGGTAAAACCATGTACGATCGTGTGGTAAATGTGAAGATCCGCAAAGAATGCAAGGCTGATTTACGCAGTATGAGTAAGATTAAGAAAGGGACCTTCAGATGGTTTGTTCATGTGAATGAACGAAGAAAGGGTGTAAGGAGAATATATGAGGCAAATGTAAATGGTAGAAGAAGTCTGGGACGCCTGAGAAAGACATGGCATGACAAAGGCCGTGTCAAGAGTCAGAATAATAGAAAAACATGTACGAGACGATGTATGAATGTGAATGAGGCAAGGAGTGTGCGCCAAGACCGACTTGTTTGGTGTCCGTCTTCTCTGCATACCCCTGCGGGGAAACGGCGTGAGGGTTAGTTAGTTTGTATTAATGTAAAAATATACAAAAAATTAAATGACAAACAAGTATAATGTCAAGCCCTAAAGTTACTTTTTTCATAAACCAATTTCTTTGATAATTATATTTTTAGTTAATTATGACAAAATAAGTACGTTCAAACACCGACGTGCATGATATCTATTTTTACTTAACTTACATTCTATGGTACCTACTTTGGGTCAACTCTTATATTTTATGAAACTTATGTTGTTGGTTTCTTATATTTTATGTTACCTGTATTTCGACAACTGTTTATTTTCCCTATGGGTGTTTAAATACATAAATCCTTTTAGCCGGGTACTTCTTTTCATTAAGACCTCAAATTCACCTAACCGAATATTATTTTTTATAATGAACCTCATTTCCCTAAAAGCTTTCATCTGTTATGTAATTTGAATTTTTCAAGTCAAAATTTCCTCCGAAGTGAAATAAAACGTTTTACCTGACGTTGATTTGACACCGAATAATTTTATGGGGAAAAGTTTCTGCATACATTTAGTCAAAATTTACATTTATATTATAAGATCATGACAGCAGGCCTCTCCCCTAGACAGGGGGTGATTTTTCGTAATATTTTAAGCACCTGCATTTCTTCCCTCAAATTCCTTAAAGTAGGTACTGCAAGAGAATATTGAATTCTGAATAATATTTTAATTAATAATTCAAGACAACAGATTTTGAGAACCCTATTGAGAAAATAAATAAAAGTTTGTAATATTTATACATATTTTTTAATGTTACTTTTTCGAACAAAACGATATTAGGAGGCGGGTATGGGTATCACCGGCCGGGGAACCATTTATTGGATATCCGCACCCCTGCCATAGGTCACCCCGATGGTTCGCTACGTTTGGTTACTTAGCAGGGATGCTCGGGTTTTTCTGACCTTTTGAATTCTCCAACCGGACTCACTCGACCCATCGCCTTGCACCGCAGTGGGAGGAATGGATTCACACGTCCGTCACTCCTGGATACGTTGACCCGAAGATTCCTACGCACCCATCATATCCTTTTCCTTCCTCTCCTTCCTTTCCCAAAAAAGAACCTCCACGCTTTCACTCAAAAGTACCACACTCCAAAAATGACGTAGCTCATTAGGGATTTTTTTTCCTTAGGGCCTCCTGTGTGGAGCTAATTTATATAAAAAAATTGGAAATGCAATTTTATTATTATTGGATATCGGTGGTCGTGAAAAATAATAAAATTATAAAATTATATTTTATGTAGAATGAGGATATAAATAATATAATTGCCAATAATTATTTAAAAATAATTCGAATTCTCTCAAAGGCCACACCTTCAATGCCCGCTACATTGTAAATAAATAATTAGTTAAAAAAAAAAAAAATAATAAAATTAACTTAAAAAATCTTAATTGTACCTAAGCGTTTTTAAAAGTCACTTCATGAACATTCTTCAAAGCCGCGTGCAAAGCCGTATCTTCTCCTAGCATAAACTTTCTAATTAAAGTGTGTTTATTGGAAGTGACCTGCCAGGTAAGCATGTGTATCTATTTGTAAATAGTAAAAATTAGATAGAAACTCAGAATTTTTAATAAATTGTACAGCGCCCTTGTGGTGATTTTTCTCAAAAACGGCATTATACAATTATCCAATTATTATCATAATATTATAATTTATGTGTATTGGGAAATAAAAAATTTCCTTAAAGTGCACGCATTCGTTGAAAATAAATTACCATCCAGAATAAAAATTGAGGTTATAATTTTTTTCATCGTTTTACCTTTTACATGAAATTTAAATATTATCTAGGTGGAAATTGAATTCAAAGTGGAGCAGAGAATACTGTCTTAATGAATCTCCACAGAGAATTTTCAGGGACAAAATGCTTTGAGCAATTATTCCTTTCATTCATTACAACGAGCGGCAATTAGACCTTTCAACTGTGGAAATGAAATAGAAATCACCAAGGATTTTTAAATGAGAGTGGAAAAGTGAGCTTTATTACTTTTTTTACAAATGTTTCTTAATCTTCTGGTGCACTCTCCTATCGGTAGTTGGCTATAAACAGGGCAATATTCTCTCTGAAGACTGTAATCGTAATCAGGTATAACTAATGTGACCAGACAACCCGTTTTCAGCGGGACAGTCCCGTTTTCAGGCAGCGCGTCCCGTTTTCGAAAAGAAACCATTATCGTAATCTTGAAATATATAAAATAGTCAACCCAAATATCACATATTATCATTTGTTTTGTATGAAAGGGTGAGGCTCCTAAAACGAATAAGTTTATAAGATTTTTAATTTAATTTATTAATGGGCTAGACTGGCTAGAGTTCCAATAATCCATGCGCTTGTTAAATGCAAAACGAGCTGTGATCTAGCCTTCTACAGAGTAAAGTAAATTCATTTCTAAAATCCATGCTAATTTTAGTCAAAAACATTTTTACTGTAACATATTGCTTATTTCGTTTAAATTTTCTTAAAAAAAAAATATTTAAATTTTGACCAAGGGTCTAGAATTCCAATCGTCCCTGCGATTGGTAGCTGCAAGATGAATTGTAATCTAGACTCTTTTGTGCAACGCTCTTGGGGCGATTTTTCGCGAAAACAGCGCTATATAAGTAGTTAAAATTAATTATTATAATTAGATACCCACCCTTTTTTCGGTGTCCCGGTTTGGTTGAAATAATAAATGGTCACGTTAAGTACAACGCTCATCCCTTAAATTCAATTTTAATCAATGAAAGTCTTCTTTTACCACGTTTACATAAATATTTTCCTGGATTCTAGTTATGTTGTCATGTATTCGCTACTCTCATGACGTGACCAAGACCATTTTTTTTCGTTTTTATATAGGTGAAGCCCCTGAAGAACCTGGCGTTCCCGGGCACTCTTTTGAAACACATATTTTTGAACATCAATTTTGTTTGTTTGGCTGGCTGGTTTTGAAATGAGAATATGCTTAGTTCCTACCGGGATTATCCAGTTCCTACCTTTCCCTAGACACGTAACGTTGTTGGAAAAGTATTTGAAATTTGGAACGATGGCAAGAAAAATAGTGCAAATTCGACTGCATTTGTTTACAAAATAGAAAATGAATTGAGACTACACTACCTTGGAAGCAAGTTATTGGTGTTTTTCGTGTACATAATCTCGTTTTAATAAGAAAGAAGGAATTTGACCATTTTGGTAGTACATAATATTGTTTTGTACTCATTCGTTTTGTTGTAGCGATGACTACCTCGAGGTGTCGCGGTGGAACTATAAAACAATATTGTGATTGTGTTATGTTGTCCTTGGCAGAGATATAATGGTAAGTAATTGGTCATATCTTTTCCTTCAATACATTATTATTTTCTACATATACTATCAAAGTTCAGTTCCAACAATACCGTTTGTCACGTTTCGTTTTTAGTGTTTACGGTCCTTACAAGTGCACCTGAAAGCCGTTTTGGATGCAACAACCGCCTTAATCCATTACGATCTTATACTTACTCATCTCTCCAGGATATTTTAAAAATGTCCTGTAGAATATAAGGCTCTTACAGTGTTGAAGGTCTCGTAACTCGACGCTGATTATAGTAGTTTTTAGTGCGTGGACCTAACAGGGTTCTGTCACTCTACGGAGGTTGTACTATAACAAGGATGTACATCATCATTTTTAGGCGTTCGATGGTAGCGTACTCGGTGGTATCATAGCTCCTTGCAATCGGCATGCGGCAGTCGCTTTTCCTTTTGACCGTTCCGTACAGCTGGTTGCCTCCGATCATAAAAAAGCTTTGGAGGATATTCGTTATATTATATAGTTAATTGTCAGACAGGCAATTTATGTAACTGTTCCAGTGGGCATATTGTGTTATTGGATGAATGACCAAGATAAACTTTTCTTAGTTCCTTGGATTTTCTGGTACACGTTTCTGTAATATAACTTTTTTTTTTCTTTGATACAATTGTATCAAGCTATTATAAAAAATATTTGATGATGTGGGCCTTGCTGGGTGATTTACCCGTGCTGAGGCCCCCGTTTTACAAATTAATAAAATTCAATAAAATAAATGTTAATAAAATAAAATAAAACTAAGGCAAACTAAAATGAAATACATAAAGGCGGTAATGAAAAAAAAATTGGCAAATATTACGAGGCACGGTTGTGTATAATGAAGTATATGTTGTAATAGCAAGATTGTGGAAAGCTTTTATTGCCTGATATTTGTGGTGTCTTTGTCCAAAGTTTTTGTTTACCACCGGAGTTTTATGTATCTTATGTACGCTTGTTTAAATTTGTTTTTTTTGTTCAAAAGTATAGATCAGTACGTAGTGCTTTTATTGTTTTATTTTTATTTATTTTTTAAACTTTATAGTAGTGAATATAACGATATAGTAGTGAATGATGAATACTTGGAGCAGGTGGATGAGTTTGTTTATCTGGGTAGTATGTTTACGAGAGATGGGAAGGCTGATAGAGATATTGAAAGGAGGGTAAATGCCGGTAACTCCATTAATGGAGGACTGAATGCCGTTGGAGCTAATAAAAAACTTTCAATAAAAGCGAAACTAGCAGTCCACAATGGAGTTCTGGTACCTACCCTGATGTATGGCAGTGAGGCATGGAACTGGCAGAGGAAGGATGAAAGTAAACTGAATGCTGTTGAAATGAGATCCCTGAGACATATGTGTGGTAAAACCATGTATGATCGTGTTAGAAATGTGGATATCCGCAAATAATGTAAGGCTGATGTAAGTATAATGAGCAAAATTAAGAAAGGGACCCTCAGATGGTTTGGGCACGTAGAGCGAATGAACGAAGAAAGTAGTGTTAAAAGAATATATGATGCAAATGTGAATGGTAGAAGAAGTCGGGGACGCCCGAGGAAGACATGGCACGATCAAGTAAATCAGATACTTGAGACGGGCCATGTCAAAAGTCAGAATAATAGAAGAGTATGTATGAGACGATGTATGAATGTGAGTGAGGCAAAGAGTGTGTGCCAAGACCGAGTTGTTTGGCGGTCCGTCCTCTCTGCCTACCCCTGCGGGGAAACGGCGTGATGGTTAGTTAGTTAGTTAGTTAGTTAAACTTTAATGATACAGTGCAATTTTGGGCGATTTTTGGTCTTTTGGTTGCACTTGGGGGCCACTGAATGACGAGATTTGACCATAAAGCGATGAATACCATACTTTTTAAATAATGCAATAATCCAAGGAATTGAAATTATTTCCTAGCTTTGCACAATGAACAGCATATCCAAGATGATTTTTTTAATTCCCCTATTCGGTTGCCAATTTCACATTGAGATAGATCAAGCAGTAATATGAAAGTTCACACATTTTTTGAGTCAGTTTTATCCTTCACAATTCCATATTCCTGTTGCCGAATTTCGTTTGCTTGCTGCAAACTGAAATAATTCTGAAATTTCCACACCGTTGGACAGAAAGTAGGGAAATAAATTGTAAGGTTTCCAGAATTTTTTATCGAATATATCATTTAACTTTGAAACAGTTCCAGCATTTCCACCATTTTCAAAGAATAAATTTTACGAATTTGAATTTACGAGTAGAACGACCTTCCGTACTTTGAGATTGCTTTTATTTTACAGACGTGGGTTCTAGTCAGTTCTAGTGGTATTCGAGTTTGAACGATGCTTTATTATTTTAAGACTCGGCTAGAATTTATCTTCCCCGAATGGTCCATGAATCGTGTTTACACGATTTGTTCCCATTTAATGAACTCGGCTTTAACCGTATCATTCATATACCCGAAGTTGCATATTGAACTGACATTTTTGACACAAATGTGATTCGTTCCCTGGTTGTTACGCCCATACACATACGTACACATACGCATACCTACATAGCACGTATACATACTGTCACTGCTTAGGATTGGTATTAATATTGTTGCAAATTCATTTCCTACCCATCTCTATTGCCTATCCGTCAATTTTACCCAGTCTGTAATAAACTCCCGCCGCAACATATAGCCATTGTGCTCCGCTATTGCTGTTTTGTGCCTGTTGGATTTATTTATTTATTTATTTATTTATTTATTTATTTACGGACTTACGTCCAATTTAAAACAAAGTATCACGAAGTATAGAAATGAACAATGTAAGGATTCGGATGGTACATGAAAGCAAAGACAAACAGTGAAAATAGAAGAAAAATAAGTGTCAAGTCACGTCAAGACCTTGCAAAAATTAGGGTGAATATTACATATCTTCATTTGTTTAAAGAGCGACAGAAATCATTTAAGCTAATACCAAAAAAATCAAGGTCTTGAAGTGAGTTGACCAGTCTAAACATTCTGGACAGTGGTGAGTTATAACCATAGTTAGTCGAGTGCTGATTGAGGAAAAGCAGGTCTTTATTTCTGAGTCTACGAGAAGGTATATTAAATGTGATGAGTTGTAGTAATGTAGGCGAGTCGATTAAACAGTTAATAATTTTGAAGAAACAAATGAGATCAGATTTTATCCGACGGTCTTCTAAAGGAGAAAGGTTTAGAGTTTGTTCAATTTCAGCAGCCTCGCTCTAATCCTAGCCTCCAAGCAATTCCCTTTAGGAACCGATGTTGAACGGATTCAATATGACGAATATGGACAGCATAAAAAGGAGACCATATAATACAAGCATATTCAAGATGGGGGCGAACCAAGGAGCAGTAAAGAGTTCTTAGGGTATTTATGTTTTTGAAGTCAGAAGTGGTTCTAGTGATAAAACCAAGTAGTTTGAGAGATTTATTAACAATCGTATTTATATGTTCCCGGAAAGAAAGCTTGCTATCAAGAGAGATACCAAGATCTTTAATAGATTGAACAGTTGTTAGGCAATTATTATTTAATTTGTATTCGAAAACAATCGGATTTTTAGATCTGTAGAAGGACATAATTTTGCACTTATCGACTTTAGTTCCAAGCAATTAATTTTACACCAGTCATTGAAAGAGTCAATATCTGATTGGAAAAGAAGGCAGTCATGGTAGTTTTTGATTATTTTTAGGATCTTATTGTCATCAGCAAAAAGCCAAAAGCGTGTGTGAGAGAAAATACGAATAATGTCATTTATAAACAAGTTGAAGAGAAGCGGGGCTAAATGTGCTCCTTGCGGTACGCCGGATGTTACTTCAATAATAATAGACTCAATGTTATTTATTTTAACTCTTTGTTTTCTATTGCTTAAATAAGAATTAAAGAAAGATAGCAATGGGTTTCGTATACCTATAGCATATAGCTTGGCCATGAGGATAGCGTGTTTTACTTTGTCAAAAGCTTTAGAAAAGTCGGTATATAGAACATCTACTTGTGATTTATCTTCTAGGCCATTGACTACGGTGTTGGTGAAGGAGAGTAAGTTTGTAGTGGTAGATTTAGCAGATCTAAAGCCATGCTGTTCCTCAATCAGCACATTTTTGAAAATAGGTGTTATTTTTTTGTGATTATAGATTCAAAGATTTTAGGAATATGAGATAACATCGATATAGGTCTATAGTTTTCTACGTTCGACCTATTACCCGATTTAAAAATAGGTCGTATATAGGAAACCTTCCAGGAATCCGGAAAAGTGGCAGATGATAATGATAAGTTATATAATAAACAAATTGGCTTAGATACAACAGATTTACATTCTTTCAATAATATTTCAGGTATACCATCAGGACCAGTGCTTGTTTTGCTGGGAAGATTTTTTAAGTAATTGAAAACATCTACAAGTGTGATTTCGCAATTATTAAGGTCAATAGTATTAGCATATTTAAGTGGAGGGATGGTGCATATGTTATCAGTATAGACAGAGGAGAAATGTTCAGCAAAAAGGTTGGCAATATCGAAATCGTTGGTGGCGTGAGTATCATTAAAAAATAAACTTGAAGGGAGATCGTTATCAATACGTTTTTGTTTAATAAATTTCCAAAATTGTTTAGGGTTAAGATTTAATTTTGTCTCAGTGAGTTCAATATAAGATTTATAACACAAGTTAGATTCAATTTTGGATAATTCTCTTAACTGAGAAAATTTTTGATAAAGCGCTAAGTTGTTCGTTAATTTGAATAACTTGTGTGTTTTCTTTTTTTCCATAATCAAATGCTTTAGTTTCATACTGAACCAAATAGGAAATTTAGGCTGGGAAAAAGTTCCCCTTGGAACGAACAAATATATAGCATGAGTTATACATTCGTTGAATTTAAATACAGCATCGTTAATATTGTTGTTTGATAACATACCTGCCCAGTCATATTGGGCAAGGTACCTATTCATGCCAGTATAATCACCTTTGTTAAATTTGTAGTGGAATGTAACTGCTGATTTCAGAGTGTCACTTTTGAAAGGATTAGTGAAGTTAATATCGAGTGGTGGATGATATTTATCTATTGGTAATATTGAGTCAGTAGCTTCACATACACAAACGCTAGGCATATTGGTAAATATTAGATCAAGACAGTAACCTCCACAGTTATTGATCGAGTTTAATTGGTACATATTCAGGAAGGCAAAGAAATTTACTATTATGGAAGCATGAAGGGAAACATTATTAGGAGTTTTCACACCATGACTATCATTAAGCCACACTATTTTAGGAAGATTATAATCACCACAAATAAGTAAGGAATCGGCCTTTATGGAAACACGCTCAACTGCTTCAGTATGTGACTTATAGATTTCTATTGAAGAGGAGGGGGGAATGTATACACAACCAATGACAAGTTTCTTGGAACCAAGTAGAACACAAATAAATAATTGTTCAGATACATTATTAGACGATTCAAGAATGTGGCAAGAGTTTTTTTTTTTAATACATATCATTACCCCACCTCCTCTACACTTGTTAGAAGAGGAAGAGCGGTCACAGCGAAAAATAATGTAGTCATGGAGTCCAAGTTCTGTTGAAGCAATATTGTCTGATAGCCATGTTTCAGTAAAACATAAAAAATCATAAGGGCATAAATTTATGGAGCATCTAAAGGAGTTTAGCTTAGTATTGAGACCACGAATATTTTGATAATAGGTGGAAAAGTTAGTATTAATAAGGTGTCGATTCTGATTCAGCCTAAAAAATTGACTCGAGATAATTCGCGTCTCTCAGCGGCTTGGCGGGCAGGACAGTCAGGGGAGCCAGTGTTGTGTGTGGACGGTTTTCTGAAGAACTTGCAGGTAGCACATGCTGGTAGCACATGCTGGTGGCGAGAAAGGAGAGAAAGCAGACGAGTGCGTTGCCAGCCTACAAGTTCTTTCATCCTTTTGGTGAGTCCATTCCTTTCTATGCAACATGTGTTTTTTACCATTTCAGGCAGTGATAGTAACACAAAATCAAGGTCCTTCGCCAGTTATTCTTTACACAAACGTATCAATCCACTCTATACAATCAAAATCTCATTCACCTGGTAATAGACAGATTGGGGTATAAGGCTTCAAATAATGTCAATCCAATGCGAAAAGCGTGATTAGAATATGTTAAAAGCAATACCAGAATGATACTCTCAGGTAGAAATATTTAATTTAAGTTAACGAGAGCCTAAAAAGTAAGTTTTTAGTTTAAACCAAAATTCTGTAGGGCTTGTTATGCATCTTAGTTCCGGAGGGAGTTTAATTTCAGGCCTTTGGCCCCAATACTACAAAAGAGTGATCTCAAAACTTAATAGTATTTGACTTGCGCTTATGTTCTATCATTCTGTCCATGGCTGATAATGTTGCTGATCTTTCAACAATAGAAAGCTATTATACGCGAGTAAAATAGGCTGTATATAATGGTAAGCTCTGGCGTTATGAAATTATAAATATTAATTTATTATATGTTTTCTGTCCCCTAACAAAAGCGAGTTATTGCTAACGTCAGAAAAAAAGCAAAACAAATCGTTGCCTTGGAAATGGATGTAGATACGAGTATATTTGCGGAAAATTTTATTTGAGGCGTCGTAGTTAATAGCTTTATACATATAAATAAAAATGAATCGCTGAAATGTATATGCAAGCATAACTTCCGAACTACTGCACCAAATTGGAAAATTACTAAGTCCGTCAATATTGAAAGAGATCAACTTATATGTCCCTAACGTGTATACTCATGGAAGATCCCACGCACTTTTTTATGCTCCGAAAGCGAGAACTTCTGCCTATCAGAATGCACCACTAAGCAGGGCGACTTGACTGCTTAACGACTGTGCATTGAGCATCGACATCTTCAATGTCACCTACAGAGAATTCAGTAACTACCTCTTGACATACGTCAACACATAGTTAAACTGCCCCCATGCACTTTAAAAAAAAATTGTCATCTTCTCCATAATTTTTTAGTGTATAACTGTTTTGTGGAGAACCTGAATAAAATGAACAAATAAATATAAATACATTTTTTTTTCTGTGTTCGTTATTGTCAGGATAAAGTTTGTATATAACTAACTACTGGTGAGCTCTGGCATTACGAAGTTTGGAATAGGTTGCACGCGAGCTGTTTGAAAACTGATTGTACAGGGACTGAATGTATGAAATGCGGGAGGGGGAGGGGAACTCGGGTAGGGGATTCGCGGGAGGGGGGGACCAGGGAGGGGGAGGGGAATCTGAGTGGGGAGAGGGAAGGTGGAGGAGGCGGATTAGGAACGGGACGAATGGGAAAGGACACGCAAGGAGAAATAATTTCTTTTTTAAGTGGCATAGCAAAGCATGCCGGGTACCAGCTAGTATATAATATTTTTGTGATTTTTCACGAAAACGGCGCTACACAAATCATCCAAATATTATTATTATTACTGAATACAGCAGAGGACTTATGGTGGCTGTTGGCAGATAAGCCAGAGATGTGCACCCTTGTTACTAGACTTCTAAGGGAAAAATGTGATGTAGATTCAGATAAGCCCCGGACATAACATACAAGGATGCTGCCGCCCGGCGAGAGACACTGCACAAAAAAGCTTAGGACGGGTTGTTTCGAAATATTTGAAGGATTCATCTAATATTTTAAGTTAATTTTCACGTTCGTTGTAAGTTCTATCCAAGTTCTGTTATTATAGGCGAGTTGCTTCATAAAATTGGAATAATCACAGAACTTGAATAGGACTTTCACAGAACGTGAAAATTAACTTCAAATATTTGATGAATCCTTCAAATATTTTGAAAAACCCATCCTATCAAAAAGAAGAAATAACGTTGTAAAAAACTTATTCATTTAAAATCATTCGAAAATTATTCATTTTGTAAAGTTGTACAAAAGGAATAATTTTCCTTCAATTTACTTTGTATAGCCGTCGTTTCTATCCGGTCCTTCCCATAACGTTTTTCCTACGTGGAAAACACGCACAGGAGTATTTTTTGGGCAGATATGCTTTGGGCATTTTTTTATGATTTGGGCACCAACCATTTATTGGATAACCAACACCTCTAACACCTCTACCATAGGTCACCCCAAGTGGTTCGCTACGTTTGGTGACTTAGCAAGGATGCCCGGGTTTATGAGGAGAGGTTTGTCTGGTTCATGGCGGCTAATGGGTTTGCAAACCAGCTGCATGGCAGGCCGGATCGGGAGAAAATGGTTGAGGGAGCTCTTTTTTCTCCAGCCGTACTCTCTCAGGACATCGCCTTGCACCGCGATGGGAGGGATGGATTCACATCAGTTACTACTGGACACACTGACCCACTCCTAATACCCTTTTCCTTCCCAGAACTTCCTCTCCTTCCTTTCCTAAAAAGACCCTCCACACAGCTCCCCAAAGATGACACAGGCCCGGAGGGGAATTATTTTCCTCAGGGCCTCCGGTGTGGAGCTAAAGTAAAAAAAAATATTTAAAAAAACTGATCCCGTTTAGAGTCAGCGAGACTATGGCATTCCCAATTGTGGGGTATGTTGTGTAAGGTTGACGGCTGACGGAGGCGGACGGGAAGGAGATGCAGGAGAGGAAGGTCGAGAAATTAATAGAAATTTAACAATTAGATGAGTGTTTCAAGCTGATAATTATTGCTTATAATAATTGTTACCCTTTGTGCTATGCATGAAAATCTTGTCTTAAACGTTAGTTTATCAAATAAAAAACTTATTTAGTAAAGCTGTGTAAACACACAGCTATAATATACGCGGCTTGACGTAGGTATTTCAGCATATCACTCGCCATATATTCCAATTGGGAATGTACGGAGAGCGAAATGCCGAAATACGCCAAGCTACGTATATTAAAGCTGTGTGTACACAGCTTAAAGCCATTTCAAGTAACGTTAAAATTGAGAATGGTGGTCTTACACCAGGGCGATATTGAGAATATCTTCCACTCAGGAACATGCCGCAAATATTCCGCATATAATGTGGTACTTAAAAGAATTCATAATCTGTCCTTTTATAGATGGCGCACTTAAATTATTTAAGGATAAAACACCTTTTGCAAGTTGTGCTATAAAATATTAATATGAAAACCCGTCGGCTTGTTTAGGAATAAATACATCCCAAAATACGTTATACTTTCATAAGACCAAAAACGTCCCGAGCGACCTTACATTTTGAAAGCTATATATCTCTCTTCCTCTCATGCAAACATAATATGTATGTATTTTTCTTTTAGCCAGAAAGAAAACGAAATAATGCTTCTTATTGTCTTTGAAATATGAAAGCTATCTTGCATAGATATTTTACAATCTCGATCCAACGTGACGGTTTCAGAATTTACACGCGAAATCCAGGCTTCCGGATTGTGAGGTGCGAATATATTGAACCAAGCAGACGGGTTAATTGGTTGCGCCCGTGTACACGCAACATTGAATAAATAGTTTTGTCCATAAACAATCTGAAATCTTTCATTAAAGGCTTACAAATACAATATTGGATTGAATCGAATTTGATGGCCGGAGTGGTCTAGCGGTAAGGCTCTTGACTCGCAATCCGAAGGTCGCAGGATCGAATCCCGGCGTGGGCAAATAAATTTTATTTGAATAATTAGTGTTATTTCACAATAATGTATAGTATATTTGCGGCACGTTCCAGAGTGGAAGATACTCTTGGTATCGCCCTGGTGTAAGACCAAAATTCAGAAATGAAACGTTGCCTGAAATGGCGTTAGCCGTGTTTGATGACCAGATATGAATAGCCAGGTACTTCCCCACCTTCTTCTACCCCATCTCCTTCCCCTCCTCACAACATATCCCAATTGGAAATGCCATAGTCTCACTGGCTCCAGACGGGAGCAGCTGAGACTCTTATGAGGTATTACTATAAAAAAAAAATCACTGATACGAACCTGTGACCTTTGGATTGCTAGTCGAGAGCCTTACCCATCGAGCACGGAGGTCATCAAACGAAATTAAATTGAACTCCTGAAACACTACCCTTTACTAGATTCTTTCCCTTTTGCTTAGTAAGTTAAATTTATCCGTAAGTTTCTCAATAGATTTAATGGTGTAAGGAGAGATAGAGCACGTCACATGACCAATCCCCAGACGGCAGTAGATTAGGTACCTCGGGGAAAGAACTTCATCGTCGTAGTCAGTATGGAGGTACGAGTATATAAACTTCAAAATCCATTTTCTTCCCACCCCATAACTCATAACAGAGCCAGAAGCCCATGCAGTATGCTTGAGTGGTATGATTCTCCGCTATGATTCCCGAGGTCGCCGGTTAGAATCCTGGCGTGAGCAACTAAATTTTGTTTGATTAATTTGTGTTATTTCACCATTTATTCTTTTAAAATTATATAAATTTAATTTAATTCGAAGGTATTTTACCTGTATTATCCTAAAATGGTATCAATCCTGAAATAATATTTATAATAAAAAAAAAACGGGTGTGCTTTAGACCACACGACTGAAGCAAAACTTCAGTAACTTATAAAAGAACATATGACACTGACATTAACATTGACATTGGGGCGACATTTGACATTGGGGTGACATATGACATTGGGGTGACATATGACCATGGGGTGACCTATGACCCTGGAGTGACCTACGACCTTGGGGTGACCATCCTTATCCTTATCCTTAACCTTATCCTTATCCTTAACCTTATCCTTATCCTTATCCTTAACCTTATCCTTATCCTTATCCTTAACCTTAACCTTATCCTTATCCTTATCCTTATCCTTATCCTTATCCTTATCCTTATCCTTATCCTTATCCTTATCCTTATCCTTATCCTTATCCTTATCCTTATCCTTATCCTTATCCTTATCCTTATCCTTATCCTTATCCTTATCCTTATCCTTATCCTTATCCTTATCCTTATCCTTATCCTTATCCTTATCCTTATCCTTATCCTTATCCTTATCCTTATCCTTATCCTTATCCTTATCCTTATCCTTATCCTTATCCTTATCCTTATCCTTATCCTTATCCTTATCCTTATCCTTATCCTTATCCTTATCCTTATCCTTATCCTTATCCTTATCCTTATCCTTATCCTTATCCTTATCCTTATCCTTATCCTTATCCTTATCCTTATCCTTATCCTTATCCTTATCCTTATCCTTATCCTTATCCTTATCCTTATCCTTATCCTTATCCTTATCCTTATCCTTATCCTTATCCTTATCCTTATCCTTATCCTTATCCTTATCCTTATCCTTATCCTTATCCTTATCCTTATCCTTATCCTTATCCTTATCCTTATCCTTATCCTTATCCTTATCCTTATCCTTATCCTTATCCTTATCCTTATCCTTATCCTTATCCTTATCCTTATCCTTATCCTTATCCTTATCCTTATCCTTATCCTTATCCTTATCCTTATCCTTATCCTTATCCTTATCCTTATCCTTATCCTTATCCTTATCCTTATCCTTATCCTTATCCTTATCCTTATCCTTATCCTTATCCTTATCCTTATCCTTATCCTTATCCTTATCCTTATCCTTATCCTTATCCTTATCCTTATCCTTATCCTTATCCTTATCCTTATCCTTATCCTTATCCTTATCCTTATCCTTATCCTTATCCTTATCCTTATCCTTATCCTTATCCTTATCCTTATCCTTATCCTTATCCTTATCCTTATCCTTATCCTTATCCTTATCCTTATCCTTATCCTTATCCTTATCCTTATCCTTATCCTTATCCTTATCCTTATCCTTATCCTTATCCTTATCCTTATCCTTATCCTTATCCTTATCCTTATCCTTATCCTTATCCTTATCCTTATCCTTATCCTTATCCTTATCCTTATCCTTATCCTTATCCTTATCCTTATCCTTATCCTTATCCTTATCCTTATCCTTATCCTTATCCTTATCCTTATCCTTATCCTTATCCTTATCCTTATCCTTATCCTTATCCTTATCCTTATCCTTATCCTTATCCTTATCCTTATCACTTCCCGAGTCAAACATGCGTAAAGGCCCGACCGTTATCCTCGCCATCGATCACCGTTCGCATCGATTACCGGTCGCTTCACACTTATCGTAACATCACACTTTTTGTAACACATCACCACTTTTCGTAACGCATTCACCAGCTTACCCCCCAAAACCGAGCGTGCATAAAGAAGTTTTTCTTTAATAAATTTTTGTGAAAAATCACCTCCAGGGCGCTGTACAATTTATTACTTTCTTATTTAAAAATATATACAGAAACAAGCTCACCTGGCAGATCAATTTCGGTAAAGATGGTTATTAGAAGGTTCATGGAAAAGTTACGACTTCGCACGTGGAAGACATTATATTTAAAACACTGGTAATTGCATGTCGGTCTTTATCAAGTAACATCTTCGTAATTTCATTTGTTAAAACGGAATTCATTAAGAGGAAATACGGTCGCCCAAAAATTTGAATGATAAGTATTTTACCAAACGATGTTGCCCCCCCCCCCCCCGAATCCTGAGCGAATATAATACCTAAATCAAATATAATACCTGATATGTCAAAATTAAGTTTTGTATTCTTCGTTTTTCTCCTCCAAAACTGGACCGATTTTTTTTATTATTTTATTTATTTTGTTTAAAAAAATACATATTCTATTTTTTCTGTTGATGGTGTTCAAACCAACCACTTTTATCAATTTTTGGAGGGTTCTAACTCCAATAAGAAGTAACTTATCAAAAAAGCAAAACCTATAGCCACGCTAATATTCATCTGTTTTTATATTTAAAAATATTTGCACTATTTTCAAAATACAGAGAGGAAATGGGGGAATACGCTTGAATGGACAAAACCTGCGTTTTGTCCATTCAAGAAAAGTCTGTCGAAACCGCTCGGCTTCCCGATGTTATTTATCTGATTGAATTATCTTATAAGAAACCTACAGACAGGTAGGTTAGGTACATATGTATATGTAAATTATTAACTGAGCGCAACGAATTCCCCTTTCAAGTCGACTGTTTTGTATTTCGTCTGCCTGTAATTTAAAAAAAAAACTAATTTGAAGATTATTTAAAAAAAAAATTAAATCGTCGAGTTTATTTGGACGTTCTTTTGTTCGTTCGCATTTTGAAGAAAGATTGAAAAATGAATTGTCATTGAGGTAGTCACGTTTCTTTGTACAAAATGCAAAAATTCTTCATTTGAAATAAAAAAATCTTACGTGATATGTAAGATTTATAATTAAGTTGGTAGGTATTTAATGTCTACTTACAAATCCAATGATTTTAGAAGAAATGTTTGTTTTGATTTATGTATTATTAAAAAAATAGAAACATACTTTTTTGGACGCCAGGTCTTCACAGAACTACTAGGTTTTATATAACAATAGGTTTTATATATTTATTGTACGTCAGAGTAATTAGTTTAACGTTCTCAGGGGTAGATTGTGTAGTTGACGTTTCGGTTAAATTAAAGTTAAGTGTTTAACTAGTTTAACACTACGACTTGGATGATTGGAGTTTCAATGGTTCTTCGGTTCGTCAGGTTACGAGTTGCGTTTATTATCGTCTTATTTACAATGAATATTTTACTGAACTTAACGTCCATTCGAAAGGATGCTCTGTGTAAACTGTTTTATTTTTTTTTATTCTGAAAAAGATACATAAATTACAATAAATTTTATACAATAATTAATTACATAATATACACATTTGTTTTACCACCATAAATAAGCAGGGCTTGTGTGTATGGGGGGTGTTATTATATTTGTTTAATTTTTTTTTCATACGTGTTCAACTGTATGGATATGATCGGCTATCTTTGTAACCTTTACCTTTCGGGTATTAGTAATGAGCGACAGTTGTTTCTATCCATGGAACTATGATTCTACATACTCTTAGTTTCTATCATAGTACTACTTACTGACCTCTGTTGAGACACATTAAAACTACATAATATGGCTACCTATATAAATTATCTTGCATTGCCTCCCTGCTTCCCTTTGTTGATTGGTGTTTCGACGATAGATAGACAAGAATGCAGACAAGGGAGGTGCAACGGATATCTAAGACAAAGGCAAACTTGGATCGATGGGGAGGTTGCAAAAGGTGAACAAGAAAAGACAAAAAAAAAAAATTTTCCAGCTCATCAAAGCTACAGTTAATAGAGGTGCATAGAGGTATACAAACTACGTATTAGTCTTCCAATTCCTTGGTTACATTAAAAAAAGATTTTATAGAAGACTTCTAAAATATTTTTTCTTCTTTATTCTTCTTCCTTAAATAAAAATATATATTTGTAGAAAACAGCGTCACCATTGTTGTTTTTATGCTTTCTTTGTTTCTTTTTGGGATTGATAACTATATTTTTTACATTAGCTCCACACAAGCGGCCCCGAGGAAAATAATTCCCTCAGGGCCTATGTCATCCTTGAGGATGCAGTGTGGATGGTATTTTTAGGAAAAGAAGGAGAGGAATTTCTGGGAAGGAAAAAGGTATGTAGGTGGGTAGGAATCTTGGGATAAGTGTGTCCAGGAGTGACGGATATATGAATCCATCCCTCCCACTGTGGTGCAAGGCGATGTTCCGAGTGTCCTGCTTTAGGTGTAGTTAATCCGACCCGCCACGCAGTTGTAGGTAGGCAGACGAATGTGCCTCCAACCTTCAAGACCCCAACAAATCTCACCTCACTAATCTAGGCACCTCTGCTAAGTCACCAGACGTAGCAATCACCTTGGCAGGGGTATCGATAATACAATCCATACCGCCATCCAAATTTATATTCTGTGAAAAGCAATAAATAATTAAAATAAATACATCTTCGCGTAGGAACATCATAAAATAATCCTGTTGCGTATTGTTTAAGATAATTTAAATATTTAAGATAATTTTTAGGTATTCTTAGGTGCACTATAAACTATAGGTGCATAGTCGGGAAACACGCCAAACGCGTGCCCAACATTTGTAGACGATTGACATTAATTTGTCACATGAGAACGGGTCGTTTCTTCGACTCGTTCTTGCGTTCAACAGCTCGGCTGTGGAATGATTTGCCGGCCTCTGTGTTTCCTCCTTCCTACAACACGGGTCTCTTCAAGACCAATGTTCATTCCTTCCTCTCCTCAAAAAGACCCTCCACACAGCATTCCAGATGACATTTCCCGAGGGAAATTATTTTCCTCAGGGCCTGCTGTGTGGAGTTAATGTAAAAAAAATTCTTCATCAACTTTCTGGTAAAAAGATGCCTTGCATTTCTTTTTGTTTGAAAGCCACTTTGGTATAACATAATTTTGGTTTATTTTATTTAATTTACTTATTGAAATTAGAGTTCATTTTATCTTATCTCTAAAAATCACGAAATCCGTTTATTGAGCGAGAATTATGATTTATAAGGCACATGGTTAGTACGTTCTAATATTTCTACAATCATAATGAAAGGGACCTACGTACGAAAATCATAACATTTAATAATTAATCCTTACCATTCATCATGTTAATTGAATTAATATTTGATCATTTAAAATTTGAATATACCCCGACCACATGCAGCGCCGCGGAATATCCCTTTGTAATATTTAGTTGAAAAGTTGATACCGCCTGTCCTTGTCCACCTAATATAATTACCGGGATGAGAGATGGCTCCTAATATTAACATAACAAACAGCTTTGGAGGAATAAAGGCGAGTAATTCGGTCTCCCCGAGACAATATATTTGTAATTTAGCCCTGATTAGAGAATGGGGGGATTAATAGGATCACGTCAAGATACTGCGGGGAAGTCTTCCTTAGTTCTTTCAACCCCCGAGGGACTTAGTCCCGGTTACTCGGTGTTCGACAAACCCTACAATATGCCCCGAGACTAAACCCTAAACCGCTGGAATGGGATCGCCAAAGGACTGCCTAGGTACACTAACTTGTTTAGTTATGTAATGTAATGTGGAAAACTTTCTACTTTCAGAATAATGAACGCAGCATAGTTTCCGAAATAAACTCGGAGCTAATTTATTTATTTATAATAGTATACTCCCATAAGGGCATCAGCAATCATAGAGTAAATTTAGCTAACAATATTGTGATGATTGGCATAAAGCTGTTTTTGTGAAAAACCACGCCAAGGGCCCTGTAAAAATATATAATATATTAAATTTCTACACTGCTCTTCTCATTACTAACTGCTGACTAGACAAACTGTTATAACAACCCACTGGAGCAACTGAGATCAAGATATGGACCACTTTTATATTTCTGCGATTGATAGCCGTCCAAAATTGGACCACATTTTTTTACGATATTTACGGTTTTATAGTTAACGATTTTATAATATATTTTTTTATAAATCCTACGAATATGTGATAATCGATAAAAGACAGGTGAATTCATTGAACTCATTGAAGTATAATCAGATTGTATGTCACCATATTAAAATTCGGAGGTATGATTTTTTTAATGAGGGCGAAAAATAATTCAAAATGATCTTCAAAAAGGCTGGTTGGCTCACAGATTGCATTCACCAGTTTGTCGATCACTAAATAGAACTACGATATATGTATAATGCATTTGACCAATGATTGTGATGCTACGTTTAAATAAACACAATATAATTATTTATTTATAGTTTGTACAGGCAGATAATATACAGGACCATACTTACCCGGGAGGTCTCTTGGGATTATCACTGTTTATTATAGTAATTTAGATACAGTTCGCACGCAGAGGATATAATTGGAAACACATGTTCTTGGAATTCTATGGATTTCGTAAGAATCTCTCTGGCCGCTGAGACTTGTCAGGCGTCTTGCCCACTGCACTGTGGGAGGCACGCGCTGAGGTGCGAATTTACCGCATTATGTTAGAACCGAGTATTTGTGTAGAACTGAGTTGTGACGCATTTCCGTTTCATCCGAATTTCAAATCACTAACGGCGCGAAAGAAGTTTCACTTCAATAATATATAACATGTTATTTAATGAAAGAGTTTTGGTAAGAAAAAGCAGATTTTTTTTGATGGGCGAAACAATATTACGAGAAATTGATTAGAATATTTATCTTGGCAAATGTGATTCGTCCCTCGAAGTCTTTGAATAATTCTTATCCAACAAGAAGTGCGCTTAGGATAAATTAAAGGCAAAACAAGAATGATACTCTTAACTAGGTATATTAAACATAAGGGTATGAGAGCCTAAAAGAGTAAATTTTTGGTTTGGACCTAAACCCTGTTGGGCTTGTGAATGCATATATCATCGCAGGAAAGCAATACTGCTGTACCCGCCATAAATGACGATAAATAAGAACTGTACGACGCTGGAAAAACTAGCCGTTATGACAATAATACGTTTTTTAACTGATGTACACACCTTAAAATCGTGTGTTTTTTTAAACGTTTGGCGATTACGACAATATTCAATTTTAAAATAAACAACAAAATAACTTATGTACATGGAAACATATACGTTCTGTTGGTGCTTAAAGCATTTTCAAAGATTGCATTTAGGTGTTGGCATTTACTACATTTTATTTGTTTGCTTTATAATAACATTTGTCGTTTACTACAACTTGTCAGTACTTTTTAGAATGAGTTAGTGTGTTTACTACAATTATAGAGGTCGTGCATTATCGTTTTTTGTATTTTAACCAATGCGTGATAGAAGAATTAGCACGATGTTCTGTTTTCTTCCTTTACTTATCACATAACCTTTTCAAAACAGTTTTTATGTTTCAGATATGTTCAGAAATATTTAATTTATATGAATTTCATTGTAAAGCGGAAATATTTTGATTATCTGAAAAATGCAGCAGATTTCTGAAGGGTTAAGAAAAGTACCCCTTTGGGACTAAAACTTCTTTTAGAGGGTTTTGTTTTCGAAAAGAATCGGAGAAAAAGTCACCTGACTTGATGCTGTTGGTAAATTCGGGGGTGAAATGTTAATAAGGAAGCAATTCCACGGAAGAATTTGGACCAGCCGGATATTACAACCGTTTTTAATTAGTCATTTATCTAACTTACTGTTCTCTTCGGTGGACCCTACATCACTACTTCACTGGCGCACTTTTCACATTCCCCAGTGGCGTCCCCACTGGACGAATAGTCGCGGTTAACTTTACCTATTAAAGCAGAAAATCTGTTCGGGTTTTACTATCACTAACTTTAAATTGTGGTAGGATTCGTTCAGAATACATAGTTATCCACTGGAGCCATCACGCAAAGTAAATAAATTTGCCTCGATTGATAGAGATTTCCCAGAAGGTCATTTTTTAAATTTTCCACCAACATTAAAAAAAAAATCATACCTTCGAGTTTTAACATGCAGACATAAAAACTTATTATAGTGCTATATAGCCAAAGAATTAACCTGTATTTTACCGTTCATCTCATATTTGCATTTGCATATTTGTAGGCAGTGGCGTAGCTAGCACGGGTGGGACCCGGGGAGGATGTCACCCCCCGGGGCGTGGTGTTACCCCCCTATTAAATTTGACTTGAGAAATAATTATTGGTCCATGCTGGGGGGAGGGGGGGGGGGGGGGGTGGCTAGAGAATTTCAGATTTCTCCACGTAGGCTATGTTCGCCTATAAAAGACCTAGACACAAAATTCGGGGCACTCCACGTGGAACATATGAAAGAAAATAACAGACCTTGTTCTTGTATACATATTTTGGTTACAATATCCTTCGTAATTTTTTTTTCACGGTCAAGTGTCACCCCCTGTCGGGTGGCAACCGGGGCGGTCCTTTCCCCCCGCCCCCTAAATCGCCCCCCAAATCCTGCGTGTTTTTTTTTAAACTGCCGTGAGGGATACTTATTTGAGTCAAAATAGAATATTTTCGATTTCTGTAAGTTGTCTGTGGTACACTTGACAATGAAAGGTGCATATCTATGGAAAAAGGATTTAATTTTACGTGATCAAAAATTCGGCGGGAAAATATATTATAAAACATCGTTCTAAAATAAGTCGGGTCATGTCAAAAGTCAGAATAATAGAAGAGAATGTATGAGACGATGTATGAATGTGAGTGAGGCAAAGAGTGTGTGCCAAGACCGAGTTGTTTGGCGGTCCGTCCTCTCTGCCTACCCCTGCGGGGAAACGGCGTGATGGTTAGTTAGTTAGTTAGTTAAAATAGTCTACAAAGTTCGGATTTGCGACATCTATGGTCATAATAGATAAAGCATAATTGAGGAAATGTTTTAAATAATTACAATAAATGTTTTATGAATGGTAGGAAAATGTGGTCCATACACTTTTCAATATATATACTACTAACATACCTACTTATACTACTAACTTACCTACTTATCTCATACACTGTAAAACTGAATACAGGGTGTTAAGGGACGTACTTCATTTAATTTACCATTTAAATGTATATAGATTTTTTTATTCTTCCAAATTTTTTAATATATTTTATTATATAATAAATTTATTACTATTCAAAAAAAAGACTTACTTTAACCAGTGATTCCTGACATTATTTGGAGTAAAAAATGGAAATGAAATTTTGGTCTCCGGTGACTTTTTTTTACCACTTTTTTTTTTCAAAAAATTTTTCTTCAAAATCAAACAAAAAAAAAAATCTTCCGCATGTCGTCACTGGTCAATCAGCCGGGTGTCCAACGAACCCCTTACCCCGCCTCCAACTGTTCAACAACTACCATTTTTTATGTTTTTGTAGAAAAAAAAAAAAACACATCAAAAATGTCACCGGAGACCAAAATTTCAATTAAATTTTTTACTCCAAATAATGTCAGGAATCACTGGTTAAAGTAAGTCAAGTACGTCCCTTAACATCCTGTATGTTATATGTTACCAGGTTAATTCGGCAAATCCGAATATAATATATATGCTACCAGGTTCGTATTCTATTTTTTTTGTTATGTAATTATGTAATGTATAATATGAACTAAACCTGTCAATTTGTCTGTCCTGGAACGGGATACTTTCCTAGTTGGACAGGCAAAGCTTCCTAATATGTAATTTGTACTTTCTTTTGTATCTATCTATCTATAGTATATAAATAAATAAATTTTTGAGCTGCTATCAATCGCAGAAAAATAAAAGTGGTCCATTTTTCGACCAAAATCGCTCCAATGGGAAGTATCGGGAAATCGCCTGAGTGACTTTAAGGAGGGTGAAAAAATGCAGCGGTACCTACTACTACTACAGTTCTACTTTTACTGTCAGGAATTTCTAGGAAACGCGAATGATTTCATTTAGTAACATCGGTTTTAAAACACGAAGCTTTGAGTTACCTATTCATTCGATAACTGATTCATCGGATAACGAAACGTGAGCAAAGCGAAACCGTTTGTTAAACAGATTGGTGGTTAAAAACGAAGTGTTTTTAAAAATTTAATAATATATCAGCGATATCCTTTATTACATTATTGAAATTTATTGTTGAATAATACAAGGAAAATCATCAAAAAAGGGTGTTGCAACTCTTGCCAAAACTTTAAGATAAAACATGTTTACTGTATGTAGATGATTAAATTGAACGTGTTAGTTTTTTTTAAATTTTATTTCATTACGTATGAAAATATTTTTTTATCTGTAGTAACAAATTATAAGGATAAAATTTAATTCAAAATGTTTTTCACCCCTCACTAGAGGTTCCTGTGCTGAGGCGGACTTGTTTGTTTCAGATCATATTACGTTTTTTTTTAATGTTGTATAATAATTAATTCTGCTTATTATTCCGGTATTTTTTGTCTTTTCTGTAACATGCATATTCAACAGGCAAACTGTTTTAAGAGGACTCATTTGTGAATACCTATAATATCGAAAATTTAAACAAAGTTTTTCGAACTAGTTTGGAAAACCCGTCCGCAGTCTCCTCTTACCCAAAAAGCCCAATATATCTACTATTTGCCTAGCGAATGGCAACGTTTAAATTAAACTAGTTCTATTTAAATAGAATTTGTATAAAAAAAGCGTTAAAATAAACCGTTAAAAAGTTAAAAAAAGTTTTTTTCCCCCTATGCAATACAAAAGCAAGGGTCGCGTGTTTGAGTTAGCTCCACACTCTTGTGTGGAGCTAACTCAAAAATCCTGGATATAATAAATAATACATGACAAAAAATACGTTTTATTTTTGTTCAGCACAGAAGGAAACTTCTTTACAATTGAGAATAAAAAAATTGTATTCCTGGCCAGAACTTCAATAAAGAAATCTTATTTTATAAAAGTCCACTAGGGCGTAAATAAATAAATAAATATCCTAATTTTTTAAATTTCTTGAAAATCTTAATCCACACAATAAAGAAAAACTTTCGGCCGTTGTTCCCAATCCTACTGATAAACTGTTGAGACAAAATTTGAAAACTCTGAAATGCACAAATACGCTCTTCTCAACGCAACTCTCCCATCAACAGGCGAATCGAGCGTTACTAAACATATTTACTAATCTGAGCGGAAACTCAGATTCATCGATCGAAAAGTTTAAAACAGCGGCATTTACACCGTGAACGTTTCGCTGAATTGTCATCAACCATACAAATGTTTTTGTTACTGCAGTTTGCAGAATAAAGATTTCGCTGATGTTAGCCAACCTCCGATAGGAGAGACCACCAAAAGAAAAGTTCAGATAGTAGTAAAACCTGCGATCACTCCACACCACTGGTAATTAAAAAATACTGTTGCTGAAGTACTTGTCATCATTCGGAAAGCCTAATGAATATTAATGTTTTTAATTCCAGTGGCAAGGAAAATTGAATTACCACAATACTTATTTGATTAAAGGACCCAATAAGAAAAAAGCAGAATATTTTTTTTATTGGTAATTAAAAATGTTACCTACTAATTAGACTAACCAGATATGATTAAAAACCGTTTTTTTTCTTAGTGATTATTCAAACGTACTAATTTCGGTTGTCTGTGATGATGTGCGTTAGTTATTCCTGTGTGAAATTATTCACATTCAATGAACCCAAATTTGCTTTGAATTTAAGTGTCGTTTTCAAAATTGGAACTGCTTGTGCGAAGAAAAAATTAGACAAGCGATATAGTAGGAACCTAATTTGTTGTTTGGCAGAATTTGAATAAATCATCAAATTTCAAGGTTAATTTTCAAATTCTGTGAAACTTCTATTATTACGTCACATTCATATATGAAACAGTTGGATCAAACTGATATAATAACAGAAATTGAACAGGACTTTCACGGAACTTGTAAAATAACTTCGAAATTTGATGAATTGTGTTCTGTGAAATAACTGGCCAGGTGTACCTAGTACTTACATATAATATGCCTTTTTAAGAGAAATTATTTATATTCTATTTTTTCAGTATGTGATTTATAATATCCCGCGTTTTTCCACAGGTTTATCAGATAATAAAAAGCGTTGTTTCGTCACATGTAATTAATTCTGTGTTCTTATTATAAATATCTAAAAATATAATAAATAATGACCTCGACATACATACTGGAATGTGTTCGTTTGGTTCATTCTTTCCTCTGTGGTTCATACGGTCACTTTTCTGAAAATAAAAAGGCCGTTCTTCTCGCGCCGCAAACTGGTTCATTTTAAGCACAAGTTTATCAATATCCCGTATGGTCTAGTGGCTAGGATAGCTGGCTTTCACCCAGCAGGCTCGGGTTCGATTCCCGGTACGGGAAACCTTTTTGTCTTTTTTTAAATTGCCACACTTTTTATTATTTTATTGTTTACTTTTATAAACACGTATTTGTAATAAAAAAAAAAAACATTTTTTTAATACAAATAAAAAATATTTCGCTGTTGCAATTTTGTATTACCTAATTACGTGCTGGCCAACAAAGTGACCGCTGATTTTAATTTAGACCTGCTCCTCACACAGCTATAAAAGATACAAGATCATGTGGCTTGGTGTATTTCGGCATATCGCTCGCCGTACATTCCTAATGGGAATAAATAGCGAGCGATATGCTAAAATAGACCAAGCAAAATGATCTTTGATTTCCATAGCTATTTGTGGCACAGGTCTTACTTAGCTTCGATTTAATGGCTTCCGACGCGATCAAGCGGTTTGACGGC
Organism: Limnephilus rhombicus; assembly: GCA_929108145.2. NCBI lineage: Eukaryota > Metazoa > Arthropoda > Insecta > Trichoptera > Limnephilidae > Limnephilus > Limnephilus rhombicus. The sequence continues at coordinate 40,839,649 of OV815273.1, read as the reverse complement.
AAATAGGTACGTAACTTTGTTGTCTATAATAATAATAATACTTGGCTAATTTATATAGCGCCGTTTTTGTCAGAAATCACCTCAAGGGCGCTGTAAGTAAATATATAATAAAATTGGTATAACTAAAATTTGTAATTATAGCTAGTGACTTACGACTATGACTTATGTTAGTTGACTTAAAACTAGTGGATTAATGACATACATATTTACAACTGTGACTTAATTCTACGAATGTTTAGTTTTTAGTTTGAATATTTGATCAAGAACGTTTAGACGATAATGAACATGCGGAGAGTTCCTAAAAATACGAGTATTAACTAGGGTCATAACTTACGACCGATAGCGTTAAAACATACCCCTCCGTACACGAATCAAACAAAACATCTGCCAAAAGTATAATGCGGTAAATTCACGAATACGCGCGAGCCTCCGACAGTTAGAGACTTAAAACTAACATAAGTACCAACATTTCAAAATATGTACTTATTTGCATTATATTATAATAAAACGAATATAAAACTTTATTCCACTTAATTTTATTCGACAGTAACCGGTTTCAGCTCGTCAAAGCCATCTTCAGACTGGTACAAGTATTTCCTAGTCTACGGTTTATATGCACAACATATTGGGGAGGGGGAGAGGGGTGGTCTACAAGGATTTTAATCAATTACAATGATTATATTTGTTGCTAAGTCATTTTAGACTATCGAATTTCTAAATATTTTGGTTATTCCAGTAAGCTAATTACATTGATTAATGAAATAATTAAAAACACTTTGTTTTTACCACAATAAACTTTATTTAAAAGTCAACATGTTTCAGGAACGATGTTCCCTTCATCAGGACATAAAATGTACTAAATACTAAATGATCAAACATAGAACGGCGTGGGTAGAAATGGAAGTAGTGGGGGAGGAGAAAGGTGGAAAGGGGAGGTGCTTAGAAGATCAACAAGAGGGAGGGGGGGGGGGGGGGGGTGGAAAGGTGAAATAAACCACTAACGTTAGTGTGTAAAATTTTAAAACCAGTATTTATATCAAATGAATGGTTAAATGGTTAGTGGTTTTCACTTAGATCTTTTAGAAATATTAGAAATTAGGAAAAATGTCAATAGAAATTTAAATATTATTAACAATCAAATTAATTTTGTGAGTAACCCTATCTTAAACATATTTCCATTGTAATTTTTTGTCTTTGTTCTTCTAAGCACCCCCTTTCCACCCCCCCCCCCGCCCCTCCCTCTTGTTGATCTTCTAAGCACCTCCCCTTTCCACCTTTCTCCTCCCCCACTACTTCCATTTCTACCCACGCCGTTCTATGTTTGATCATTTAGTATTTAGTACATTTTATGTCCTGATGAAGGGAACATCGTTCCTGAAACACGTTGACTTTTAAATAAAGTTTATTGTGGTAAAAACAAAGTGTTTTTAATTATTTCATTAATAAAATGGTACCACAAAGTGAATTTGCTAAATTTGAAGAAGTAATTACATTGAGTTTGCAGCTCACTTCAATGATGATTAGGGAAAAACCTAACAAGTAATATGAGTTACTAATGACCTAATTTTATTGTCAAATCGTTATTATATTTATGAAGTTTGGTATTTTTTATTGCTTTTTGAAGGGATACATGTTTACATTGGAGTTGGAATGGTCTAAACTAATTACATATTTTAATATCGAAAATTATTATGAAAATTAGACTGGATACAAAAGCGGGGACTTAGCAAATGAATCTAATTGCTTTATCTTTACAAAGTTACTTTATGAAGGGGTACATGTTTACATTGGAGTAGGAATGGTCTAAACTAAATACCTATTTTAATTTCGAAATTATTATGAAAATTACAATGGATACAAAAGCGGAGACTTAGCAAATGATTCTAATTGCTTATTCATTACAAAGTTAGATTCTATTTTTTAGTTAAGCGGGTAATTTCTAAAGATTCTAGTCTATCCAGTTTATGACCTTTATTGCAAATATGGAGAACTTTAACATCTCTGTCTTTATAAAACGAATGTTTATTTTCTAATAAGTGTGATGCTACATTCGACAATTCTCCTTTGTCATTCACCCAGTTTGTAAAATGTTCTTTAATTCGGGTTTTGACTGACCTACCAGTTTGACCTACGTAATACGATGGGCAGTTGGCACAATTCACTTGGTAAACGCCTGAGTTTTCAAGTTTTTCTCTTTTATCTTTATTATTAATTAAAAGAGTAAACTTGAAAACATTGATTAGAAGCAATTAGATTCATTTGCTAAGTCACCGCTTTTGTATCCAGTCTAATTTTCATAATAATTTTCGATATTAAAATATGTAATTAGTTTAGGTTTAGACCATTCCAACTCCAATGTAAACATGTATCCCTTCAAAAAGCAATAAGAAATACCAAACTTCATAAATATAATAACAATTTGACAATAAAATTAGGTCATTAGTAACTCATATTACTTGTTAGGTTTTTCCCTAATCATCATTGAAGTGAGCTGCAAACCCAATGTAATTAGCTTACTGGAATAACCAAAATATTTAGAAATTCGATAGTCTAAAATGACTTAGCAACAAATATAATTATTGAAATTGATTAAAATCCTTGTAGACCACCCCTCTCCCCCTCCCCAATATGTTGTGCATATAAACCGTAGACTAGGAAATATTTGTACCAGTCTGAAGATGGCTTTGACGAGCTGAAACCGGTTACGGTCGAATAAAATTAAGTGGAATAAAGTTTTATATTTGTTTTATTATAATATATTATAATGGAATTCCACCATGAAATATCACTCTCAAAAATAGAAATATTAAAAAATACTTATTTGCCATTGTTGTCAGTGATAATGATAAGATAACATTAAAAACAAAACAACAAACAAGTTCTGTAGGTATATGTACAAACTCGTAACATAGATAAGTTATTGCAGTCGAAGCAGTTTGAGGTTTTATAAATTATGTACATAGGAACATACACATTTTATACATATTATATTCTATTTTTTAGTGTTATTAACGCCAGAAGAAGGAGGTAGTTCTTATATAATATTACTATTATAGAACACGGGTGAAATAATGATCTTAATGGATTTATCGGTGCAATAATGATCTTGGATTTATAGGAACATACACAAGCTTATCTTAAATGAATGAAAATGAATCGTCGTACCGCATTATGACTCATCACTCAACATACAGATTGAGGAGTTAGGCTCCCACTTATTATATATATCTATAAATTCGTGGACATCAACAATTATAGAATGACGAATTTAAGGAAATGAGTCTCTGAAAAGATGCGTTTTTAGCTTGGATCTAAATTCCGCTAGGTTGGTTATGCATATATTGTTGACTATGCCCAAGCTGCTTGACGCGTGCTTCAAGCGGTTTGGGCACAGAAAACAAGAGTAAATTTTCAAAGCTCTGGTGCATCATGGTAAAATGATATTAATAAAAGCACTCTATTTTATTATTATTTTTTAAATGTATTTAATTTAAATAAATAAATAACTAACTAACCATCACGCCGTTTCTCCGAAGGTCAGGCAGAGAGGACGGACCTCCAATTATATAATTATAATAAGAAAGAAATCGTACAACAGAAGAGAAAAATCCCAATAAACTAATTTTTAGTGATCTGTCAATCCTTTTACAAAACTGAAAAAAACTTATTATATGTACTTAGTTAGTTTAAAGCAGTTATGGACATATTTATACATATGTTTATATATCTTGTACATGCAAACGTTCATACAAATGCATAAACACACGTACACTTACTTACACGTACATTTTAGAAATTAGAAAAAGTGTGTCAATTAAAAATTTTAGTTAACCAAATATTTTTTTTAATTAAATGAACACAATATTAGCGAAACTCAATCGAAATCTGGAGACAGAAAAATCAGAAACGATATTGGCTCCGCTGGGACTCGAACCCAGGACCTTTTGCTTACATGGCAACAGCTCTACCGATTGAGCTACGGAACCCATATTAATTCGGTCACTTTTAACTGTATCATACTTCGACTAAGAACTACCAGCATTATCTTCATCTTCTTAACGCACATACCCAGACACTATCTAGATTGCATTTAGTTCGAGTTGAATCTTGCAATCATATATAAAGATAGCAGCCAATAATATGTGCGTTATCATCTACCGGATCTGCCGGATCTGCCCTGATGATGGACACTGCAACGATGTCCGAAACGTTGGCTAAAGAAGGAGGTAGCGCAACACGGCATAACACCCCAAAAACAAATAACGAAAATGCTTTTGGCCGTGAAAATCTTAAAACTTATCTAAAACTTACGTGATGCAAGTGGCCTATTACGACCTTTCTAGGAAAGCAAAATATTACTGATTCTATAAATTCTGACCACTTTCGCGTGGTATTTATTGTGTGTGTGTGATTTTCACTACTCGAAAATTAGGATAAATAAAGAATGTGCAAATACCATTCAATTTCAATAGGAATTTTTGCGACTTTTCTGTTCCAATACCGGTGGCAGGCAGAATTGAAATTTACTAAAAAAACGGGCAAAACAAAATATGTCAATCATTGAGTTGAATTTTCAACGCTTTCCTTTCATTGAAATTTTACGGAATTCTCTTTCGTTCACAAAAAGTTTTGAGTTGCTAGCCGATTTGAGTACGAACGTAGGTAGGTGGTACCCACAGAGGATTGGAAAGATTTTTGTGTAAAAAAAATGTTTCCTGGTGTCTTTACTGCTTTTTTACTAGCGAATGGCAATAAATTGTCGTGGGAAAAATGATCGGTAAAGGAGGCCTCCTGATTACATATATGCCTGCATCACGCGGGAGGAAGAGTAAATGATAGTTTAGATGCACCTTTCTCTTTCCCATGTCTTTCCTCTCTCCACCACCTTCAGTCTCACAACATACCCCAATTGGGGATGCCATAGTTTCACTGGCTCCAGACGGTTGGGAACAGTTGGTGCTCTGGTGCAGTATTCAAATAAAAAATGAAGTAAAAAATTGGAAATAGTTTAGGTTCAGTACTAAAGATTCCTTTTTCAAAAGTGGAATCGTCGTGTTTGTTTGAACTTTCTTATTTGCATTTTTTCAATGTTATCTATATTTACCTGCCTGGAGTAAGTTTGAAAAAAATATTAGTCATTGAGGTACGTTTCTTTTCACAAATCGTATAATTATTCCATATTTGAAATTAAATAAATGTTACATATTTGGTTTATAATTAAGAGGAAACACGGTCGCCGAGAAAGAGTGATGATATCTAAATAATATCGTCAAAATAGAGGTTTTGAATTTTCCATTTTTTTTTCCCCAAAACTGTACCGATTTTAATTTTTTTTACCAACTCCATTAGAAGAAAATATTTCACGTCTGTTCGTTTTGCTTTTTTAAATAAATTATTTAGCTTGTACACTGAACGTCTGTTTATGGCGTTCAAACCAGGAGATTTTAACGATTATTGGAGGTTCCAATAAAAACCAATGAGAAGTAACTTATCAAAAAGTACTGACACGCTAGTGATCAATATCAATCGAGGAAGGGGAGGCGGAAGAGGAACGGGACGAATGGGAAAGGAGACGCAGGGAGAAACAATTTCTTTTTTAAGTGGCATAGAAAACGCATACCGGGAACTCGCTATAATAATATAAATGGAGCGACCGATCGAAACATACCTGGGCTATTATATATTGATAAATATTTGTAATTTAAACAACACGTAGAAAAACTGAAAGCAAAAATCCTCCCATTAATTGGTGTATTTGGTAGAATTGATCATCTTCTACCAACAGAGGTAAAGATGGGCTTATACTTTTGCTTAATCCAGTCCCACCTAAATTATTTAATAGAAATATGGGGTAACACATGTATTCAATTTGGGAGGCGGGATTGGGTACCGCCGCCCCGGGAACCTTTATTGGATAACCAATAATAATAATAATAATAATAATAACGTAGTATTTATATAGCGCAGTTTTGTGATGTTTCACTTCAAGTGCGCTTAATTATAATAAACTTAAAATTAACCTACAGTGTTCCTTACGAGTCCTTAAAAAATTAATTAAATAATGTGAAATAACGAATATACAAAAATATACAAAGCAATTCCTAAAGAACAATATTAACAACAATAGTGAGTGCTGTTTTGGCACAGGACAATATATAATGATAAACCATCACGGTGCCATTCAACAAGAATCATTTAAACTAAATTATATAGAACAGGAGGCAGTTAACATTTAGAAATAATACAAATTCAGAGTGCACATAAAACTATAGTAAGGAGGTAATCGAAACCAAACAATTACCAGAAACTTGAGGAACATGGCTTATTAAAGTATATTGAAAAGGAGTTAAAATTCATGAAAGGTATGATTTTTTAAATAAGTTTGTTTTTAAAGCTCTTTTGAATTCAGCCAAGTTCTGGATATTAGTAAGAGCTGAGGGAAGTTTGTTCCAAATGAGCGGGCCAGTTACACGAAAAGATCGATCATAGTAAACGGCTCGATTTGACCTAGAAAGTTCGATTAAACGATTAGTAACATCTCGATCTGCTGACCTTAGAGTAAGCTGCCTATCGCTTAAGTTTTGTCGGACACATAGTTCCGATATATAGGCTGGCGCCATTCCTTGCAATGCTTTGAAGGTCATTAAGCAGATCTTGAACTCTATTCTTTCAGGGCATCGAAGCCAATGAAGATCCTTTAGAAGCGGGGTTATACGGCAATACTTAGATTCACCAAAAATCATTCTCGCCGCAGCATTGCCAACACCTCTGCCATAGGTCACCTCAAGTGGTTCGCTACGTTTGGTGATTTAGCAGGGGTGCCCGGGTTCATGGGGTGAGGTTTGTCTAGGTATTGGAGGCGGATGACCAGGACACACTGAACCCCAGATTCCTACCCACCCCTTAAACCCTTTTCCTTCCCAGAACTCTCCTCTCCTTCCTTTCCCCCAAAACCCCTCCACAAGCATCCCCAAAGATGACATAGGCCCTGAGGGAAATTATTTTCCTCAGGGCCTCCTGTGTGGAGCTCACGTAAAAAAAAAAAAAAAATTACGTACTTAAATGACTTACAAATAATACAAAACAAAGTTATTAAAAAAACTCATCAATTATAACCCATACACTCCCACAAAAAAACTAAACCAGGAAATGAACCTTCTGAAAATAAGAACATTGTACGAATATAACATATGCCTTTTAATCTACAAAATACAAAATGGACTTATACACTAGACAATATAACAAATACTGTCAAGATTGAAAGTGGCAAGAGAAGCATTGGCCACGAGGGAGTTCACATATATAATCTCCTCCCAGATAACCTAAAAATGGAGAATATAAATACCTATACTAAACTATACACTACTTTATATATATACTACTATACTGTGTACTTAAGTGAAGAAAGCGAAATATTACATTTCTTTTAACTTAATAAATTTTTTTTTTATATATATATTCATAAGATTAAGAAATATTTTAAAACTCAACAATCTAAAAAGAGTATACTATGCACTAATCCAGTCATTAATTCAATATGGAATTATTGGATGGGGGGGGGGGGGGTCATACAACAATATTCTAACTCCGATCAAAGTGATCCAGAAGCTAATCATTACAGTAATCCTAAAGAAACCCTCCACTTATCCAACAGAAACGCTTTTCGCTGATTTCACGGTGCCTCGAGTAGAGAATATCTTCAAGAAAAATGCAATTATCCAAATTTACAAAGATAATATCATCAAAAAATTTGAAACCCATCAATCAAAAAGATATCAAGACAACTTCAAAATACCAAAATTTAATACCAAACTAATGCAAAACAATTATATCTATTTAGGAATAAAGTTTTTCAACAACCTTCCGATTGAAATAAAAAAAAACCAAAGACATCAATAAACTGAAACTCAAACTGAAGCTACACTTCATCAGGAATAATTAACTTAATAATTACCTGTTTTTCTCTTTATTTCTATATATTATCAATCTATATTCATCTATATTTTATTTAGATTTTTAGAATTTCTCTTAAGTGCACAATATTTTAGTATGTACCCATATCCCATGTAAGTACACCTACACGTATAGATAATCCAGATGTTTCAATTGTTCCTATTATATACTTAACTATTGTATAATGTTATTCTATTTCTGTTATAATTAGTGTAACTCGCTCATCAAGCACAAGAACTAGCTTCTTCTTTGGTGAGGTTGCAATTTTAAATAATTTGTGTACCGATGTATAATTTATATAAAACCACTGTACTATATATATCTATATTAAATGAAAAAATATATACATACATATATCCATATTATATTAAAAAGAAACAGAGTGCTTAATTTACACGCGGTGGAAGTGAAATCTTCAAAAAAGACAAGAGTGGGGAGCACCGAGCTAAGAGGAGACGATCTCATTCTCTCGCAGATCCAATTGATGTACGTGTTTTATTTTTTTACAATTTTTTTTAAAGAAGTTTTCACTTCAAAAATATTTATAAGGAAATTGGAGAATACGTTTGAATGGACAAATCGCTGCTCGGTTTCCTCTTAAGTAGGTAGGTGTTTGAGTACCCTTACAAGATACTTACAAATCTTATGATTTTAGGGAAAAAATTTATTTTGATGTACTAAATTAGAGAAAACTAGAAACGTAGTTTTTTGGACCCGAGGTCTACTGTAACAACTGTTGGTTAGAATACTTGTTACTAAAGTGTACACACACGCGTACGCAAAAAAACGGATAAATACCTGTTTATGAGTTACGATGAATTACTGCGTAGATTCAAGTATTATAAGGGGGAGTTTTATTTTTTGCTTTTGAAAGTATACGTCAATAACACACCACCATTGACGTGATTACAAATAAATCATTTGCAAGCAAGCCTTAGCATCCCTTATAATGTAGGTAGTTGGTACTGTTGTATTTACCACTACGAGTAGTTACTACAATAAATAATTTCAATTTAATGGGGTGGGTGATTTTTCGCGCTTTTGTTGAATGCGTCAGAACCAAATCCGAAAGACTGAAATACTTTTTTAACCCCTCGGGCCTTTTTTGTCGGAAGGTCAAAATGTTTCCGCTTTGAAATAAAATTCAAATAAATGTAGTATTTCTGAACGTATCCGAAAATTTAAAACTATTTTTCTAAAGTGATGAAATACTCTCACAAATTTTATAAGAAATGAACATATAATTTTTAAAATATAATTTTTTTTAAGGTAAGTTTTAAAAATGTCTCACATTACTTTAACTCTAACTAAAATTACTGATAACGAAAAAATAAAACACACACATATTTTATTAAGCAAATGTTTTATAAACGTAATTATCGTCCACTCACTTTTTTTTTCGTTTCATCTAAAAATAATGAATAAAAAATTCGAAATAAAAGATTCAAATTGCGGTCGGAAACTTTGGATTCATAAAGGTGTACATTTAAGGGCCCGCAACCCGAATTTCTACCGATTTCTTGCATATCTCCCTTAAACTTTTGAAGTGTTTAAGCTCTTAAAAAAAATGTTATTTTGCTGACGACACTGCTGTTGTCATATCTGATGAACAATTATCCATTGCGATTAAATGTATGCAACATGACTTTAAGTCCCTTATAAAATGGTCACATGACGCAGGTCTAATCATTAATACCAAAAAAAAACAAAATTGATGCACATACGATCTCCACATGCTTCATCTCAGAAAACGCCTAAAATAATATCTCATGATTTTACATGTATTCATCAAAACATTTTGCAGCCCTGCATGTGTGATAGTATTGAACTTGTAAATGAATATGTTTATTTGGGAGTGACTTTTGATTGTAATTTTAAATGGGATGTACAAATAAACAAAATTTGTAAACGGCTGAGTGCGATAGTGGGTAGGCTGTACAAACTGAAATATTTCGTTCCGGTGAATATTTTAAAAATAATTTACTTATAACTCGCAGAATCAACTTTACGGTATGGATGAACAACTTGGGGACACTCTTGCAAGACTAATTTGAGCTACCTACAATCAGTACAAAATTCTATGGTTAAGTTATTAGTTCAAAAACATATTTTTTCACAGAGACGAAACATATCATTGTTGTATGGGAATTTAACAATATTACCGGTGCAGGCCTTATTATGGTACAAAATATTGATTCAGCATATGTCTGAGTCTAATTATAAGAGGAAAGTAGAACATGATTATAATACAAGGTTCACGAAGAATAAAGGAATGATTGTTCCAAAATATAATAATAACGACGGACGGCGAACCCTGGAATATAACGTGCCAAAAATATTTAACATGTTACCAATTAATATAAAAAAATTGCGATTCTACAAATAGATTCAGATATATGCTGAAACAATGGCTGCTAAATAGAGATAGTTTATATTAATTCATATGTGTTAATTGTTATAATCTGTATGGTTATAGTAATAATATTATGTAATGTTTAAATTGTAACTGAACATTAACATCCTGTTGACAAACTGCTTTATTGCGGTTTAACGGGATTGTACCTTGAAAACCATAAAAAAAATGTCTAGATGCTGGCCAAGCCGAAATGCAAATTATATGAAATCCTTTTTTTTTATTTTTATTTTAACTTTATGAGTAAAACGATATTGATGTGTCAATATCTTTTTCTGATTTTTCTGTTTTCAGATTTTCGATTGAGTTTCGCTTATATTGTCTTCATTTAATTAAATATATGAAATCCCCTCGATAGAAAAAAATATTGCAAAGTATGCTCCAAAAATTATTAAAAACAAGTCTGTTTCTATTATCTTATAAATTATATTTGTGAAAAAAAATCACAATGTTTCTTTAAATGATACTTAAGATGTTCTCCACGAGATTTTTGCTCTATTTTAAACGAGTCGTGTTTTATTAAACATTTTCGCATCGATTTTGTCGCTGTAAATGTTAGCGCGCTCCTCTAACATTCGTAATTTCGCATCTCTCCATCTTCTTCTTTTCGAGCCCGTTTGCGGAGCCCTAAATTATTTTGCGGTTAACATTTAAATTTGAATATTAGGCGTGGTGTTTTCTCTTTCCAACACCATTTAGATCATATTATTTATAACCATGATAGTAAGGGAGACACAACCATTTCTACATTTCTACCTATATGAGCTGTTCCGAAAATCGAACAAACTATCCTGAGGGGTGAAAATGCAGTGGGGTAAACTTGTGTTAGCTTTGTGATCTGGCTTTATTGATTTTCTACTGGCAATGCGCCTAAACGCACTTTTATTTAAGTATTATTAGTATATTTATTTAGCCACTGGAGCGATTATGGTCGAAAAATGGACCACCTTTATTTTTCTGGGATTGATAGCGGTCCAAAATTGGAAAACATTTTCCTACCATTCGTAACATTTATTGTAATTATTTAAAACATCTGCCCGGCCAGCCATTTATTTTAAAACGAAGCTATTGAAATGCTTCATCTATTATGACTATAGATGTCGCAAATCCGAACTTCGAAGACTATTTTAGAACGATGTTAAAAATGATACGATTTTAGATTTTCACGGCCAAAAATATTTTTGTTATTAGTTTTTGGGGTATTATGCCGTGTTACGCTACCTCCTTCTTTAGCCAACGCTGTTCGAAACGTTAAAAAGATGTTAAATTTTTTTTAAAAATATTTTTTCACGCCCAATTTTTGATCAGCTGTTTACGGTCAAAATTAAGTCATTTTTCCATAGATTTGCACCTTTATTATCAAGTATGCCACAGACAAGGTACAGAAATCGAAAATATTCTATGTTGACTCGAATAAGTAGGTACCCCTCACGGCAGTTTCAAAGTAACAATGGGGAGGTAACCAAAAATGTTCTATAAACGACAAAAAACACGCTCATCGCATACTTATAAACAAAGTAAGCTTTAATATTTGTTAATTTTTGTTATTGTGTGTCTTGTAATATTGTTATCACGTGTGCGATAATTCACATATTTCGGTAGTTTAGGAAGTGGATGAAAATTGAACTGAAAGATTCCATTACAGTCAGATCCACATTAAATTGGATGATATGAAATTTGTTATTTTACAATATTATAATCTTACGTGTATTATTATTATTAAGAATTGACACAATGAGAACCTACGATCTAGATTGATTATTTATTTGTAAACTTTCATGGTCACCTAATTTTTTGGCTGCAAAAAATTGACAAAACAATTTTTTTTCAAATTGTTGATTTTGACGGTGGTTTTGTGAAAAAAATTATGAAAATTAAAAAAAAAAAACAATATTTTTGTCAGTTTTTTGCTTTGAATGCTGAAAAAAATTCAATTTTTACAACAAAACCTCCAAAACTTTTCTGTACGCTACCAAAAGGACATTTAATTTTTATCGTTATCTACAAAAAAAGAATTCGTTTTAATAACACTAGACGACAGTAATTAATCACTAAAAATTTAAAAAACTTTACATTATATATTTTTAAAACTATCTTCAATGATTAAATATTGCAATTTGATGTTGTCATTCCAAAAATAATATTTATATTTTTTATAGGATAGTTATTAGTTTACCGATTAAAATACTAAAATGTATTTTTGAACATTTGTTTTCATGTTTCATGTACCTATGGTTGATATTAAAAAATATTTTCATTTTGTTGTCTCTGTGTTTATTTGTTTATTTATTTGTTTATTTAGCACAGCAATATACATTTATATACATAATTTATTAAATTTTGACTGCCCAACTAGGAGTATTATCCCGTTTTAGGACAGTCAAATAATTATGGGTATGAACATGTGGATAAAAAGATCAAATAAAAAGAAGAGAAAGAATATAAAATAAAATAATAAAAAAAGTTTAAAACATAGTACCTAACTGTTATTTGTTTAGCATAGCAAAAGAAAAAAAAAAGAGATGAGAAAGAATAAAATAAAAATGAAATAACCAATTAAAACATAAAATAGTCGTGGATTGTTTAGCATAGTTGTTGAAATGGTAATAATAATAAATAAACATTTATTTACAAGCAAATGTTTAAAATATAAGGTGCTAACTGGGGTTTGCATTTCATATTATTGTCCTACGAACACATTTTGCATAGTGAGAACTAGAAAGAGAACAGAAACAATAAAATAAAATAAAATAAACAATTAATGCTTGATTATTACTGTAGTTTGCTAAGCATAAATATAAAATAAAAATAAAATAATAGGTATATATATATATATACTTATAACTGGTGTTTACATTGCATATAATAAGCCTACATACATATTTTGTATAAATATGAATAAAAAAGAGAAGAGATAGAATAAAATAAAATATGCAATTAACATAAGATTGACAGCTATTTTCTAATTTAAAAGTAATAGGTAGGTTCATACAGATAGGTAGATACACATAATAATATATAAGTGTTATACATGTATTATTATTATTTTGTAATGTGCATGTAAGTTTACTTCTTTATGTATTTGTATAAATTGCATAATATGTGTACATTTCACATGTAAGTTTTATAAATACACATGTACATATTTCCCTTAAACTAAATAAAATAAGTTTGTTTTTATTTTCAAAGTTAAAAGCACCCATTCACAAACTACATACTTAAAAGCAGTTTATTGGGACTTTTCTCTGTTTCTGTATATTTTTTTAATTTCCTATTATATTGTATTATTTTTGTCTTTATCTTTAAATAAAAAAAACCCTTATTATTAAAATGTTTGAAGTGCCCTGATGATAGTGATGATGTCGTGAAAAGTGACGAAACCTTTTGGCATAATTAATTTTATATTTAAGTACTTAGTAAAAAGTTTAAAAAAACACTGAATTTATAAATAGTTTCCTCAACGTACAAATGAACAATCACATAAACAATAAACATGTTAATATTATTTTTACATACATTTTTTTTTAAAATTATAATAATTTTATAACTACAATTTTACAATAAGCTTTATGATTTGAATATTACAAACTTTAAATGTCAAGTTTTTATTATTTTTTTTTTATTTGAAATATGCATACATATAACAGATTTATATAAGGAAAATATATGGTTCTTAAAAATAATTACAAATAAAGTAATTTCTTGTTAATGAATCTGCCCAATCTACGGGAGAAAAACATTTCTCATGTTTAAATTGGGGAAAAAGATAAAGAAATAAGATATACTTTTTTTTTGAATTAAGAAACAAATAAACTAAAGAATGATAACAAATATTGATAAAGAAATATACTAACGTAGCAGTTACTAAATTAGATATACATGTAGTATAGATATTTTAAAGTAATAATATACATAGATGTAGTCAAAATAAAAATAATATTATTGCATTTCTCTTAATAGGTAGGTGTTAGATGGTAAGTACATATAGTTGATTCTAACAATCGGATTAGCTGATAATATTGCAAGAGTAGGTACATAATGTTATTTTACGACAATAATCGCTTCATTTCAGTTCAAATGCTGATGAAATATTTTAAGAGGATATGTGAAATCAATAAGAGTTCACTAATTTATAATTTATTTTTTTGTTAATTAATGATGGAGTTAAATGATTAATTTTGAAATAAAGTACATAATATTATAATTAAGACTTGATCATTTTTTATTAATCGGTATATTGTAATCAAAAAATATATGTAGAAATTCGTTCTATGAAATTAAAACTTATAATTAGTGTTTGGTTGATCTAGAAATTGTTTTATTTGTGATTTAAAGGCTTTATAATTTTCTTCGGATTTGATTTTATATGGGAGGGCATTAAAATTTTTTATGCCTCGATAAGTATAATGTTGTTGAAAAGCACTCGTTTTAAAATTAGGGATTTCTAGGTTACCACGTGATCTTGATCCTCTTGGCATTCGAAATTTAACTTCAAATTTACCGATAGGTATAAAATAAACAACTAATTCCATGATATCTATTTATCGAACATTAAGCACGGATCCCGTGCGGTATCCAGTGATTTGCGAAATCCAATATTGACCATTCGTAAACTTAGATGATGCATTCAACATTTCATATTCAACAATCCACAAACGTCAGGCGCACCTGGGCGTTACTGAAAGGGTAAACAGTTTACGCCACATACATCACTTATGCATATTTGTAAACACAAATACAATGTCGAGACAGGTCAGTTAGCCAAGCCATTAAACAACGAATGCACTAAGGTATGACCATAACTCAGGTAACGGGTTATGTAATTTAGCAAAGTGGTTAAAATAATTAAATGTCAAAGGCGTGCTAGTAATATTACTTGGTTTTGATAGGTTGATGGTTATACCTACTCTATTATTATTTTTTTGAATTTTTACAATAGTATTGTCTTTAATTTAAAAGCAGATAAAATTATGATTGAAAAATATTTTAATTTTGCATACAAAATTAGGCGCTTTTAATATTTTCACGGAACGGCGGCGGTACAAAAAGGCAATTCCTGTTTTAGTAAAACAAATCCTTTTTGTAACTATGTTTGATCAATAGTTTATTGCCTTTACAGGATGTCTGTATTATTTTTTTTCCTTTATACGTTCCTTGTCATATAATGCTGCAGCTCTTTCTTATGCATTAAATAATTATGAGACAAAAGATGAGACATACAAGTACGCATGTCTGCTTCCTCCAAAGTAGTATTTTCTTTCTTTAGAGGAATCAGGCATAAATAAATCGTGTGTCTCATCTTTTGTCTCACCATTATTTAATGTGTAAGGCGCTCTTGAGGCGATTTTTCGCAAAAACAGCGCTATATAAGTTGTCCAAATTTATTATAAATTTATAAAGAGTTGCAGAGTTATTGTGATAAGGGACGTACGTTTATTGCCTTTTTATATGTAGGAATATGAAAAGCAGCTATACAGTACTGACTATGAATTAGATGACAAAATTCAACCGTCATGTGCCATAGATTTTGCGTTTTGGCGAATCTTAAAAAACTTTGAAAATAATACGAAAACTAACTTGAATACTATTATTAAAGGTCAATACTGATAAAATTTAAAAGAAATAGACTGGAGTTCCTTATCACTTACATCCTCATTTTACAAATATTATAATTCATGTTTTTTTAGAAGGAATTACATATTTTATTCATCTATCCTAAAAATAATACTTCAAAAAATTATTGCCTAGTGGAAATAATTGTTTTACACACGCATACAGTGAAAATAAAATTGTTGCATTTCATCAGCAAGGTGCGGTGGTTACAAAATAGTTTTAGAGATTCAGAATAATTTTTTTCAGGCTGTGTTTAATGTGTTGGGAAAATAGAAGGTAGAAGGCAGAAGGGTGGCCTTAATCTGATGGGAACAGAAAGTGCCTTCTTAATATATCCTTGATGGAGGGCTTTGAGGGGTCACCCCGTAGACGAGGGTAGCCCATTATAAAGACATGATGCTTGCACTGTGACGAAAAGTGTGCATGATTTCGAGTTACTTATGTAATAATTTTTAATGTTGATATGAGGTCAATTAAAATGTCTCTTTATTATTTAACAGTGTACATATTCAGGGTCATGCTGTAAAAAATTATTGAATATAGAATTAAGAAATTCTAGGTAAAATCTTCACTTTAACGGGGTCCCTGGTTCTCAGTACCAGATCAGCTAAGAAAACTATGTCCTCTGGTTTGGTGACTGGCTCCAGACGATAGTTACGCAATATGAAGGACACGACTGACTTCAATTCGTACATTGCAAATTTTTGACCTGAAAATATATAGAAAATATATTGTAAGTATTACCATGTAAGTCCAGTTACTATGTACTTTGCAGTCGTAGATTCATAATAACTTTGAATGTGTAGAGACTTTCTCAGTTTTCTCCAATTTTAGTTACTTGGGTGGGTATAGTTAGTAATTGTATTACTTAAATAGGAAAATTTACTGCCAATATTAACATAGGTGTATACTGTTTTATCTCCCAACCTGCAGGACTAGCTTGCTAATGGTCATGCAGGTGGGGATGCAATCTTGCTGTTGAACAGAATCAATTCGGATGTCGACACAAATAAGTTGTCTTTAAAAAGCAAACTACGAGGGTAGGCTGAAAATTAATGCACATATGCAGCTTGAACAAAATGACCTTCAGAAGCGCGCCAGATGTAATACGAAAGTGATATTCCACCTCTATACGTACGCGCAAGTTTGAGGTCGTTGAATTAATCTAGTGTATTTTGAGAAGCGGGAGTATGGAGACGTGTTTTAGTGTTATGTCAATGCAAGACTTATGCAATGCAAGACTTATGTAAAGCCTTCGATACAATATCTCACAATATACTTTTTAAGAAACTTATTAAACTCGGCATAACTGGTAATGAACTTAACTTACTGAAAAGTTTTATGTCAGAGAGAACTCAACAAGTCATTATCAACAAAGTGAAAAGTGAACCCCTTCCGATCAGTTACGGACAGGGTACTGTTCTAGGTCCCATAATGTTTCTTATCTACATCAATGATATTCGTGAACTAATTACAGAAGGCAACATTGTGACATTCGCTGATGACACCGTAATACTTTGTCAAGCTGACTCATGGATCAAGGCATTCCTTAAAGCTGAGAAAAGTCTTGCTGTCATCAAACAATGGCTCAATGAAAACAAAACTCTAAATACAAAAAAAAAAACTAAATTCATAACACATAGTATAACTCAAAGAGATCAACCTCCTCCAACCTTCGCTCTGAAAATACACGGCTGCTCCCAACTCCCAACCTTTCTCAACATGCAATTGCGAAATCATAGAAAATGTCAAACAAATAAAATATCTAGTCGTCATAATTGACGAAAACCTTCGCTGGAATGACCACATTAACTAAATTACATCCAAGCTTAAAAAATCATGTATCTCTTAAATAATATAAAAAAACATCTTCCCACGCACAATACTAAGATCTATCTACTTTGCTCTTTCCCAATCTTTAATCATGTATGGTCTTCTGTCTTGGGGAAGTGCAAGTAATATTTCTCTAGATCCACTAGAAAAAGCACAAAAGGCAACAATCAAACTAATTCTTCAAGCAGCATATGAAACAGACTCTGAAAAAATTTACAAGATGCTCGACGTTTTGTCAATCAGACAACTCTACGCTAAATTCTTCACCTCTTCAAATTCAAACCACATATCCCTTTACTTTTTCAGTCCTCAATAGCAAGCTGGTCTTCAACAAACCTAACACTCAACATCCCGCTAAAGCACATGACCCACGGTCCCCACGGACAAAGACCCTTTAAGAGCCCGCGAGCGATTTTTCAATATTTAATGTTTTTTTTGTATTTTTGCGTATTTTCGAAGTCATCTGTGTCGATAACAGCACCTCAAAATTTGCCATTATATTTTTTTAGATACATGTATTTTGGATGCCCCAAGCTAAAATTAAATATAAAAAAAATTCTTACTTTATAACTGTTTATAAAAGATCAGTTTTCAAAAAATCGTCAATGTACCACTGATTGTTTTCCATCTGTCGTCATATACGAAAAGAAAAAAAAAATTGTTATAGGACACATCAACCTACACCCCTACATTTTTTTTTATAAAGTGCGCAAATAATGATGTAAAATTATTTTTACAAACTACGTAAATCGATGTACTTTGTATTAAATTTGATTTTATGTATTAACAAACAAGTATTTGAAAAAAATAAAAATAATGTGTATTAAAACAATAATGATTTATTGCGTAATATTTCATTTTTATCTGTACCCAAAACAGATAAAAGCGATCCCATTTTCAACTTCTCTTCAATACGCCAAAGTCAGTCGCCACAAGAAGTCGTTTCGTAACGCTCTGTTCTGTAAAGCAGAATTAAGAGTATATGCATGTGTTGGTTTTTGTATAGAATACGTGTACTCTGAAGTGGAAAAGTTAAGTGGGAAAGTGAATGAAGCGTGTCAAAAATATATATTTCAAAACGATTGTGGCAAGGACACGGACTGTCATATACTTGTACCTTCCTACATATTGCCTTGTTTGTGTGCAAAAAAAATAATATCGGTAGACCCAAATATGAATACAGTGATCACTCGGTTTTACGAATCAATCTTTAACTGCTTTTATGTTTATTTTTATACGTGGACTTTCGAAAAATATTTTTAATTTTATCATTGAAATCAATTACTGTTTATTAAGTCCTGCTGGATATTTTTAATGATTTTAATTATATGCGTACCGGCAACAATAAATTGTTGATTAGGCGATGACTTTGGTAGGCAAAACTACCATTACTTGTAAACAATAATAAATTAAACTTTAATTATTTTCAATTAGCTTTTATTATTCGGAATTTTTATTCATTTTGACCATTTTTACTTAGTTTATTTAATTATGAATGCATTATGGAGCAGATGAATGAAGAAAAGAGTGTAAGGAGAAGGAACGAGGTGAATGTGTATGGTAGAAGAAGTCGGGGGGAGAATGGCATGATCAAGTGAACCAGCGCCCTAGGGGTGATTTTTCACTAATACGGCATTGTACAAATCATCCAATTATTATTATTAAATAGTTGAGATTCAGAACTGTACCTAACTGTATAATATTTTTCGATATCTCTGTATCTGGCAGTAAAACCATGTAAAAATTAAACATTTTGTAAAAGCCCATCAGTGCTTTTACAATAAATAAATTTCCGTGTTGTTTTACTTTTTCGAAGAAGGCATGTATATTATCCGTCATAATATTATTTTATTTTTCAAAAGCGAGTGTCAAGTTACACACGAAATAGGGCTGTCCAAATAAATGGTTAATTATTATTATTCATAATTTAACTAACTAACCATCACGCCGGTTCTCCGCAGGGGTGGCATACACTCCTTGCCTCATTCACATTCATACATGCTTTTCTATTATTCTGACTCTTGACTTGGTCACATTTGCGTTACATATTCGCCTTACACTCTTTTCCTCGTTCATTTGCTCTACATGCCCAAACCATCGGAGCGTTCCTTTCTTCATCTTACTCATTACACTTACATCAGCCTTGCATTCTTTGCGGATCTCCATGTTTCTCACACCATCGTACATGGTTTTACCACACATACGCTATACACCTCACTATATATCTCATTCTGCAGCATTCAGTCTACTTTCATCCTTTCTCTGCCAGTTCCATGACTCACTGCCATACATCAGGGTAGGTACCAATACTTCATTAATAGAGTTACCTGCCTTCACCCCTCTTTCAATTTCTCTATCAGCCTTCCCATCTCTCGTAAACATACTTCCCAAATACACAAACCCATCCACCTGCTCCAAGTATTCATAATTCACAACTATGTTGCACTCGATCATAACCTACGGATGTATTGGGTGGGGGGGTGCAGGGAAAACAATATTAAAATCGTTATTGAAGGCACAGAAATCTATTTAACGTGTTATAATGAAGAAACCTTTCAGATATTCTTGCGATGCTCTCTTCGGGGAATTTAATGTACTAGATGTTCGACAGTGTTACATTAAAAAGATAATAATTTATGCTCTTAAAAAAACTATATTAAATGAAAAAAGTCGAACACAAACATCAAACCAGAAGTAAGGGCAGAAATGACCTTTCTATTCCAACAAGCAACACAGCAGCTTATCAAAAGATATTCTCATACCTGGGACCGAAATTGTGTAAAAAAATCCCTTCACAACTAAAACTTTGTGAAGTGTCATCCTTCGGTAAAAAAATAAAAAAAATGGTTACAAGATTTAGGCAGGACAGAGTCAGAAATATTATTAAAAATGTTTTTTGATAATTATGTATTACGAGCACCTTATATATTTCTTTTGTTTACAAAATTTTTCTTTTCTTTTATTTTTCTTTTACTTACTGTTTTTCGTGATTAATCACCTCGAATACACTTTTTCTTGTTAATTAATTGGTTCCAGAACCTATTACTGCACTATATAATTATGTAAATGCCAATTGTGAAGCTTAACTTTACTTAATACTTTATGAATGATTATGTACCTACCAACCTAATATGAATATGTCAATTTGACTGTCCTAGAACGGGAGACCTTCCTAGTTGGACAGTTAAAGCTTCCTTATACTGAATGTATTTTATAACAAATAAAAAAAAAAAATAAATAAAAAAAAAAATAAAAAAAACATTCTTCGTTCACCCTAGATACGAGAGACTGTAGTACTTCTATACTGTGAATCTCTCGACCCATCGCCTTGCACTGCGGTTGATTCATACGTTTGTTACGCCTGGTTCGATACACTGACCCCCAGATTCCTACCAACCCCTAATACCTATTTCCTTCCCAGAACTCCTTCTTATTAGAACTTCCTCTCCTTCTTTTCCTTAAAAAACCCTCCACACAGCATTCTTTAAGATGATAGTGATGATGACAGTGTGGTATAATAAGTCATTATTATACATCAGCTTTCATAGCAGAATACCTTTATTTCACAGGAAATAATAACAATGTTAATAATAATTCATAACGACTAAAAACCTAAACTTTTAGATAAACAAATATATTTTTCAATGGTGTTTTATATTTTTATGTTGTGACGCCCTGGGGAATATTCAACTGGCGGACGCAGACATCCATCGTGAAGGCTTGTTCAGAGATCACCATGCAGGTGTTCTTCTGGGTTGACAGTTAGCCGAAAAAATTCCCGTATTTAAGAAAATTAGTTTACTTGTAAAATGTGAGAATATCGATTCATATGTAAAAGAAATCAATATGCCGCTAATATTTTTCATATTTAGAAGATACAGATTTTTATAGAACTTCGTTAACTTTTTGTGGTTTATTTTTTCTAAATTGTAGTGTTAAACCACATAAACAACTCACAATTTGCTTCTAAAATCATATTAGTTGAATCGTAAATTTCCGTCAGTTCTTAAAAAGTTGTTGAAATAATATTTTTCTCATTAATTTTCTTCGAAATAGGGAATCTTAAGGGAAATTTCCCCACGTTATGGGGAAAAATAGAAATCCAGCGTTCAAAACGACCGGCCAAGATATATGCCAATATTTAATTTGTTATCGGGAATGATCGTGTAACTTCGGATTTTTACGAGCGGATACTATTATCAAATCCATTTTTAGTAACCATTTACAATAAATTTTGACAGAATTGTCTTAAAAAGCGATGAGGGCGACACAAGCGACAAAAAATTAAACTATTTTAGCAAATTTCGATAAAACCGATTGTCCTGCCAGGCTCTTAACTACTATTCCATCAAACTATATACCTGCATGCCACCTTCTTTGAAACAACATGCCATAATTATTTACTAACAAATAAACTAAAAAAACAAACCACAGACTGGATGAAAACTCAAGGAACACTATTTTTCCAAAACCTATTTACTCCAAATTACACCACTAGATCTACAAGATAGATTAATATTGCATAACTATTTTTAAAATATTGGCACTAATATCATCTACTTCTGCTTTTTTCTTCTTCTTTTATTCTCTTTTCGTCTCAACTGCTCTCTAAGTTCACTTCATGTATATTCTTTATTTTTTTTCTTTTTACTATAATGTATTATCCTTTGCGACTTTAGTATATTATGATGCTCAACTTACTTACTCGTGTCTGTATAATATTATGATGACTATCTCAACACAGCTACCCACGTCACCTACTATATGTAAAATACTGCCACAATGGGTGGTACTACGGAGTCCTTCTTGAGAGTCTCAAGGGGGATACTGTGCTATCATTTATAATGGCATAATAATACATGCGTACACCTCAGCACGGGTTCTCCCAGTGAGGTGTTAACAATCCATAACCACATTCGTTTTAACCAATTACATACAGTTGCCGATCATATTTCACTCTACTACGTTATATTATATTAAGAATATTTTTTGTTTTACTTCCACCTTATGTCATTGTATTTATTAACTGTATGTAAGAGCATACAAATGAATAAATAAAAAAAAAGTAGATAATTTTTTACATCAAGACTTACAAAGTTACAAATTGTAATTCAGTATTAATAAAAGATTAGTGATAATGTGTAAATAGTTTTTGAAATAATAATAATAATATTTTGATGATTTGTATAGCGCCGTTATTGTGAAAAATCACCACGAATTTTGGAGTTTATTCCAAACCTTAGGCCCAGAAACTCCGAAAACGCAATCTCCAAACTTAGTATTTGGCTTGCGCTTATGAGGTGAGGTTTGTCCAGATCTTAGCAGCGGATGCGACTGCCCATCTGCTGCGCGGCGGGCAGGATCGAGAGAGACGGATTGAGGGAGGCCTTTTGACCTTTCCAGCCGGATTAGCGATACATCGCCTTGCACCGCAGTTGGAGGGATGGATTGATACGTCCGTCACTCCCGGATATATATACTGATCCCCAGATTCCTCTCATCGCTCATACCTTTTTCCTTCTCAGAACTTCCAATCCTTCCCTTCCTTAAAAATGCCCTTCTCACAGCATGACATAGGCCTAAGATGACATAGGCCCTAGGGAAAATTATTTTCCTCAAGGCCTACGTCATCTATGCCTATCATCTTCTGTGTGGAGCTAATGTAGAATAAAGGTTATATTAGTCTGCCTACAGCTGACGATGTTGATAATCTAAGGGTTGACTGCCTCGGACCAGTATTTTCCGGGACACATAGATCAGAGATGTAAGGTGGAGCCATTTCATTGATTGATTTAAACACCATCCAGCACAATTTGTACTGGATCCTTTCAGGGCATTTGAGCCAGTTAAGGTTACGAAGGTGTTCTGAAATGTGCGAATATAAAGATACTCTGGTTATGAGCCTTGCCGCTGCATCAAACACAGATTGAAGTTTGTCAGAATGATATTTGGGTGAAGGCAGAGTAGACGCTGTTACTGTAATCGATTTAACTTAGAATCATTGTACACGTTGGAATTTAGTGCTTAAAATGAATACATTACCAATACAGTTCCTTGGTCCTGCACTGAACGGAATGTAGGCAAAAGGATTTCTCTTTGAACAATTTTCTAGAGTAAACCTTTCTGGTATAAACTTTTCTGGGTCTGGATATACTGCAGGGTCTCTGTGCAAATCAAATATGTGAATATGGCAACTTGTTCCCGCTGGTACGATGAAATTGGCTGAAAGAAATTTGTCCAGATAAATACACAACACGTATTTGTACAGGTACAGAGGGTAGCAGAACTTATAGAGTGAAATATACTATAAGGTTGGGCATATGCTACGACGCAGGCCGCACAGAGCTATTTTTAATGTAAGAACGTGTTTAAATTAGGGATGTGACTTTTACGTAAATAATCGAATATTAGATAATCGATTCTTTTTCTTAGCATGAATAATCGATTTAAAAATAATCGATTTTTCTTGAAAATTTGTTAAAATAATCGCCTTTTCCCCAAATTTGTCAAATTAAAATAAACGCGTAAAATATCTTTAATCACCCGTTTTATTAATTAGTATTTATTATTTATTTGATACAATATTTTACATTTCAATAGTAATCCAATAAAGTTGGCCTCACTGGGTAACTTACCCGTGCTGAGGCCTTTTATATTTAAATTTAAAAAATTTTCCATTTTATATTTAAAAAAAAAAAAAAAGTAAAGAAAAAAAAAAGTATGTATATACATATATGTATATATAGTGTTAAGGGTATGTTTTATTATTTCGTGTTGTGAAATTTTGGTAAAATTAAAAAATATTATTTAAAATAATCATCAGAAATTACAAGTTTTTTTTTAATAATCTTATAATATTAAAAATAAATTTAATATTTAAATTAAATATAATAATTAAATGACATATATTATCTTTTTTAATTAGCGCGACCTGGTGTAAGGTGGCACATGTCTCCAGCCTTAGAATCGGCCTGGTGTAAGACCACCATTTAGAATCGAAACAATGCTTGAAATGGCTCGGATCAGTCATATGGAATCCCCAATACAAAGTAAATATTGAAAGGTTAGAAAGAATTCAAAAAAAGATATTGAAACTCCTAGACTTTAAATCCTTTCGAACTTCAGAAAACCTAAAAGACTCATTAACATTCCATAATTTATCAACTTTAGAAGATAGAAGAAATATATCCGACCAAAAATTTTTATTCAAAATCAATCAATAATATTTGGATGATTTATATATCCCATATGCTCTAATTTGTGTGTGTGTTTTTTTCTTTCATTTCTGTTGTATACATATGTTTTTTTTCTTTTTTTTTCTACCACTTTATGTTTTCTTTAATGTTTTAATCCATGTTTTTATGTATATATATATTATAAATTGTAGCGGAAACTTCGTTGGTTAATGCAATCATGTAATATGTTACTTTCTTATTAAAATATGTATAACTGTTTGTTTCCTAAATAAATAAAAAAAAAATAAAAAATAAAAAAATAAAAAAAATAAAAATAAATGGCTTTAGCCGAGTTTTGTGACTAGATATGCATAGTCAGGTACGTCCCCACCTTCCACATCCCCATCTCCTTCCCCTCCCTACTACCTTCAGCCGCACAACATACCCAAAATTGGGGATGCCATATTCTAACTGGGAGCACTTGGGATTCTTTTCATTCACATAAAAATATATTTAACAATTTGGGAGGCGTGAATGGGTACCGCCGCCCCGGGAACCTTTATTGGATAACCAACACCTCTGCCATAGGTCACCCCAAGTGGTTCGCTATGTTGATTTAGCAGGGGTGCCCGGGTTCATGGGGTGAGGTTTGTCTAGGTCTTGGATGCAGATGATCAGGACACACTGAATCCCAGATTCCTACCCACCCTTTAAACCCTTTTCCTTCCCAGAACTGTCCTCTCATTCCTTTCCTTAAAAAAACCTCTACACAGCATCCCCAAAGATGACATAGGCCCCGAGGGAAATTATTTTCCTCAGGGCCTCCTGTGTGGAGCTCATTAAAAAATATTATTCTCACTGGAAAAGCATTTCGTATTGCTAAAGAATTTCTTCAGTAAACCATCTTTGTGAGGGCGAACATTTTCGTGCATATTTTCGAGTACCCTTTTTGTCAATTTTCAGATTTTTTGTTTTTTTTTTTTTTTATAAAGAAAGACAAACATTCCCGGGTTATAAATAACCCAACAATGTTTGAATACCTCCTGCTACCACCACAGAAAGCCGAAATTGTTGCTTGTGTTGTGATGGAGGACTTAGGCCAGCCGAGGAATCGAACACGCGACGCCCAGGTGGGACCCAAGCGCTATGCCCACTCAACCACTGACCGGTCCGGTTTTATTATTCTATTGTTACTTACGCATCTTAACTTGTTCCTTGAGCACTCGAGATATGAATGTAACACTCGGATAAAGTCGAAGTGTTTCCTTCAAACACAATTCTAAATATCTCATTTTATTGAAATCTTCCACGGTCGGGGTGTGTTTATTATTTTCAAATATTTCGTCCAACTCAGCTACAATACGCTCCTAAAACAACAACAAACATTATAAGTCATTTAAAAATGTCTATAACTAAACCGTATTAAAACATTGGTCATAAATCATAGGACTTCTACCTGTATAGGTTTGTTATTTGCCAAAGTCATCAGGCAGAAAATAATAGCCATTCTTGTTGTGTCATGACCCTGTAACGAGGAAATAATTGATAATTATCATAATGCGATATTTCTGAACAAACACAACAAGATTAATAATTATTTCATAGAGTTAATTATGTGTATGATAATGATGACTATTAAAGGACAACCATAATAACAATTATAAAAGTACATTTTTAAACGACTTCAAAAGGGAGGAGGTTCTCAATTCGACTGTATTTTTTTTTATTTACTTTTTTTTTAATGTTTGTTACCTCAGAACTTTCGACTGGGTGAACCGATATTGATGATTCTTTTTTTTTATTTGAAAGCTGGTGTTTCCCGTGTGGTGCCATTTTAATTTGGTCCAGTTCCAACAATGGCATCCATGAGAAAACCATATAAGACTTAAATTTGCTTTAAGTATGTGCGCGACAAATGGAAGAATAACTCAATATCACGCCAACCGATTTCGATGATTCTTTTTTTATTGGAAAGGATGTACTTCAAGGGTAGTTTAATGAGAGTTTGGTTAGGTTCTGATTATGGGACCAATGACAAAGTAACGGAATTCTTCAATTCTTAGGAGCAAATTAACGATACTCGGTCGAATCTCTTAATTTGACCCTAACGTCGTTATGGTCAAATTATGTCTGTCTCATATGAGCAGCACGTTTAGTAGGTCTACCCATATTTAAACAAATTAGTAAGTGCTCCTCAGATTCACTAAAAAACAAAAAAAAAACAAAAATTTTAACAAAACAAAAAACGACTTAAAAAAATGCACTAAAAAGTAAAAAAATAATTTCGTATTCTTCTACCACTTCATAATCAACTTACTTTTTCTACTCATCAATATGTAGGTACAATTGTTATTTTTGGAGTCGGTGTCAGCAAAGGTACCCGGCCCGGCGCGGCGTGTTCACTTGACAGCTCCCCTCACGCCGCGGCCCGCTCTCGCCTCTCGCCTCGTCAAGTCGCTCGTGGGACACAAGCACATCTCACCTATAACTATGTATGTAGTTACAAACCTACCTTGACTGACACCGACTCCATAAATAACAATCGTACCTACATATTGATGAGTAGAAAAAGTAAGTTGATTATGGAGTTGTAGAAGAATACGAAAATTTTTTTTTACTTTTTAGTGCATTTTTTGAAGTCGTTTTTTGTTTTGTTAAAATTTTTGTTTATATGAATAACCAGCTGACCCGGCGAACTTCGTAACGCCTCAGAATCAATAACTGTTGTGTTAACTTATTAGCTGAATTAAATTCAGTTTTTTTTAATCAAGTATAAAATTACACAATGAAGCAATAATCGATGCGCAACTGTCCGTGTTTTGTTTTTGTCAGTATCAGAGATGGCGTTGTATACGGATTTATATTTTTTGTGATTTTCTTACTTTTCCACTTACTTATGGGAATTGTGTTTAATTTTCTTTATATGTGGGAGGGAGAATTATTATAATTATTGTATTTTTCCTTTGGAGGGGTGCAGACATACGTTCACCGTTTGTCTCATTTTCGATTATTGACATTTAGTGTGCAAGAAAGAGGGGCATCATTGACAATTTTTGGAATTCACTCACTATTCAATATTAAATTTATCACAATATTGCTGCGTCTCTTTCAAAAGATGAGAATTCGTTCCATACAAAATGTATGAGGAAAAAACTTTTCTTAATAATTTTTTTTTCAGTGAATTTTTCCGATGTTTTAATAGCTATTCTGCTATTCGAGACGGAGACAAATCCAACAAATCAAAGATCATAAAAATCGGTCCAGCCGTTCTTGAGTTATAAATGGTGTAACTAACCCGACTTTGTTTTATATATAAGATAATGCAGCAGGAAGCGGATGACACGCATGTGATTACTTTTTTTAAAATTTACAGAACGTGATTGGGTCAAAACTTTATCGATTCCATCCCGAACAATGTGAATTTTCCTTGTGTGACAAAAATTTAAGTAAAATCGATGTAAATCGTATATTAATTTTTTCAATTTATTTCCACTCATTAAAATTTATAATTTTTTTTTGAAGATTTGATTTTGTGTGGTTAGCTAAATATTTAACTATGATTTAATTAAAAATAAATTAATGTAAAAAAATATTGAAACAGAGTTAAGAATTTTTGTTTTATTTTATGACATTATAAGATAAAAGAATTGATTTACACCTAATTGGAATGAATGGATCGTTAGTTGTAGACCCATTGTCACAAGTGAACCATGCAAAACACCAATATCAAATGACGGTTCCAACAAAAAAATGTCGGTGCGAAAATTGGTAACTTTGCGTTAGAGCTGTAATGGCTGCGATAATATATTTTTCCAATGAATAAACACGGTTTTCTGCAAAATACCAAAACTAAATTTCTTTATCTCAAAAACAATAAAAACGTAGACTTAAAACTCTAAACATGTAGTAACGAAAACTCTCATAATTTATCAATAATTGCACATCTCACATTTTTGGGACCGTCAAAATATAATATGAACAACTGTTGAAGGATACCATTTATATCAGCGATGAACGTGATGATCAACTGAGGGCCAATTCATACATTTACAATTTGTTCGCGGACCGCAGGGGGTAGGGTACCTAACCTACAGCTTTACATTTAAATTTGCAGTCGGTGGTACCGCAAACTTATGTTTTGTATTTTCGAAAACGGTAATTTTTTAATGATACAATCATAAAATGCAAAAAACCAAGCGGCACATGGGAAAATTGTACAATAAATGCGGACCGCAGAGGGTAGGGTACCTAACCTACAGATTGACATTAAAATTTGCAGTCAGTGGTACCGCAAACTTATGCTTTGTATTTTCGAAAACGGTAATTTTTAATGATACAATCATAAAATGCAAAAAACCAAGCGACACATGGGAAAATTGTACAATAAATGCTGACGCATTTTATCATTGGTAATATTAAAAAATATGTATAAAAAACCGAATTTCAAATTTGGGCTACTTTTGATTTTTATTGTTAGGAAAGTTATTAAAGAAAACTTTTGGTATTTTCTGAAAGCGTGGCGCTGCAAGGGTGAAATTTTTTCTACACCGAGTTTTTTTCTACATGCGGTCGTACAATGAAATTTTGTATTTTTAAGAATATGTAAGAAAAATCCCATTATGTTGAGAGGCCGATTCAAAGCTTTGAAGAAAGTCTGAAGTTGTCCTCTTTTTCAAATCCATTTTTAAATCCTTTTACCAAATCGAACAGAAACCGTTGAATATTCTTTACCGCAAATTTGTTGATATTTTATTTAGCGAAATGGGCAGTACGGATAGCCATAATGGCTTGCGGGCCGCCTGGGGGTGCTCGTCACTGATTTATATGGTAGAAATCCTAATGTCTATGGGTATCCTTCAACTTAACAACAGTCTAGAAAGAAAGCTATTTGAACATAAAACTCACTTCGAACATAAATGTATCAACTTCTTCTCTGATCCCAAGCTCATCAATCTCCCCTCTGGATTCAGCAGATAACAATAAGTCCAAGAAAGCCAGTTTTCTCTTGGTGTTCCCCATGTATCCATCATTTTCCATATTATCATTTATGGAAGTGAAAGTAATTTCTTGCCGCATGGTTTCACGTCGTTTTCTTATAATATCCAAGGTAAATTTATGCAACGTTGACAATAGCCGTTTCTGTATTCGTCCCGTGGAACTGAATTGAAATGTTAAATTAACATAAAACCAAAGTCTGACCATTCTGTAAGTTATTATCTTTCCCATTTCATGAATTGCGTTTTCGTAGTTTTTAAATGTTGAAGTCTCATTTGATTCCAATTGCATACCCATGGCGGTCTCTGTAGGAAAAAAATGTAATAAAACAATTATTTTTGAAGTGAAACTTCTTTACGCACGCTTGACTTGGGGAGTAAGCTGGTGAAAGCGTGACGAGAGCGTTACGAAAAGCGAGGCGAACGGTAGTTGAGAGGAAGATATAAGTTAGTGAAGATAGAAAGAGATAGAGTTACGTTTCATATATTACCGTAGGTGTAAGAGAGAGAGGTGCGAGCACACATTTTCTTTCTCTCATAGCCAGTTACGTTTCGTATATCTAAGGCCTATTTAAAGGCCTATTGTCTGAATCACATTGTAGGAGCAAGAGAGAGCAGTGCGCGCGCACATTTTCTTTCTCTCTTCCTATCATATAGAATCTATATGATAATATAGATGGAGCTAAAGAAGTTTTACTTCAGTCGTGTGGTCTAAAATTACTCGTTTTTTTTTAGTTGAAAGATTTGAAGTACTTAATTAAGTCCTTATTTAAATTTCAGAATTGATGTTGCGCTCTAAGTTTCTTCCCTTTGTAAATTCAAAATTTTCACACTTTGCGCACCCGCGCCAAGACAATCAAAAACCGAAACCGTAGCAATATAGGCAAAATTATATTTTCCCCCAATATCTCGTTTCTAATGCAACATTCGAGTAAAGTAGCCTAAACACCTTTAGTAGAATTTGAAACTTCCAATAACTATTTATTTTATTTTCAATTTTTACCTAACAGGTACCTACCGAGATATAAAGAGTATTAAAGTTTCTTTACCTTACTTATCTAACAACTTTAACAATGATTTAAATTTTGCCACAGTTCACCCCAAGTGGTTCGCTACGTTTGGTGACTTAGCAGGGGTGCCCGGGTTCATGGGATGAACTTTGTCCGGGTATTGGCGGCGGATGCGTCTACCAACCAGCTACAGGCAACCAACCAGGCCGGATCGGGAAAGAATAGTTGAGGGAGTCCCTTTGACTTCTCCAGCCATACTCTCTCGGAACAGAGGGAGGGATGGATTCAAAGGTCCGTCACTCTTGGACACTCTGACCTCCAAATTCCTACCCACCCCTAATATCATTTTCCTTCCCAGAACTTCCCCTTTCCTAAAAAGACCCTTCACACAGCTTCCCCAAAGATGACATAGGCCCTGAGGGGAATTATTTTCCTCAGAGCCTCCTTTGTGGAGCTAAATGTAAAAAAGGAAACAATAAAGATAAAAAAAAATCGATAACTAATATGCGAGCACAAAATTATGAATATATTTGGCAATAAAAATTAATTTTATTACTTTTTCAATCTTAGCTATTGTGGCATCATTATAATATAATGAAAATCAAATCACTTCGTTTAAACCACTATTTCATGTGATTATTTTTTTAGTAAATAATCACCTCTACTTTTTAATTTTTGTCTTTGTTGTAATTTGTTCTAATTTGTCTATGCTTGTTTTTAATTTTTTTTAAATTTACATCTCGTACTGATGAAGATAACGTTGTTATTGAAACATGTTGACAGTGATAGATAATTAAATGGTCTATATTTTTTAATGTAGCTATTACTTTGTGGTTATCCATTATAATAAAATGAAACAATGCAACTTTGTATAAACCACTTATAAAATGTGCAAATCCGACCGGTTTCGGAACAAACGTTCCTTCGTCAGGGAAGGAAAATAAAAATAGTATAAGTATAAATTTTTACAAATTAGTATAAGCTTTCCCTGACGAAGGAACGTTTGTTCCGAAACCGGTCGGATTTGCACATTTTATAAGTGGTTTATACAAAGTTGCATTGTTTCATTTTAATTAAATGGTCGTTTAAACAAAGTGATTTGATTTTCATTATATAAACTTTATTCACCGCCGTTGGGTGTAATGGGCAAACCGTTAGTTAATGTGATTTTAATTATTATGCTAAGAATTAGTATAATCAATCAATATTATGACAGGATTTTGTATTCGAACTAGGATTTATATATAATTAGAAAAGTTTTTCAACAGGAACGAAGAAGAATTCTTTTTTAAGTGAATCCCTGTGGGATATTAATTTAAACACGTTTTTATCAATTTCTAAAGATAAAGTTAAAGGAAATGGTATCATCGTATAACTTACCGCAGATGGTATTTATGGTAAACTGTGAAACAAAAGGACCTATGTCTGTTTCTGATTTCCCGATCTCTCCTTTCAAAGATTGCACAATATTCACACTTTGTTCGTTGAAAGTGTCACAGAATTGACGCAAAATGTTGAAATGAAAGGCTGGAGTAAGAATTTTTCGCCTTTTTTGCCATTTGTCTCCTGAAACATAATTGATTAAATGCTTTTAGTGATATCCACGGATACAATTAAGTCATATTTGCATAGGATCATGCACTCTACCTAGCAAAATATTCTCCGAAATTTATTCAATATAAAAATACTTGTCATAATTGTACGAGGACAAATAAAGTTACCTTTGCTTGTTAAAAGTCCTTCGTTTAGCCAGGGCTCCAAGAAACAATAAATTATGCTTTTCTGAATGTGTTTCTGGCTGTTTAGAATTACCTGAAAGATATAACACCATTAACAGTAAACTGTGCACATATTTTAGTGGGTTCATTATAATCAGTTTCCACTTCATTACTATATTTAACGAGATTGCGATTTAGTTAACTAATAAACTAAATCTAAATGTTGGTATTTTCAGGGAATCTTTGAAATGGCAAGGGGTGCTGAAAAAATGAAGATCAAACGAATGGATTTTTTTACATCAGTTACACATAGGAGTCTCCGTGGAAAATAATTTTCATAAGGGCCTATCTTCTTTGGGGATGATGAGGATGAAGGGTCTTTTGAAGGAAAGACAGGACAAGAAGTTCTGAGAATTATAAAGGTATGAGGGGTGGGTAGGAATTTGGGGGTTGGTGTCCCCAGAAGTGAAGTCCAGGTATCCATCCCTCTCAATGAGTTGCAATACGATGAGTCGAGAGAGTCCTGCTGGAGAGATCAAAGGGTCTTCTTCAAAAGGTTCCTTTAGAGTTGGTGGGCAGACGCATCCGTCACCAAGACCTGTACAAACAAACGTAGCGAACCTTTTGCAGAGGCGGCGGTGGTACCCATATTCGCTTCCAAAAAGAGATTTGTCCTTTATATAAATGAAAAAAAATTCTTATAATAACTTCAAATGATTTAAC
Source organism: Limnephilus rhombicus (assembly GCA_929108145.2). Lineage (NCBI taxonomy): Eukaryota > Metazoa > Arthropoda > Insecta > Trichoptera > Limnephilidae > Limnephilus > Limnephilus rhombicus. The sequence goes on along the minus strand of OV815273.1, from coordinate 40,806,217 downwards.
CTCTACTTCACCTGCTTTGCAGATGTTCAATTGACGTTGCCCCAATGCCTCCATACTGTAAATTCCATTAAATTGTTTTGCCAATGTTCTTGCATGTTTGAAAAGAAGGTCTAAGTAAAAAGTTCACAGGTAATTATTAGGTATGTTGCCTAGCTATATAATCAATTAATTAATTAAGTCTAGATTTTGTATCTTCAGTGACCACTATTTCAAGTTAAAATATCTTCAAAATTTCATTATTTTAGTACATTTGATGTGGGTTAGAGACGTCATATTTTGATATATTAGGGTTCCCTTGGTAGAATTTAGTTCACAACTAATTTCACCCAACAACTGAAGATACAATATCTTTCCTTTAAGTTTTTTTTGGTACTTGGCTATTTATTCACAGATACTAGATAAAATTAAAAAAAAAAACACATAACTGCAAGTTTTTGCTTGACCTATAATGACATGCTCAAGATCGCATTGCTTATTCTAATCCAACTTTAAAAAAAGAGCTTATGTGTGGATAAGTCAAATTGGGACAATGTAAGAAGAACAGAAACGATGTTGGGTTAGGCTAGTTAATTTAAGAGGAATGTACAAAATTCGATCGGTGAGCAACGTAAAAATATTTCGTTACCTTTTGAATTGGCAACGTTATTCTGCACACAATTTATGGTTGCATTTTGCAACCATGTTTAATAAATAGATAAATATAAATATTTCTCCCAATGTTACTTAATCACGAATTACTTTTTGTTGTTACCTGGTTCCATTAAGACATCTAACATATTTCCCAGTATCGGATTTCGCTTGGGACCAGGGATTTTCGCGAACAGTATGGCATCTTCAGAGTGATTAAGAAAATGATAAATGGCACACAAACACACAAGAACTGCTCCCAACATTAAACCCAACATTGTTAAATGTTTTATTGAATAACCGACTCCAGAAACAACACAACTATAACGGTCGGTGTGACAATGACAATAATACCCGAACTGATGAAGGTATAGGTATAGACTAATCATCAGGATAATGCAAACCAGCTTGGTTAATCCATTATTATGTTTCTTGTGATAAATAATTCTTGTACGAGGGCTGTCCGTAAAATAAGGTCTCCAAGGTGCTGCGGTCGCGAGGAACAATTTTACACGAGATCCCGGAAAACTGGCGTGTAGCCTGGTTTCCCTACGCCAAATCCCCACAACGCTGCACTCTCTGCGACACTTAGTCTCGGCGTAGTAGCCGTTCGCGATGAAGCTTCCGATCGCCGGACCCGCCAGGTATGAATTACGCGCAATAATTATTTTTTTTGTGCGAAGAACAAAACCGCGATAGAAATTCATTCTTAGCTACTTGAAGTAAATGGAAAACAGTGTGTGAGCAAATGTGCGGAGTTTTTTAGCTACTTGAAGTATATGGAAAACAGTGTGTGAGCAAAACGTGCGCAAATGGTGCGGAGAATTTAAAAGCGTGCCAGACAGCTATCGGTTTCAGACGAAAAAAATTGCCAAAGTGGAAATAAACAATGATTGCAAATCGACGGAAGATGGTTCGGGAGCTCTGTGATATGATCCCTGATGTCAGTAAGACCACTATTAACTAGATTTTAACAAAAAATTTGAGAGACCACAAAGTCTGCCCAAGGTGGGTCCTAAAATGCTCACCACAAACAACAACGGGTTGAAGCAGCCCGCGAATTCCTCGTGTGTGAATTGCTACGACAATTGCTCTGAAGTGCTACGACATTGATGGCGAAGAATTCTTGGACTGAATTGTGACTGGGGACGAGACCCGGATACACTACACGACTCCAAGAGACAAAGGAACAATCCCAGTGGCATCATTCAAAGTTTAAAACCGAATTACAGAGCGTTACTCACCTGGCGGGTGCGGCGAGTGGAAGCTGCATCGCGAATGGCTGCCACGCCGAGTTTGTCTCGGTGCAACGTGGTGGGGATTTGACAAGGGGAAACCAGGCTACACGCCAGTGTTGCAGGATTACGCGTTAAATCATTCCTCGCGACCGCAGCACCTTGGAGACCTTATTTTACGGACAGCCCTAGTATATATCAGAGGTTCTTTAACTATGCATTAATTGAAAAGAACATTGTCTGAAAAGAAAAACTACGTCACAAAATAAATGTATCTTCAACGAATTTTCAAAAATTCGACAAAAATCAAACAACTGCATTAGAGTTACAGATGTTTTTTTTTAAAGTAGAAACATGTTGTTAACCGAAACATATTAAATTTGTAATAATTGCAAAGAAACGTATCTAAAGCCGGCGATAAACGCACGAGCTATGTACGCATACCAATGGCTCGGCGACCCTTTTCCTGTCATCCTAATTAATAGATTTTTTAGAACATCTCTTTTTTCAGCCCGATTCCCGTATAGAAACCATTTCCTTGGTTATAATAACCAAATGCTATTATAACCAAAGAAATATTTGAAATGAAACCAAATGCTACTATAACCAAAGAAATGTTAGCCAGAACCAGCAGGGGGCACAATAGCAACCTGTTTCCCATCAATAGCTCCTAAGCAATTGTGCTCAAACTCGTCAGCCGTTGCAAACTTGCCATCCATTATTGTATTAAACACACGAAGTTTTGTGTGCATACGAGTATCCTGTTTAGCAAATACATGTGTAACTACGTGAAAGAGTTCTTCGTACAACGGCTCAGACATTCTCAAAGAGTTACTAAAATCTTCATTCTCTTTACCAAATTCTCTTACTAAATTCACATCATAATGATCGCTTTATCTTCTTAAGGCAGTGCTTCGCTTACACTTGCCGATTTTGTGACATTTTGTTGTTTTTTTTTAAGATTTCAAAGATTCTGTACTATGTGCTTTTAAGTCAAAAGTAGTATTTAGTCAAAACTTGGTATTTAGTCCAAACTTCATTATTTATAACTTGATTCTAATGTTTGAAGCTGTTATTTTGAACTGAAATAATATAATCAACCGACAATAATAGTAAATTTTCAAAAGTTTCCAGCTAAAATTTTTTATAAAAATACAGTTTTTATCAACAACAAACACCAAAAAATATTAACACAGTTTTATAATAATAAATTTGGACAACTTATATAGCGCTGTTTTTGCGAAAAATCGCCTCAAGAGTGCTGTACAAATTAGAGCGCTGTACAAATTTGCATTCCGACACATGTAATGAATTATAAATGGATTAAGTTAGAGAATAAGCACTATGTATTTACATAGGCCAGCTGAGGCCGGACAATTTTTTCTCCATCTTTGATAATAATCTGACAGGTCTCATGATAATCTCAGAGTACCTATCAATTGTTTTGTTATAAGTCATCTCTGAAGTAATTATGATAAACGCTCTAATTAAGATTTATTATGAATTTACGTAACATTTTTGGAGTAGTTTTTCCTCGTTGGAAAACTCCTTTATTAATAAACGCAGGATTTTTATTTTTTATTTTAGCATATAAAATATAATGTACATTTAGATGATAAAATAATTTGCGTACATGTTCATGTTCAAATATGTTAATACCACTCTTCCATAGAAGCATTAGCTTGTGTCTGAAAGAGTAGTGTACATTTTTTAAGGCTATATTATGTTATAAGTTCTTAAATTACAATGTGAATGTAAAAAACAATAAGTTGTAAGTTCGGTGATATGTAATTATAAGTATTTATCTACAAAAAAACAATTTTACTATTAGGATAATGTATCTAGAATTATTGTAATTAGTTGTTAAAAACAAAAAAAAAATGAACTTATTTGAAGAACGGAGTATCACTTGTATTACTTATTTTTGGACTATGCGCCTGCCCACCAATGGCAGGCCGGATAGGGAAAGGCCGGTTGAAGGAGACCCTTTGACCTCTCGAGCCGAATTTTCCCGACCGATCGTCTTGCACCGTAGTGGGATTGATGGATTCATACATCTTACCAGATTCCTACCTACCCCTCATACCCTTTTCCTTCCCAGAACTTCCTCTCATATTTTCCTTTAAAAGACACTCCACATAGCATCCTAAAATATGTCATAGGCCCTGAGGGAAAACATTTTACTCGGGGTCACCAGTGTGGAATTAATTTAAATAAAAAATAAAAACAGTACTGTCATAATATTGAAGGCAGAACAAAATCACAGCAAAATAGTTCGAAGATATTACTTTTGATATTTTTGATTTGATGATAGTGTAGATACATAATTAATTTGAATTATATTTTAAATACGATATAAATAGTTTTAAAAATCATCAGCTGCTTTCAGTTTTCGCAACGAGTTTTTGAATGAATTACGAATTTAATATTATTAATATTATGAATTAATTTTATCATTCAATCTTGATGTTATTCATATGAAATTATAATATCCCGTGGTATGTAGGTATATACACATGATACGTTTAATTGAATAACTTTTGAATGTTATAAAGATATAACATAATTAAAATGAATAGTAATATATCATAAGACAAACTTAAAAAATAATGAATGAAGAATGTATAATGTATACTAATTAAATTATGATTATTTAATCATGATTGTGCAACTGACGTATTAACCGTCTCCTTTATTCTAGTAATAATTTCACAGTAATTAGCTCACAAAGTTATTTTAAACTTATTATTGTTGTTAGTTATAATTGTTATAAATAAGACAAGGTTTTGAAGGATTTTGAACGTTATAAAAATTTACCAACAGTAAATAAGAGAGAGTCCGCGTCCTGTGGTGTCTGATTTCGGAAAACTCTTTGTAAAGCCCAGGCAACGCCGGGGACTTCGTTTATAAGAATGATAAATATATTTCTATTTTTGATAAGGATAATTCGTGGTGGAATTCTTATTATATAAACTAAACTAAACTATCACGCCGCACAGTGGTTGGAAATGCTCATTATCGTCTCATAAATCTGTAACTTCTTTGTTTCTTAATATAAAAAAATAAAATTTGGTGTGCTGATTAAAGACAAAACACCGTTTACATTTCATATTTTGATTTAGTGAATCGTTGTAAACATTCTTAATATATGCAGTCTGAAAAACAAAAATATTTTTTTACTCATAAAAAATTCTCCTGTAGTAATAATAATAATTATTAATCATTTTTTGGAATAAAATATGTAAAATAAACATGTATTGTGTATCCCTTATTATTCTACAAGATCTTTAGCTTCATCATCCAGCTCCAGCGTCTTTTTCGTAACGGTCATTCGTATGCTAGAAATGAATGGATCTGATGAATAGAGCAAAGAATGCAGAACATCTTCGTTTGTTGCAGACCTTGAGCACTTTCTGGCATGGTGTAACCTATACATCTTATAGTCCTTATTTCTTGATTCTTGAGCATCTTCAGATAATTGTCCAAGTGGTAAAATTGAATGGTACCTAATAATATTCTCTCCGTGCAATAATATTTTATGCACCGAAGCTGGCATGTAATACCAATTGTACTTGCTAATATACAATTCTGCGGTTTTATTTATTTATTTTCCATTTTCTCCGTAAAACGGTTATTCACCAATACATTATGGAGAAGATTACAAATTAGACAAAAAGTTTAACAAAACACATAAAAAGGTCAGTTTCAATACTTTGTGACATACGTCAAAAGATAATTGTTAAACTGCCTGTAGGTTACGTTAAAAATGTCGATGGTCAATGCAGACTCGAGCAGTTCAGTCGCTCTGTTGACTGGCGCGTTCTGATAGGCAGAAGTCCTCGCTTTTGGAGCATAAAAAAGGGTATGGGACCTTCCACGAGTATACTTGTCTGGGACATATAAGTTAATCTCTTTCAAAATAGGTGGATTATGTATAGTTCCAGAGATTATCTTAAAATAATGTTTTCCTAAAAATATTTTTCGGCGGGCTTCTAATGTATTAAGATCGAGCATTCCTGCTAAGAATAAGGATGGATACAGGAAAGGGTAGTACTTATATTCCCTCATATATAGGTAACGCATGAATCTCTTTTGTACTTTTTCTATTTCGAGAATATGGTTTTGCTCAGAAGGGGCCCAAATAATGGAGCGATATTCCAAGATACTGCGAACAAGTGCTTCATACGTTCTTCGGATTGCGATTCCGTTGGTAAATGATCTTGAATTACGAAGAACAAATCCAAGCATTTTGTTGGCACGGGAGACAATATCAGATATATGGGATTTGAAAGAGAGATTTGCTTCAAAAATTACGCCAAGGTCTCGAATCTCATTTTTACGTGTTAATTCATGTTTATTAATGTGGTAGGGGAACAGGAATGTATCTTTGGATCTTGTAAATGTAACGACACTGCATTTCTGAATGCTGAAGGGTAAGTTGTTCAGTTCCGACCATTTGACAAGAGAATCAAGATCGTTCTGCAGAAGAATGGAATCGATGTAACTTTTGATTGCTTTGAAAAGTTTTATATCGTCAGCAAAAAGGAGATATTTTGAGTGGTTTATGGTGTTGCCAATGTCATTGATGAATAAGAGAAAGAGAAGGGGTCCTAGATTCGATCCCTAGGGAATCCCGGAGTTAGTTTTGTATTCGTGAGAGAGGTGGTGTCCGTAACTGACATACTGATGACGATTGCGTAAGTAGCTAGCCACAAAAGCTAGGAAATTCTGAGAGAATCCGATGTCACTTAATTTTTTTAATAAAATATCATGGTCGACTTTATCAAATGCTTTCTCGAAGTCTGTATAAATCACATCAACATGTACAAAATTTTCAAATGAATTATTAATATAGGTGGTGAGATTCATAAGATTCGTTGAAGGTGACAGTGTGGAACAAAATCCATGCTGATTTTCGGTGAGTGCGTGTTTCGTTTGGTTATATATCTGTGAATAAATTATGGTTTCTAAAAGTTTTGCGGGGCTGACAACACAGCTACAGGTCTGTAATTATCTATTTCTGACTTTTTTCCTTTTTTGTGTATAGGCGTTACTTTCGTTAGTTTCCACATTTCCGGAAAGATATTTTTGCGAAGTGATAGGTTAAAAATATGATTTAGAGGTTGAATAAAATAACTTACATATCTTTTGAGGATTATAGGTGGAATACAATCTGGGCCGACGGAGTATTTAGGTTTTAGCTTATGGAAAGCTGTTATAATATCGTCATCGTTAATTTCATGAATTTGTACAGGTAAAGAGTTAAATGACGATGAAGCTATAGAGGATATGTCATGTTTTGGTCATTGTCGCTAAATACTGATTGAAAATAGTGTGCGAAACCTGCGGCGATCTCAGAAGATCCATCATATTTATTGTCTTTGTAGTTAATGTGGTTAAGTTTGTCACAGCCGCGGCGTTTATCGTTAGTGTAAGACCAAAATCGAGTTGGGTCTGTTATTATACTGTTCTCAGCCTCACCTGTAAAGTCAGTGTAGGCCTGACCAATTAACCATTTGATTGATTTTCGCAAAGTTTTAAAGTTAGCTAAGGCATGTTCGGATTTTGTTTTTTTCCAAAGATGGTGCATTTTAGTTTTTTCTCGTATAAGGTGAATGATTTCCCCATTAAACCATTTCGGATATTGTCTAACATCTTTGAGCATACGTGTAGATCTTTTCTTAAAACAAATGTTGAAAATATTATTGAGCTGTTCATAAAACATTTCGACAGCTAGATTTACGTCAAGGCAATCGTAATGATTCCAGTGATATTGTTCTAAGGCATTCTTAAGTCTGTTATCTGAGCTTTCGTGGAAAATCTAACCCATGTTTATGTCTGGAGGCAATGTGTCTGTTTGTATATGTGATCGAGTTGTGTAATCGAATGTGAATGAAAGTGAAGGGTGATGAATATCCTCTCTGACTAATGGGGAGTCATGGCGGCAGATAACAGCATTTTTAGAATTTACATTACTTAATACTAGGTCTTACATGTGTGCATTTATGTTATAAACAGTGTTGAATTGTTTTAAATTATAAAAAGAAGAAAAGTAATCATAAACGTCAATTGGGTTTTTCCCTGAGGGAAAGTTGAAATCACCGAAAATAATAATTTGATTGTAACTATAGTATTGTCGTAAAATAATTGATATACAACACATATATAAATGATGACATTTCTATGCGATACTTTCACCCACAAGTCTTCACCTTGGGTTTCCATGCAGTCCATTATTTCCGCGTGTGAGTGGCTGTCAGCTCGGAGGGCTAGGAGAGTCCCTCCTCCACGACTGCCTCTATCCTTACGACGACCTCCGTAGTCCAGTGGGTAAGACTCTTGACTCACAATCCGGAGGTCGCGGGTTCGAACCCGGCATGCGCAAATAAATTTTATTTGATTAATTTGTGTTATTTCACAATTAATTCATTTAAAATAATATATGGTATATTTGCGGCATGTTCCAGAGTGGAAGATACTATCAGTATCGCCCTGGTGTAAGACCACCATTCAGAATTGAAACGTTGCTTGAAAATGGCTTTAGCCGTGTTTAGTGACCAGATCTGAATAGCCAGGTACTTCCCAACCTTCCTCTTCCCCACCTCCTTCCCCTCCCCACTACCTTAAACCTCACAACATACCCCAATTGGGGATGCCATAGTCTCACTGGCTCCAGACGGGAGCAGTTGAGATTCTTGTGCGGTATTCACTGTAAAAAAAAAAAAAAAATCCTTCCTGTAGACGTGGTATAGGTTTTCGAATAGCTCCGACGAAAAGGTGCTTGAAGTTAGCCAAGTTTCGGTAAGAGCAATCAGAAGTGGTTTCTGGGACATTACGTTTGTCATGAAGTCGATAATTTTATTATTCAGACTTCGAACGTTCTGGTATACTCCACTAATGTCTATCTTTTTCGGACGTCGTATCGATCGTCTTAGTTTGGGGTCGTGGTCTCCGAAATGACCACTCATTGAAGGCCACGTTTTCAGGCCAGATCGTGGGGTCCAGGAAAAAGTGGAAGTAATTTTCCTGGTATGCCAATTTTGAAGGCAGCATAACGTTCATGCCTCGTGACCAGTTTTTCGACAGTGTAAATTAAATCCGGCTTATTCTTTTTTAAGAATGAAGATATATTTTCTTCTGTGGTATTCGGGTGAAACATGAATGCATGTAGATGTAGGTTTTTGGGAATAGTGACCAAGCTGTCGTCGATAGACCCTGTCCCTTTACAGATTGGCCGAGATCGTCGTCTACCGTTGACGAGGGCATCGCTATACGATGTTATTGGCTGGGTTGGCAGCTTGGGCACAAGAGGCTGTAATGTACTCTGTGTTTGTGGAGCAGAAGACGCCGCTGCAGCAGATGTGGAAGCAGAATGTAGATCTTCCTCCGGTTTTCCTTTTTTAGCAGTGGATCTTGTGGACATTTTGCGGGTAGTGGGCGGCTGGACGCCGCTAACGGGAAGGTAAGTCTGGCCGGGGCGTCCGGCTAGAGCGGCTAAGGTAATAGCAGGAGCGGGGGCGGGGCCCGGGGGCCCGGGCGGTGGAGGTGTCCCAGACGGCTGCCTAGAGATATCACCGAACGCTGAGCGCACACACACATTGAAGTCTGGCGCCGGCGCTAGTACCTGGGTCTCTATTCTCCAAGTGTCGTCGCTCGTAATCGCCGTCGAAAGTACGTCCGTTGGTCGACTTGGTTATTCTTGAGCTTGGTCGAAGGAACATTCTTAGACGCAAAACGTCAAAAGTCATTCCACACAACAACGAGTGGGTGTATACCAGTCGAAACGAGCAGCGAGTGGTAGGTTGTTAGCGTATCTACGCAATTAGCTGTCAAAATCCGGCATTATTGTTTTCCCGCGCGAACTTTCGCACCCGCAGAGACATCGTCTATTTTTGTAGTCATTTTGCAATTTTAGAATGGCTGATTTACCGGCGATGTTGGCTTGATTAACCATGTCGACTATCAAGAAACAACTGTTTCGAGACTGACAAGAATGTTTCGTCAGATCAATTCGATTATTTATCAATGCATGTTTGGTGCTTCACAAAATGTGTGTAAAAGATAAATTTGATCTTCCAGAATACCTGACCGATCATAATCTAGATTTAGGGCTGATTGCTGGAGGAATGGCTCCACTTGAGCCCGAGGCTGTTTAGAAACCCAGATTTAGTGGCTGGTAGAGCTGTTCGAAATAGGATAGTTCAAAATTATTTCTGTGTTTATACCAAGTACCTAGTCTTTTTATCCTTTTGTTGTTCTGTTCACTGTACATCATTTGTAAAGTGTCTAGATCATATTATTAAATGATATTAGCCACACAAAAATAATGAGTGGTGAGGTGAGGGGTGAGGCTACATGAAGCTGCGTTATAACAAACACTTCAAATACAAATCGTTACAACAAATACTTCAATACCTATGATTTTTTTTTTTACATTAACTCCACACAGGAGGCCCTGAGGAAAATAATTTCCCTCAGGGCCTATGTCATCTGGGATGCTGTGTGGAGGGTTTTTTGAGGAGAGGAAGGAATGAACATTGGTCTTGAAGAGACCCATGTTGTAGGAAGGATGAAACACAGAGGCGGGCAAATCGTTCCACAGCCGAGCTGTTAAACACAAGAACGAGTCGAAGAAGCGACCCGTTCTCATGTGACAAGTGTCAACCGTGTACATTTTGTTGGGCACGCGTTTGGCATGTTTCCCGACTATGCACCGGTGCCGAAGGGATCATCATCCTCGGAGCATCTTCCATTGTAATACCGGTAGAACAAGGATAGCATTCCCACCCGACGCCTGTACTCTAAAGGTTGCAATCCATCTGTTAAGATGGGAGAACCTATTAAGCGGACCGCCCGTTTTTGCACAGAGTCGAGGGTATTTTGGAGCTCCAGACCAGAGGTGGCTACCAAATTCAACCGTGGGGTGCACTTGTGATTTGTGCAGGGTTAGCAGTTGTGTACTATTAAAGTATCTGCGGGCTCTGTACAGTACGCCCAGTTTTTTTTATTATTATAAGTAATTTTGAAAGCATCACCTTATTTTGGTTGCAAGCCAACTGATTTATTTAAGGCCAACAAAATACCATCTAAGTTGTTGCTGTACAAAATAATAAGCCCCATCACCAACGGTAGACGCCAGACTCTTGTGGGTGGGTCTCGCCCCATGTGCAGTATATTTGTGTAATTTGAAAAGTGAATTTCAACAAGGTTTTATATATTTTGTGATAATATAGTGATGTAAAATGTAAGAAAACAATGGTGTGATCATAAAAAATGTATTTAATATTAAGTATATTATAATTATTATCAAGTAATATAGAAACAAGACAGTTTTCAATGTACAATGTCAATATATTTTGTAAAACAAGCTAAAAATAAAGAATTAGTACACTGATGAAATAATCAAGTATGCTATTTTCTAGTAAATTAAAAAACAACTCTGGTGTTAAGTAGTAAAACATTATATTTATCCATGATAGAAATAAAACACTCTCATTCATTACGCTGATACGATGATAATGAAAACATTATATTTATCCACGATAAAATTAAAATGCTACTAATAAATAGCATCACAATTTGTATCACATGGCGCAGAAAACATTACAGTTTCAGTTGTTCAATTACAATTATTATTTCAACATATTTTGTGTTATAAGCTAAAGAATGATAAACAAGTCTGATATTGTCTATTAAATATCTTCATTGTTAAATTTAAATTAAAACATTATATTTATCCACGATAAAACTAAAAATCTTCTAAATATTTTAGTTATTAGTTTTGGGGTGTTATGCCGTGTTGCGCTACCTCCTTCTTTAGCCAACGTTTCGGACAGCGTTGCATTATCAGGGCAGATATGTCTAATCTGCCGGCTCTGCCCTGATGATGGACACTGCAACGCTGTCCGAAACGTTGGCTAAAGGAGGTAGCGCAAAGCGTAACACCCCAAAAACTAATAATGAAAATACTTTTGCCCGTGAAAATCTAAAAACGTATCTGCTTCTAGATAGTATCCCAATTTTTATCGTATAACACAGAAAACATTACTGTTTCAGTTGTTTAATTACAATTGTAATTATTTCAACATATTTTGTATTATAAGCTAAAGAATAAGAAACAAGTCTGATATTGCCTATTAAATATTATCTTCAATGTTAAATTTAAAGAAAAATATTATATTTATCCACGATAAAACTAACAACTGTAATTACAATTGAAATTATTTCAACATATTTTGTATTATAAGCTAAAGAATAAGAAACAATTCTGACATTGCCTATTAAATATTATCTTCAATGTTAAATTTAAAGAAAAATATTATATTTATCCACGATAAAACTAAAACTAACAACTGTAATTACAATTGAAATTATTTCAACATATTTTGTATTATAAGCTGAAGAAGAATACATGTACTGACAATAGAGTATGATTTTGGTTTTAATTAAAATTTAAAATGAGGGTATTGAAGAGATTCAGTACACCTCGGAGTCTGAACGGGTGGAGGATCAATGGTAGGGGGTTCCACAAGGGGAGGTGTGGCCTTCAAGAGCACCTCCAGGGCTCCTTGGCAGACTGTCAGCTGCTGCAGCCAGCAACAGGCTGGGGTCTTCCGAGAAAGGAAAAGTCCAAGTTGATCTCCGTACAGCCCACACTGTAATCACACTGGGTTGACTGCTTGTAGTATCAGCCCATCACATCTGCTGCTGGCACCGCGTGCCGGTGGCGGTGGTCCGCCTCTAGTCTCGGCCGCAAGCCGCCTCAAGGAGGCATTCTTTATTTCGGCCTTTGAGCGTAAATCTTGCCATGCCTGAAAATATTTTTGAATCATATTAATTATTTACACTAAATATTAGTGAAAAGAGACTTTCTATATCGTAGAGTATTCAAAAAGAAGGACAACGTCAAGATCACACAATTTTACTTGAATTTTGAAACGATTGGCTTTGAAGTAACGTAGCCCCATTATAATTCTTTTCAATATTGTGATATTTAACATACAAATTAAGACTTAAAACGAACATCATGTGAGCGATGAAGTCATAAGTGATGATACAAAAATATAAAAAATAGGTTAAGGGCTATTTCAAAATAATTTGTTTCATAGCTTTTAATGACTTCTTAAAGAGATGTAGTTGACTTCATTCTGAGTGAGCATCTTGTTCGTTTTGTTGAATAGAAATTTGTCATAGGCGGAGCTTCATCTGAACGAAGCGTTAGGATAACAAGTAGACATTTTAAATGTACTTTACACAAATTATTGGACATGAATAAATACTGACCTTTCTCCAGTGTTTGAATTCCGTCGAGATTCGCCGAAGGTGAGTGAAGACAAAAACTTTCCTCTCATTAAATCCATATCCGAACTTACTAATTCGATTATTAGCAGTTGCTTTTGACAGTTTGTAATTCATAAATAAACCAATCATTTGTATCCTGCAAACCTGTAACATACAAATTAAGACTTAGAATGAACACCATGTGAGCGATGAAGTCATAAGTGATGATACAAAAATATAGGTTAAGGGCTATTTCAAAATGATTTGTTTCATAGCTTTTAATGACTTCAAAGAGATGTAGTTGACTTCATTCTGAGTGAGCATCTTGTTCGTTTTGTTGAATAGAAATTCGTCAAAGGCGGAGCTTCATCCGAACGAAGCTTTAGGATAACAAGTGGACATTTTAAATGTACTTTACACACAAATTAATGGACATGAATAAATACTAACCTTTCTCCAGTGTTTGAATTCCGTCGAGATTCGCCGAAGGTGAGTGACGACAAAAACTTTCCGAACTTACTAATTCGATTATTAGAAATTGCTTTTGGCTGTTTGTAATGCATAAATAAACCAATCATTTGTATCCTGCAGCCATTTCAAATATTATCAGCATATCAATTCATAAATATGCTAAACCCGACTAATATCAACTGTTTGACGTTTGACATTCACACCATAGAAATCTCAAAAACATCAAGAACATAGACAATATTCACAGGGCTGCCAATATAATCATCTCTTCGATCGTTCGACGTTCAAGAATACGTAAAATTGAAGGATTCGACAAAGTTGGTCGCGACGACGAGTAATTTTTGGTCGCTGCGAGGCGCATAACGAGTAACGTTTGATCGTTTGCTCGGGAATAGAGACCCAGGGGAGTACCTTGTCGTGCGATGTCACCTGCAGTTACGTTGTACGAGTACTTGCATGATGGGCACACAATTTTAGCACTACCGACACTTTGGTCACTTAAAATTGAACGAATCGTGGTCAGTTCGCTACCGAAACCCTCGATTTTGCCACTCAAAACATCGACCGTTTTAATCGGGGACTGAATGATACCACCATACTCTTCCATTTTGTAAATAGACTAGAACGAACGATTAAAATGAATACTATCGAGAGCCGATAACAGAAGACGTGCGTCGCGTGTTGTCGCGTTGATATTAATCGTATACTCTCCAAATTTAATCGTATGCTGTCCAAATTTCTTTGCATTTATGACTCTTCCGATTGCCATGGTCTGTAAAATTATAGAAAATCTTTGAATTATCTCTTCTTTTACTCCAGTTATATCAGCAGTACAAACAGGATTAGCGAAAAATCTTCTAGCTGTGTTTCCGTCATTACTATTTCCAGTACCTTGTCTTGGTTTATCTATAATCAAACCGAGCTCATTGCGAAATCGTTCTTGAATATACGTTTTTTTATATGCCTTTTCTCTCTTATTTTCTTTATTTGTGGCGGACCACTTCATAAATGAAAAATTGTACGAAATGTGAAGTATTAATTCCATAAAGCGAATCCAAGCATGTAACGTAGATAAACCAAATCTGTAAGTTTCCTTTCGGTCAACTCTTTGCCTTACATGTTCAAGATTATTCATTTCTGTGGGCTTTGCAAGACATACAATGCATGTAGAAGAAGAAGGTGTGTCTGTTAAAACTTGGGCAACCTTCCCGTCAATCATCGTAATAAATAGTTGGCGTTTGACCGAAAATTATTTCCCATCCAATCGAATATTATACTCCATTAGCTCACGAATTTCAGATTCTATCAACAACACGTCTGGTTGTCTCTGGAGTTTCTTTGGCAAATTAAATAGATATGGGCCTACAAAATCTTGTGGAAGAACTTGGCAGGTTTTTCTAATACACAGCTTTCGTGTCTTCATTTATAAGCTTTAGTGGAACCAGTGATGAAATGAATAAATTCACGTCTGAAATTAGCGTACTTTCACCTGAAAGAATCTGTTTGTACTCACTCTGCCCAGAAGATCCGTCACATCCCCACTTAGTATACAAAATTAATTTTCGGTCATCGCTTGATTCGGCAGATTTGCTCATCAGTATTCTAGTTGCAGTGTGATCCAAAAGTGCCTGTAATTTAATTCGAGCACTTGTGTCTGTCAGCATTATGGCGGATTGATCTGGAAATCACATTTTTTTGGCATCTAATATTGTTTCATAAGCAGGAAACACTGCACTGTTTTTGGTTTCCAAATTTAACTTTAAGAGGGCGTTTGAAGAATGTTAAGATCGCACTGTTTTTAAATTCCTGAAACCTGCGGAGAAATACTTCCCTCATATTATATTATATTTAAAATGGTTGTTTTGAAATAGTGTTTGCAATGGAATAATTATTTTCTTGACGAAGCTTCAGCAGACTCGGAAAGTGAAACAATGTTTCGCTTGTCCCTGGACAAATGTGTCGGAGCCGCACTTAACGGGCCAAAAAGCCGCATACGGCTCCTGTGCCGCACTTTGCCGACCTCTGCCTTAGAACAATCTAGCTAGACAAAAAGATTTCAACGATGTTTTTATTTGTGTACAAAATTATGTTCACAACATAGAAAACCGTCCATAGTTTTCACCGATAAAAAATTTAACAATACGTGTTATACGTGGCAATGTTTTAAACACGACACTTTGGATGTGCTTGTCGCTCGCCCTGCGGTCAATCGTTTTCCGGTGTGTACGCTGATCGGTCTTAGTCCTTTAATGGTGTTATTTGAAATCGGAGAGAAATTAACCGCAAGTGAAAATTGAAGGCAATGGTATGTTCTTTTAAATTTATTTAAGTATTTAAAAATTTGCCCACTCAACATTACTTTTATGATTAATTAAAAAATCGTTAAACCAGTATCAGTATTTACGATTATTTTCCAAAGTTTGATTAAACTTTCAAAATTGTGTACCGATTTGTACCTCTAAAACTCTAAAGGAAATAATTTTCATATAAAACCATCCTTTATCTATATTGTCTTATAAAATTTGTCCTGTCTTACGCGCTTTTTTGATTTTTACAGAGCCTTTACCCATGATCTATTATTTGGATATTTTGGAGCTGTTAGAAGAAAAAAGGCACATCAAAGGTGAATTATGCTGCAATATGGAATGTTTATGAACATATAAATATTTTGCAAAGAAAAATAATTTCATGAGACTCGAGGAAAATTTACCAAACAAGCACATCGCTTCATTTCTATTAATATTTCGTAGAAAATGGTTTTAAGTCGGAAGAAGTACTTTAAAACTCAAGTCAATAATGTATTTCGATAGGATTAATTTCAGAAGAAGCTCCGAAATCTCGAAACAAAGATTTTTAAAAAATCAGGAGATTTCATACTGGAAAAACATCGCTTTTCCAAAGAAAATGAAGATTTGTTTCATACACTACTTACAAGTTCGGATCCTATAATATCCGGAATTGCCACAATATTAAAAAAAATATCCCAATGTCTTACCCAATGATGTCTTAAAATTATTGTGGATTTCAGAAATGCCAGCAAAGAAATTACAGAAGTCTGTAGACAATGCCACTACAGGAATATTATCATTTAACAATAGTGACGATAGTGACTCGGCCAGTAGTTCGTCAACAAATGTCATTTGGTTTTATTCCTTTAATTTGTTATAAATAATATTTTTAAACTAATTACCGTGAAGAAGCAAATTGATATTGATTTTTTTGAACCATTGTACTATACACCTTGTTTCAGTATTTTATTTTGATTTGAAAATTCTTTAACAGTGGTTAAAATAAATGTATATTTTTTAAAGTATTTTTTAATTATATTGTGACCCTTTTGCAATAAATGCCATGGAAAAATATTTTGTCTAGCTAGATTGGGTTTTGGGACCACTGTGCAGCGCAGAGAAGATAGACCGCCAAACAACTCGGTCTTGGCACACCCTCTTTGCCTCATTCACTTTCATATATCTTCTCATGAATACTTTCCTATTATTCTGACTCTTGACATGGCCCGACTCAAGTATCTGAATCACTTGATTGTGCCTTGTCTTCCTCGGGCGTCCCTGACTTATTCTACCATTCACATTTGCGTTATATATTATCCTTACTCTCCGAATTTCTCATGATTCTACGTGGTTTTATCTCACATACGCCTCAGAGAATGGAAAGTGTCCCTTTACCTTTGTATAAATAATTACAGCCCTTCTCCATTCTAATGGTTTGCAACCCTCCCCTAAACACTGGTTAAAAAGTTTGCACAACCATGTAAGAATAATAACGCATTTAAAGTATTCCTTACCATTCTTTATACAATTAATAGTTCATTCTCGATTCGCCGAATCGCTGGGATCGCTGTCACTCGGATTGCTTTGGAAGGTTTCCTTAAAATATTTCATCCATCTCTCTTTCATTTCTTCCTCATTCGTCAATATTTTTCCATCTTTCGGATTTGTCAGTCATGCTTCTTTCTTCTTCTTCTTGATTCTTTCATACTTCCATTCTCTGGACCACTCCGGGACCTTTTGATCCCCTGCCAAAACAGTTTAATGTTTTCTTGGAAATGGTTCGTCATTTAGAATCCCTCTTACTCTTCAAGGCGTATCTTTTACAAGGCGTTTTTTTACTCCAACACTTACTCTTTTCTTGTATCCCTTATATACTTATTTCGATCGATTTTTCTCTTCGCTAGAAGCACTGGCAGTCGCTATCAGACATAACCATGTTTTCTTCTTCTCTGAGACCAGTGGTTTGGTCTCGTCATCCAACCATGCGCCACCTTTCTTCCTATCCTACGTACTTACTTCACACACATCTCTAGCAGACACCTCTATGTGGTTCCATGTTTCATCTATGCTTAGACCGTCCATTTCCTTCCCATTCAATCTCATCTCTGCACAATTCACATATTCACTTCTGACATTATTGTTTTGCAAGTTTTCTATTTTGACTTTTGCTGGAGTTGATACCGTTTTCGACCGTAAGTTTAGAGCGCCAGCCGCAAAAGAGGTTTACTTTAGAGACTTCCAAAAAGTGGTTATTTTCAACCCCAGCACCTCTGAAAACACATGTCTACGGTAACGGCTCTCAACCTGGGGTCAATCAATTATGGATCTATCATTTTCTCTTTCCCACGTACGAGTATATTGGTGGATAACCTTATGATCGAAGAAAGTATTCGACACAAACAGGTTCCACTCATACAACATACTTCTAGCATTCTTTTCCCATTGTCATTCGTCCTATCCCAGAACTTACCTAAGGCTGAATCATATTATATTATTATTACTAATATGCAATTTAGGGGGAACCGAATACATCATCTTTAGGTCTGTCTATTTTACTGGGTACCCTGCTTTTACCATGATTTCAACACTGTTTTGCGATATTGTATTTATAGGTCACAATATTATTGGGCTTGCCTTATTTTTTCCATTTGAGTTCCAGTCCAGAACGGCTGCGCTGCCGGTTTCATACCAAAATACCCAACCAAAATGAATATATATTTTTAAATGTATTGCAAATTTCTTGAAAACTTCCAAAGTTGCCCGTTCTTAGATATTTGCTTTATCTTTTGACTAAAAAATAATATCCAGGTTGGGTATTTTGGCCAGTGCTCACCGTTAGTTTGCTCACGGTGTCACAATGCTTGCTTTCAGATAATCAGACTGTTTGTTTTATATGCACCCAGCCAGCGATTTAAAAAGTAATACTATTTATGCCTAATTTAATAATTCATGTATTGCCATAAGCATTCTAGCTCCCAGCTAGGTGAAGCGGTCAAGCGAATCTGTCTACTTACTTATTAGCTTTGAAGACTTTTTGGTAGATATTATATTATCTTACTTGTTTGCCATCTCCAGCTCATGTGTAAACTTAATTAGAACCCCTGGTAATTAGACGTGGGCAAAATTGAATGACCGAATTAAATGAATAAATTCAATCTTGTGACACACTCAATCTAATTCTCAATTTCAAAAGGAATTGATTCTTCATTCCTTATCTTTGGCCTTGCATCCTACGATTTTTAATGACACCATACATTTTTAATTTCCATTTATTTTACTGTTAAATTATTTCAATGAATAATGTGTTCTGTAAACGATTTAAATATTATATTGTTTCATAGGTATTTAAATATTATTAAACGGGCCGCGCGCCGCGAAGTGGTCGACGAACGGTATTGTGAACGACTCGCCTATTACGATTGTATTCCGCTCCCGCCGCGCCGCCATTCTAAAAAACACCCGAACATCATCAAAGTCCATGTCCCAAAATGGCCAAAACGCGGCCGCGATTCATCCGGGTTGCCCGAGCATCTCTTTCACGCAAGGAATTAATCATTCCTGTCCTGAGATTGTCATAAGGTCCCCGCCGTCCCAGGTCCGTGTTCAATGTCCGCGTCCCAGGTATCTAGTCTGTCGAAATCGAGATTGTCCGATTCCGACAGACAGAGGAATTAAAACAAAAGTCTTTTTCACTTGTGACGTCATGGTCTTTTGTAAATCTCAGACCTCGAAATGACGTCAGGCGTCATCGTCACGTCAATGTCACGATATGTCCCAAACGCATCCCAGTCCTAGGTCCACAGCTCGCGAGTAAATCAAGTCACTGCTAGGTAAGACACAAAAGATTAGTCAAAAGTTACTAATTCGTTCCTCAATGCCAGCCCTTAATCCATCCGCGCGGTTCATTTATTCCCCCGCGCGCCAAGCCGTCAATTTCATTACATAGTTAGTCGAAAACTTTCGACTTTGAATCTGAACATCAGCTAAAAAAGTGAGAAGCTAAAATGATGCTTATCTGTTTTTTGGTACGTACGAAAGATATTGTACCTACCTACTTTTAGACGTAGATCTTGGGTCGATATAATATGTAAATTTGCAGATATTATAAGGCCAATTAGCTGTGGTTAGCTGTCATAAAATACTCATCTTAATGTTAAAATGTATGTTTATATTAGATCACGTGAAATGGAACAAAATTAAAAGTTTAATAAATAAAATAAAATCAATAAAATTTTAAGGGTGAAACGAAAACTTGTGTAATTTTAAGATATAATTGCTAGCAATAAATACATTTTACATACGAAAAATTACGACACTAAAAAAAGACAAACAATATAGGATTTAGCCTGCGAGATAATGAGATAGAATGATCGGTGTCCTCTTTGTGTGGTGTTTCGTAGCCTATTGGTCTCCTCTTTGTGCGGTGCTTTGTAGCCTCCCCACTCATTGTGATTTTGAAAACCGATGAAACGAAAAAGCGACACTAAAAAGAGTCAAATACATTAATCTATAGGTTTTAGCCTGCGAGATAATGAGATAGAATAATCGGTATCCTCTTTGTGCGGTGTTCCGTAGCCTATTGGTCTCCTCTTTGTGCGGTGCTTCGTAGCCTCCCCACTCATTGAGATTTGAAAACCGATGAAATGAAAAAGCGACACTAAAAAGAGTCAAACACATTAATCTATAGGTTTTAGCCTGCGAGATAATCAGATACAATAATCGGTCTCCTCTTTGTGCGATGCTTGGTAGCCTCTTTAGCGGTACTCCGGGTACTCCGTGGCCTGCCGGTCTCGTGCGCGGTGTTAGCCTCTCCATTCATTTAATTTAATTTAATTTTTTTTTTTTTTTAATTTTTTTTTTTTTTTTTTGGGATTTAATTGAATTAAAGGAATGAATTAAAGGAATCAATTCAAAAGGCCATGGGAATCAGACTGAATCGATTCACTCCTGGGAATCATTCTGCCCACGTCTACTGGTAATCATTTCAGCTCTGTGCGAAGTGCGAGAGTTCTCCAGGGCCCAAATTTTAGGGCTCGGCCCTATCATAGTTTGGTACTTTAGGTTCGGATGGTTATGTAATCAAGGTAACCTGTGTCCGAACGTTATATACTGGAGCGATCGGTTATAAATAGATATGGTTCTGAGTTAGCCCGCTGCGCTCATTCAAAAAATCATACCTCCGAATATTGATACAAAAACTGATAAACTGTAAATAATTGTCGTTTAAATCCAACGAATTTACCTATATTTTCAGCATTTGTCTTGCAGGTTTTGTATAAAAAATATTTAAAAAATCACCAAATTCATAAATGCATTAAATTTGAATGTTTTTTTTAACAAAAATCCTTTAATTGTGTACTTAATAGAGAACTGAAAACAAGCTGTAAAATTATGTACTTATGAATAACATTACACATTACTATTTTTAATTTAAAATTTTAAATTCATTATGGTTAACAAAACAATGTGCGTTTGGTGCATCTTCCAAACGATGTCTACAATGCTATTACGTTCTTCAATTAACTTATCAATTGAAAACACAAACGCAATTTTTATTATTACATGCAGCATCAAAAACGGACCCGAAAACACATCTGAATAACCCCGTAACGCGTCCACCAGAGACCACAGATAGCAAATGACCACCACCAAGAAAATGGTTGACTATTTACGTGGCCCCCCACCCAGCGACCAGCCGAGCTGTGATTGGCCAATGCTGAACAAAGGAAATATCTAAATCGGGAATAATTACGACAACGAATTCATCTTCCCGAAAACTTGTAGCAAAATTTCGAGAGATCTGTAATATAATATAATTAGGATCAATAAATAAATATAATCGCCGAAAAATGGATATAAGCAAGTATAACAACTTGAAAGCTGGCGACTATCAGTGGTTGTTACACTTTAAGAATATGTTTAATCCTCAAATATTGTACTTATATCACAAATGTAAACTTGTGCCCTTTCTTGGAAAAAACAATAAAAATTATGTAAGACTTTGGTTTCGGGGATCGGGACTGTCTTGGCAATAGCTATCACATACAATTTTAACACATCTGATCATAAATCGTAGCGATCAGGAAATATAGGTAACACAAACACCTTACATAGAAGAGGGAGGTTTTGTGCCCTAAAAGTCCAACCCAGATTTGTCCTATAAATAAAGACGATAAATCGGTCATAAGTCAGTTCAAAATTAACAGCCAAGAAGAAACAATCCTCAAGAAACCAAAGTCTCCAAGTTCAAACCTCTTTCAAGTGTTTTAATAAGTCTTAAATTCAGTTCACTTCTCCCAGTATCCCAGTCACCTGAACCCCAAAAAACCCCAATCTCCAACAGTCTCCAAAGTGAAAAATATATTTTTTAATTCAAGTCCAAAACTTAGTTTTTGCCATTTTACCTAGAAGCATTTATCAAAGTAGTAAATTCACCCAAAGACCATTGGCGTACCATTGTGTCCTATTTGTTTATACAGTTTATGTACAAACTTCTAGTACATTGCACTTGTCACGATATAACACCTATGATTTGCAACTTTACCTACGTTTTGTCGATTTTTTTTTATTTTCAGGACTTCGAAATAACTTTAACTATTCAATAAAGAACATGCTGATATGTAACTTAAAATATATATCATTATGAAAGTTTTTAAAAAATGTGATTTATGAAACCATGCTTGGATGCATTTAAAAAAGTATGTTTGTGAAATTTTAACATTTTTTTGATTGTCCTCAATGAAATTATAATATTGCCGAAAGTCGCATCACATTTTTAATACAAAACCAGTGGCCGGAGAGCTGTGAGTTTGGGGTTTGCCGGGATGCGATAATGTATCCCCGTTTGATATGCAAGAGGCTTTTAATAATGCTTGCTAATCTCACAACAGCGCTGTCGCTTATGTCTTGGAATGTTTCATCATATCGCTCGCCATACATTCAATTGGAAATATGTCAAATATAAAAGCGCGTGTGTGTGATTAGCATTATTAATAAATCCGTCACATTGGTGTGTTTATACTACTTTAGTGATAATCTATCCGAGTATAGTATAACCACGCATGTAGGGCGCTGTTTGGCATCCCTTGGCGGTGCAGCGCCTCGCAGATGTTCGCAGAGGGAAGTGTGCATGGGTTCGCGGCTTTGATGCGCCACAGAGTAGCCGGGACGAGTCCGCGCTAGGGGTCAACACTCTTGTCCAGGCCGTCGCGACGCCCAGTGGTAGGGCGCGCTCCTACACGATGGAAGGAGAATTTTCCTCAAGCCACCGTAGTTCAAGTCCTAATATGTTAATATTTTTTTTTTGTATTTATTTTATATTCAATTTCATATTACGTATTTTATTTAGATGTGAGCTTATATATGGCAGAGTATTGCACTGGCCGCTGTTCAGCTGATATCGCTGAAATAAACCCACATTATTATTATTAAAAGTTTGTTTCTAACTTTGTAAACGCTCAAAAAAATGCTATAAATCGTACCTGGAGAAAAAACTTTACAGGGTTGAATATTTCGTTTGATCAGTTTATTAATCAATAAAAACATTGTTTTACAAAAGTTGGGAAGCTTTATGTAAGTTCGTTGCAAATCTTTTATTTTTATAATTTCAATGATCAATGTGCCACTATCTTTGCGTGAATTCGAGTAAAATATTATAATATAACAAATACGTTTTCGCTTTTAAGGCCACAATAATATTTTTGAGAATTGTGCCATTTTTCTCGAAAGTATCCAGGAACATACCTGCACACTTAACTCAAAAATGCAATTTTTTTGACTTGTGCCACTATTATCGCTCAGGTGCGATATATATGCAAGGTGTCCGGAAACTTGTGGTATAAGCCGAAAACTGGTGAACCTAAATCATGTATAGTACTTTAAAAGAACATTCGTTCTGATAATTTCGATTTTATTTTGACGGCCGGCGTAGTGCAGCGGGAAGGCGCTAGTCTAGCATTCCGAAGGTCGCGGGATCGAATCCCGGCGTGGCAAAATAATTTTATTTGATTAATTTGTGTATTTCCCAATTTATTAATTTAAAATAATATATAGTATATTTGCGGCACGTTCCAGAGTGGAAGATACTCTCAGTATCGCCCTGGTGTAAGACCACCATTCAGAATTGAAGCGTTACTTGAAATGGCTTCTGCCGTGTTTGGTGACCAGATATGAATAGCCAGGTACTTCCCCACCTTCCTCTTCCCTATCTCCTTCCCCTCCCCACTACCTTCAGCCTCACAACATACCCCAATTGGGGATGCCATAGTCCCACTGGCTCCAGACGGGAGCAGTTGGGACTCTTGTGCGGTTTTCATGTAAAAAAAAAAAAACTTTCTTCCTTTTTTGCTAGGTTTAAGCATTAACTCTTTAAAAAAAATTAACCAGCTCATTTACCCCCTACTGACCGATTTTTTAAAAATGTGATCTAAACCCTCGGACTCGAGTTCCCGAAAACGAAATCTCAAATCGAAATAAATTGTACAACTAAATCGACTTCAAATTAATGTTGTGTAGATTCACTAGTTTCGGCTTGGCCACGTATACATTTCCTGCTATACTCGTATTTAAATTATGAAGTCCTCGGGACGAATGCCTCTGCCATCAAACCCAAGGGTTTCAGACAAGGCGAACCTCATTCCACTGCCCTTGCTCCTTCCTACCCCATCCCCGTTGTAATATGTTATGGCATGGTAACAGTGGCGTAGCTAGCATGGGTGGCACCCGGGGCGGATAGCGTGGTGTCACCCTCCCCCCCATTAAAGTTGAACTTTGAGAAATTCAAAACGCAAATTTCGACTTCATAAAAAATAAAAACACTACTACCTAGTCAAATGTGTAAAGAGAATTTCTGGAATAAAAATTTCTCCATAAACATAGGCTAGATTCGCCTATAAAAAGAAAGTCAGACACAAAATGCTCCCGTTTCGGGGCACTCCACAGGGAGCCATAGAGCTACAGACCGTGCTCTTGATGGGGGGTGACACCCGACCGAGTGTCACCCCCCATCTGGTGGCACCCGGGCGGGCCACCCTCCCCCCGCCCCCCCTAGCTACGCCACTGCATGGTAATAAGTATGACTAATATTAAAATATATTTAATTAAATACCTATTACTGTTTGAATAATGAAACAATGTTACTGATATGAAATACTTAGGAGTTATATCAGATTCCAACTACCAATAACTAACCTTTGACAAATATGCTGAACATACCCCCAAAATTTGGGAACAAATATCATTTTTGGGAAGAATTCTGCAAAAACTTTCCAGAAAAACTGCAATCACTATTTACAACCCAATTATTGCTCCAACTACTGCTCAACTATTCTTTGCGTATGCAACGAACGAGAACAAAATAAATTTTAAGTGGCCTACACACGACACTGCATGTAGTGTCGTGAGGAGAGCCCATCAGAGTCTCCAAAATAGGGCAATGAAAATAATACTTCAGCGAAATAGATTTTCAAAAGTAAATGTTAAGGGAACTAAATTGACTAACCGTGAAACAGATGCTAACCTTGAACACGATGATATTTATCCATAAAATAGTAAACAACCCGTTACTAAAATACTTATCAAATAAAATTACATACAACAAGGACAGTTACAGACATAACACAAGAACGTGCAAGGAAATCAGGCTACAAAAAAAGGACAAATCGAATACACAGAATAGTTTACTGTACAAAGGGATGAAGTTGTACATCACGCTACCAGAAACTTTGAAGTCCGCACCAATTCGAAAGTTCAAGATCGATTGTAGGACTTTAGGAGCTACATAAAACAGGAAAAAATATAGACGCAATTATAATTAATTAGCAATTTGTAAACTTTAATGTACAAAATACTAAAATAAAATTAATAAATAAAAGATAATATTAGTCCAAAAAAATTTCGCCGATAATTTTTTTTTTTTTTACGTTAACTCCACGCAGGAGGCCCTGAGGAAAATAATTTCCCTCAGGGCCTATGTCATCTGGGATGCTGTGTGGAGGGTCTTTTTGAGAAGAGGAAGGAATGAACATTGGTCTTGAAGAGACCCATGTTGTAGGAAGGAGGAAACACAGAGGCCGGCAAATCATTCCACAGCCGAGCTGTTGAACACAAGAACGAGTCGAAGAAACGACCCGTTCTCATGTGGCAAATGTCAACCGTGTACAAATGTTGGGCACGCGTTTGGCGTGATTTCCGACTATGCACCGGTGCCGAAGGGATCAATGATGCTAGTTCCTCGGAGCATCTTCCATTGTAATACCAGTAGAACAAGGATAGCATTCCCACCCGACGCCTGTACTCTAAAGATTGCAATCCGTCTGTTAAGATGGGAGAATCTATCAAACGGACCGCCCGTTTCTGCACAGAGTCGAGGGTATTTTTCAGGTATTTTGGAGCTCCAGACCAGAGGTGGCTGCCAAATTCAACCGTGGGGCGCACTTGTGATTTGTACAGGGTTAGCAGTTGTGTACTATTAAAGTATCTGTGGGCCCTGTACAGTACGCCCAGTTTCTGTGAGGCTAACTTTACTCTGGCTTCGATGGAGCCCCCATACCTGAGCTGGTCACTTAGGGTTACACCAAGCATTTCAATGGAGGGCCTGTTCGGAAGATTGCTTCCGTTGAAAGAGACTAGATTTTCATTTCGATCCCTTTTAGACGTAATCAGACAAGATTGGGTCTTTGAAACATTAAATTCAACGAGATTATTTTTACCCCAAGAGAAAACACTCTCGAGGTAACCGTCCATTCTTTGCTTCAAAGCCCTACGAGCTGTTGGAGTTTGTGAGCCCTTTGGGGGCTTGTCAAACAAAAAGCTATCATGAACTGTACTGTCATCCGCGTAACAGTGAATTGGTGCACATG
Organism: Limnephilus rhombicus; assembly: GCA_929108145.2. Lineage (NCBI taxonomy): Eukaryota > Metazoa > Arthropoda > Insecta > Trichoptera > Limnephilidae > Limnephilus > Limnephilus rhombicus. The sequence continues at coordinate 40,779,457 of OV815273.1, read as the reverse complement.
ACAAAAGGTCGTTGATGTGCAACAAAAACAAAGTCGGAGACAGAACCGATCCCTGCGGGACGCCAGCATTTATCGAGTGTGAGGAAGAGGTGAAACCATCGACTACCGTCTGAATCGACCTCTCCCTCAAGAAGTCGGCAGCACAAGGATGCGGGAAGTCCGTAAGAATGCAGTTTGTTGACAAGTCCTCGGTGCCAAACCCGGTCAAAGGCCTTGGAGATGTCCAGTGCAACCGTTTGGGTCTCACCGAAACGTTCCAGGCATCGCCCCCAAACATGCGTCATATACGCGAGAAGATCACCGCACGAGCGGTTCCGCCTGAATCCGTACTGACGATCGTTAATAATTTTGTTCTTCTCGAGGTATGTGAGCAGTTTGTCGTTGATCACACGTTCCATCACCTTAGACAGAACTGATGTGAACGCTATGGGGCGGTAGTTGGCCGGGTTGGAGCGGTCACCCTTCTTTGGAATAGAATGGATAACCGCTTTTTTCCAACCAGAGGGCACAGAGCCAGTCTTCAGGGACATTTTAAAAAGCTTCGTCAAAATCGGAGCTATTTCTGCAGCGCACCTCTGCAGTACCAGGGCAGGTATTCCGTCAGGCCCACTAGCTTTATTAACATCAAGCCCTCGTAAAACATGGAGTACTTCCCGATGCCGGATCCTCAGCTTTTTCATACGAAAGCCGCAGTGAGGAACCGACGTCGGGACAGCACCTTGGTCATCGAGGGTTAAGTTATCCGCAAACATTTTACCTAGTAAGTTAGCCTTTTCGGTGGCGGTGTTTGCTAGTGAGCCGTCAGGTCTGGTAAGAGGTGGCAGACTGGATTTGCAGAAATTGCGACCTATAGAGCCCGCAAGCGACCAGAATTGCCTGCTGCCATGCGGGCATGCAGCCAGCTTTCTGCTGTTCTGCTGGTCGTGCTCGAATTTTGACCTATTTATGATTCTCTTGGTTTCCTTTGCCATTTTGTTGTAAGCTGTTCTGTCTTCGGATGTTCTAGATGTGTTGTAGGCTCGGTAAGCCGCGTTTTTTCGTCGCACTGCTTCAGCGCATTGTCGACTGAACCACGGCTTTGAGCCTATACCAGTTTCCTTAACAGTAGATTTGATGAAGCCATCCATCGCGGATGTGATGACTTCACCAATTTCCTGGGCACATCTTGAGGGATCCGAAGTCCGAAAACAGACAGCTGACCACGGGAAAGCATTAAAATATGCCCGCAGACCGAACCAATCTGCTGACCTATAGTGCCACACTTTTCTCTTCAGCCTCTCGTTTGGTGGTTTGAAGTTTACAAGGATTGATGTCGTCACCAGGCAGTGGTCGGACGATCCTAAAGGCGCTGTAACTTCAATCTTGTAACCGTGTGGCACAGTAGTTAAAAATAGGTCTAACAGATTGGAACGGTGAGTTTGGACATCAGGAACCCTTGTAGGCTCCTGAACCATTTGCTCCAATCCGTAGCAAAGGGCAAAGGATTCCGCTTGGCGTCCAGCCGAGTCTGTTGATCCTGAGAACTTCAACCAAGGTTCGTTATGAATATTGAAGTCCCCCAGGACCACAAATTCTGCCGTAGGGTAGCGGGGCAAGAGGTCATCAATAGTATCGCTTAAATGTTTGAAGAGCTCGGACGTGTCTTATTCGCTATGGTTCGGTGAACGGTATAAACACGCGTAGAATCTTACCGTACTGGCAAGATTGACGCGTACCCACATTACGTCGAATCTGGAGTTTTCCAGATTCGACAGTCGCACACAGTTGACGTCAGCTCGACTATAGAGACAGACACCTCCTTTAGGTCTGAACTTGCCTGCGAGGGTGAAGCCCGGGCAGTCCAGATAGGCGTCCACAGGCTCGGCTATCTGTGTTTCAGACAGGAAAAGAAGGTTCGGACGTTCAGAAAAAAGGTGGTGATGGACAGAGTTTAATGTAATGCCGTCAAATGTGATTTTGTAAATAATTCTTGTTAGCGTGAGCGGAATAAACTGATGTACCTCTGAAGGTGGCCTTTTAGTAGTCACCCCTGAAGAGAGTGGCTTATTCTAAAGGCATATGCTTGCACGGTGAAGAAAAGTGTATATGGTTTCAAGTTAGCCATAAATTGTTAAATTTAATTTGGGTGATGAAAATCTCTATTTATTATTTGACAGGTACATTCAGGATCTTTAAACAGAAATATTCATAATGTAGAATTAAGAATTTCTAGGTAGAATCTTCACTTTAATGGGATCCCTGTTTCTCAATACCAGATCAGAATAGAAAACTATGTCTTCTGGTTTGGTGACGGACTCCAGACGGTAGTTTCGCAATATAGAGGACACGACTGACTTCAATTCGTACATTGCGAATTTTTGACCTGAAAATAAATAGAGAAGTGCATTATAGTTACTCGCGCATGATTTTGTCTTATGCTCTTATGAATCAAGAAAATATAGTGGTATAGCTACATTATTATATTTATTATTATAGAATCTCAGCTTCAGTAATAGCTTTACATACCGAGAGGAAATTATAATCATAATGATTTATTGTCTTCATTTCTTAGTAACAGTAGAGATAATAATATCCTCACTGGGATCTCCCGTGCTGAGGATTTCATTTATATATTATAATTTAATTATAAGAAATTAATATGAATTAGACATAACGTATATCACGTAGTATTTTTTTTTTTAAATTATAAAGTAAATAAGATAGTGTTTTTTTTATAATTCAGTTTACTAGATTTAGTTTTAGTCTGTATTTGATATCAGTATATTTTCTATTTCTGATCTCCCTATATTTAGTATCCAATTAAGTTGTGTTTGTTGGAATTGGGCGAGAGTATGATGTGTAGGAAAGAACAAGGTGTTGAAGGAAAACGGGATGACCAATTACTTACCACTGTATCTCCGCGAAGGAGTATGTATGACAATCACAACAATACGAGTATAATAGTAATATTATAAATAACAAAAGTGCGTTTGTTTATTTGCTTGTCCTTCTTTCGCGTGGAAACATCAGATCGACGTGATTTTTATAGTTTTAATTTAGGATAGTTGCAAATCACCCAATATCATCAGATCATACTTTTAATAACATCACAGGATTTTACATAAAACTGGCATAGGTAGATGTTAGAATCATCAGAAATTAGGAAATCTTTGAATTCAGGTGTGTCAATATTAACTTAATAATCAAATAAATTTATTTTATCAAAAAATACACACTAAACTGTATTTAAATTGTTCCTTACAATCCATCCCCATCCCATAATATTAGGAATGTGTTGTACTGTCTTTCTCAGGTTTTTAATTAGTAGATATTTATATCTAATGATTGTACTTTCTAATACAATGTGATATTTATTTATATATACCTACACAGTACATTCTATTACAAGTGGTAAGGTAGGTATATTAAATTTTACATAGTTAAAGTACCTTTTACGTGTGTATATAAAATATCTCTTCGTCTTGGATGAGAATAATTTGTAATCTTAACTAATGAATGCCGGTATGGGTTATAATAACCGAAAATAATAAATAGGAAGAAAGTGTGTGGAGATATGCAGAGAAATTTTTAAACCAAGAATTGCGAAATGTAATCCACTATTAAAAGTTCAACAAAAATTATGTAATCGGAATTATCATATACGTTAAAATTTAGGGTTTAATATGAATACATTACCAATACAGTTCCTTGGTCCGGCACTGAACGGAATGTAGGCAAACGGATTTCTCTTTGAACAATTTTCTTGAGTAAACCTTTCTGGTATAAACTTTTCTGGGTCCGGATATATTGCAGGGTCTCTGTGCATATCAAATATGTGGATATGGCAACTTGTTCCCGCTGGTACAATGAAATTGGCTGAAAGAAATTTGTCCAAATAAAAACATAATGCTCTCAGTGTAACCGTACCATTGTAACATAATTAGTTTTGTAACAGAATTCATTGGGATGCGGGTATTGGTACCGCTGCCTCATTTATTGGATAACCTACACCTCTGTCATAGGTCACCCCACGTGGTTCGCTACGTTTGGTGATTTATCAGGGGTGACCGGGTCCATGAGGTGAGATTTGTTAAGGTTTTGGCGGCAGATGTGTCTGCCCATCTGTTGCGTGGCGGGCCAGATCTAGAGGGACTGGTTGAGGAGGTCTTTTCACTTCTCCATCCAGAATACCTCGACTCATTGCCTTGCACCGCAGTTGAAGGGATGGATTCATACGTCCGTCACTCCTAGACCCACTGACCCCCAGATTCCTACCTACCCCTCATACCTATTTCCTTCTCAGAAATTCCTCTTCTTCTTTTCCTTAAAAAACCCTCGACAACATCCTCTAGGATGACATAGGCCCTGAGGGAATTAGGCCCTCAGGGCCTATGGGCCTTAGGGCCTCCTGTGTGGAGCTAATGTAAAAAAAGATCATATACGCAATTGATTAGCGCTAAAGAATTTCCTCATCTAATGCAGCGAGAAATGGACGATGCGTAATAAGTGGTCGTGCAATTCTAGCTAGTGTAACAAGAAACATCTAGTTTTTTTTTTTTTTTAAATGAAAAAAGTTTAGTTAGAGCACAATGGCAACTACCATTAAGTTTAAGAATTGGTGGTAAAAATCTGTCGGGTTACATCCTGTGTACCCACGTTTACACTGTAGATGGTAGAACTTATCATTTTCTAGCAAAATCTTTATCATTTTGACATGCATAAGTGAGAAATATTTCAGATACAGCAGTAAATTATTTGTGTTCTCTGTAAAATGAACTCCCGAGTTCTAGGATAAAGCGGAACGCACCCCGACAACGCCAGTAGATTTAAATATCTTGCAAAAGTATTTTGATTGTACAACAGCTTTGGGATTTGATTAGGTTCAGATTATTTTCGAACAGATAAAAAATATATCTATTAGGTGTAGGTATATAGGTGTCCTAGAGTAAAGTGCGGGAACTTATGGAGGTGATCCTACATGACAGTAAAAGGAAACTAGACAATTAATTTTATTCGAAATTCCTTTGGTTTATCCAAAAACATTTTTCTTTCGACTACTTTTCTACACACACAATTTAACATTTTTACTTGAAAACTTGGTACCTTAAGACGTTTTAATGTCTATGGAAATTCACGATTTTTTTTTTGTACTATCGTGTAGAATCACCTTCCAAAGTTACTGAATTTTACGGTTAAGACACTCAAGCCAATAAGTAACAGAAGTTTTCAACGAAGGCTAACATTGTCGTGCATAATTTGAAGCACCTCTTTCTTAAACTATTTGTCCATTTTAACATGTTTTGTTTTATTATTAATATTGTTACTTACGCATCTTAACTTGTTCCTTGAGTACTCGGGATATGAATGTAACACTCGGATAAAGTCGAAGTGTTTCCTTCAAACACAATTCTAAATATTTCATTTTATTGAAATCTTCCACTGTCGGAGTCTGTTTATTATTTTTAAATAGTTCGTCCAACTCAGCTACGATCCGCTCCTAAAACAATGAAAACATAACAAGACAATGTTTTTTTAAATGTCTAAAACGCAATGTATTGATCATAAATCGTACCTGTATAGGTTTGTTGTTTGCTAAAGTCATCAAGCAGAAAGAAATAGCCATTCTTGTTGTGTCATGACCCTATAACGAGAAAATGGATTATCGATAAATAATATTACGATACTGAGATATTTTACAACAAACAAATGCGATTATTTATTATTCACAGAGTTAATTGGGTAGGTATGCAAGTACGTTAATGATGATAGTAACACGACAATCACTTTACTTAGTACATTTTTTTAGTACTTGCTTAGATGCACGTCGTGGTTTTATAATAGGCCACTTGCATTGAATTCATAACGACTTGGAAAAAAATCGCGTGGATAGATCTTTTTATTAAGATTGCGAAAATGTTAGTAATTTTTTTTAGAAATGTACTGTTTTATTTATTTTTTAATAAATAAATCCATTATTTTGGCTCGTGACGTCACTACATAAAAATGTCCCGTCTCCGAAAATGTTCCTATTAATTTTGTAAAATTCCACGCTAATTTATTTTTTTAATATGGCATCACTTTGATTTCAGGCGAATTTTTGAATTCGTTCACTAGATTTATTGTTTGTTCTCTGCGAACTTATCATTTGGTTTGACTTTTTGACAGAAGAGAACCCCGTACATTTTAGAAGTTGGTACGTGTTTTAAAGGTATAATGGTTATGGTGCTGATTTTAACAAAATCAAATTTTATAATATTCTTATTATTATTATAATTTACAAGTACAAGTATATTACATTGGATTTAGTTATACAGGGTGTAACAGGACGTACCCGAGGGATTTTAACCAGTGATTCCTGAGCATATTTGGAGTAAAAAATGTAAATGAAATTTTCGTCTCCGGTGAAATTTTTATTTCAAATAAAATCATTTTTTTGGTTTTTTTCCACACGCCGTCACTGATCTCATATTTCGAGTAAAGGATACGGCAACTCCGCGCAAACCCCTCCCCCATATCCGCTAGCCAACCCGAACCCCGTTGTTGGCAGCGTACTCTTTCACTCTCTACTGCGCGCCTCCTCGTAACGCGAATAAACATATTGCCAGGTGGTTTTTTAAATAGATATTTTTTTGGAGATAATATTTAACATAACTTTCGCATACAGTATTTTTAAATAGTGTAACAGGACGTACCCGAGGGATTTTAACCAGCGATTCCTGAGCTTATTTGGAGAAAAAAATTTGTATATCATTTTGCTGTACGGTGACATTTTTTTTCAATTAAAAACATTTTTTTTTGTTTTTTCTACACACCTTCACTGATCTCATATTTCGAGTAAAGGATATGGCAACCTCGCGATAACCCCTCCCCCTATCCGCTAGCCAACCCTACAGTTATCGGCAGCACGCTCCCTCACTCCCATACCGCGGCGAAGCTACCCCTTTCCGAATACCGCTCGGTCAGTTGTGTTTGGAGTTTGACGGTGAACGGGGTCGTGCGTAGTTGCTTTGAAATTTGTTTTTGTTTTACTGTTATTATTAGTGTTTATTCTAAAAGATGCCTCAAAATTATCCACCTGCCCATGAAGCAGATATAGTGTTTGTTTATGGAATTTGCCGAGGAAATTCAGTGGAAGCTGTAAGAGAGTATCGCAGAATATATCCAGAACGACGTCTACCACACCATACAACTTTCGTACAGGTTTGTACCTAACTACCTATTTATTATCGTAGAGCTAGACACACATTTAATGCCGCCATCTCATTGTAAAGGCTCCCAAAAATCCGCCTAATTGTGTCTTGTAATGTTACGGAAAAAGGTTATCACTACGTATGTTTATTTACAAAACTTTCCAAAATTTTATGTTTCACTCTCGGAAATCCAAGATAATACCTATCAAACGTGCCAAGTAAAAAAAATAGGGTAATTTTTCCCAACTTGGCTAATTCTTTAAGCTCAAATTATTTAAATAACACTTCATTTAACTTAATATCCTCCTCACAGCATCCCCGAAAATGTGTGGAGTTGATGTAAAAAATGAATAATAATACAACAGAAACAAGAATAATTTACGTAGGTTAATTGGTAAAAGATGCTTTAAAGTTCCATTTTCATTACAATTAAAGTTCGAAATTCTTGTGAAAAAAATATCAAGCCGTCGCGTCATTTTGAAATTGTTATTAACACTTATTTATAACCCAAATTAAGAACTAAATAATCATATTTTGTGCTTGTCCCCCAACGTAAATAGTTGCTAATCAAAATCGGTTCCAAGAAAGCTTGTTTTAAATAGTTTCACTCACAAAATAAATTAATTCGTACTTACGGAACGTTTTCTATGTTAATCAAATATTTCTATGTTCTCAGAAATAAACTGATATAAAACGCACCCGTCATTCATTTTTACTGATATTTTATAACAGAATAATGTTAGCAATTGTATTTTTGTTTGCAGATGTATCAACGCCTGCGCGACCATGGAATCGTACGGGTTCAGGGCGGAGGAAATAATGATGTTCCAGTTCGTGTTGAAGAGAGGATCCTCAACATGATGACAGAAGACCCGACGCTTTCCGTGCGTCGCGTCGCCATGATCGTTGGAGACATAACACACACGACGGTATGGAGAATCCTAAAAAAACATCGCCTGAAACCTTTCCACTACAGGCGCTGCCAAGGTCTACTGGAGAACGACCATTTCTCAAGACTAATTTACTGTAGACGGATGCTACGAAATGTGTTGAGAAATGGAGATTTCATGAAAAATATTCTATTCACAGACGAAGCCCAATTTACGAAAACAGGAATATTAAATATCCACAACCTGCATCATTGGGCCGAAGAAAATCCTAAGCTTGTCCGGGAATCGTCGAGCCAAGAGAGATTCTCAGTAAATATGTGGGCGGGTATTTTGGGTAACAAAATAATTGGTCCGATCGAGTTGCCTCCCAGGTTAAATGGACCGATGTATCTGGAGTTCCTGCAAGGGCAGCTGGGCGACATTCTGGACGAAGTAAACTTACAAGCACTGCGAAGGATGTGGTTCCAGCACGATGGAGCTCCACCCCATTATTCCGTTGCCGTGCGGAACTACCTGAATGTAGAGTTTCCTGGACGGTGGATAGGCCGAGGTAGTCCTAACATTGCATGGCCACCGAGATCACCCGACCTAACACCGTTGGATTACTACCTCTGGGGAACTCTGAAGGAAAAGGTGATTCGAAGCCGATAGCGACGAGAGAGCAATTGATCCAACTGATCATGGAGGCAGCAGACGAACTGAAGGCGAATCCTGCTAATTTAAGCATCCATAATGTGTTAAGATTGCATGCATGCATTGAAGCCGATGGCGGCCACTTCGAGCAACTTTTATAATAATAATAAAAAAAATATTATAACCAAATGTCAGCATTTTTATTCTTACATGTCATTCATAATATTATGTTCGTATCTGTGACAGATGACAGACACAAACGCGAACAAAACATTGCCGGGTGGGTTTTTAAATTATTTTTAGAGGTATTATTTAATTATAACTTTCGCAAATAGTATTTTTAAGTATTGTAAGTTCAGTCAACATTACACTTAAACAGTAGATACTAAAATGTTTTCAAAGCTTATGATCGAACCACCACGATTAATTTATTTGAAACTTCTATAAGAACTCACATTTTGTGTCAAAATTATGAAACATTCCAATCCTTCATAATCGGATTTTGGTCACCGGGAGGGGGAGGGGGGGGGGGGGGGGGGGGTTAAAAATTGCAAAAAAAAATGGTCACGTAGTATGGGTACGTTCCCTTCTGTAAAATGATAATATTATTTGTATCGGTAAAACAGGTTATTATTGCAATCCTTATTCTGGATAGTTCCTTGTAATCCAAATGTATGCTATTACATTCAAAACATTGCTAGATCAACTTATTTTCTAAGAACTTTGTCAACATACTTATTGATGGGTTGGTAAAACCAATAGTTTATTGTTTCAAAACACTGGTTAGGCCACATTATAAGTCGAGAACTTTCTAAGAATTGTGTTAGGTATCCTGTTCTTCATAATACGTATTAATAGATCGGTAAAACCAATAGTTTATTGATTGTAACCCTTATTCTGAGTACCTACATAACTGAAAAATATTAGTACCTACATTGTGTAGTTAGGTAAAAATAAATGGGGAATTTGAATTGGAATTTGAATCATGACTAGGTACTTCCAAGAATACACAATTACCTACTACGTGGAATTGCGAGGAGTATGCTAAGACCGAGTTGTTTGGCAGTTCATCCTCTCTACCTACCGCGTGATGTTTAATAAATCTTTTGAACAAAATATTTCACACGGTTTTAAAATTGTTCCAATATGTAATTGATTTATTTTTAAATTCATTTATAAAATTAAATATTTTTCTTATTCAAATAATTCAGCACCTGGCAGCATTCTAATTTTAAAATAACATCGTATTCTACCTATACATGTATGTATTTCATATTATTTTAAATTCTGTGGGTCAAGGTCACGGTTACGCATTTGCAGCTGTTGACAAGTTCGTTTTATATGAGCATTGATTTTATTGACAATAATTTCGCGATTATAATGCGCGTTTCGTTTTGGTGATTCTGGATACCTAATTAAGCAAGTGCAAGGGAGATTGTGTTTTTAAAGGTGGTTAAATATTTATCTTATCTTATTTCTTAATATTTATGATAAAAGGACCATTGGAAATTATTCTCAATTATTGTCAACAAATAAGTTATTTAATTACTGTTTTTGTGTTTAATTCGTAGAACTACATTTTTTTTTGTTTAAAAGTTATTTAATGGTGGGTTTCTTCATTTACCGAGAATGCTAAATGCAATGCTAATTGTAAAAGTAAACGGTCAAATGCATAGACATTTTTAAATTTCGATCGTTTACTTTTACAATTAGCATTCCATTTAGCATTCTCGGTAAATGAAGAAACCCACCCGTCTTCTAACCACAAATTATTTAAATTAGAATTCCATCAGGAATTTTCGGTACTTAAAGTCTTTACTTAAAGCTAGCAATAATATCTGAGTAAAATAAGCATAATAATTATTTACGCAATATTAAATATTACTTGTTTGGTATTGGAGCATATAATATGGTCCTGCCTTGAAGCGCGCTGGTCGTTGTCGCCTCCCTTCCACTGTGTGCACGTGTGAAATTGCGACGTTGTCTCCCGAGTAGACCAATGATCATGCCATTGGCGACGCGTGATTTAAAAACATAATTTTTGTTTTTAATAGAAAAAAAATATCACCGGAGAGCAAAATGAAATCTACATTTTTTACTCCAAATATGCTCAGGAACCGCTGGTTAAAATCCCTATAGACGTTGTACATTATAATGATTTATGATCAATAAGATGGATCAAGGAGAAAAATATTTATGAGATGTAATATTTTTGGTGTGCCTCGTTATTCTCCTGTGCCATTTGTGTGCAAAACGTTCTTTTTTTAAAAATGATTTTCGGCTATGTAATTATCGTTTTTTCGCACCTATAAAATTATGTCCCGTCTTTCCGGTTAATAATAAATGGTCTGATTTTTCGGATTGAAATTTTCAAAAAATCCACAGGGTTTCAAAAATACATAAAAAAAAAAAATACAGAATGTCTTAGAATATTTGTCTAAACCGGACAAAAATTTAAAAAAAATGTGATGCAAGTGGCCTATTAATAATGAAGCAGATGTTAAGAATACGAATACGGGTAACTTACATTAATCCATACATTTTTTTAAGCCCGGTCCTTCAGTATCATTTGTGATGACTGATGACCCTTTTCTAACTTAATTGATCTACTTTCTACATTTTCCTAGTCGATCTTGACTTACCCCTATCGATCTCTCAATTCCTGCGATTTTATTTTACACAGTAAACCTGCTATTTAATAGATGTCGTTAATTTAATTACTTAAGGTAAGAACCCAATTTGCAAGTTTCACACTGTAAAATATTAAGATTAATTGTTTGTATGCGCCCATTAAAATGCAAAATGAATGTAATAGTTAGGTATATGTAATAGTTTTGTTCGGATAAAAATGCAATTGCTTGAAGAAAGGCGAACAATACAATATTGTATCGGTGATTCAATCAAACATGGTATTTGCATGCCTTTCTTGAAAGAATTGGGTTTTTATCTTCTTCTTGTGCCCTGTCCGTTCAACGGACGTTGGCTATCATGTTGGCTATGCGATCTTTGTTTAGTGGGTTTTTATATATATATATATTTTTTTAATTATTTATTGACCAAGAATAACATTACAATATATACAATATACCTACATATACATATATATATAATTTTTTTGGTATATACCACCTCACTAGGCTGAGCCTGTTCTGAGGTGGCAGGAATTTAATTTAATTTTAATATCTTAATCTTGGAAGATAAAAAATATAATTTTAATTTAAATAGATAAATGGAATAAAAGAAAAAAATATAAAGAAATGAAAAAAGATATGAGATAAATAGATGAAAATAGTTAAGGAGAAAAGAGAAAAAATACAGGCGTTGAGTGTGTTGTTTGATCAAGTTATCTGCACGCAGTATGCAATACCCTTGTTTACTACCCACGTATGAATTTTGCGTTTTAGATTTTTTGTCACTAGAATATCTTTTATATCTTTTTCAATTAAATTAAAACATTTTGGAGCCAAATTGTGATAATTTCTTTGTCCAAATGTAGTATTTGTCTTCGGAGTCATGTGTTGATGTCTATGTCTTGTGTCGTAATTGTGTTGTGCAGTATGATGGTTTAGTTTGTCTTTTTGGTAATGTATAGATATAATTTTGATGTACAGTTGGTGTATGTTCAATACAGCAAAGTCTTTAAATAACTGTATTGTCGAGAATCTAAAAGGTTTTTTAGTAATAACTTTAATTAAGGCCTTTTGCGCTTTGTCGAGAGGGTCCATATTAGTCTTCGCAGCACCACCCCAACCAATCATACCGTGGGTGATAATTGATTGTCCTAATGCGTAGTATATAGTTTTTAAAGTCTTCACTGGCATTATGTTTCGTATGTTCTTAAAAAAATATATAAGTTTCCTTACTTTACCCGCTGTTTTATTTATTTGTTCTGTCCATCGAAAATAGTTGTCAATGTAAATGCCTAAATATTTGATTATCTGAGTCCGTGTTAGCGGGTTGCACAGGCAGTTTTTTTTAGATGTGCAGTCGTGTATAGTTAGGTTTTCATTGAGTCTTGGTTGTCGTCTGGGATCTATACTAAATGTCATGTATTTTGTTTTGTCTATATTTAGTGTTAGCAGGTTATTGTCGAGCCAATTTTTAATCCGGTTGATTCCTTCGGCAGCTTTTTTGTATACATTTGTCCAGGAATCAGAAGCGAAAATGAGAACAGTGTCATCCGCAAAGCAGATAACATCTCCGCTAATATCTAACTGACACAGGCAATTGATGTAAAGTAAAAATAGTATGGGTCCTAATGTACTTCCTTGGGGAACACCGTAAGTTATGTATCTGTTTTGGCTTGTTACTTTGCCCAAATTTAGTGCGTGGCTGCGATCAGTTATATATGATTTGAACCAGTTATATGCAGAGTTTTTAATACCTATGTTATCTAATTTTTTAAGGAGAATTTTATGGGACACTGTATCAAAAGCTTTACTTAGATCTAGAAAAACCGCAATACAGCTTTTTTTTTGGTCAACATTTTTTATAATGGTTTCTGTCACTTTTAATATTGCATTTTGTACTCCCATATTCTTTCGAAAACCGTACTGATTTTCTGATAGAATCTTATGGTTGTCTAGATAGTCTACCAGTTGTATTTTCACTATATTTTCGAGTACTTTTGTGAGAACATTTAAAAGTGATATAGGCCTATAGTTGGAGGGATTATTTTTGTCTCCGGATTTGTAAATTGGTACTATGTTTGCACTTTTAAAATGGCTGGGGAATATACCGCTAGTAATGCTCAGATTACAGATGTAGGTGAAGGGTAGGGCTATTTGGTGTTTTATTTCTTTTATTAGTTTAGTGTCAAGTTTGTCAGGTCCAGTCGCACAGTCGTTTCTTAGTTTATTTATGTGATGCATTATGTCTTTGGTTTGGAAAGTTTTTACTCTAAATGTATTGTTATCTTGTGCGTTAGTGTTAAATTTATTAGCAAGTGTATCTTCGTCAGTGTTCGTTTTATTTAGTAGTGCTTGGGCTAATGTTTGACCAATGTCTGCAAAGTAATTATTTAATGTGTTGGCAATATCAGTCTGATCAGTTATTACTGTATCATTAACATCTATTTGTTGGAATTGTGCTGCTGGTTTTCTATTTACATTATTTATTTCCTTTACTGCGTTCCATAATACTTTTGGGTCAGCTTTGTTTTCTTCAATTTTTCGTTTATAATATTCTTCTTTTGTCTGTTTCACTATTGATCGGCAGATATTTCTATATTTTTTGTAATAGTTTTGAAGCCTTATATTATTCGGTGAGTTTGAAGACTGTTTGTGAAGTTTGTCACGCTTATGTAAGCATTTAACCAGGTTGTCATTAATCCAAGGTTTAATTTTTCTATTTTTGTGCACCAATTTTCGTAAGGTTGTGTATTTTGTCACAGTCGTATTTATTTTTTCAGTAAAATTCATCATTGCAGTGTTAACATCTGTTTCATTTAAAATATTAGCCCAGGATATGGATTCAAGAGATGATCTAATAGCGTCATAATCTGTGTATTTTATTTGCATTTTCTTTTGTTGATTGTCTTTCTTCGCGTCATTTTTCTTGGAAAACGCGAGCATTGTAGCAAAGTGGTCAGTTACTGTCGTATTTATTATGGTTGCAGAGATATTAGATTTTGTCCTGACATAGATATGATCTATACAGGTTTGAGATATAGGTGTGACTCTTGTAGGTAAGTTAACGGCGGATCAAAGACCATAACTTGCAAGAAGACATTCATAGTCGTCAGCTTGGTGGTGCCTATCTCCAATTATATTGATATTGAGGTCTCCAGCTATGATACAGTTCGTGAATTTATTAAGCCTCTGAAGATTTTCGTTCAACGAGTTTAGGAACTGCGATATATTAGTATATGATGGAGACCGATAGATGGCCGTTATAACAACAGAATCAAGACATTGTATGGTGACACTGTTTGCTTCAAGTATTGCAGTTTGAATTTTTGAACCAAAAATAGAGTTTTTTGTGTATACTATCACTCCATCACTACGATTTTTGTGATGTTTTGATGAGAAAACATCGTAGCCTTGCATGCTGGGCGCAATAAAATCGTCATTAATCCAGCATTCGGTGAGAATGATAACATCAAACTTAATTTTTATTTGTTCTAAAGCAACCAATAAATTATCGAAGTTTTTGGTGACACTTCTGATGTTTTGGTTCAGTATTTTCAAACAATAATTGCCCGTAAAATGTTTGGTTACTTGTGAAGCATCGAGAATGTTATATGTTTCTATGTGATTAATATTTTGAATTTCTTCTTCGAAATTTTCGTATTTGTCGTCAAGTTCCTCATTTTCCATAGTCGGTTCTTTGCTGGGCTCTCTCTTCCATTTTTTGTCGGTAAGGGCACTGTCGACTGTTTGCTTTATGCGAGTAAACGTCTTTATTGCTAGAAGTTTTACTACAATTCCAGCACTTTGTTGCTAAATCATCGTCCTTTTTGGGGCACACCATCGATTTGTGCTCGTCAGCGCAGTGGAGACACCTGTCTTTTAAAGCGTTGCAGTTTGGTGAGGAATGCCCGAATCCCATGCACTTGAAGCATTGGATTAGAGATGATAAATCTTCCACGTGCACCCTCATGTATCCGATGTTTATTCGGCCGAGACGGAGTAGTGCATTTCTAGTAGTATTGTCAACTATTAGCACTATGTTTCTTAACTGTTCGTTCCGGTTTTTAGTGATTCGAAGAATCTTGATGCTGTCTTCAGGTTTTCGGTCCTGGATTGTTTCGAAGATGAGATCGTTTTGTTGAATGATCATGTGGACAATTTCTTCGTCTTTATATTCGTTAGCCACTCCTTTGAGGATAACTGTGGGTCGGAGGAGCTTACCATCTTGAGCTTTTAGTGATCCTGTGGTTGCCTTTGAAATTACTGTTAGGATCTTCTCGGCATCTGTCTTTTTAGGGCAGGTAATTATGACCTTGTTATTTTTGGCCTTTGTCATTCCACTGACACCCACTCTGAGGTCGGCTGGCTTGATAATATCCTTTATTGTTGAGGTGATGGATTCTGACGTTGCTTCTTGGTCTGATGAAGATACTATTACGGCATGTCTGGTGCGGTCTCCTCGATTCCCTACTGCCGAGGCGTAACTGAGTACGGGTTCTTTTTGATCGTTGGCGCAGAAAGCTGACATTTCCCTGCAGTGGCTTTCTTCCATCTTCAGTTGACATTCTGCATTCTGCACCTTTGTTTCCAGTAATTCGACTTCCAGAGCATGAAGTTGTTTTCCCAGTGTGGCTCCTTTCTCAATTATCTCCAGTAGAGATGAGATTATTGTGTCGCGGACTTCTTTGGTTATGTTATTTTTGAGAGGCTCGGCTGCTTTCAGTGCCAGTGTGGCAATTTGAACAATATTCATGGCTGACTCGGACTGGTTCGTTTTCTGGAGAGAAGTGTATTGGGGGATTTCAACAGAAGTCGGAATCGGTTTAGTTTTGAGAAGAGGAATTTTGTCCTCGTTGGTAGATGGAAGCGCTGAACTGGACTCGTGTGTTGTTGGTGAGGATCTTGTAGTAGAGGAGAATGTATTTGCGGTGGTGGTAGAAAGAGCAGAGTTGGTATTAGTGGGGATTGAAGCTTGTTTATTAGTTTTAATTCCCTTCTTTTGTTGTTTATCCACAACTTTTCTGCTTTCGGCTCGGGTTTGTCTTGGGGACTTAACTAGTTCTGGACTGCTACGGCTCCGGATTATCGGTGATCTCGGTGTGGTTCCAGATTTTTTAAAAGGATCCTTAGCCCCTGGGGGGGTACACGGGGGATCTGCCATTTAAGGTTTATTATTCTGTTTACATGTCACTAAAACTTGTATTGTATTTATTGTAATGTCCTATTTTTTGCATATGGATGATAATATTTACTCATTTTTTCAATAATCGCAAATTCACTGTGTGGCGTCATTTTAACTAATTGAAAACAAACAAAAGTTTTACATCTCTTACTTAATCAAAATTATCAACTTGTTTTGGGACCAATGGTTGCTTCGTCAGGAAATAAAGACAAATAAGTACCATTAGACAAAAAACATTACAAAGAGTGGTGATTATTATATTTGGTGATTATTAAAAAAACTATTAGATGCTTACGTAAAGCAAAAAATATTTTAGAATAGGTATTATTTGCATTTATATATATGTATTTTTAAATATATATCCTTATCCTGTAATCCTGACGAAGGAACCATCGGTTTTGAAACATGTTGATAATTTTGATTAAATAAGTGGTGTATTCAAAGCGACTTGTTTTTATTGGTTCTATGACAACTCAAAGTGGCATTTCAACACGTCTTGATTTTTTTTTAAATAGCCTGTAACCCAACCTGACATACCTGACGCAAACAAAGATAATGGAATACAATATATTATTATTCATATTCTATTATCTATGAACGCAACGTATTTAAGGCCCGGTAGTACCCGCTCAAAAAGAAGAAGGAGATATATGTAAATACGAATGTTAAAGGGAGCTCGCTAGTATTAAACGAATAATATTTAGACCAAAATTGAAAAAATGTTTAATAAAACACGAATTATTTAAAATACATAAAAAAAACTCGTGGGGAATGTCTAAAATAGCATTTAAAGAAACTCTGTGATTTTTTTTCATACATACAAACTGGAAAAAACGTGTTTATAATATTTTCGGAGCATACTTTGCGATTTTTTTTATAGAGAGAATTGTTTCGGCATGGGGAATGCGTAGATATCAAGAACAATATTTTTTTAAGAGCTTTAAAATATTAAAATGTTTAAGGAAAATATATTTATTAAATCGGTACAAATGCGGGAAGATTAGCCAAGCATATTTTTTCATCACTTTTAGCGACTTTTCAAAGGGGTGATGAAGTTGTACATTGTTGAGTTGTCCGGTTTTCGTTTTTATTCTATGTTTTGTGTTCATATTGCGTATTTACGAGCTCAAACCAACAATTCATATAATTATTTTACATCATGTCTTCCAAAAAGACTTTTTTCCCTAAAGTAACTGAATTGCCGCCATCTATGAACGAGAAGATAATGAATTATTTAAGTTTACCCTCACTGAAATTGCAAGGTCAACAGATTAATGATTCCATCAAATGAAATTTAATAAAATCCTTTGAATTTTTGCTTGAAGACAATTCAAGTAAAATCTAAAAATATTATTTATTTCTAAGCATTTAAATTTATAAAAAAGCATGTTGCAGAAAATCCAGATTTTGTTTGGTTAGCTAAAGACTTAGAAACTCTAAAATTAAAGTTTTTCTAAAAAAATGGAAACAAGTTAGAAAAATGTCTTATTTAATGACAATATAACAAGGAGTGAACGCATTGCTTTACACCGTCACAAGGGAACCACGAAAACACCAATACCTGTCCTGAAATGATGGTTCCAACGAACAATGTCGGGGTGCAAATTGGTAGTTTGCTTTAGAACTGCAGTAATTGAGAAAATATATTTTTCAAAGGAAAAAATATTTTTTTACAAAATAGCAACAACTAAATTTCTTTATCTCAAAAACAATTTAAACGGTGTTGGTCTCCGTGGTCGAGGGGTAAGATTAGCAATAGCTCGACTCGACTAGCAATCAAAAGGTCGTGTATTCAAATTCCGGCATGCGCAAATAAGTTTTATTTCATTAAATTGTGTTATTTCGTCATTAATTAATTAAATATAATATTTAGTATATTTGCGGCACGTTCCAGAGTATCGCCTTGGTGTAAGACCACCATTCAGAATTGAAACGTTGATTGAGATTGCTTTAGCCTTATTTGTTGATTAGATCTAAATAGCGAGGTACTGCCTCACCTTCCTCTTCCCGATATTATTCTCCTCACGAACCACCTTCAGCCTCTCAATACACCCCATTTGGGGATGCCATAGTCTCACTGGCTCCAGAAGGGAGCAGCCGGGAACAGTCTTGTGAGGTATTCACACAAAGTAAATAAAATCAAAACGTAGACCCGAAACTCTAACCACGTAGTAACGAAAGCACTGAAATTAGCAAAAATTGCACATCTGACATTGTGTTGGGATCGTCAAAATATAATATTGTTAATTGTTGAATGATACCATTTATATTAGTGATGATCAACCTTTTCAGTTGGAGGGTCAATTCATCAATTTTCAATTTGTTCGCTGGATGTGGAGGCTGGTATTCAGTTTGACATTGTTTCATTTCCGGTCGGTGGTACCCAAAACTTTTTTGTACTTTTACAATTATAAAATGTAAAAGACAAAGCGCTGCAGGCGGAAATTGTATTTCTCCAAGGCGAAACAATAAATGCCGTCGATATTTATCATTCAGAAATTTAAAGTACATTTAAAAAACCAACTTGCAATTTTGTACCACTGTTGGTTTTTTATCGTTCGAAGAAGAGTTAGTAATGAAAACTTTTGGTATTTTATAAAAAGGAGACCTTAACATAGATCTTATCAAAAAAGCGTTGCGCTGCGAAGGTGATTTTTTTAAAAGAAAAATCTGATTATTTTAAGCAGCTGATTCAAAACTTGAAAACAATAAATACTAAACCCTTACCAACCCGAACAGAAACCGTTGAGTATCCTTTGCAGTATTTTTTAAAATATTTTATTTAGTCAAATGGGTAGTAGGTACGAAAAGGCTCGCGGACCACACGAAAAGGGCTCGCGGGTCGCATGGGGTTGTTTATCACTGATTTATACGGTATCCTCGTAGACATCCAAATGTTTATAGGTATTCTTCAACAGAAAAACAGTTTGAAAGGGAATCTAGTTAAACATAAAACTTACTTCGAACATAAATGTATCAACTTCTTCTCTGATCCCAAGTTCATCAATGTCCCCTTTGGATTCAGCAGACAATAATAAATCCAAGAACGCCAGTCTTCTCTTTGTGCTCTTCATGTACGCATCGTTTTCTATATTATCATTAACGGAAGTGGAATAAATTTCTTCCTTCATGGTTTCACGTCGTTTTCTTATAATATCCAATGTAAATTTGTGCAATGTTGACAAGAGCCGGTTCTGTTTTCGTCCCATGAAACTGAATTGAAATATTGAATTAACGTATAGCCAAATTCTGACCAATCTGTACGTCATTATCTTTCCAATTTCGTGTATTGGGTTTTCATACTTCTTAAATGTGGAAGTCTCACTTGATTCCAATTGCGTACCCATGGCGGTCTCTATAGTAACAAAAGATAACATAGAAACAATTTTTTGGGTTCAGTGATTTCTAGAGTTACTCAATTAAAACCTAAAGCTTATTTAAACGGAAAAACCTTGAGAGAGAACATTCACTGTGAGTTGCTTCTCAAAGGACCAATGTCTGTGCAGAATTCGGGCTTTGTGGGGAGTTTTAACTCTGTGGTAAGCGATTTTCTGGTGTAAGATTGGCCCTCAAAAGTCAAAAAATTTCGAAAACGAAAGAATTTTTTAGAATTTGGAAAAATAACCCAATTTTGTGGCAAAACTCGAAAAACTGATATTGGCCCTTTTAGAAGCAAGCCACAAAATTGTATTTTATAGTTACTAGATAGTAAATAGGTGTTTTAATTTGTAAGGAAATAATAATTATAAAAGCCTTTCAACGGGATCTTTTTTTTATTTATCTTATTGGTATAGTTCCAAAAAATAAAATTATTTTCAAAAATATAACATAAATTCATGTTAAAAGTGCGGAGAAACGTAGGTAAATAACATTTGAACATATTTTTTTAGAAAGAGTAAGCAGCCAGAAGAAAAAAAATGTATAGAACAAATTAGAGATATGTAAGAGAACAGAAAAAAGAAAAAGAAAGCAAAAGGGGAAGGAGATAAAGGATATCAAATATTATTATTGAGAAATATTATATTATAAAATGAACGGGGATAGTATTTAACTTACCACAAATGGAGTTTATGGCGAATTGTGAAATGAAAGGAGTTATATCTATTTCTGATTAACTTACCACAGATGGAGTTTATGGTGAATTGTGAAATGAAAGGAGTTATGTCTATTTCTGATTAACTTAACAAATGGAGTTTATGGTGAATTGTGAAATGAAAGGAGTTACGTCTATTTCTGATTAACTCACCACAAATGGAGTTGAAAGGAGTTATGTATATTTCTGATTAACTTACCACAAATGGAGTTTATGGTGAATTGTGAAATAAAGGGAGCTATGTCTGTTTCTGATTTTCCAATTTCTCCCTTCAAAGATTGCACAATATTCTCACTCTGTTCACTGAACGTGTCACAGAATTGACGCAAAATGTTAAAATGAAAAGCTGGAGTAAGAATTTTTCGCCTTTTTTGCCATTTGTCCCCTGAAACATTGTTTAATTAAATCTTTCATCGTTGAAGAAGAAGGTAACAATAATAATAATCTAAACGTAAAATATGAAAGAGAACAATACACATAAACACAGAAAAAGATAATGGTCGCAACTGGGACTCGAACCCAGAACCTCTCGTCTAACCGGGACGTGCTCGTTTACCAATTCCGCCATTGCCACCTTCTGTCAAACCGTCATAATAGTCAATCTCACATAACAAATTTTAGAAATAACAATATTATCTTCAACTATTTTTTTCCATATTATAGGCTACTAAGTTTTTATCGGAAATAATAATTCTAACATATATTACATTAAATATTTTACATTGATGGGAAAAACCTTCAAAAGTAAAAAAAAAGATTTTTCTTATAAAAAATTGAGGCTTTAATTGTTATTTGAACAGTGATTTGCAGGGAGTATTTCACCATCCTCATAGATTATCCATACGTACTAGGATTTATTTATAAAAAGTCTGAGTTTACTATTTGGTACTCGAACCTATGAACAGTGGCTATATATATATATAGGATAAGTTATCCAAGTTTTTTACCTGTTGGAAGTTTTAATTTGTTTATTTATTAATGTTCATTATCGTATGGATAAGCTATCAGGAGGATAGTGAAATACCCCTTCAATCTAATAATATTTTTATTGCGACGATTACTCGTTGTACGTCTGATTTAATAATAATGATAAGAAGAATATAACGTATTAAAAATACCTTTGCTGGTTAAAAGTCCTTCGTTAAGCCATGGCTTCAAGAAATCATATAAAATACTTTTCTGAATATGCTTCTGGCTGGTTAGAATTACCTGAAAGATAATATACAACTGAATTCAACGCTGCAACACAGCTTTATTGGGGGTATCCAATCATTTGGTGGGTGGGAGGGGGAGGGGGGATTAACAGGTGTGATATACATTGATTCTATATAGATACGTCATGTAAAAAGAATTGTCTTTATTTTTATTACCTGTCCCTCCATTGTATAATTGATATTATTATTTTTAAGTTTCCCCAATTACTGAATTGTTTAAATTTAAATAAAATAAATGACGCTAAGTAAGTCATTCTCACTATTATCCCTTTAAAGTTTCCCCAATTACTGTATTGTTTAAATTTAAATAAAATAAATGACGCTAAGTAAGTCATTCTCACTATTATCCTTTTAAAGTTTCCTCAATTAGTAAGTCATTCCCAAATGATGACACAAGGGTTTCTTTTTCCAATAGAATTAAGTATTTTGGCCGTTTTACACTATCTCTTTTTTCAGCCCGATATGTAGAGTCCAAAGTCAAAAATTTTTGCTTTACGCGGTCGCCATTTTCATTTCTATTTTCATACCTACGATTTCAGTTGGCATCACAGCAAACAGAATGGTTCATGTGTTCTTTGCAGTGATGACAATTGAAATCGTAGGTATGAAAATAGAGATGAAAATAGCGATCGCGTAAAGCGAAAAATATCGACTTTGGTCTCTAATTGGAATCGGGCTGAAAAAAGAGATGGTGTAATACCCAGTGGCGTAGCTAGCATGGGTGGCATCCGGGGCAGATAACGTAGTTTCACCCCCCCCCCCCCCGCTCTCCCCCAATTTCGTCTTCATAAAAAATAAAAACATTACAACCTAGTCAAATGTGTAGAAATTGGTCCCTCCTTAATATCTTTCATAATTTTTTTTCCACCGTCGGGTGTCACCCCCCCCGTCGGGTGTGGTGTCACTCCCCGTTGGGTGTGGTATTACCCCCCATCGGGTGGCACCCAAGGCGGACCGCCCCCCCCCCCCACTGGTAATACCTACATAAGAGGGCGAGCGAATAATATTTTTTGTTCATGTATCAAACTAGCTATCGGATTATTAATTTTTTTGTTCATTTCCACCTGCTCTAAACAACTGAGTTTACAGCCTTTATTTTGTACATATGTAACTAAATTTTTATC
Organism: Limnephilus rhombicus; assembly: GCA_929108145.2. Taxonomy (NCBI): domain Eukaryota; kingdom Metazoa; phylum Arthropoda; class Insecta; order Trichoptera; family Limnephilidae; genus Limnephilus; species Limnephilus rhombicus. The sequence goes on along the minus strand of OV815273.1, from coordinate 40,756,522 downwards.
TAGGAGATGTTTGGCAGATTGTGACTGTGCTGACAGGACAAGGAAATATGGCCAACAAAGGTGACTTAGAGGGTGCTATTATTTTGTCAACTAATTTTCTACCACTTCACTTCATCCATTGTCTCATAAACTCGCTGAAAAAGTCTCTCATGAAATACTATTTCGAGTCTGCCAATAATTTATTAGGCAGGCCATAGCTGTAATAAAGAAAAATAGTATATTAAAATATAAGTGGATAAACAGGTCTTTAAAACACGCGCGATTTTTCGAGCACGATGGCGTAGCCGAGTGCTCGAAATAAAGCAAGTGTTTTAAAGACCAGTTATCCACAAATACTTTACGCTATTTTTTATTATTGGTACACTTTGAAAACATAAATATTGATATTATTATTAAAAACTTGGAAATAAGAACTATTAATGAATTCGTGATGTGACATCACAATATCTTGTTGTCATGGAAATGAAAAACACAAACATTAATTTGCAATCTGTCACATAAGATTAATAGTTGACATCACAGTTTTTACTAGTTATTGTGTGTTGTAAAATGAGTTCTAACATTGATAATTTAAATACCAAAGCAGAATCGCGGTTAATACCTGAAAAATCCAAAGACATTTATAAAAAAGAATATGAAAGGTTCATAACATGGATGGAGGAGCAAAACGTAGTAGATGTAGATGAACGAGTTGTGCTTGCTTACCTTCAGAAAATGTCGGAACAGTACAAAGCATCGACTATGTGGGCCATACATTCGAAATTGCAATGTCTGTTGAGGTTAAATAAAGGGGTTGATTTAAAATCATTTGTGAAAGTGCATGCATTCATGAAGGCAATTAGCAAGGATGACGTTGCTAAGAAGGCGTATGTATTCAAAGTGTTTGTTTTATTTGTCGTTTAAAATATTCCTGTCAGATTTGTTGACATTTGGACGTCACATTTTGTTGATTTGTTGATGTTGCCATGGTAACTTTAAAAACGCGCGTTCCATAAAGTGCGATTGAAACACGCTAGAGCGTACTTTAAATGAGTAAAAAAGGGCACCAATAAAAAAAAATAAGTTTAAGCAATCCTTTTGCATATTTTAATATGTGCGCCTTAGAACCCTAAAAAAAAAGTGAAATCTAAAATCAATTTAGTTAATAAAGTAATAGCACCCTATAAGTCACCATTGTTGACCATGTTTTCTTGTCATGTTGACTCCTCCCACTGTTCTCCCCCCCCCCTCCCCCAAATCACCACACCCACTACCTTAACCTAATAATATTTAGTCATTTCTGAACTCGTATAATTTATAAGTTAGTTTTAAGGACGCTAGTGAATGACACAGTTCTGTCGGGACCGGTAAAATATAAATAAAATTAAGTAACAAATATACATCGTGAATAAAACTCTTCAAAACAAAATATCTAGAAATTGTTACATAGTTAATGCCCAAGAAATACAAAAAATATGATTTTTACCGGCCTGAACTAAATAATAACACCCTGTAAGTCACCTTTGTTGACCATGTTTTCTTGTTACTGACTCCTATTATTGACTCCTCCCACCGTTGTCTCCCAAATCATTACTCTCACTACTGTCACCTATTGTATCTAATCATTTCTGTACTTGAATAATTTTAAGTAAGTTTTACGAACGCTAGTGAATGGTACGGATGTGTTAAAACCGGTAGCAAATAAATAAAATTAAGTAACAAATGTACATTTTGAATAAAACTCTTCATACATTGACTATTATATTTATTATTATTCCGATTTAACAGCTTGTGCCGCTCCTGATCCATCTTGAATCGTAAACGGAATGTAAGAAAAAAATCAGTTGAAATGATAAAAACGGTGGAGTTAAATAGCACTTCGCTTGCTCAGTCATCAATGAAATGCTAGTAGGAGCTTTTCAAATATTGTTGGGTTAATCCTAACATGTAAATGTTTTTCTTTCCTCATATTATACCTAAATGTATAACCGAAAATGGTTTTAATTCCAATAATAATTTTAGAAAAATCATCCCAAGGACGTTTACCTCTGCATCATCTGCGTTGCAAATATTCAAATGGCGTATCCATAATGTCTCCAAACTATACACTCCATTAAATTTTTTTGCCCATATTCTTCCTTCCTTGAAAAGAAACTCTAAAAATAACAAAAAAAGTTAGTGTCTGACCGAACTTTCGGTTTCGGTTTCTGTTTCGGCCAAAAAACGAGTTTCGGCTTAGTTTCGGTTTCAGCCGCCATCCAGCCGAAACTACGGCCGAAACCGAAACTGAATTTGGGAGGTTTCGTTCTGCGATCGGACATGTTCGGTGCACTGAACTGCGAGCCACGAAGTGTCATTTTGCTGCGTTCGCGCTCATATCCTGGCCGCACACATCAGGTTTTTCCATCGTTTTGTCTGATCAGACAAAAATCTGATGACCAGATTGGACGGCCGGCGAAAGGCGTCGCGCCGGCCGTCCAATCCGGTTCGACAACGTGCGTGGCCCGGTATTATAACCAATCCTGTTTTCGAATGGATTTTTGTCTGATCAGACAATCGGATGGAAAAACCAGATTTGTGCGGCCAGGCATAGTGTTTGTGATCGTTCCACGAACTTTGCGGTAGTTTGGTTTCTTTGTTGTTAAATTGGAGCTGTTTATACTTAGAGTCACGTGGGGTAGCCGTACGCAGAGTGTAAGTGTTCGCAATGATGTTTCCGAGGTGGTGGTGCCTGTTTCGCGCCCGCACGTTCCGTAATTCAGTAGCGTTTTGGGTCGCATTGAAGCAGGATATTAGTACAGTGAATCCTAATTTGAAAATAAAAATTGGTAGATAAATTACTGCTTTTCGTGCTTTTTCTTAAATTTTGTATCTGCTATCGACATGTTTGCTTACCGATGTGTGCTTTTGTGTAACCAACTGAGTCAAAGCAATGTGGTCTATGATAATTTTTGGTAAAATATTGTCAGTTACACGGGTGTAAAGTGATAATCCTATTAAAGATAACCACTAATCTGATTTGAACGAATACCCCGCACGTGGGGTAAGTGTTCGTAATCGACATGCATGTAAACATTTTTATGTTTGTTTGAGATGCCTTAATGATCAATCATATCAATAAACAAAAAAATGAGCAAAATACCTAAAGCGTTTTAATACAAAAATCCCAATGTAAAACTGCGTACTCTACATTATTTCGAAATAGGTTAGTTTTATTTCGCTATTGAAATGATTTAGTTCATGATAGGCCTTGAGGAAAATGATTTCCCTGTGGGCCTATGTCATCTTTGAGGTTGCTGTGTGGATGGTTTTTCAGGGAAAGGAAGGAGAAGAGATATCTGGGAAGGAAAAGGCGTGGGTAGTAGTCCACCTTCTAGACATAGACAAACCTTATCCCATGAACCCGGGCATCCCTGCTAAATCACCAAACGTAGCGAACCACTTGGGGTGACCTATGGCAGAGGTGTTGGTTATCATATAAAGGTTCCCGGGCCGCGGTACCCATTCCCGCCTCCCAAATTATTTTGTTCTTAAGACGAAAGAGTATTTTTTGTTTAGTCTACCTAAACAAATTAGGTTTAAAAAAAGTAATTTTGTTATCTACCTTTTATTTTATCTAATTTGTTAATAATGTCCAAATAGATGATACCTACTATTTTTTTTATATGATTTACGAAGCGATTTATGATTACGATTTCAAAAAGCATAAATAATTTATTTGAAATAACGAGTGATAATTATGTTATGTTTAATTTTTAGTTCAAATATCAGAGACTGAATATTTTATTTATTTATTTAATACATGAATTATCGAAAGTACATATAGTTTTTTTTAATATTTCACCCTTCATGCTAGGGATGACCCTGTGTTATGGCGGGTGAAGTTTACAGTTTGCTAATATACATTTTTTTTTAAATGAGCTCCTCACAGGAGGTCCGGAGGGAAATAATTTCCCTTAGGGCCTATGTCATCTTTGGGGATGCTGTGTGGAGGGCTTTTTTTAAGGAAAGAAAGGAGAGAAGAGTTTTGGGAAGGAAAAGGGTTTGAGGGGTGGGCAGGAAACTGGGGTTCAGTGCGTCCTGGTCATTCGCCTCCAAGACCTAAACAAACCTCACCCCATGAACCCGGGCACCCCTGCTAAATCACGAAACGTAGCGAACCACTTGGGGTGACCTATGGCAGAGGTGTTGGTTATCCAATAAAGGTTCCCGGGGCGGCGGTACCCATTCCCGCCTCCCAAATTCATTAGTATAGGTTGAAAATTTTCACTAATTAATACTATGCACTCAAATTCTTCTACAATAAGAGAGTTTATGTAGTTACGAGTATATTGGATTAATATATGATTTAAAAATAAAGGCTGATTGATTAAGATTGGCTATTTTTTTTTACGAAAACATGACCTTATATGGAAGTTTCGGTTTCGGTTTCAGTTTCAGCCGAACCTGAGACCGAAGCCGAAACTCAGTTTCGGTTTCGGTTTCGGCCGTAAAAACTAGTTTCGGTCGGACACTAAAAAAGTACACAACTATCACAATTTATTATAAATAGGATGGTGTAGCGCCCAGTATTTTGTCCGACGCACGGATCCGAATACTTTCTCCCTCACACGCATAGCGCCGTTTCGCTTTGCAACTTTCGCCGAGCTACCTAACCGAAAGGATACCCCTTCGGCCGTAGCCACCCCATCCCCCCTCCAGCCGGACGCTGCAGCCCCGGCACTAAGGGGTATATAAGGGCGTACTGACCGATCTCAAGTCAGTGTAGCCGGACTCCGGGTAAACCAAGCAACAGCATTCTAGTGGTCAGTGCTAAGTTAACCAACCGGTACCAAGTCGAGAGATCCCGCTGGGTCCTCCTTGGGAATCACAGTAACAGTGCCCTAGTGGACATTACTTACCAGGCACCGTTTCCCCAACTAAGAGACCGCGGGTCCTATGTTGGAGTGTGTACCTACTGTTCTGTACCTACTCTTTACTAAAATTTCTAAGTTATGAACCCTGAATAAATGAAATAAATTGCCATTGTGAATGTCGACTATCTCTTATATTAATACCCCGCCACAATGGTAAAATATGAACGATGATGAACTTTAACAATTGGGTTTCTTGGAATTTGAAGTGTGTAGATCAGACATCTTTGGAATGGTGTGAGTTTGTGGTACTACAAATATTAACATAAACAAACAATTATTTCTGAAGACTTTTACTTTCCATGTACATTTGTTACTTAAATTATAATTCTACCGGTATCACATATAGAAATTTTAAAATTAGAATCTGGGAATATGAACTTTGTGTTCGAAATAATAACTTTTCCGAGTTTATTAATCATTTAATAGAGACAGGCCATAGCTTCAACAAAGAAAAAACCAATTTTAATTATTCAAATATAAATACATATTTTAATTTGTCGGCTTTAGAAACCTTAGATATAAACAAAAAAAAATAAATCAAAAATTAATTTAATTCGTACAATAATAGCACTCTGTAAATTTATTAACAATGTTCCCATGTTATGTTGACTTGTCCCATAGTTCTCCCACTCTCCCAAAATCCCACTACTCCCACCTAATAAAATCTAATCATTTCTGTACTTGTAAAAAAAAATTAAGTTAGAATTAAGTTTGCTAGTGAATGACACGGATGTGTCGAAACCGGTAGCAGAAAAATTCAAATTTAAGTAAAAAAATAATGTACATGGAAAGTCAAACTCTTCAAAACAAAACCTCTAGAAATTGTTACATATTTAATGCATAAGAAATGCAAAAAAATATAAACAAAGAAATGTGGGTTCTCCCTTGTAGGATCGCGTTAATAAACACATTTCACGTAAAAAAATGTCTCAGCTTTAAGCCATCGATATGTGATTTTGGTACATGATTGTTATACAGACGCAAAATAAAATAGAAAATATAACTGCATTATATAGTTATTGCGTGCTCAAGAGTGTCCAGTGCAATCGTGCATGACCCTCCTAACCTCACATAACCTAATCAAACGGATAGTATATGTGAGGATAGGTTAAATGACGACAATTTTTAAACTCTCAGTTTTATAGATTATATAAAATATTTTGCACATCATTTTTAATAAAACATCTCAATTTGTTAATTACGAATGATTACATTTGTGTTACCTGGTTCCAGAAGTAGATCCAAAATATTTCCCAGTATCGGAATTCGTTTTGGACCAGGAATTTTCGCAAATATTATGGCATCTTCAGAGTAATAAGTATAACGATATAGTACAAATAGACACACAAGAACTGCTCCCAAAATAAAACTCAACATTTTCTTTGTTCGCGATGAATAAGTTGTATCTGAACTGGTCAAGGCAAGTGTAACACGGAAACTCAATCGAGATTGCGAAATACAATATTATGTTACCTACTTACAATAAATAATTATAATAAATATCAGAGATACTTTAACTGCGCATGGCAATGTCGTCGTTCAGCATTCATTGCCAACAAAGCTACATGAAACACAAATTGTTCATGAGAGAGAGAAACTACGCCATTAAGGTATTAAATACAGCAAAAATATGTGTCGTGCACAACTAAATTTCTTCTTCTCAAGTCGGTTTCTTATTTCTGAGGATCGTGACCCCTACTCCAATTTCCATGATGGACAAGGCTCCTCCACTTCTCGCGGCCCTGCGCTGCGAAGTGCGCTGACACACTGAAGTACCAGACGCCAGTGATACTTGGTCACTCCAGCGCATATTGACCATCTGCTTCTTCTGCCTTCCACTTTGCCAGTGACTCCGAGTTTTTCCAAATTGTAGTTCTCAGTTTGGCGAGCAAAGTATCCAAAGTACGAGTATTTTAGGATACGTTGTAGGCAGGTAGTAGAAAGGTTGTTGTGGATATCCAGTTCTTCCAGAACGGACACATTCGTACGTCTGATTGTCCATGGAATCCTAAGCATTTTTCTCTAGCACCACATTTCGAGAGCATCTATCCGCTTTCTTTCGCTAGATCAAAGTGTCCGTGTTTCCACACCTTGAAATATGAGGAAAATCAATGCCCGGATAACTAAATTTACCGCATAAATAATTCTAGGAAACAACATGCTAACTAACTGCATGCTAGGCTTTGTTATCAGAAAAAACCGTGTTTTTCGAAAACCTGAAACTTACCTTCTGCTTTACTACACGCTGGTCCGTTCTCAACTTGAATACTGCACCTCCATATGGACTCCACTTTACGGTATCTATAAAGAAAATATTGAAAGTGTCCAAAAGAAATTTCTGCTTTGCCTCAATTACAGAATGAGCGTACCTGCGTAATGGGGATACACAATTATGCTCTCGAAATATAACGTCTCCACTCTATCTAACCGGCGAACATACCTTGACCTAATGACCCTGTTTAAAAACTGCAACAACGTTATCGACTGTCCTGACTTACACAAACTAATCAATTTTAAAATACCACCCAGAACAACTAGGCTTAACGACTTATTCCACATTAACCGGACTCGTACAAATGCTGGTGTCAGGGATCCAATCAGAAGAATGTGCGAAATGTTTAATAAAAACCACAACCTTAAGGATTTCGATTTATTTTTTGATACTTATAGCACATTTGGTAGAAAATTGAAGGCTGTTTTCCTATAAAAAAAGAAAACTCATAAATAATTCACTTTACTTTTAATGTGCTTCTTTTTAAATAATTTTCGATTCATTATTAATTATGACTTATTTTTAAACATGGTTATAAAATGTATTTGAAAATCTTTATTTATCAAGTCAATCAGTGAGAAATAGTTGGGGTGCAGGCGAATTCTCAAGTTATTGTTCATAATATTGTTTTGTTAATTATTGTCTGTATCTGTGTTTTTTCCTTAAATAAAAAAATAAAAAAAACATTCGGGGTGTCACCCTATTGAAAATATAACGAACAAAAATTTTAACACAACAAAAAACGACTTAAAAAAATGCACTAAAAAGAAAAAAAAAATCGTACTTATTCTACTACAACTTCATAATCAATTTACTTTTTCTACTCATCAATATTTAGGTACGATTGTTATTTATGGAGTCGGTGTCAGTCAAGGTAGGTTTGTAACTACATACATAGTTATAGGTGGGATGTGCTTGTGTCGCACGAGCGACTTGACGAGGCGAGAGGCGAGAGCGGGGCCGCGGCTTGAGGGGAGCTGTCAAGTGAACACGCCGCGCCGGGCCGGGTACCTTTTCTGACACCGACTCCAAAAATAACAATCGTACCTACATATTGATGAGTAGAAAAAGTAAATTGATTATAAAGTTGTAGAAGAATACGAAATTATTTTCTTACTTTTTAGTGCATTTTTTAAAGTCGTTTTTTGTTTTGTTAAAATTTTTGTTTATTTTTTGTTTTTTTAGTGAATCTGAAGTACACTAACTAATTTTTTTGAATATGGGTAGACCTACTAAACGTGCTGCTCATATGAGACAAACATAATTTGACCATAACGACGTTAGGGTCAAATTAAGAGATTCGGCCGAGTATCGTTAATTTCCTCCTAAGAATTGAAGAGTTCCGTTACTTTGTCATGGATCCCATAATCAGAACCTAACCAAACTCTCATCAAACTACCCTTGAAGTACATCCTTTCCAAAAAAAAAGAATCATCGAAATCGGTTGGTGTGATATCGAGTTATTCGTCCATTTGTCGCGCACATAATTAATGCAAATTTAAATCTTATATGTTTTTCTCATGAATGCCATTGTCGGAACTGAACCAAATTAAAATGGGACCACACGGAAAGCACCAACTTTCAAATAAAAAAAGAATCGTCAATATCGGTTCACCCAGTCGAATGTTCTGAGGTAACAACCATAAAAAAAAATTTAAAAAATACAGTCGAATTGAGAACCTCCTCCTTTTTGAAGTCGTTTAAAAAAGGATTACGAATTAAATGTCATTATAATGACACTTCGGAAGAATTGGCGCGAATTGAGTTTTAAAATTTTTTTAACGTGGACTACCTTAAGGTCCAGACAAACCGGATGAACCAGAGCACCCCTTACGTAGCGAATCACTTGAGGTGACCTGTGGCAGGTGTGTTCGTGTGTTGTGCACACCCGCCTACCAAATTGAATAAAACTAAAGTAAAGCTTAAGTTGAAATTTTTTATTAATACTTATTACACTTTTCTTTGACTTTTATCACATTTTGAGAACCACTTTAGCGGGGGCTTAGAGCATAACATGCAACGCTTATTAATTTATTAAAAATAATAACACAGTTTGTACAACTGTACAGGGTATCCGGGGGTAAAGTGCACTATCTGTGGGAAGCGATTCTACATGATGGTAGAAGTAAAAAATATAAATAAATTTTTCGAAATCTCATGGTTTTCCCCCATACAAAATATTTTGCCATTGATTAATTTTTGTCCGTACAAACAATGCAAGTGTTTGTACCTGAATTCTTTGAACGTTGAATTCGAAAGAAATATTTGTATTTTTTGCTAAATTCATATTGTAGAATTACCTCCCGAAGTTAGTTCATTTTACAGAATATTAGAAATTTTCATAGCCGAAGGTATTAACGTGATTAATTTTTGGATTATTACGCCGTGTTTCGCTTCTACTTGCCCTGATGATGGAAACTTAACGGTGTCCTAAATGTGGGCTAATGAAGGAGGAAGCGCAATTATTTGGATCCACTGGGATCCAGTGACACCTAGTCACTGGGACAAAGTAACGGCGACCGGCAATGACGTCATATATAATATGTAGGTATTATTATTTACAACTTTAGCCAGTTACAATAATAGTATTATCGTCAATTACTCCATATCTGGAGAGATTCACGAAATTACAAATCTAATAGTACTTACGCCTGACAGGCGACGCTCCTCATGCTAGCTGATAACGAAAGTGGTGCCATCTTTTAGTGGTGTCACTGCTTTAATTCCGTTCGATTACAAAAGTTGATTTGTAACAAACGAAAACGGTTTTGCGTTAGGCGTGGCGTCAGAGTTGTATTCGTAGTCGGATTATTAAATTTCAACCATACAGACGCTAGGCTATTTATTATTAATACTGTCAGAAGTGTCAGACACTACCTGTTATAAACCAAACAAAATAGCTTTACATTATTTTCCCTCAGGGAAGATGCGAAGGATGGAACGCAATGCATCTCTTGCTAGATCATTGAGAGACACAATATCCAAAATGAGTTAAAAATGAAAACAGACATTTGCCAAAGCTGAGAAAAATTAACTAAGTAACCTTTACGATATTTACGGTAGGCAGGCAAGATGAAACGCCCGGCAACTCCGACCTAGCGTAATGAACTCTTTGATTCGGTTATTTGTGGTATGGCCCTCCGAGGCGTCCTCAACGTCTTCTCGATCCACTAACGCGCTAGAATCTACTACACCATTATTTTTACCCTCGTTGTTATGCCCCAGACTTCAGATCCGGTCCTTTCAGACCCTCTGGGTGTTACATTTTTCATTTACGCAAGAAAATATGTGTTTTACATACAAAGTAGGTTCCACATTTTCCAAAATGCCTGCATTCCGCAGTCATTACTCTGAAGTATACCTCCGGTGGACGTGCAAACTCGATTAAAAGACTGACTCGAATGTAAATTCGCGTGCCAGACGCCGGAAGAAGGGGGAGGGCCGTGGATTCGGGATCGGGCAATTAATGTGGAGGTGGTGAAAGGGGTGTTAATGGAAAATCGTTTTGGCTAGCTTCCCAGAAACGTCGAACCTAGGATTCTAAATAGCTAGTAATAATGGAGCCAAGCACAGACAGTAATATTTGAAAGGGTTCAATACGAATAAAGAACTTTTTTTCCGTTTGTTTGCAAGGACTATGAGAAATCTTTTGATTAAAGGAACTCATCTTCTGGAAATATGGTTCAGATCTTCGATTTTAGGTCGCCGAACTAACAATTTATCTTTTCCGTATTTACTTCATTACCGTACATATTCAACAACTCCTCTTACACCTTCCCCTACAACTGTGCCAAAATTGGCTTCTACATGAATTATTTCCTCTATTTGGTATTTTTTGGTCTTCGTTGCCTGGGCTATTAAATAAAAACAGAATTTTACAATTCCGATTGAGACGAAGATATCGGAAGCGAAGTTATCAAAGAGGATTTATAACAAACATTTTAAGTAAAAAAAAAGAAGTATAATTTTGTGATTCTTTATAAAAGATTAGCGCAGACCTGTAAAAAGTCACGGGATAGTCTGAATTCTTGATTCTTGACAAATCAGTTCCAGTTTTTGAAATAATAAAATATTATACTCTTAGATTGGTAAGCACTTTATCGTTATCTGAATTTTTCACACAACAGATTTGAATTTTGAAAATGACACAAACATACAAAGAAAATTTGTGAACCAGATTTCACACGAGATTAACCAACGCACGCTTGAACAACCGAAATTAGTATATTTGATAACAATGCGTTCATATTTGCTTGACAAAATCATGGAATAAAGACGTAGGTATAATACGTATTACATTTTATTTATTTATCTACTCTTTAAATGTTTTTTTTAACCACGTGGTGGAATATTTTTTTAGGTTGCCTGTAAGAAATAGAAAAATTCAATGTCGGTTAGGGTTTTTGGTAAATCGTTTATGTGTGTCAAGCACAATTCAACACATACGTCAAGTAAGGGAATAATAGGTCAACCCTTCATTTGCAAGGATGTGTGATTGAGTGAGTTCCATATACCATATTATGATAGAGTGAACACTGAACTGTAAAGTTCTGCGCCATTTATCTTCCAACCAAACAAAACCTCTTCCCTATTCTCTCTCCACAGCAGTCGTTTCCACAAAAAAATGGCTAGTTTAAAATATGGAATACGGAATTCAGCGAAACTCAATATTGAAGTCGTTTAAATATAGAACATTGTGAAGAAGCGGTGGTGATCTGCCAAATTAATTATTAATATTGACCTCGATTAAATATTGAAAATTGTGAAGAACCGGTGGTGATCTGCCAATTTATAATTAATATTTACGTCGATTAAATATTGAAAATAGTGAAGAACCTGTAGTGATCCGTCAATTTATTATTAACATCGACGACGTTTAAATATATAACTTTGTGAAGAACCTGTACTGGTCTGCCAATTTATTAACATCGACGTCGGCGTCGCGTCGTTTAAATGTAGAAATTTGTGAAGAACCTGTAGTGATCAGCCAATTTATTGTCAATATTGAGGTCTTTTACATTATATAGAACATTGTGAAGAACGTAAAGTGATCTGTCAATTTATTATTAATATTGACGTCTTTTAAATATAGAACATTGTGAAGAACGTAAAGTGATCTGTCAATTTATTATTAATATTGACGTCTTTTAAATATAGAACATTGTGAAGAACGTAAAGTGGTCTGCCTATTTATTATTAATATTGACGTCATTTAAATATAGAACATTTATTTTTTTATGTGTGTATGTATTTGGGTTATCTGTGCCTTTTTTATTTTTCGACCAACAGTTTATGCTATAATACAACTGCACTCTTTCACGGGCGAACATTTTAATATGTTACATAAAGTATCCATAGTTTTAAGTTATTTTCTGGCATTGTACCAAGGCGGTATTTCACAAAAATGGCATGATAAGGAAAAATCAACTGTCGTAATTTTTACATTTTCTAAATAAAAATATGTTTCAAATTTGGGAGGCGGGAATGGGTACCGCCGCCCCGGTAACCTTTATTGGATAACTAACACCTCTGCCATAGGTCACTCCAAGTGGTTCGTTATGTTTGGTGATTTAGCAGGGGTGCCCGGGTTCATGGGGTGAGGTTTGTCCAGGACACACTGAAACCCAGATTCCTCCCACCCCTTAAACCCTTTTCCTTCCCAGAACTCTCCTCTCCTTCCTTTCCTTAAAAAACCCTCTACACAGCATCCCCAAAGATGACATGGGCCCTGAGGGAAATTATTTTCTTCAGGGCCTCGTGTGTGGAGCTCATGTAAAAAAAAAATGTGAACCATTTCGCTACGTATAGCGCTCTTTCTCACATATCGATATGAATTTTATAAGTAACATACAATATTCCCTGTAATTTTCATGTCCATTTTTCATGTCAACATAAATCTATATATGTTAAATCGTATTGCGCACGAACATTTCACATAGAGCTTTGAAAAGAACTTCGAGCACGGTGCCACTAGGTACTGCCAGTCATTCCAGTGAAATAATTAACGTTTACACGTGTACGCAGATTAGACAAATGAACGTGTAGTTACCAAAATAAACAAATGAAACACAAATAAGTAATCACAAGACGAATATTATTTTGAAGATTGTAGGTGCCTCCTTATATAATTAATTATTATTCTACTCGTTCATTTATCTTTTGGCAACCTTCGGAATTACTTCATTCCTTAGAAATAGATACCACCCATTGTATTCAAAATACTGCGTGCAGTATTAGAGATAAAATATGGTGACAGGTCTGTACAAAGGGATGCTGCGAGGGTCGACACTATAAATATTACGATAACAATTATCATTGCGGGATGCGTGAAGGGGCCCAAAATTAAAAATAAACCCTCGACAGTAATTATTGAGGGATGATTCGATTACTGGTCCATGTGCGTAATGTCTGATCTACAGCGAGACAAAATACAAACGGACGTTGGTACATTTTATCGAAAGGAAGAATCTATTTACATGTTATTGAAACCCTTTGCAGCTTACTTGTCAGCCTTTTTTATACTTTGGAATGCTTATTTTTTTGTTTGTTTGAATGATTCTACATTATATTCATACTGTTCAATTATACAGAAAGTTACAGTGGCGGTTCGTGCTATGAAGCAGGGGTATAAATAATCTCTTTGAATTTAATGTTTCAAAGACCCAATCTTGTCTGATTACGTCTAAAAGGGATCGAAATGAAAATCTAGTCTCTTTCAACGGAAGCAATCTTCCGAACAGGCCCTCCAATATGCTTGGTGTAACCCTAAGTGACCAGCTCAGGTATGGGGGCTCCAACGAAGCCAGAGCAAAGTTAGCCTCCCAAAAACTGGGCGTACTGTACAGGGCCCGCAGATACTTTAATAGTACACAACTGCTAACCCTGTACAAATCACAAGTGCGCCCCACGGTTGAATTTGGCAGCCACCTCTGGTCTGGAGCTCCAAAATACCTGAAAAATACCCTCGACTCTGTGCAGAAACGGGCGGTCCGTTTGATAGATTCTCCCATCTTAACATACGGATTGCAATCTTTATAGCACAGGCATCGGGTGGGAATGCTATCCTTGTTCTACCGGTATTACAATGGAAGATGCTACGAGGAACTAGCATCATTGATCCCTTCGGCACCGGTGCATAGTCGGGAAACACGCCAAACGCGTGCCCAACATTTGTACACAGTTGACATTTGTCACATGAGGCCGTTTCTTCGACTCGTTCTTGTGTTCAACAGCTCGGCTGTGGAATGATTTGCCGGCCTCTGTGTTTCCTCCTTCCTACAACATGGGTCTCTTCAAGACCAATGTTCATTCATTCCTCTCCTCAAAAAGACTCTCCACACAGCATCCCAGATGACATAGGCCCTGAGGGAAATTATTTTCCTCAGGGCCTCCTGGGTGGAGTTAATGTAAAAAAAGGGGAGGCTGAACCTCCCAAAAACATAGAGAAGAAAAGGGGAAAAATATTGGGGACTTAGAGGACATGAGATACGTGTATCCATACATCCAACGTATAGTAAGACTTTTCATTTAAATCTTACCAATTTATAAGTCTTTAAGTTACTTCATTTTAAATATTACCCATAAATATTTTCGTATTTCACTAGGACTGGTTGTCTTTATATTATATCTTCACTCCGGTGCAACGCGGCCGGCCACACGCGGATTTCCGCTGGCCGCACCGAGCTACTCCACAACACCGTACAATAAATAATACGCTAAGGAGGCGGAGATAAGGCCCGCCTCCGACAGCCGCTGATTTTATGTGGCGGCGGGAAATGTGGAAGTCACATTGCATAGAAATGAACGGCCGTTGCGTGGTCGCTTGGTGTTAAGTTTGAGGCGCGCCTCAAAAAAACGAACACTTTCGAAGAAAAGCCGATAATTTACGATTAGCTCTAGCGCTATAGTGTCCACGTTTTGTTTGGTTTTTGTGATTATTTGTGGGAGTACGCGGCAGTGTGTACTGTGTACCTACCCGCGGAGCGTTGCTATTTGGATTAATTTAGTAGGGATCTGACCGTCTATCGTGTGTTTGCATATTATTGTTACTATTATAGTTTTACGTTAGTAATAATTCCAATTGAAATAAAATAATAACTTTGTTTGTAACCACGATTTAATTATTTATTTAAGCATCATAATTCATTACATAAGCATCTTCACGGTATAAAATTAAACTGTTTAATAAGGAACTCCAGTGAAAAATATTATGGCTTTAAAAAAATATGTTTATATAGACCAAGAAACGCTGATTCTGAATATATAAGTTTTATTTCATAATATTAAACGCAGAGTTTTTAAAAAATTATTAAAAAGTGCATTTTTAAACCTCTCCTCAAAATACAGCGTCAAGTTGGCATTACTGAAATGGTTAACGATGACGTCACTGTTAACCTGTCACCTGGTAATGTGGTAATAGCGTCCGTGTTGAATGTTGTATTGACATTTGAAAATTGACACGTATGCAATTCAACATTTCGTGTTTTTGGTTTATTTTCATACTGTTTATAGAGATTTAGATAAATAATAGTTATTGTGTTTATTGAAACATAATTTAGGCCCTCAACAATTTACGAAAAGGGCTATATTTGCGGACAATCTGCAATAAATTTTGCCTATTTGAGGTTAAAGTCGTGTCATATTTGGCATTGTATTTTCAAATTGTTTTTAGTATAGGGCTTTTTATACAAGTTACTACACAATCGTCATGATCAGTGTATTATAAATACCAGTGTTTCTGTATGTGTTATACATACAACAATGTACAAAATCACGCCTGAACACAAAATTGAAGAACGATGTCACTTGTATTTGCAATGAAAAAGATGATTTATTATTTTTATATTGCACTTTGTTAAAATACAATAACAGTAGCGGTGAAATGTGGACATTTTACCAATGTTTTTCTATATTAAAAGCAGTTAATCTTAAATAAAAAACGCCTCAATTTCTCACACAAAAGTCATTGAGTCACCCATATTCATTTTATTCCGCCATTTTCTTAAATTCAAAATCATGCTCTGCCCAAAAAAATTATTTCCCTAGATTTCGAAGTGAAATTTCACTAGAATTTCACATTTACGCAATTACCTAAGTAGCCACCTGATTGTGTAACACTAATCCTGTTATATGTTAATTAATATGATTAATTAATTGGAAAGATATCGGAACTTGGTAAATATACTTATAATACTGTGCTTTTCTAAATAAAACACTTTTTGCTACGTGAAGTAATAATTTAAAAGTACGAATACACTCACCACTGAATTAGAAACTGAATTCCAAATATAAAAAAAAACACTTTGCTAAATAAAAATCAACCGCAATCACCGAAAAAATAGAGCTCAAAACATAAATAAATTTTTTTTTTCAGAGGTCCCATTTATCTTTTTAGATACATATAATATCATTTTGAGTTGTCAGTGTTAAAAATAACATTGCATGGTAAGTACAACAATAATTAAGATTCATGGGAATTCCAAAAAATATATATTTATATATATGTATATATATAAATAATACCAGTAATATTTTCATATGTAATAAAAAAATTGCCAGAGTTCGAAATTTCCCTAGATTTTGTCCTGATTTCTTATCCCTAAAAGATATTTTTCTCCCCTAGATCTAGGGAAATTTCCCTCGACATAACATCACTGATTCAAAATGACAACTTAAAAAGTAAAAAAACTATCGTTGGGTGAAGACCACCATAGATACGGTGCGTTTCTGGGAGTCTTTAAAAATTAAAACTTTGACAATTATTTTAACTATTAAAACTAACTATAAAAATAAAAATAAAAATGCAGTTATTTAAGTTTGAAGGTCTTTATTCATTAAAAAAAATAAAAAAATTGGACTGGAGTTCTCTATTGAGAAGAAGATGCTTATGTTAAGCGAAACCGGTCGGCATTGAAAAAATTAAATGATTACGTCGTGATTACAAACAAAGTAATTGTTTTATTTCAATTAATATGTCAAACCACAAAGTGACTGCTTTCTACCAAAATATAATAATTCAAATGTTTTTATTCTAGGTTGGTATACATCTTACTTTTTAACCCTGCAAACCGCCACTGGAAAGTAATGTGAAATCAAGGCTGAAGGTTTTAGATTAATGTACGCGATTGAAATTGATTATATTTCATTGCAACCCTCATAAATATGTTAATGTAATTTAAATACGATTTGGTTTAATTGAGAGAAGTATTAACTTTGATGATAATAAATTTAGTTTCAAATAAAATTTATTTGACCATTGTTTGGCTTCTCGATTCCTTGAGAATAAACAATGTATCTAGATATATTTTATGAGGACCAAAAACTATGCAGCACGTACAAAGTTGGAAAGTTGAGAAATACGCCAAAGTTATTTCTGTTATTCAGCAAACGAATACTAAATCATAACTTCAGACTTGCTCAGTCGTTAAAATCCAGACTGGTTAGGTATTGCAAATTGAGATTGGTTTATTCCCGCAGATGCGGATAAAACGATTTCAAGAAAACTATTCGAGATGCAACAGAATAATCATGAACACAGCGGAGTTTTTATCAATAGGATATTTTACTCTTAAGAGCTTTTAACCAGCCAGCGGCCGAAAATCCACATTTCGTCGAAAGTTGTTCTTACGATCGTGCAGGGCGGTTACAATGAGAAAGATTAATTATTCTCCGTACCAGCTTCTTAAAATTATAACTCAATATCGATTTTATTTCATTCCAAATTTGCTTTAATTTATACCTACATCCAAAAATGTTGAATGGCGTGATGATAAAACTATTAAAATAATGTACTTTTTGTTATTATTTTTTGATTATAAGTATTTATCATTTTTCAATAATGTCTAAGTTAAATGAGAATGTTAAAAAAATCTGAAATATATTAGTTTGTAAGTGCGCACATAAATACACAAATGGACCAATTTTCGTCAAGAAACAAATGTACGTATATATTTTTAGTGATTTTATTTAAACTAAAATTAAAATTCTAAAACATGCCATATCTAGATAATGCATTGATTTATTTTACTGCATGATTATATGATTTGAAATGGTTGTGGTATAATACAAAATCTTTTTTGAAAATTTAACAAATCTGCCAACGACCTATGGTATAACCTTATTATACTAAAAATTAACATTTTTTCTCAAAATTCAAAACATGCTAATGCTAGATAAAAGAACAATCTTTCGAAATCCATTTTAAATTTTTTGTGGAAAAGAGTCAATATGTCTAAAATCTGATTTAAAAATGACATATTTCTGGTTTTCTCTAGCAATACCCTCTTAAAATTAGCAAAAACGCGGAATCTTGTAAAAACTTGGTTTAGACGGATGTTCTGAAAGTTCCTAACTTTACCATTCACAGATAAATCAATATAGGTACCTGACGTTTTGAAATAAACCTTTTATTGAATTTCAAAGTACATTCCTCGGCATACCTCATAAAAATAGTTAAAAGTATCGCCTCTTCTGTTTAAGAATAATTTTAAACCTTATACTTGAAACATAGAAAAAATTAGTTTTGTAACAACTTTTATAATGTCTATGGTTATATTATATTGCATTATTTATATTGCATCCTCAGGGATGTAGGTACAAATAAGGCAAATGATTTTTACCGATATTGTACCGATAATAAATAAAAAAGCCCAAATGGTCCCAGTTTCATAAATTACAAACCTTGATTTGCCAATATTTTCTTTACTAAAGGTTCAAAAGCACTTTTCTCCGAGGGCCACTTGCACCGCGTTCATAACTTTGTTCGTTCGAAGCAATGATATGACCCAGAATTCACGAGAACCACGTTATGCGGGATTCGGGATCAGGCCGCTTACAAAAACACTCCTTAAATAGATGGCAATAAGGTTTAAATTTCCATTTATCACCAGCCGCCTGCTTTGATATATTCACGAAAAAAAAAGTAACCAAAAAGCGTGTTTTATTTTTATTTTGCAAAGTTCAGGCACCAAACTTAAATGATCTATTGTGGTTTTTTAAAGAATTTAATTTTCCACATTATACAATAAAATAAAAGAAAAGGGGTTCGTAAGTGGGAGATTTTGAACTTAATTAATTAATTTCGCCCTAGAACAAGATGATTGGGCATCCATTTTCTCTACCTCCCAAATAGAACCAGCGCTTGATGCTTTCTATACGTTTTTGAAATCCCTCATAAACTTTCACATTCCTCATAAATTTTCGTGAAACTTGAAATATCCTCCTTGGTACAATGCTGCCCTTATTAAGGTAATGAAGGAAAAATCGAGATATTTTAGCAAATATAAAAAATACAAAAATCAGGCTGATTACGACGCATTTTCTCTCCTTTGTAAACGGCACAAAGATTTAAGCCGAGAAAACAAATCTCGTTACTTAAGTAAAATCGAAAATAATATATCCTCAAACCCGAAAAACTTCTGGAGCTACGTCAAATCCTCTAACAAATCCCAAAGTGTTCCAAAATGTATGTATCTTGGAGAGCTGAGGGCCGATAATGGAACAGCCATTGCAAATTTATTTTCAGAATATTTCAGTTCGGTTTTCAGTAAACCCTCCAATCCACCTGCCCGTAATCCAACCGACGTTGGAAACCATACATCCAATATAAGCAATATTGAGGTGACGCGAGAAATCGTCTTAAAATACCTTCAGGAAATTGACACTTGCAAAGGTGCTGGTCCTGACGAAATACCTTCAATCCTTATTAAACCATGGACAAACAATCTAGCCTTACTTTCTACTCTTACTACTCTCTTTGATTTTCAATCGTTCTCCAACCGAATGCACTGTCCCAGTTATATGGAAATCCGCGTTTGTGTCTCCCATCTTCAAGAATGGTAAAAAAACTGATGTCAAAAACTACAGGCCAATCTCCAAACTTTGCATATTCAACAAAATTTTTGAAAAATTAATCTATGATCAACTATATGCTGCTCACCTAGCCTGAATATGAACCAGCACGGTTTCATTAGTGGTAAATCAACAAACACAAATCTTTTAACTTTCACAGAGTACCTCCAGGATAATTTGGATAACCGAATACAAGTGGACACCTTCTATACCGACTTTAGTAAGGCGTTTGATAAGGTCGATCACTCAATCTTGTTAAGCAAGCTCTTAAATTCACGGCAATCTTTATCGTTTGCTCTATTCTTATATCTCCAACCGTAGCTAAATAGTAGTGGTTGCTGGATTTAAATCAGATTCTGTTGCTGTCACATCAGGATTTCCTCAAGGCAGCCTGTTGGGACCATTATTATTTAACATCTTTATCAATGATGTTGGTAACTGTTTCCTAAACTCCCAAACTATCCTGTATGCAGATGACATGAAAATATTTTTACCTATAAACTCAATCGAGGACTGTCAGAAGCTGCAAGATGATTTGCTATGTTTGAGCACGTATTGTAATGCCCATTGTCTGGAAATAAATATATCTAAGTGCTTCATCGTGCGCTTTACTAGAAATAAAAACGTATTAATCCATTGTTAGCGTCAGCGGTCGGCATACGGCGCCAGTGTCGGCAAACCGCAGGCCTACGGCCTCTAGCCAAACCAACCCTGGAAAGGACATGCAGTAATTAATGGGCCAACAAGCTAGCTCACAGTCGGCGCGAGCAAGATCCTCCTAATTCCAAGGCGAGTGTCTGTGGTTCGCTGGGTATTTCTCTTCCTCCTCTCCTCAAAATCTCCGGGGTCTCCCTCCTCAATCAGAACACAGTATGCGCTTAAAGGGTTTATTCAATAGCAGGAGACATGGTTAATACAATCGCCATTCGGGCACACTTCACATGACATGGATAGCATTAAAATACCCTAACCTAACAGGGACTGTTTTCTCTCAATCTCTCCACACGCGTTATGGGCTTTAAGAGCGGGACATGGCACACAAAAGAGGGTAATTGTTCAGTCTACTCACTGTAGTAGGATAGGCAGTAGTCAGCATCTTCTGGTTGCACAATTTACAGTATGAAATACATTGCGAGTTTTAAGGTTCTCGAGTGCGCGCTAGGCGCTCGCTTGGGACACTGTTGTCTTGCTGGCTGGCAGCCGGTGAGTGGCGAATGCTTGCCGGGCCCCGAAGGGCCGGTGCGCTCGTTGATTCTCGTAGTGCCGGAAACTGCCGAAGCTATTCTTGCGTAAAACGGGGCGACCGTGGGTAATGTTGCTACTTTGCAACGTAACACTTCCCCCCTCGCCGCAAAAAAAGCGACGTGGTAATGGAGCAGTAGGGCTAAGAAATCCTCTTACCCTTCTAGCACTTGTGCCAAAAAACAAAAAAAAAAAATTTAAGAAAGGAGGAGAGAGCGAGAGAGAAAAGTTGCTAGCTACACAATAGTAGAAAACAAAAACAAAAGACAAAAAACATGGTGAACAAAGAGTTAACACTAAATGTACATGAAAGAGTAGTGACATACATAAATGTGAACAAGGACCTGCAGAAGAAAGGTACAAGGGTTATGCAGTAATAGAAAAAAAATGACTCTAAATTGTATCATTGGTCTGTGAGCTATGTTTGCGTAGCGTGGTTTTTGCGTAGGATGTCTGGGGTGTTTGGACGTTACACTGAAGTTACACGGTTACTTTGTCACAGTAACCTGGCCCGTTTGAGATTACACTCAAGGAACACTAGGGCCTTAAAGGAAACACGAAGAAGAGAACGCAGGATGAGGCTTCTTGGTGGTGGAGAGGGTTCTACCTGTCACAGAGGTCAAAAAGGTAGCTGCTTCCGGGTCCTGTGGGTGGGCCAGTATGACATCATTGAGGTACTGGAGAGTGGAATTGTAATTGGTGGTTTGTCCTTTTTGTAGAGGAGGCGGTTTGTGTGCATGACAGCCGTTGTTGTGATGGTGGTTGGTACACTGGTTTGTATACAGTGGGATTGTTGTGTTAACAATTGTTGGTATTGTTATTTGCGCAAGGGCACAGGAGCATTGGCATGATGGCAACAGAGCATTTGCAAGGTGCAGCTGGAACATTTGCAAAATGGCAACATTTGCAAGATGCCGCAGGAACGTTTGCACCAAGGCAACAGGAACATTTGCAAGATGCCGCAGGAACGTTTGCACAATGGCAACAGGAACATTTGCAAGATGCCGCAGGAACGTTTGCACAATGGCAACAGGAACATTTGCAAGATGTCGCAGGAATGTTTGCACAATAGCAACAGGAACATTTGCAAGATGCCGCAGGAACGTTTGCACAATGGCAACAGGAACATTTGCAAGTGCCGCAGGAACGTTTGCACAATGGCAACAGGAACATTGAACCAACCTAGAGCTGACGTGCTCGGGTTTGTTTGAGTGATGGTTTGTGATGATACAATTCGCAACTACACGCACGACTCACACTAGGTTAATTTAGGTGCGGTCGGGTGCTTTTGGTACGCAGGGTTTTGAAGGCATGGGACCTCCGTGACGGTAGTGAAGGCAGCATGAAGGGAGGCGCAGGTGTAGATAGGGTGAAGAGCTGCGGGTCTTCTTATTAATCCGGGGAAAGATTATTATTAGGAACAAAATTCTTGAGGTTTACCTGCCTAGTAGACCAATGATGAAAAGGTTTGGAGAGAAACAAGGTGTGCATGTTAAGAAAGATTGGGTTTGGCGTGTAGAGAGAGAGAGAGAGAGACGGGGAGAGAGTTAGCTAAATGCAACTACGGACTTATACATATTACAGGTACGTATTCAAGGAAGGTTCCGTTTAACCCATTTAGTTTTTTTGAAACTAAATACATTTTCAAGAACACGTGGGTAAGGGTTTGTACGTATGACAAAATGCCCCGTTCGAAAGAAGTTGGTCTTCCATGACCTATGCTCACGTCTATACGGTAGCATTTTTTCTACTTTCGAAGAACAAAAACATTGAGTACAAATAAGTTATGAAAAGTGGGAAAGGAGTAGGAAGTTGAAAGGATCCGTGTATGAAGGTTGTCCCATTTGACAAACGAAACGCCATGTGCGTAACGCATATATCCCCATTCACGGATAATTTCGAGGAAGGGAAAGGGTGACAATTGGGAACATTTGAACGAAGAAAGCTGCTGAGGATTCGGCTATTTCCGAAATTCGACCTCTGAGTGGAGGTGAAACAAGGTCTACAGCAGTTATCCTGGCACATTACAAAAAGGAATACACTGACATGAAAGAGTCTAATCCTCCACGTGTATTGGGTGAAGATTAGAGGGTCGTTTTATTCTCCTACTAGTTTGCGAGAAATGACAGACCCTTGCTCGAGTCTCACAAACCTGGGGGTTTTCTTATTCGTCTCCCAGACAACGAGTTAGGTGTTTTTTGTGTCCATCAACTTAACTCCTACGACACGATGCCCCATAATCATGAGTGAAGCGTATGATTAGTCCTTTTGAGATAATGGATAGTTCCTGGGTTCTTGTGACAGGAAGTCCATGGGCATGTTAATGAGTATTCTGCTGCAAAAGCAATAATTTTCTGATAACAGAACAATAAAAGGCGTGTGGTCTACACTTGGTAGGTTACACAAACAAGGGGTAGATATTATTTCGTTCGCACGACTCATGGTGAATATTGTCACGTTTTCACGTCTCACGTGACAGGAATGAACGATTTACAACAAATTTTTTGCCCAGTATTGAAAGACAGTAGCCCAATAGGTATTTACAACAATTTAATGAGATAAATCACCCTCTCGATCAACAACCCTGTGTTAACGAGCAAACAATGAGTAGTTATGACGGACTCCCCGTGACGTGTAAAAACACAAAGATATTATAAGATTCGCATCTATAGCAGTGGATATTGTAAGGTTCACACCTATAATGGTAGATATTGTAAGGTTCGCGCCTATAGCAGTGGATATTGTAAGGTTCACACCTATAATGGTACAAAAGTTTACGTTCTAAAATGTGGGTCCCCATTCAATACAGACGGCGGGTTGCAATGATGTAATTATTACGGCACTGCTGTAGCTTAATAAATTCATATTAGCATACGTTACAAGACTTGCCAAAAGGCGATAAACACAAATTTTTATTGAAGATCTGGCCAAGATTTTAAACTTCAAACAAGAATAATGGTACAATAAGGGACAAAAGAAACTGATGTCATGATAAAATATTGTACCTCATAATGAAGTTGTATGTACACGGAACAATGTTAATGAAGGGAAAAAACGTATTGTCACTTTTATAACAAGAAAAAAATATATTTTCTCAGAATCCGACAAAAATGCGATTCTGGAAAAAAAATAGAGCAATTGGGTTGAGCGCCATTCTAATTTTTGGAAAAAAGAAGAAAAAAACACAAGTAGCAACGAGGTTGCTCCTGAATAGTTTCGAATCCAGCGAATGTGACCTGATAGGTGTGTTCATTTGGTGTATTCGAGACGATCCCCATATACATCATTATTATGAATGTGTAGGATGGGGTGAGGAGGAATAAAAAAAAGGTAAGAAGAAAAAAAAACGGGAGGATTTCCTTTATAACAGAAATCGTCGCGGCATTCTTACAATATGGTTCTGTGATCATAGTAGCGAGCTGCGGCAATGGTCTGAAACCAATGGTTATTATACAGACTTGCACTTAAGATTTTTATTTACAACATTAGGGTAGGGACGTACTGGTACGACAAAAACCCGACACAAAAAAACAATTAAAAAAGGATGATATGACAAGATGAGACGATGAGGTGGGAAAAAAAAATGCGCGGATGCTGCAAGAGTTGTGAAAAGGAAAGCGACGTCTCGGAGCAAGAGTTTTCCGGAACCGTTGATGGTAGGAGGAAAAGGAGGCCCTTTCCCGAAGTGATCAATTTCAGGAAGAGGATGCATACAAGTTATGAAAACGGTGCCCCAAGAGGTGCTCTTGTGGTACAGCAGGCAAGGCACGCAGGATGTACAAGAACATATAAAATTATGCAAAAAGAAAAGAGTGTACAGGAGTTAGGCTACCGTTGACATTGATATGCCTTCGGGTGTAAGGATTACCTTACAAATGCCCGTATGGGTGATTATTTACATTTAATATTTACAAGTAACTCACGTTATTTATGACAAGAATTATAAGACTTCTAAAGAGACCGCGTCGCACTGATTGACGACTGGCCCAGAGAGGTCAGGGGGGTAATAATGATCAGGGTTAACAAGGTGCATGTTTTGCCAATTTGATAACGCCTGGGTACTTGATGTGATGGAATTTACTGATTCCGTATTCCCAATTTTGGCAATGTCTTTCGCATGGTAATTTTCGATGTGTTTACCAGAGATGTCAGACAATATTTTTGTTGGTTCCTGGGCTTGCACCACCAAGGGTTTTGCTTCGGAGACTGTGGGAGGGGTAGGGATGATTTCCGAGGTGACTTCCGGTTGAAATTGCAATCTCCTGATGTATTTTTTGTTGTAGAAAGAGGCATATAGGGACAGGCATTTTTTGGATTTATTCCTAGGAGAAATCTTTCTGTTTCTCAGGGCCTGTAGTAGTTCTTCCTTTCTTGAAGTAAAAATGTGCGGGATTATACCCAGCGTGACTTGAGGAACTTCCATGGTGTATAGGATCGTGTCAGAGTGACCTTATGTTGGAAAAAGCGGGAACTAGACTCGCAATTGGAAAGAAATTGGCCCGAGATTGACCACTTGGCGTATTTTTGCAAAAACGCGTTTTTTACAAGTGTTTGGATTATTTGGAAATTTGGGCAGGGGTTTGCCTCAAATAACGTGTTTTTGAAAAAATCCAGACGTTTTGGAATTTTATTGAAAAAATTTTTCAGAGTCCCAAAAATGAAAAAGAAATGGGCAGGGATTTGCCTCAAAAAACGTGTTTTTGGGAAAAAAACCAGATGTTTTGGAAATTTGTTGAAGATTTCTTGAAGTCCAAAAACGGAAAAAAAATTGGGCAGCGATTTGCCTCAAAAAACGTGTTTTTGAGAAAAAATCCTGATGTTTTGGAAATTGTTGAAGATTTCTTGAAGTCCAAAAACGGAAAAAAAATTGGGCAGCGATTTGCCTCAAAAAACGTGTTTTTGAGAAAAAATCCAGACGTTTTGGAATTTTATTGAAAAAATATTTTTCAGAGTCCCAAAAATGAAAAAGAAATGGGCAGGGATTTGCCTCAAAAAACGTGTTTTTGGGAAAAAATCCAGATGTTTTGGAAATTTGTTGAAGATTTCTTGAAGTCCAAAAACGGAAAAAAATTGGGCAGCGATTTGCCTCAAAAACGTGATTTTTGTGAAAAAATCCAGATGTTTTGGAAATTTGTTGAAGATTTCTTGAAGTCCAAGAACGGAAAAAAAAATTGGGCAGCGATTTGCCTCAAAAACGTGATTTTTGTGAAAAAATCCAGATGTTTTGGAAATTTGTTGAAGAATTCTCGAAGTCCAAGAACGGAAAAAAAAATTGGGCAGCGATTTGCCTCAAAAACGTGAT
Source organism: Limnephilus rhombicus (assembly GCA_929108145.2). Classification (NCBI taxonomy): domain Eukaryota; kingdom Metazoa; phylum Arthropoda; class Insecta; order Trichoptera; family Limnephilidae; genus Limnephilus; species Limnephilus rhombicus. The sequence goes on along the minus strand of OV815273.1, from coordinate 40,729,962 downwards.
TTTTGTGAAAAAATCCAGATGTTTTGGAAATTTGTTGAAGAATTCTCGAAGTCCAAGAACGGAGAAAAATTGGGCAGCGATTTGCCTCAAAAACGTGATTTTTGTGAAAAAATCCAGATGTTTTGGAAATTTGTTGAAGATTTCTCGAAGTCCAAGAACGAAAAAAAATTGGGCAGCGATTTGCCTCAAAAACGTGATTTTTGTGAAAAAATCCAGATGTTTTGGAATTTTATTGAAGAATTCTCGAAGTCCAAAAGTCCATAAACGAAAATTTCACGGGCCAGGATTCACCTTAATGGAACACGTTTTTAGAATTTATTCCGATGTTTTTGAAAAACATTTGCCAGTTTGTGAAGGTCCGGTGAGTAAAAAACGGAACGAGGTTCGCCTTGAACGAACATGTTGTTTGGAATATTTCCATTTGCTTTCCAAAGGGGAATTCTTTAGAAAAGAAAGAAATATTTTTTTCTTTTATACGAGTTTTCGTGGAAGTATTTGTTTGAAGATTCAACAATGTCTTGGGGAATGGTTTTTTATTTACGTGGCTCGTCTGTAGCCTGATTTGATTATCACCAATTATTGGTATTTAACCGTCAAATTCCTTTCGTCGAAACAAGTTGTTGTAATTTAATGTTTGTTTTCAGGGAATCGACGTCAACGCGAATTAGGCATCTTTGAATTTATGTCGTATGTTTCTTTTTTATGAGAAACGGACGGCAAAAGTAGAAAAATGCCCGATTGTCAAATGGCAGAAGGAATTTAATCCACTTGTTTCCTTAGGCTGCAAAGTATGTCGTAGAACGGACCAGCACTTTGCGAAATTGGTTTATTATAATATAATATGTTAATTAACCTTTGGGAAACGAAGCGGTTAGTCGGTTATCATATGCAGGATTTTGATTGTTGAATATCGTTGTTTTAAATATTTGTGTTCATTTCCACTATTAACTTGTACTTGAAACTAGCAAATTTAGTTGGTCGACACTTGTAGACACTGTGTTATTCGCGGCGACAACTTTCTTGGTTGAGCATCTTGCGTGGGAATACCGGTGATAATGTTTGTGTTGAGTGACGACTCGAAAATGAAGGAATCGTGCCCGTGATAATTTAAATTGCGATTTGAAGTTACGTACGCGCCGGTGTTTTTGTTTGAAATGCTAGACGGAATAGGAATAACACAAAACATACATTATAGGTTATAAGTTTAAACAATAGCTGATTGAAGAATGAGACCGTGAGACCGTGAAGAGGGGGGGAAAAAAATTAGCCTCACGTTGAAGCCAGTGTTAGCGTCAGCGGTCGGCATACGGCGCCAGTGTCGGCAAACCGCAGGCCTACGGCCTCTAGCCAAACCAACCCTGGAAAGGACATGCAGTAATTAATGGGCCAACAAGCTAGCTCACAGTCGGCGCGAGCAAGATCCTCCTAATTCCAAGGCGAGTGTCTGTGGTTCGCTGGGTATTTCTCTTCCTCCTCTCCTCAAAATCTCCGGGGTCTCCCTCCTCAATCAGAACACAGTATGCGCTTAAAGGGTTTATTCAATAGCAGGAGACATGGTTAATACAATCGCCATTCGGGCACACTTCACATGACATGGATAGCATTAAAATACCCTAACCTAACAGGGACTGTTTTCTCTCAATCTCTCCACACGCGTTATGGGCTTTAAGAGCGGGACATGGCACACAAAAGAGGGTAATTGTTCAGTCTACTCACTGTAGTAGGATAGGCAGTAGTCAGCATCTTCTGGTTGCACAATTTACAGTATGAAATACATTGCGAGTTTTAAGGTTCTCGAGTGCGCGCTAGGCGCTCGCTTGGGACACTGTTGTCTTGCTGGCTGGCAGCCGGTGAGTGGCGAATGCTTGCCGGGCCCCGAAGGGCCGGTGCGCTCGTTGATTCTCGTAGTGCCGGAAACTGCCGAAGCTATTCTTGCGTAAAACGGGTCGACCGTGGGTAATGTTGCTACTTTGCAACGTAACACCATGAATACTCAATTAATTATGTACCTTTGTCTATCAAATTCGAAAGTAAGGACCTTGGGGTTATACTTGATAGTAAACTGAATTTCAATAAACATATCGACTATATAGTCACTAACGCATCTTCTATGTTTGGTTTCATAATCCGCTCCTGTAAACAATTTAAAGACCTTACTACTTTCAAAACACTGTATTTTTCATACGTTCGTAGTATCCTTGAATACGCATCTCAAGTGTGGAACCCAGGCTATGCAGTGCACAAAAATAGAATTGAAAGCGTTCAAAATAGATTTTTAGGGTACCTCAATTTCCGCTCTTTTCGTTCTCATGTTAGTAATGAAGACTCTGCAAAGTTCTTCAAAATACAAACGTTAACTTGTCGAAGAAATATACTAACTTAATCGATTGTCCTGATCTTCTTCAACGCCTATCATTCCATGTTCCAAATCGCAACAGCAGGCAATCGCTTACTTTTAATCTCCCTCTTTGCAAGACCAACTCCAAACAGAACTCATTTATCTACAGATCCACGCACTCATTTAACTTAAATTATTACCACGTTGACATTTTTAACTCGACTTTACGTGACATAAAACGAAAACTCACCAAGCAACATGACTCAAACTAAAAAAGTTCAATCCCTATGTATATATTACCGTCCTTTGCCTCTTAATCCTTTTCCTATGTTCCTCCCCCCCCCCTTTTTATATATTGTAACTAAATAATAAAATTAAGAAAATACCCTTACAATGTCACACTTTATTCATTGACTACCAACAGTGGAAAGTTCATAATTGGCATAATTAACATCTTTTTATTGTATTATTTTGTAATCTCTGATTTGCTGTCAACTTTCTCTAAAATAAATATATATTTATATATATATATATATATATATACAGGGTGTAACAGGACGTACCCGAGGGATTTTAACCAGCGGTTCCTGAGCATATTTGGAGTAAAAAATGTAGATTTCATTTTGCTCTCCGGTGATATTTTTTTTCTATTAAAAACAAAAATTATGTTTTTAAATCACGCGTCGCCAATGGCATGATCATTGGTCTACTCGGGAGACAACGTCGCAATTTCACACGTGCACACAGTGGAAGGGAGGCGACAACGGCCAGCGCGCTTCAAGGCAGGACCATATTATATGCTCCAATACCAAACAAGTAATATTTAATATTGCGTAAATAATTATTATGCTTATTTTACTCAGATATTATTGCTAGCTTTAAGTAAAGACTTTAAGTACCGAAAATTCCTGATGGAATTCTAATTTAAATAATTTGTGGTTAGAAGACGGGTGGGTTTCTTCATTTACCGAGAATGCTAAATGCAATGCTAATTGTAAAAGTAAACGATCGAAATTTAAAAATGTCTATGCATTTGACCGTTTACTTTTACAATTAGCATTGCATTTAGCATTCTCGGTAAATGAAGAAACCCACCATTAAATAACTTTTAAACAAAAAAAAATGTAGTTCTACGAATTAAACACAAAAACAGTAATTAAATAACTTATTTGTTGACAATAATTGAGAATAATTTCCAATGGTCCTTTTATCATAAATATTAAGAAATAAGATAAGATAAATATTTAACCACCTTTAAAAACACAATCTCCCTTGCACTTGCTTAATTAGGTATCCAGAATCACCAAAACGAAACGCGCATTATCATCGCGAAATTATTGTCAATAAAATCAATGCTCATATAAAACGAACTTGTCAACAGCTGCAAATGCGTAACCGTGACCTTGACCCACAGAATTTAAAATAATATGAAATACATACATGTATAGGTAGAATACGATGTTATTTTAAAATTAGAATGCTGCCAGGTGCTGAATTATTTGAATAAGAAAAATATTTAATTTTATAAATGAATTTAAAAATAAATCAATTACATATTGGAACAATTTTAAAACCGTGTGAAATATTTTGTTCAAAAGATTTATTAAACATCACGCGGTAGGTAGAGAGGATGAACTGCCAAACAACTCGGTCTTAGCATACTCCTCGCAATTCCACGTAGTAGGTAATTGTGTATTCTTGGAAGTACCTAGTCATGATTCAAATTCCAATTCAAATTCCCCATTTATTTTTACCTAACTACACAATGTAGGTACTAATATTTTTCAGTTATGTAGGTACTCAGAATAAGGGTTACAATCAATAAACTATTGGTTTTACCGATCTATTAATACGTATTATGAAGAACAGGATACCTAACACAATTCTTAGAAAGTTCTCGACTTATAATGTGGCCTAACCAGTGTTTTGAAACAATAAACTATTGGTTTTACCAACCCATCAATAAGTATGTTGACAAAGTTCTTAGAAAATAAGTTGATCTAGCAATGTTTTGAATGTAATAGCATACATTTGGATTACAAGGAACTATCCAGAATAAGGATTGCAATAATAACCTGTTTTACCGATACAAATAATATTATCATTTTACAGAAGGGAACGTACCCATACTACGTGACCAATTTTTTTTGCAATTTTTAACCCCCCCCCCCCTCCCCCTCCCGGTGACCAAAATCCTAAGCAAATCGCCGCTCATTTGTACCAAGCGTGACATTTTGAAGACCCCCCCCCCCCCGAAGAGGTTACGTAGTATGAGTACGTTCCCTAAGGTAATGGTGCCGATTTAAAGAAAAAAAAATCAAGTCAATAAGTTGACTGTATTCAGCCTTACCAATAAAATACAAACTAACCACAAACAGTCCGATTATGAAGGATTGGAATGTTTCATAATTTTGACACAAAACGTGAGTTCTTATAGAAGTTTCAAATAAATTAATCGTGGTGGTTCGATCATAAGCTTTGAAAACATTTTAGTATCTACTGTTTAAGTGTAATGTTGACTGAACTTACAATATTTAAAAATACTATTTGCGAAAGTTATAATTAAATAATACCTCTAAAAATAATTTAAAAACCCACCCGGCAATGTTTTGTTCGCGTTTGTGTCTGTCATCTGTCACAGATACGAACATAATATTATGAATGACATGTAAGAATAAAAATGCTGACATTTGGTTATAATATTTTTTTTATTATTATTATAAAAGTTGCTCGAAGTGGCCGCCATCGGCTTCAATGCATGCATGCAATCTTAACACATTATGGATGCTTAAATTAGCAGGATTCGCCTTCAGTTCGTCTGCTGCCTCCATGATCAGTTGGATCAATTGCTCTCTCGTCGCTATCGGCTTCGAATATACCTTTTCCTTCAGAGTTCCCCAGAGGTAGTAATCCAACGGTGTTAGGTCGGGTGATCTCGGTGGCCATGCAATGTTAGGACTACCTCGGCCTATCCACCGTCCAGGAAACTCTACATGTAGGTAGTTCCGCACGGCAACGGAATAATGGGGTGGAGCTCCATCGTGCTGGAACCACATCCTTCGCAGTGCTTGTAAGTTTACTTCGTCCAGAATGTCGCCCAGCTGCCCTTGCAGGAACTCCAGATACATCGGTCCATTTAACCTGGGAGGCAACTCGATCGGACCAATTATTTTGTTACCCAAAATACCCGCCCACATATTTACTGAGAATCTCTCTTGGCTCGACGATTCCCGGACAAGCTTAGGATTTTCTTCGGCCCAATGATGCAGGTTGTGGATATTTAATATTCCTGTTTTTGTAAATTGGGCTTCGTCTGTGAATAGAATATTTTTCATGAAATCTCCATTTCTCAACACATTTCGTAGCATCCGTCTACAGTAAATTAGTCTTGAGAAATGGTCGTTCTCCAGTAGACCTTGGCAGCGCCTGTAGTGGAAAGGTTTCAGGCGATGTTTTTTTAGGATTCTCCATACCGTCGTGTGTGTTATGTCTCCAACGATCATGGCGACGCGACGCACGGAAAGCGTCGGGTCTTCTGTCATCATGTTGAGGATCCTCTCTTCAACACGAACTGGAACATCATTATTTCCTCCGCCCTGAACCCGTACGATTCCATGGTCGCGCAGGCGTTGATACATCTGCAAACAAAAATACAATTGCTAACATTATTCTGTTATAAAATATCAGTAAAAATGAATGACGGGTGCGTTTTATATCAGTTTATTTCTGAGAACATAGAAATATTTGATTAACATAGAAAACGTTCCGTAAGTACGAATTAATTTATTTTGTGAGTGAAACTATTTAAAACAAGCTTTCTTGGAACCGATTTTGATTAGCAACTATTTACGTTGGGGGACAAGCACAAAATATGATTATTTAGTTCTTAATTTGGGTTATAAATAAGTGTTAATAACAATTTCAAAATGACGCGACGGCTTGATATTTTTTTCACAAGAATTTCGAACTTTAATTGTAATGAAAATGGAACTTTAAAGCATCTTTTACCAATTAACCTACGTAAATTATTCTTGTTTCTGTTGTATTATTATTCATTTTTTACATCAACTCCACACATTTTCGGGGATGCTGTGAGGAGGATATTAAGTTAAATGAAGTGTTATTTAAATAATTTGAGCTTAAAGAATTAGCCAAGTTGGGAAAAATTACCCTATTTTTTTTACTTGGCACGTTTGATAGGTATTATCTTGGATTTCCGAGAGTGAAACATAAAATTTTGGAAAGTTTTGTAAATAAACATACGTAGTGATAACCTTTTTCCGTAACATTACAAGACACAATTAGGCGGATTTTTGGGAGCCTTTACAATGAGATGGCGGCATTAAATGTGTGTCTAGCTCTACGATAATAAATAGGTAGTTAGGTACAAACCTGTACGAAAGTTGTATGGTGTGGTAGACGTCGTTCTGGATATATTCTGCGATACTCTCTTACAGCTTCCACTGAATTTCCTCGGCAAATTCCATAAACAAACACTATATCTGCTTCATGGGCAGGTGGATAATTTTGAGGCATCTTTTAGAATAAACACTAATAATAACAGTAAAACAAAAACAAATTTCAAAGCAACTACGCACGACCCCGTTCACCGTCAAACTCCAAACACAACTGACCGAGCGGTATTCGGAAAGGGGTAGCTTCGCCGCGGTATGGGAGTGAGGGAGCGTGCTGCCGATAACTGTAGGGTTGGCTAGCGGATAGGGGGAGGGGTTATCGCGAGGTTGCCATATCCTTTACTCGAAATATGAGATCAGTGAAGGTGTGTAGAAAAAACAAAAAAAAATGTTTTTAATTGAAAAAAAATGTCACCGTACAGCAAAATGATATACAAATTTTTTTCTCCAAATAAGCTCAGGAATCGCTGGTTAAAATCCCTCGGGTACGTCCTGTTACACTATTTAAAAATACTGTATGCGAAAGTTATGTTAAATATTATCTCCAAAAAAATATCTATTTAAAAAACCACCTGGCAATATGTTTATTCGCGTTACGAGGAGGCGCGCAGTAGAGAGTGAAAGAGTACGCTGCCAACAACGGGGTTCGGGTTGGCTAGCGGATATGGGGGAGGGGTTTGCGCGGAGTTGCCGTATCCTTTACTCGAAATATGAGATCAGTGACGGCGTGTGGAAAAAAACCAAAAAAATGATTTTATTTGAAATAAAAATTTCACCGGAGACGAAAATTTCATTTACATTTTTTACTCCAAATATGCTCAGGAATCACTGGTTAAAATCCCTCGGGTACGTCCTGTTACACCCTGTATATATATATATATATATATATATATATATATATATATATATATATATATATATATTTATTTTTTTTTTTTTAAATCAAAAAATTAAAAGCAGTTTTTATAAGCCTAACACTTTATTTTTTCGGGGCTTTTATATAAAGACAAAAAAAATAAAATTATTTTTAATTGTTAAATTCATTTGGCGGGTATAAGATAAGCCGCCATAGCTCAATTGGGAGAGCAGCTGACCGGAAATCAGAAGGGCACGGGTTCAAGTCCCGTTGGCGTCATGTATCTTTTCTCGGAAGATTTTTCAATGTGGATGAGTGTTTCAGGCTGATAATTATTGCTTATAATAATTGTTACAAAAAAAAAACTCTATTATTTCAAAGACAAATATGTGTTATATTTAAGCAATCTAATTTTCAAACCGAAATCACGGGACTTTGCACTGCTAAATGGTGCTTTACCTTAAAAAATATTTTGTATGTTTTTTCTGATTCTTTCGGTTTCACCTAATTTTGAAAAACCAAACTATTATGCGAATCCTCTTATTTTTACAGTCCCAATTCTCAAATGGTATTTAAATTTCCTCCCAATCCTAGCGTAGGTACCGCCTTTTAATTTATTCTTCCTAAAGAAAATCCGAAGAAAATTAATTGTATTACGTAATTTTAGTTGGCGTTGACTCGGGTCCTTTGGCTATTTGCCTGAAAAGCGCACCCAGTTAGCCATGATTATTATTCTTGTAAGTTTGTTGGCTGCTGCTGTTCTCCATTTTAATTGCAAAGTGCATACTGTAACGTCTGGCTTATCGGTGCATAACTGTCTACTGACATGCATTGTGCATTATTACCTGGTGCAGTCTCACAGCTTCCCGCACTGTACGTATCCGTATCAAGAATCCCAGCTACTGTTGGCGTTATCGAGGAAACTTTCTTACGCTTTAATAGTCTGCTCGAGTTCACATATCACAAAACTTGTCTATTGAACCCGACCTCTGTAGAGATAAGTAAAACAGTAATATTCTTATGGCCAATGTTTAGAAGAGTGACTTAGTGGCAACATATTTGATTTATTTATTCATTTATTTGAAGACACTCTCCGCGTGAGGACAATATGTTTTGATTAAGCTAAACAGACTAGTGAGTTGTAAAAATTGTAATGTGTTTTTAAAATTAAAATATTTTTGCTCGTTACAAATTAGCAAAGCAAAAAATGAGTTGTAAAACTCATTTTGGGACGGAAGGAATCTATTTAGCACAAGTCGGAGTTTGTGTTTTGTAAATTCACAACATTTTTAAAACTCAGAAATGACAAAACAACAAAATTTAACATTCACAATGCATTACAAAGATAAAGAAGAGAGAATTGTTTTTCTTTTTTAAATAGTGAATACCGTACAAGAATCCCAACTGTTCTCAACAGTCTGAACCAGTTAGACTATGGCATGCCCAATTGGGTTATGTTGTGAGGTTGATGGCAGTGGAGAGGAGAAAGGGATGGGGAAAAAGAAGATGACTGAAGTATCTAGCAATTCCGATCTGGACACCAAACGCGGCTAAAGCCATTCAAGCAACGTTTCAATTCTGAATGGTGGTCTTTCACCAGGGCGATGCTGGGAGAATTTTCCACTTCGGAAAGTGCCGCAATTACGCTGCACATTGTTTGTAATTGATTAATTTTTAAATGACATAAGTTAATCCAATTAAATTTAAAAAAAAGGGAAAGTGGGAATTTACATAAAATTATAAATTAAAAATAATTATATATATTTTTTTAAAAGTTTATTTATCGATGTAGGTATACGTTTAAAAAAAGTAGCAAGACAAGTAGATGAAAAGGTTATCATATAACAAGTAGCCGAAAAGCAGTGCATGTATAAAAATGAGTCGCTGAATGTGTTGCTAAGCGCAAATCTCGAGAGCAGCTGAACCGATTTCGCTAATTCTTTTTTTAGAATATTCCTTGAAGTACGAGGATGGTTCTTATGGAGAGAAAAATTAATAAAATTGGATAATTTCAGAAAACCTAACGACTATCGCACGTTTGACAGTTCGAGTGTTTGAGAATGTCATTTTGCAAAACAATTATTGTTAAATTAGGATTCTATTTTTGAAAATCTTTAAGTTGATAAATTTATTTAAAGTAGGTACTCCCCTAATAGTTTGAATCGAATCAAGAATTTTAGATATTTTAAATAGGTACCTATGTTAGGTACCAAATTTAATATACCTTGATGAAAAATGGAAATTTGAATAAAAATTGTAAAAGGTGGCACGCGGGCTGTTTAAAAACTGAATGTACTGGGATTGGAATATATTATATGGAACGCGGGAAGAGGGTTGGCGGGACGAGGGAGCGGGAAAGGGAAGAGGGAAGGCGGGGAAGGTGGAAAGGGAACGCTGGAGGGGGGAGGGGGACCTGGGAGGGGGGAGGGGAACTCGGAAGGGGGGTTCGCGGGACGGGGGAAGTTGGGGGAGTGGAGTGGGGAGAGGGAAGGTGGAGGTGACGGAGTGGGAACGCGAGAGGGGAAGAGGATGCAGGAGAAGAAGGGGAGGCGGAAGGGGAACGGGACGAATGGGAAAGGACACTCAGGGAGAAACAATTTCTTTATTAAATGGCATAGCAACGCGTGCCGGGACCAGTTAGTTATTTATAATAATTAATTAGATCGAAGAGAAGAGAAAATGTCACTTAAATAAGAATGTAATATATTACACTGCACTATATTGTAACACATTATTTCCTAGTATCTCGTGTTGGCTGACACGCAAATGCTATTTTTATCGACTAGCTCTTTTATGAAACCAATATATCTGCTCGTCTGCTGTTACTACTTTGCAGTAGGTAAATTAGACACGGCTGTCACACAATTGTTTGGGTCTTGTAGATTACCTATTTGTAATAATTCTTAACCGTGGCGAAACTAAGAGCATTTGCTGTTCTGAAAGGTGATTCTCCATGTTTTGTATTATCTTTTGCGTTAAGTCAGCGTTACGTGAAAATTAAAACAAAAAGTAAAAATCCGTCGGATTTCGGAAAGCGTCCGCCGTAAGTTATGGGCTGTCAAATTTCTGTGTTTTTCAATGGATTTCAATTGCTTTCAATGGCTTGTCTATGCCTTTCGTGTTTTGAATGGATTAATTATATTTTTTAATTTTTTTTTATTTAAGAGACTATATAAAATAATTCTATAAGTATACAAAATATAATGGTTACGTTAGGTAAAGACATTGTATTTCTTAGTCCTCCCCACTAGGGGTTCCTGTGCCGAGATGAACTAAAATTGTTTAATTATAGTTTATTTGCCTTCTATGTCGTTTTTAGTGTCTTCATTAGAGTGTTTTCGTTGACCTCTTGCAGCCATGTTTATATTCTTTATTTGTACTCATTAATTTGTTTTATAAGTTTTATTTCTTGGGGAAGAATATCATGGAGTTTAGTTGCAAAAAAAGTGTAGTTTCTTTGTCCGAATGTGGTTTTATGACTTGGAATGTTTATTCGATCCGTTGCAGCGTTGCTGTGGCTAACGTAACGCAACGCCGTCTACTGGTTGGTTACCTAACCTTTATAACCAAAAAATCAAATCACAACCCGCTACCTTTATATGTTTCAAACAATTTACACAAAACCTTGATAAATTACATACCAAAACCTTAATCATGAATCACTCTATCTATTGCTGAAAACCGCATGAAAATCCATTCATTAGTTTTTGATTTTATCGCGAACAGATAGACTAGTCGGAGGACTTTAATTTATAATATGTAGAGATGGGCATTCATAAATCACTATCCATTTGCCGCATTATTTTGATGTTTATCCGCGATGACATTTCTTAACGAGTAATACGCGGCAAACGCGCCGTCATCTCTGGCATTAGGCAAGGGAACGTACCCATACTACGTGACCAACTTTTTGCAATTTTTAACCCCCCCCCCCGGTAACCAAAAACCTAAGCCCGCCGCCGCTCATTTGTACCAAGAGTGACATTTTGAAGACCCCCCCCCCTAAACGTGTCACGTAGTATGGGTACGTTCCCTAACTACTTTTAAGAGTTGGTGTCTGAACACAAGCGCAGTTTTTAGCTCGTTACCGCGATACGGAATACGGATAAGAAAACTATCAAAATTTATCGTATACGGCCGATTTAACACGCGTTACGCTGTCGCAAAAGACACAGAATCACCCTTTAAACAGATCTTATAGCTTACAATGGCTCACAATGAATGATAAAATGATAACGAAGTGTATAACAAGAATGAAAAAAATACATGCAGGTTTAGTACCCGCATACATTCAAAATGCCAGATTTTCTCATTTTAAAAGATTTTTCTCCCAGAAAATAATCCGATTACCTCAACTACCGATCCATATATGATAGGACATCATAACCAAGTAAAATAATCCGATTACCTCAACTACCGATCCATATATGATAGGACATCATAACCAAGTAAAATAATCCGATTACCTCAACTACCGATCCATATATGATAGGACATCATAACCAAGTAAAATAATCCGATTACCTCAACTACCGATCCATATATGATAGGACATCATAACCAAGTAAAATAATCCGATTACCTCAACTACCGATCCATATATGATAGCACATCATAACCAAGTAAAATAATCCGATTACCTCAACTACCGATCCATATATGATAGGACATCATAACCAAGTAAAATAATCCGATTACCTCAACTACCGATCCATATATGATAGGACATCATAACCAAGTAAAATAATCCGATTACCTCAACTACCGATCCATATATGATAGGACATCATAACCAAGTAAAATAATCCGATTACCTCAACTACCGATCCATATATGATAGCACATCATAACCAAGTAAAATAATCCGATTACCTCAACTACCGATCCATATATGATAGGACATCATAACCAAGTAAAATAATCCGATTACCTCAACTACCGATCCATATATGATAGGACATCATAACCAAGTAAAATAATCCGATTACCTCAACTACCGATCCATATATGATAGGACATCATAACCAAGTAAAATAATCCGATTACCTCAACTACCGATCCATATATGATAGGACATCATAACCAAGTAAAATAATCCGATTACCTCAACTACCGATCCATATATGATAGGACATCATAACCAAGTAAAATAAGCTATTCGGAAATTCCGTTTTCCGCCAGAATAAATCCGATTTGATCAATGGCAAGGAGGAGGTCTCAATCCGCAATTTTATTGCGCCCGTAATCCGAGAGTAATCTTCAGACTTAGATCAGATTTATCTGCAGGACTAGGTCCAAGGGAAATGGTATCTAATAAAATGATCACACTTTAGGATAAAGGATGTTTTTAAATAATTTATGGAGGTTGAAGTACCGTCAGGTTGACGGATGTCTCGTTTAGGAAAACTAGAATATTTTATTTTATGTAAAACATCTCTTTATAAACTCCAGTTAGTAACCGAGTGGTCTAATGCTTCGAGTTCGTATGAGTACCGTCTTTGTTTTATCCGCATTTCAATGAAAGATGCTCAAAGGAACAAGCGACATTATTCTTTTGGCACTGGTGGACAGTTGGGAAACACCGTTATTTCTCGCATGAAAATGCGTCGTTTCCACGACTCGTTCGTGATATCGACCGTTCCATTATATTTTTTTATCATGTAGTGTAGAGAAATGGTTGATGATTACTTATTACGATTCCATAATAGTTGATCCCTCGACATTTGGCTCACCGCCATACTTATCTACAATATAACAAATAAAGTATCTAGGAATCGTAATTGACCATAACCTTAGATGGACATAACATCATATCGTACAAATCCCAAATAAACTCCTCAAAACAATACACATTTTTCTAAACATAAGAAACATATATAAAATAAAACAAATGAAAACAATTTTGCACTTTGTCAATCAATAATAGAATATGGAATAATTGTCTGGGGAGGAGCAACAAAATCAACTATCGATCACTTAGAAATCGCGCAGAAAACGATCTTAAAGAAAATACTTAAAAAACATAGACTAACTGATACAGACCAAATATTCAACAGTTCTGACGTACCAAATACGCGCCAATTATATGTTAAAACACTGCAAAACTACATTTTTGACCAAAAAAATAAATTTCAACAATCTCAAAATATCACTAACAGACCAGTTAGACAATCGTACAAAAATAACATAAAAACTCCGACGGTAAATACATGCTTTGGACAAAGGCACTATAAATATTATACTATAAAAGCATTCAACAGTCTTACCCTTGAAAATAAAATGGAAGAAAACAAAAATAAATCCATATTCAAAATAACAAAATGGATTAAAGAACAAAAAAGACAATATTACCAAAATTTCACAACAAAATAAGAATAAAACACATACACGTAACACACAAAACCAATATAAAACACACATCACTCACAAACACATAATATATACCGATTTTAATTTTATTTGTTATTGAAACATGTCGATATTGTAAATAATATTGTGGTGTAAACTATTTTTTTTTTCATTGTAATAAAATAATTCATTTTAACTTTAATTTTACCTTAATTATTAATTCTTTATTTTTAGTTTAATTTTAGATTTATTTTTTATGCAGTATTATATTTATATGTTGTTTAAATTTAAATGGAGGCATCAGCACAGGTGCTACAGGTGGCACATACCCAGTGAGGCCGACATTGCTGAATTGTATTTGAAATGCAAGATATTACATCAAATAAATAAATAAATATGCAGTCGGTTTGGGGAAAATACAGTATACCTGCTAACATAAAGTATAGCGAAGTATCCCCGAAGGGTTGTGCAGTGAGGAAGTTCCGCCGAATATCATAAGTATAAAACTACTTGTCTATATACTATACATGTATTTACCAGCGTATAAGTACAAAAATCCATTTTTCATCCATATCTACCAAATTGCTGGATCAACTGTTGGGTCACCGTAATTAAGTTGTGGTATCGTAATTAAGCTATGATTAGTTCTCATATAGCCTTAGTTGTCTATTGGCTATTCTGGTCACATGGTCTCGTTTACGAGATGTGCCTAAAATACCCGAAGGCAGGTGTGCTTAGTCATTATAATGCGGGAGCCCGCCAGACAAAAGCTAGCTACCTAGAGTTAGTACGGACGTCAGTCCTCCTAAGCTCTATTTGTAAATAACGAAACGTTAATAATAAACAGTCACTGTGATCTCAAGAATCCTTAATCTTTTAATAAGCGACTTAATAGTACTCGAGAAAACTGGTCCCAGAACTTTTCATGACTCAAACTAGAAAGATCAATCCCTTTATATTCCCGTCCTCCTCTTAATCCTATTCCCATGTTCCTCCTCCCTACCCCCTTTTTTCATATATTGTAACTAAAAAATAAATTAATTAAGAAAACACCCTTCCAATGTCACACTTTATCATTCACTAAATAATCAGTGGAAATATCAATAATTAACTATCTTATTATGTCATCTCTGATTTTTTTTTTTTTTACAGTGAATACCGCACAAGAATCTCAACTGCTCCCGTCTGGAGCCAGTGAGACTATGGCATCCCCAATTGGGGTATGTTGTGAGGCTGAAGGTAGTGGGGAGGGGAAGGAGGTGGGGAAGAGGAAGGTTGGGAAGTACCTGGCTATTCAGATCTGGTCACTAAACACGGCTAAAGCCATTTTCAAGCAACGTTTCAATTCTGAATGGTGGTCTTACACCAGGGCGATACTGATAGTATCTTCCACTCTGGAACATGCCGCAAATATACTATATATTGTTTTAAATGAATTAATTGTGAAATAACACAAATTAATCAAATAAAATTTATTTGCGCATGCCGGGTTCGAACCCGCGACCTCCGGATTGTGAGTCAAGAGTCTTACCCACTGTACTACGGAGGTCGTCGTCGTCGTTGCTGTCAACTTTCTCTAAAATAAATAAAATAAAATAACGAAGAGGACATTTTAGAGATACCAATGACGGAACACATATTCTGACAGGTAGGTGCTGAAAAAAGCCTTCTATCATGATGAATCTAGAAAAACTTATTCCGCTCTGAAAAATTGAAGGAACAATTAGGCGAATAGAAATTCAGAGCATAAAAAATTGTTACACATCAAGGGTGAAATAATTTAGATTCTGTTTTTCTGCTTAGGGGAGGCTCTCCCCGCCCCTAGAGACAAACGCAGACAGTAGTTGCACCCCTAGCTGCATAGCATTACTCTTGAAGTGCAATAGGAACGAAGAGAAAAAGTAAATTGTTCAATTTACCATCTTTATTCAGTAGCGAGATTAACACGTACGCGGGGACGCTGCCGTATTGAGATGTGAACTCAAGGGCGGGAACTGCACCCTCAGGGGTAGGACTCTGAGGGTAGGACTCGTCCCACTCGACCATATTGGGATTGGGTCCTTTGAATATGTGATGAAATAACTACAGAGATACGATTTTATTCACAATTCGTCTGTTTCAGGGCAACGTGTAGGTAGGTACAGTGAACATTTGTTAGCCACTCGAGATATCTCTTATTGAAAAGTGAATATAAAGCGCGGGTATTTTTGAAATAATTCCAATAAATGTTTTCAAATATCTCTTCAAATTGACTACTTTTTGTTTTAAAGTGTGAATGGCGTAGCGACAGACGGTTTGGTATATAGATTAGGCATGTAGCTTCAACATCCTTCAACAGATATGGTTAGTATAGTTAGTTATATGTAGTTGTGGTATCTCAACGATGTCAGTTGAGTAGTAGGTTAGAAGTGTATCATGTACCTTCGTTCGTGTTTAATACACGAACGGTTACGATAGTAGCCAAAGTCATATGGTAGAAAGCTAGACTCCATCAGTGTCGCAGTCCGCAGCCACAGAATAAGTTAGAGCTTCCTATAGAGAGGACGTCTGATCCAGTTAAATATTAATTGAAATCATAACGATGAACGTAAATAAAGTAACTTGCCATCTAGACGAACCTAGATCTTATTTGGAAGTTTCTCAACACAATTCAAGTCATCTTAAATCACTGGAATGAAAAAACATTACAGGCGGGTTATGCATTTCATCACTGTCCCGCATCCAGCTGTGTTTGTAATCACACTTCCTCATATGAAGGGTGGGGGATGAAGTAAGAACGGGTGGATTAAAGGACGAGTCGGGAGTGTGCGAGGGACAACCAGATAACAGATCCATTGACGCGAGGCTATCAAAGAGATTCATGAACTGGCATTATTGTGTCGTAACCAAGCCCTGCAGTGTGGTTTATCTATATTACTCTCATTTCTCTGTTCAATGAGCTTTCATTTGACCGCAAATGGTCAATCTTGTACAACTTGTAATATAAATCACCTAACAGCAATATTTTGAGACTTAATAAACTCTGTGATACTTTTATGAAAAAATCATAGATACATTTTTATTTATTTACTAGCTGTAAAACGTTGTTCTACGTAAATTATTTAAAAAAAAATGATGAATGTATTGTAAGTGTGTGGGGATGGGATCTTTGACAGAAGGAGGACGTAGCGCCATCTGTCATTCAACAACATAAATAATTTCGTTCTGTTTGAAATACGAAAGACGGTTATATTTGTTCATACAAAAATATTAAAATCGCTCTTAAAAAATGGGAGGGTGGGGATAAGAGGGTGAAAATTCGGAGTTGTAGGTATTTTTGGATGCCAAATAAAAAAAAATTGTCAAACAATATTTTTCTAGACAGGAACACCCTAATCAGCTAGCTGTATAAAATATACTCATACCTCCCAAATATACATAAAAAAATTCATAAAAATCGGTTGAGCTGTTTCGGAGGAGTGCGACCACAAACACCGTGACACGAGATTTTATATTTAATTGAATTACACGCCCTAACAGGCTTTTACATTCTACTTTATAAGCTGATTTTATCACCGTTATTGTAAATACTTCAAAATTAAAACAATAAAGAAAATGTATTTTATATTTTATATATATATACAGTCGACTCTCGAGAATTCGAAACTCAAGGGACTCTTAAAATATTACGAATTATCGAGTGTTTGAAATATCAAATGGTTCGAAATTTGTGAGAGTCAATAAATAAAACTTCGAATTCTTAAGTGTTGATCAATTATTATTTATTAATTCCTATTCTATAACAATCACAAAAGTTTATAGGTACATTCGTGTACATACACGCAATCATAATGTGAATTAATTAATCTTTCGAAAGAAAGAACTCTGTTATACTGGTTTGCTTCAAAGCACATTGCTGCTGCTCAGACTTCTCAATAATTTTTTTTAAGAGAAAAAGTGCCTGAAATGCTTTTTCATCACTTTCGTTTTGTAGACAGAAGGTTTGTAAGGTATCGAATGAGGATCTTGCTTCCTTAACTGACACTTCTGCCAAAGGTTCTGATGTATCGTCCTCATCTTCATCGTTACTTTTTTCATTAGTATCTGTCGCAGATAAAATTTCGCCATCGGTTAGTGAACCTGAGACAGCAACATCTTCATCCACTTGAACAAAGTCAAGAAAACTCACATCGCTGATGTCAATTAATGGTTCTATTGCTGGTTCTTCATCATCCATAAGTATTGGAAGATTTTCCTGATCTTCTTTTAAGAAACCAGATTTTTTGAAGCAGTTGAGAATCGTTAGGGGTGTTACAGCTCTCCATGCCTTGTCAATCAGTAAAATAGTTGTCAGAACCGTGATATTTGCAGTTAGCTGCTTGTCGAGAGATTCTAAAACGAGCTTAATAATTTCTTTGCGATAGAACGTCTTAAAATTATGGATGATCCCTTGGTTCATCGAAAACATCGCGGTTTCATTGCTTTTCCTATCACTAAGGGTTTAAGTTTTTCCGATCCGTCCATATTTACTGCAAGTAAAACTGTCAACCTTTCTTTACTATGTTTTCCCCATGACATTTTTCATCTTTAAAAGTAAGCGTCTTGTCCGGTAAACATTTGAAAAATAGGCCAGTTTCATCAGTATTAAAAATGTCTCGGGCATGATAGTTTTCAATCAAGGTCTTCAATTTACCGTGCCAATCTAAGCAAACTGCATCATCTACATATTACATATTCCACTTTCCCCACAAACTTTTTTAAACACAACTCCATTTCTCTTTTTGAAATTTGTAAGCCACCCTTCACTTGCCGCAAAGTTTTTGATGCTTAGAATAGACGCAAACTCTTTTGCTTTTTCCTTCAACAAGTTTCCGCTAATATACACTTTTTGTCCTCTACGCTGACTTAGCCAAATGACCAGGCTTTCTTCCAGACGAGGAAATTCACCTTTAGTAGTTCTTTTCCGTACTCCAGCAGTTTGAGCAGCATTAATTTTCTCCTTGTGCTTTATTATGTTTGAGAGAGTACTCAGATGAATCTTAAATTCTTTTGCAACATCACTTTTCTTCTCACCTTCCTCTACCTTTTCCATTAACTTCTTCTTTTCAGCAATCGTCAAACATTTATACTTTTTAGGGCTCATGACTAACAGAAAATTTTAATCTGTATACACAACGAAAGAGTAACAGTAACTGAATGATAACACAAACCAATTCGTTAGAGTGTGTGCCACAAACTAATCATAACAAAAACAATACACGTTTGAACTTGTCGCAAAATTGTATTTGTACTAACGTGTGTGTAACAATCTTTCCGCCTCTTTCTCTCTGCAACTTTGAATTGTCGAATGTTGAACGCCGATGAGTTCGAATTAACGCGTCGTTTTGTTATATAGCAATGATTTTTTCGTTTGAATTACCAAGTGTACAAACATGTATGGATTTAGTTCGAAATGATACTCGTGATAACTTTGAATTATAGGGATGTTCGAATTATCGCAGGTTTGAATTAACGAGAGTCGACTGTATATATATATAATAAAATGAAAAAAATTGTACAACAAAACCACAAAATAAAATACAAATATGCTAAAAATGTGAACAGATAGGTGCTAAGAATCCTCACACAAATAGATATTTAACATTCAATAAGAAAATAGTAGAATACTGGAATAGACAATAGAATACGTCTATTTGAGTCTAGATAAATAAAAGTTTTGGAATTAACAACATTTATATTGATTATTTTTCAGATGAAATATATATCACCTTTATCTTGATTTACCTATCTTGTTTGGTGATCGGGCATAACTTATCGAAATCCATAAGCGTCTTAGCAAAGAGTAGCCGCAAAGTTACTCTCATCCCCGTGCCCCGTGCACGATTCACTATTATGGCTAAAAATTGCATCCACCGGTTCATTGATCACTGATAAGAAAATATATGTACAATGTCTCGACCAATGAACGCGATGCTGCCTAAAAACGTATACAGGACCTTACTTACCTGGGAGGTCGCTTGAAGTTAACACTGCTTAATGTCTATAAAGAAATTTAGAAAGAGTTCTCACGCAGAGGACTTAGTTGTGAACAAATGTTATTTAATCCTGAAATATATTTTAATATTAATAATGAGTGTATTTTGGAAAGCAAAAGAAACATTTTATGGTGGACGGTACAGTAGTACAAGGAATTGATCTTCCAAGTGTGATTCGTTTAGAGACAGATTGATGTGTAATTTTATTTGAGTAATTTTAATTCAATAAGAAAAGTGTGATTAAGACACATCGTTGGCAATATGAGTGTGATACTCTCAGATAGGTATATTTAAATTAAGGGTATATTATGTATATCATCAAACATAAGTATTTCGGTTGTCGATGGATCAGTGCATTGGTGCATACATGAAGTGATGCGAAATATTCAAGTTCAATAAGCTTTTAATTTTTCAAAATTAGATTAGAATTTTCTCAGATCACCGTTTAGTAATTACTCTACTTCATCGAACCGATTTTCTACTTTATCATTTTGATTTTGAAGATGAAACGGCTAGCAAATAAAAATGAAGAACTCTAAAACGTTAAACATTTCTGAGCCCTTCGTAGTATGCGTAACTCAGGAGTGAAAACGGTTACTTACTGTTTGTTACACTATTAGAGTAAGAGTAAGTACAGTACGCGGACATTGATCCCACAAACGCCGATTAGAAATCTTACAATTGGGGTGGTTTTGAACAAGGAAATAGAGTCTGGGGGATGATTCACTGCCAGGATTATTTCTTCCTGAAGTACTTTCAAAATATCACGCAGGAGAAGTCTTATTATGCTAGTTTTACTTGATTTAAAATCATGTCCGCAGAAAATTTCAATAAAAAAAGATAAAAACAGTAATAGATTAGTTTCAACACCGTATCACAAAATCTTTTTTCGATGACGGTGTTCTTATGAAAAAACATTGAAATTAGATAGAAATGGACTGAATTAATTCCATCAATCAAAGTTTCATGGTACCATTGAGGGTTTATCTGCAGAACAGTTTTTATTTGTCTGTCATACCATTTGAAAAAATAAATGTAAGGTGATTACTATCGCTTGCACCTGAAATTTTTAGAAAGTGGGCACTTATTTCAACAAACAAAATGTTCACTTAAGAAAATCTGTCGAAATTTCATGATGTCACAATTCATTGCTGAAAAGTATGTTTCCGCGAGGAACCGTTATTCTGCTTCACAGATACACCCCATGCAGAGTAACATTAGTTTCTAATACAACTTTCTTGCTAAGTGGAAAAAAGTATTTTCTAAACGCATTGCTAAAACCCCTCATCAAATATGTATTCGTGTCACATGTCACCTGGAGTGATAATGGCTCTATTTGGAGAAAATCGAGTTCGTGAGTCATAAGCATTTGTGCAACATAGGGAAACTAAATCATGTATAAGTACAAAAATAATACGACTACGCAAAAACTAGGCGTGATCCAACATAATTCAGTTAGGAGTTATGTAGGAATAATAGGAGTCCCATAAAGCTACCTTGTGGCACCCCCCTTTAGTGACGCATCAAGGCAAGTTTTGGGGATCAATTTTTATATTCGCATTTGACGTGTTTGTGGCATGCTTCCGACTACTGGGACTATGTTCGTGGAAATATTATTAACGCGGTTATGTGTTGGAGGTTTTAATGCGTTACTATAAAGTTTATTGCGTTTTTACTGGTTATGCATGCAAATCTAGTAAAATTATTTTCTTTGGGAAATGGTTGATACGTGTGAGATTTAATATAAAACCACAGAGAAAACGCTATTGTTTACAACGTTTGTAAATGTTTTAACAAATTTACAATAAAGTAATTTAACTACATTATCTTATTAGAGGCACTGCTGAAAACAAGCTATATTCCGGGTCCGGAGTGGAGTACCGAGCAGTGACCTTTTTTGTCAACATTATCAAAATCGATACTACGAAAAAATATGTAAAAACTAATAATTAATATATTGACAAATAAATGTTTTTATTAAGGGACACTAACCAGCCAGCGGTCGAGAATTCATATTTTGCCAAAAGATGTTCTTACGATCGTACAGGGCGGTTCCTATGAGAAATATTAATTATTCTCCGTAACAGCTTTTTTTTAAAAAATAACACAATAGTTAGAAGTTTCTTTAATTTATACCTACATCTACATTCAAAAATGCTGAAAAGCATGATGATAAAACTATTAAAATCATGTACTTTTGTAATTATTTTTTCATCATAAGTATTTATAATTTTTCAATAATGTCTAAACAAAATAAGAATGTAAAAACATCTTAAATATTTTATTTTGTCAGACCGTAAATAAATAGACAAACTGAAGTATTTTCGTCACAGAATACTTGTGCAGATCTTTTTTTAAATGATTATATTTAAACTAAAATTAAAATTCTGAAACATAGCTTTCCCAGATAATTTATTGGTTTATGTATTTTACTGCATGATTATATGATTTGAAATGTGTGTCGTATAACACAATTTTTTTTAAAAATATAACAAATCTGCCAACCAGGGGCGGAGGGTGATGGGTAGGGCGAGGGGGGGGGGGGGGGGGGGGCCCGCCCGGGCGGCACTTTTAAGGGGGGTGGCAAATTTTTACAATAAATAATAATATTATCTTTGAAAAATTTAAACCATTTTAAATCGTTATTTGAAAATGTTCTACGATGCTTTCGTTTACGAATCCAACTCTTTTTTATTATTTATTAAAAATATCAATAATTATAGTTTTTAAGCTGCAAATTTCGCAATTCGTAGGAAAACCGTCCGCATTTTGTGAGAGCAGTACTAATTAAAGCTGATAACTCGCAAACAGATTCACTCTTAATTAAAACCAGAATTGTGTTCAGAATGTATTAACGAATGAATTTCAGTTGTGTATTTATCTGCTTATACATTTCGAAAGAGACCATTATTTTATTCGAAGTGCAGTTATAAAATTCTAGTTGCAGACTATGTATGTGCTGCCAGAATCAAAGAGAAACCATTTTCATATTCTGAGTGTAGTTTTAATTCGCTAAATACGGATTTAATTTAACCGGTTTTTCACAGGAGACGCAAATTGTCTCACACATTTAATTTTAAAATAAAATTGTCAAATTATGTCCATACATTTAATTTTAAAATAAATTTGTGATTTTATTACAATTTTTTTCAAGAAAGGGAATCTGTATTTAAAATTTTAATTTTATTCTATTTTAGGTACTTTACTTCAAATATTCGCAGACGTGTATTTTTGAGCCAATTCACGTTTCCAATATCAACATTTTAATATTTGGATACAATAATTTTCTAATAAGTACGTCGGAAAAATAAGTTTATCTAGATTTTAGAACAATTTTGTTTTTTGCAAAGGGGTAAAAAAAACAATAAAAAGGAACATTTAAAATGCATGGTAAAAACCAGAAATTTTGTGCCCAAACATTAACAGGCAAAAGTTTATAGATATTTTTTTCATATTATTCGAAGGATTAAACCAGTTTTCAGAATGTAAAATTCCATTTGAGGATTCATCTGCTGACATAATTCAAAGGAAAACATTATTTTATTCGATTTTCAGTAATAAAATTCCAGTTGCAGACTCTGTATGTGCTGCCAGAATAAAAAAAAACCATTTTCATGTTCTAATTGTACTTTTAATTCACCGCAAACAGACTTAATTTAAACCAATTTTGTGTTGGGAATGTAAATTTCCCGTTGTGGATTCGTCTGTCGACACAGTTTGAAGGAAAGCTTTCATTATTTGAAGTTCAGTTATAATATTCTCTTTGCAGACTATGTATGTGCTGCCAGAATAAAAAAAAAACATTTTCATGTTCTAAGTGTAGTTTTATTCGCCAGGTACAGATTTAATTTAAACCAGTTCAGAATGTAAAATTCCAGTTGGTTTCATCTGCTGACACATTCCGAAGGAAAACATTCTGTTATTCGATGTGCAGTTATAAAATTCTAGTTGCAGACTATTTATTTAATGCCAGAATCAAAGAAAAATCATTTTTATGCACTGAGTGTAGTTTTAACTCACCGCGTACAAAGTGGTATTGTGTTCAGAATATAACGATAAACTAAATAACGAGTTGCAAATTCATCGTGCATCGAGTGAAGCGTTACATTTGAGTTATATAATGCTGTAAAATTCTGAGAAATCGATTGTTGCGTGTGAACTATTATTTGGGGACTCTAACGCAGAATCAATCAATCAACTTTGGAGAAGAATTTATAAACATGATTTGTTGAAAGAATACTCGTCAAATGTGATTATTAAAAAATTTCGGCTCGTATATAAATAGGTCGTAATAAAAAAAAGGATTTCCATATGCAATCCCCCCCCCCCCCCCCCCCGCCCACCGCTTGAAGTACCCAAATAAGGGGGCGGCGAAATTTTCCTCCGCCCCGGCGTTCTGATTGTAGTTTTAATTCACCACATACAGATTTAATTAAAACCAGTTTTGTGTTCAGAACGTCATTGCCGGTAAAATTAAAGAAAAACCATTTTCATGTTCTGAGTGTAGTTTTGATACACCTCATATTTAGTTTAATTTATATCAGTTTTGTGTTATAACAATAAGTTGTCGATTGATCGTGTACCGAGTGAAGCTTTGCATTTGAATTGAATTCCATATGTATGTGTGATGAAGATGCGAAATTCTATTACAGGCATACCATTCTCGATTTCTGAGAGAACTTATATTTAAATTTGTGGTAGAATTTATAAGCATGATTTTATTGGAAGAGCATTCGGCACATGGGATTATAAAAATCGGCATAAAAGATAGGATATCTAGCCCCCCCCCCCCCCCCGGTCAGCACTTGAAAATCTGCGGAAGAAGTACCTGTAGAAGTAAGGGGAGGGGGGGGGGGGGGGGGGGCGGCAAAATTTTCCTCCGCCCCGGGCGGCCGAAACCCACGTTACGCCACTGCTGCCAACGACCTATTGTACTAAAAATAAACAAATTTTCTCTAAATTTAAAACAAGCTTTACCAGATAAAAGAACAATCTTTCGAAATCAACCTCTCGAAATCAATCTTTCTCTGCAACATCGAAATTAGAGGAGTTCCCGAAACAACCGCTGAAAACAACTTGGAAATAATGAAGAAAATATCAAATATTATCAACTACAATAATACTTCCACTCCTCTGCAAACCGAAATCACAAAAATCTTCAGGCTGGGACAAAAAACATCCGATAAAACCACGAGATCCATTATAGCTACATTCATAAACACTCAAGCACGAGACGTCTGGTTAGACAAAATCAAAACATATATGAAATCCACTAACAGCAACTCGAACAAGCTTAACACAGCAGATCTAGAATACTCGCAGGAAAGAAATCGAATCTACATTTCGGAACACTTAACTCCAAAATGCAAATTTCTACTGGCCCAGACAAAAAAATTTGCTAGAGATCATCACTTCAAATATACATGGGTGAAATCAGGTCGTATTTTACTCAGGCAGACCGATGACTCGAATATAATAACAATCCGCAATGACATAGACATCGCACGAGTAAAACGCCAAATAATATGACTAAGGACACAAAGTATGCCTAACTCTAACTCTAATCACCAGCTACTCCATTATAGTATAATGAAAAATAAAAATCTCATTATCATATTTTCTCATCACCCACTCTACCTCTTTAATGCACATTATAGTAAAATTGATATTATTTGTACCACTTATAATTCTGCAGGTTTAATTATTATGATATGTTCTAAAGAGATATCAAATTTTTCCTCTACATATGAGAATCCACACCTAATAAATATGCTTGTATTATGTTTCCCCACTATGCAGCCGTACTCACTCCCAAGTATTGATATACTATATCTTATTATCCACCCAAATCATATCTTAATTAATAATATTATTCCTATCTTGCCTATCATAAAATCCATTACTATAATAAGTATGACACGTATTTGTAACTTTTTAAATCCAACGTACCCCGAATTATTTTTTCCTAGCTTTGCCAACACTGTAAACTTCTTTATTTATACCTTTTTCATTATGTACAAATTCACAAAAACAGCATATAGAAGCCACAATACTTACATATTCTCAAAATATTACATATTGAAAAGATTTTTCCATTACAACAATCCTTACCTAAACTTCACTTATAATCTTGAAATAACAAAGTATAAACTACTTACTATTGCTATTAACTCTCAGTATCAGAAAATTATCACTTATATCAATATAAATGTCATTGAACTCTGGAACTGTATCATAACTATGAACATATATTGGAAAAAATTCTCATTACAACTACCGCTTTTAAAAACCTGTGGTACCACTTACTCAAATAATTTCTATCATCTTAACATCCTCATTCATAAATACAAAATTAGTATAATTATAACCACAAGTGAAACTAACCTTTTGCATCTCATTGTTTATAACCACAACAAATTACATGCATTCCACATACCTTCAACACCAACGCTGAAGGATTGTATCCTTACTTGTCTAATTCCACTTATACATGTAATCCATTCCATTCTTATAATCATATTAATAACCTGCTATGATTCCTATTCTTGCTTCATATATAAAGTTATAATCATACATACAAATTTCATACTTTCAATGCACTTAATATACTTTATGATTGTAGATCTCCTATGTATTTTTACTTGTCTAATTATTGTTATTCTTTCAAACACAGAAGACACTATGCACCTGCAAAGACACATAACGAATAATAAATGTCTTGGTCTTACAATATACTTATACATTAACCTATCTTACCCAGTCGTTGATGAACTCAAACACCCACCATACACAGATGCCCATAATGGACCCAATTAACCCAATTGATAACTTTCTTAATATCACGGCACATACGACAAACAACACAAATGCATTAAAAAAATTTATCTCCAAACCAGAAGCTCTAAGAGTATTTGCCATGAATATCCGTAGCCTCAACAAAAACTTTGATAACCTACTTGTTCAACTTACTGACATAGGAAATGAATTTGACATCATTGTTCTGTCAGAGTGCTGGATTAACGTTAATTACATCCCGAAATTATTAAACAACTACTCTGTGTACAACACGTCTCAGCACAGGTCCCAATCCGATGGGGTCATAGTTTATGTCAAGTCTAACCTAAAACATGCAGTATCCGAAATTTCAGTCGACCATGCAAATTGTCATATCTCAATCGATAACTTAAATATACTCGCAATATACCGCTCCCCAAAATCCAACAATGTCACCCCTTTTCTCTACTCTCTCGAAAAAAATATCGATGAAAAAACTAAGGATCTCATCATAATCGGTGACATAAATATAGACATCCTAAATGAATCCAGCCCCCACGCTACAAATTACCTAAACCTAATGGCACTACATGGCCTTATATCACACATCAACACACCTACACGAGTCACCCTCACTACTAAGACATGCATAGATCATATTATGGTTAGATCAAAGCGAACCGCTAAATCAGCTGTATTCGAATCCACTGTAACTGACCATTACTCAACCATTCTCGAACTACACAACTCAAAATCTACTCCCCCTAAGTCCAGTAATCCTTCCCATAAAACTGTTAATATGGTTCATTTGATAAAGTATGTTGAAGAAGAAAAATGGGAATCTACCCTGCTTTCTGAAAATGTCAACGACGCTCTTGAAAATTTCTCTGCATCACTAACTGCCCACATTAACCACGCTACTTTCCCAATTATAATGGCATCGAACAAAAAAAAGAAACTAAAACCATGGATTACAAATGGCCTTATCTTCTGTATACGTAAAAGAGACAGACTCCATAAACAATCCGTAAACAACCCAGACCCTCAACTCTTGCGCTTCTATAAAAAATATCGTAACATTTGCAATAATCTCATAACAATAACCAAACAAAACTATAACAAAAAAAAAATTGAAGAATCGGGATATGACAGTAAAATAATCTGGAACGTAGTCAATGACATCTCAGAAAACAATAAAACCTCATTCAAAATGCAATCACTCGCCATAAATGGGAAAAATATCCAAGTCTATGATGACCCAAAAACCTTAGCTGATCATGCCAACCATTTTTTCAGTAACATCGGCACGAACTTAGCCAACAAAATTCTAAAAGCAACAAACAAAACACAAAATCTCTTAACCTCACAACAGGGTAAGACAACAGAGCTCTTTGCACCCGGAACTAATCCTTGCCCCTACCTCCAATAAAGAAATAGTTGACACAATACTCACCATTAAAACAAACAGTGCTGCTGGTAATGACAATATTTCTCCTTATATAATAAAACACATAGTTCACTTTATTACAATGCCGTTAAAACATATCGTTAACCTAAGCTTTAAAAGCGGTTCTTTCCCACACCGACTAAAACATGCAACAGTTATCCCAATCTATAAAGGTGGCGATAAAACAAATATTGAAAACTATAGACCCATTTCTTTGCTAAGTGTCCTGTCAAAAATCATTGAAAAAATTGTTAAAAGTAGACTTGTCTCCCATCTTGAAACCCAGAAGTTTCTCTCGCCTAATCAGTTTGGCTTTCAAAATAATTTAAATACAGAATCTGCAATCTTAGACTTGACGAATAAGATCACTAACAGCCTGGACGAAGGTGATTCCTGCCTAGCCATATTCCTAGACTTATCCAAAGCATTTGATACGGTTTCCCACCCCATACTTCTAGAAAGACTATCTCAAATAGGCATCCGAGGTAGAACTCTTAACTGGTTCTCATCATACCTAACCGACAGATCACAAGCTGTGAAAATTAACAACATAACAAGTAACCCCTTACCAATCCACTTCGGAGTCCCACAAGGAAGTGTTCTAGGCCCTATTCTGTTCCTCATCTACATCAACAATCTCTGTAACCTTCCCATAACCGGGAAACTAATATCTTTTGCAGATGACACTGTACTGATAACTAGACACAAAACCTGGAAAGGAGCATTCGACATAGCTCAAAACGACATACGCCAGATAAAGAAATGGTTAGATGATAATCTCCTAACCCTTAATGCTGGAAAAACAAAATTCTTAACCTTCAGTCTTTCTGCTGCAACCCAACCTACCAACAATCAGAATATAATAATTCACTCCTGTCTAAGAACTTGCACTTCCTATAATTGCCCAAACTTGGAACACGCCACCCACATAAAATATCTGGGGGTCATCATTGATCAACACCTTCGTTGGGATCAGCACTTGGCCAGTCTAACCACACGCATCCGCAAACTCTCTTATGTCTTCCGAACCCTAAGAAATATCCTTACTACCTCAACTCTTAAAACTGTTTACTACGCTCTCTGCCAATCTCTATTAGCATACGGCATTATAACTTGGGGTGGCTGTGCACAATCTATCATCGAACCTCTACTAAAAGCCCAAAAAATGGTAATACGTGTCATTAACAAGCGACCGACAAGATACCCCTCCAAACGACTCCTCATCGAGTATAACGTCTTAAACATACGGCAACTCCATTTAAAATTTATGCTAATACATTTCCTGTTCAAATACAAAAACAAAACTCTCTTACAACACAACTACACCACCAGAACAATAACCAACAGACACTACAATGTACCTACACTACACACCACGTCAGCTCAAAGACAATTTTTCTTCCTAGCTCCTAAAATCTTTAACCTTATCCCTGAAAACTTAAAAACGTTGAGTCAACCCCATTCCTTTAAAAAACAAATTACGAAATGGATCCTTACACATGGGATACATTACAATTTTAACACCCATTCACTCTACACTCTATCGATTTAATCACTTTTCAGACAAAACATAATATATCTCTATTTTCTAAATTAGCGGCATGTATGTACAAGATTATTTAGTATGATCTATATCTAACAACTCCTCAAATTTCTCATTTTATAATAATTCTCTAACTTCTCCATCTTCTTCTTGTAACCCAATCTAACTATAAGTATATCATTTTCTTACTATAGAGCAGGCAAAACATAAAATATCTTTATTTACTATCTAAGCAGCATTATATGTATAAGACTGATTACTGTGAACTATATATATATATATATCAATAATTCCTTAATTTACTAAAAATTTCAATCTATACTAACGAATGTATATCCACTAACTGTAAACTTCACCCGCCATAACACAGGGTCATCCCTAGCATGGAGGGTGAAATATCACAAAAACTATATGTACTGTTGATAATTCATGTATTAAATAAATAAATAAATAAATTAATTAATTTATAATTTTTTGTGGAAAACAGTCAATACGTCTAAAATTTTGTTTAAAAATGACATATTTCCGGTTTTGTCTGGTTATCTCGTGTTCAATGCGCATTTAAACATTTAAATGAGATATGAAATTACTCGTTTATTATTCAGTGGCACGCAGTTCATAAAGTCTTTAAAGATGTGCAGATGACCCGAGAAACTGACTACTTTATTTTAGTATTGATATTTATAACAAAACTAGGTACATACTCGTACTTCGAATTAGCCGCCGAATTAGCTACTGATAATAACTATCTACAATTGACAAAAGAATTATGTACGCCACTGGTACCATTACCTTGTGTGTATTTATATTTTAGGGGTATCAAACTTCATGCAATTGTTGGACCGTATTCACATATTTTTTTTATTTATTGTTTACTAACCAAAAATACATATAATTACATACGAATACATATATAATACTTTAACCGTGGAACGGTTTAACTGTTCCACGCTCATACTTCAAAACTTTGGTGATAATTATTAACGAAAAACTTTTCTTTCTTTCTTCCCACTCGGTCGGCTGTTTTATTCAGATATGAAATGTGAGAGTGGTCATTTTGTTTTCCAAACACGTGCATTACTTGCAAAAGTAAGGCTACGATTACGCTGGACAATTTTTATTACAATGTTTTGTTTTTGTAATTACTTAAGTAATTATTTGCTTAAGGCCCCGTTCTCCGCACAAAAAAAACGATTTCGGACGAGTCGTGAAATTTACTTTTAACGCATTCGACAGGAGGTGTATCTGCAGCGCGCGGGTCAATAGGAAAGCGAGCGCATTATTATTACAAAAAGGTCTGGTTTGGAACTTGGCTAATAATTCTCTACAAGAGAAGTATCATTTCAAATATCGTTCCCAGAGAAATTGATAATATTTGTAGGGCTGCCACAATTTTAAAATACACATAATATTTATGAAAATATCTGTTATTTTCTCAATGTATTACGTTAGATTACCCATTATTATTTAAGTGCAATGCAATGTATTATTAAGTAAAGTGTAATGTACACTTGAGGTGACCGTTCACAAAACAAAGCTTTATTTATTTATTTTTTTATTTATTTATTAGAGATAATTTATTACAAAATTATTACATAAAATTTATAATACAATGAGTTTAATAAAACTCATTTCGGGAAGGACAACATTATACATCTAAAGAAAAATTATTTTTACATAAGAACACGGAAATCAATGAACAATACATAGATTTTTAAATGGACTAGACACACTTGATACAGGTAATTGAAGAATATACAAGAGTTACAAAGGAAGACAGATAAATTCGTCACTGGTTAATAAAGTTGCTGAGAAAATATCCTTTTAGAGCCTTTGCCAATATTTTTTGTTTAATTCTGGTAGTTTTAGGACATTAGGTAACGCGTTGTATTGCGTATGTGCGATGTATTGTAAGGAGTTAATTCCAAATTTAGTTGTGTGTGTAGATGACGATAGGTGTATTTGATTTTGTGATCGTGTTTTGTGCTGGTGTATATCGGAATTAAAGGCTGGTTTAGTGGTGGTGTGTGACGAGTGTTGAATTATTTGTAGGATGGCAGTGGTGATGCTATATTTTGGCAGAATGGTAAAGGGAAGAATTTGTGTCAGTGAGTATATGTCTTTGACATGCGTATCCCATGGTAGATGGTATATATTTCTTATGGCTCTATTTTGGATTACTTGTATTTCAGATATTTGTTTCTTAGTAAGCTATATTATTTATTATAACGGAACTACTATTATCATTGTTTCTCTTTAATTTGTCTTATCAATTTGGGAGACGGGACGGGATGGGTACTGCCGCGCCGCCCCGGTAAACATTTTTTGGATAACCAACATCCATGCCGTAGGTCACCCAAGTGGTTTGCTATGTTTGGTGACTTAGCAGGGGTTCCCGGGTTATGGGATGAGGTATCAATTTGGAAGGCGACCATTGCCGCCCGGCAACCATTCATTGGATAACAGAGGTGCCCGGGTTCATGGGGTGAGGCTTATCTATTTATTGGGTAGAACTTTTTTTAAAATAAAAAGAGTCATAATTCGTATTCCCGGTTTACGAATAACCTGACAATTTGAAAATCTCCTACCAGCATCATAATAAGCGGAAGATGTTGCTTGTGCATTGAAAGAGGAATTGAACCCGCGACATCTTGACCCGACCCATTTTTCAATTTTCAACTAAGTAAAGTGCACATTTTAATCATATTTGTTTATAGTCCAGTCAATTTTAATTTGGGAGGTGGGAATGGGTACCGCCGCCCCGGAAACCTTTATTGGATAACCAATACCTCTGCCATAGGTCACCCCAAGTGGTTCGCTACGTTTGGTGATTTAGCAGGGGTGCCCGGGTTCATGGGGTGAGGTTTGTCCAGGTCTTGGAGGCGGATGACCAGGACATACTGAACCCGAGATTCCTACCCACCCCTTAAACCCTTTTCCTTCCCAGAACTCTCCTCTACTTCCTTTCCTTAAAAAAACCCTCCACACAGCATCATAGGTGAGCATAAAGATGACATAGGCCCTGAGGGAAATTATGTTCCTCAGGGCCTCCTGTGTGGAGCTCATGTAAAAAAAAATGAATGGTCCAAAAGGAGGTGTAGAGTGCACCTAAGCGATTCCTTCAGAAACTTGGTCAGGGTGCTTAGGGTGTGAACATACTAAAAGTTCTGACGTCTAGGTGGTGAGCTAGGGGAGGGAGGGGGGGGGGGGAGAAGGTTAAAAATTTTGGATTAACGCTTATATCTCGGAAACGGTGGATTTCATAGGATTTTTTTTTAGAATAAGTGAAAACTCATAAAATTATCTACAACTTTTATTCTAGACGTAATTTTCGAAATCCTTACACGCTCCACAAATGTAGATTTTTTCAAATAAAATCATTTTACCTCACATTTTTCATCAAACATTCCTACATATCGTCTAAAATATTTATCAAAGAAAGAAATTTGTTTGAAAGAAGTTGTAAAGAATTTAATTCCCTTTTGGATAATATGTATACATTTGCAAACTAATCTTCAACCAGTAAATATTTACAGGAATTTTAAGTTGTTTAGTAAATGTCGTCATTTTTTTTATCTTATTACTGACACACCACTTTTGTTTGTAACAGATTGTGGGACTTGGATTTCATTTATTATTTCATCATTTAGTTCCTAAAACAATTAGTTTAATGAATCTTCACCAACTTGAACAGAATCTTAGCAAGTTATTGTGGCGTCTCCGACGACTCCACTCCACAAAAATTGACATTATTTCACTGGTTTGTGGGAAGGGAGGATGTGCATCAAACCACTGACTGAGTTTGGCACAACCTGTTTTTGCCTACATGCACCTTTTCGCTCTTTATTTATATCCGGGGGTAAAGTGCACAAACTTCGGGAGGTAATTCTGCACGACAGTACACGTAAAAAAAGATACGAAACTTTTTTCAAAACGTTCTAAGGTAGTTACGGGTAAAAAAGTTTTGTTGTTTGTATGAAAAAAATAATATTCTTCTGTGGAAAAATAATTTTGTATAGGGAAAAAATTGAATTTAGAAAAAAGTTATTTGTCTTTTTTACATTCACCATCATGTACCTCCCGAAGTTTATGTAGAAATTTATGAAGTGGCAGCCCTAAAAGCTATCAGCCAACTACAGCTTTGCTAGGACTAAAGTTAACCGATGGAATCTAAATTATTAAACATTTATAAAAAGGTCAAAGTAATTACTTATAACAATGTAGTCGGTTTTAGTAAACAAGCGAAACTTTTATTTACTTACATTTACGTAACGCATATTGGTTTTATTATCCAACGAACATCTAATAATAGGTAGTAATAAAATAATACGTACGATGATAATTACATATTTCCTTGTCCGTAACAATTTGGGACGCGGGTAAGGGTACCGCCCCCCGGAAACTATTTATTGGATAACCCCAAGTTGTTCGCTACGTTTGGTGACTTAGCAGGGGTGCCCGGGTTTGGATCTTGGTGGCGGATATGTCTGCCCACCAGCTGCGTGGTAGGCCAGATCTGGAGAGACTGGTTGAGGGAGATCTTGTGACCTCTCAGGCAGAACTCTTTTGGAACATCGCCTTGCACCGCATTGGGAGGGATGGATTCAAAAGTCCGTCACACTCAAACCCACTGACCCTCAAATTCCTACCCACCCCTATAACCTTATCCTTTCCAGAACTTCATCTCCTTCCTTTCCATTAAAACACCCTCCACACAGCATATCCAAAGATGACATATGTTCTGAGGGAAAAAAATCCTCAGCGCCTGTGTGGAGTTACTGTAAAAAAACAAGGTAATTTTTGAAAGCAGATTTTTGTTAGCAGTTTGATCCGTAAAAATGTATTATTTATTATTATGTCCTATAATTTTAATAAATGAGCAAAATAAAAGCTTTTGCATTCAATGGTCATTTAAAAAAAAACGTAATTTAATTTTAAAAAATTTGCCCGGCAATTTCGGTTTCCGAAGCATTGGAAATAGATTTATTTCCCAAAGTACGCATTCTGTAAAAAATAAAACAAATAAATTGAAAATTTATTTTTATAATAACTATTACATAATAGTAAATAATACGAGTATGTATTATATTAATAAAATCAAAATTTTATTTTTTTCTTCTTACCTTATACATTCCATCATACGTTCTCGATTTTGTAGATAATGTTTACGCTTAGAAATACGACTTTTTTGTTGTTGTCTTACCATTTTCGCAAAATAATATTATTATTTACGTACGTGTATATTAAACAAATCATGAAACGTAGGACTACACGTCTGTGTGGCGAGCTGTCTGGACAGCGAATGACGAATATTTGAAAGGCACATAGGTTACACGCACGTTAGATAGAGATGGCCTGTAAATATTATCTTTAGAATTAAAAAACGTAAGCGCCTGTTGTTAAAATATTTAATTAATCACGGTTTATTGAAAAAAGAGCAAAAATCTCGCAATAATTGTCTTTAGTTTTATTTAAAGAAACGCTGTGAATTTTTTCATACATATAACTTGTAAAATAACTGAAACAAACGTGTTAATAATAATTTTTGGAGCATACTTTGTGATTTTTTTCTATCGAGGGAATTTTCTATAATTTGCGTTTCGGCGCGATAAATGTCTAGATATTATCTTAAAAAATAACATATATTTTTTTAAGAGCTTAAAAACTTCAAATGTTTAAGGGAGATTTGTAAGAAATCGGTAGAAATTGGGAGAACCGAGGCTTAATAAAGATTATTTTATAAACCTCTTTAGGGGCGTTAGCGACTTGAAATTCGGGTAAAACGGAAATGCGTCACAACTCAGCTCTACTCAGTTCTAATATAATACGGTAAATTCGCGTGCCTTCCATAGCACAGTGGGCAAGGTGCCTTACAAGTCTCAGCGGCCAGAGATACAGATATCAAGCGAACGGGGGTTCAAATCCTACGAAATAAAAAAAAAAACTTTTTTATTTTAGAAAATCAATATCCAATCTTCAAACCTCTTTAAAAAAGCAAACAAAAGAAAAGAAAGCGACATCTAGCGACTTTATTTTCTTCTACCGCGTGTGAATTACACACTCTGATTTTTTTCTTAAGTTATCATTAGTAACCAACGCTCAACGTTTCGCGGTCTGAGGGTGGAACACAGTAGTGTATATGGTATACATACATATTTTGTTTTGGTATAAACCACCTCATTAAACTGAGCCTGTTCCGAGATTACTTAGATAATTAAATGCATTTATAACGATATATAATTTTGTATTTGCGATTCCTTTAAATGGTGATCTTTTAATATGACGTATACAAAATAGTGAATAAGTACAATAAATAAGTGGGTGATTCCGAAATCCAGATACATCCGTCGGTATAAAATTACAGCAAGAACCGGAAAATGTGTAATTTCCTCAGGGCGTGACTTGGAAGTGGATTCACCCTCAGTCCAATTTACTATGAACCATTGAAGTTATAACGTCAAAAGGAATGTATCAACTAGCCCAGGGGTCGGCAGACTTTCAAACGAAAAGAGCCAAGTTTTCAAAGAAACAGGATAACAAATATATCAAAC
This sequence comes from Limnephilus rhombicus, assembly GCA_929108145.2. Classification (NCBI taxonomy): domain Eukaryota; kingdom Metazoa; phylum Arthropoda; class Insecta; order Trichoptera; family Limnephilidae; genus Limnephilus; species Limnephilus rhombicus. Next base: position 40,693,676 of record OV815273.1, on the reverse strand, counting down.
AAAAAGCCATACATATAATGGGAGGGGGGTGGAGGGGGGGGGGGCGTAATTTATCAGTAGGTTACTTTGCAATAAAATACAAATAATTTAAATATTTGTGAATGTATCCAAGAATTAAAAACCGATTTCGAAAGGTGATGGAATACGCTTTTAAATTTTATTTTTAGAAATAACAATGTAATTTTTTTTTAATGCAAAATTTAAAAAGTTGTAAAAATGGCTTACGTTACGTTTTACGATTTTACTAACTAAAATTACTAAATAAGCGATATTTTCACCTCAATTTTTAATGTTTCATATAAAAATAATTTAAAAAATGCACATAATTTTATAACTTTTTTCAAATCGTGCTCGGAAACTTTGGATTCATAAAGGTGTAGCTTTTTAATTATTTTGCGGTTAGCTTTTAGATTTGAATATAAAGAGTGTTGTTTTCTCTTTCCAAAACCGTTTAGTTCATACTTCTCACTATCACGATAGTAAGGGAGACACAACGATTTCTATGAGACCTATGTGATCTGGTCTAAATATGGTCTCCTGTGACTATACGGGTTCGGGTTCCGAATGCCACGGTAAAATTCCAGTTGAAGATTCATATGCTGACGCATATAAAATAGAACAATTATTCTCATGCTCCGAATGCAGTACAAATTATAGTTGCAGATAATAAAGCTCAAAAATCGAAAGGAAACCAGTTGAGTGTTCTGATTGATGTAACTAAGTGCTGGGGACTAGTAAAAATTAAATTCCGGTTGCGTAATCATCGACTAACATATTTCGAAGGAAACCATTCTCATGTTCCAAGTAAAATTATAAAATTCAAAAGGTGGTCCAACCATAACGCACGATGTTGATTGTAAATAAAACAAAAAGTTTTCAGAGAATTATCTTAATTTTTTTATTAATTAATTAAAATATTAAAATATTGGCCAAATGCGCGCCACGGCTTCGGTGGCATACCTCTATCCGATGGTCCATATTTTCCATGTCGCTGAGGCATAATTGCTGTTCAATGTCATTAATGCGCCGAATTATCTCATCATTTAGCTCTTGAATTGTTCTTGGCTTATTGACGTACACTTTTTCTTTTAAATATCCCTACAGAAAGAAGTCTAACGGTGTCAAATCACACGATTAAGGCGGCCAATTGTCATCTTCACAACGCGCGACGTGAGATAATACAGCCATTGAATTTCTCTTGCAAAAGAGCCATTGTTCGTTGGCTGTGTGGCAACTGGCACCGTTCTGTTGGAACCACATATCGTCCAGCTCCATATCGTCAATTTCTGGCCAGAAAAAGCCCGTTATCATCTCGCGATAGCGAACACCATTCACGGTGACTGCTTGGCCGACCTCATTTTGGTTCCTGATAACATGCAGGAAAATTCGGAGGCCCTGAAAAATTACCTCAATGCCTGTGTCATCTTTAGGAATGTTGTGTGGATGGTCTATTTAAGGGAAGGTGGGAGAGGAAGTTCTGGGAAGGAAAAGGTATCTATCTATAAGGCGAGTTATCTAGGGAACAATGGGTCCAGTAGTGACGGACATAAGAATACATGCCTGGGAGAGTCCCGCCGGAGAGGTCTAGGATAGGTCTTACTCAACAAGTCTCTCCCGATCCACCCGTCACACAGTAGAAGGACAAACGCTACAAAAAACCTCACTTCATGAACCCGGGCCCCCGGGCAAAGTCACCAAACGAAGCAAACCATTTGGGGTGACCAATGAAAGGGGTGTTGGTTATCCAATAAATGGTTCCAAGGGAAGCGGTACACATACCCACCTCCCAAAATTCAAAATTCTGAAAATGATTTAATTTCAAAAATTGCTGGTCTGTAGTCAAATAATAGTCAAGTAGCAAAATAATATACACTGGTTACTTCTCAAATGTTTTAATGTTTTCAAAATTAAATTCCCACAACGAACTTCACCGGACTAAAAGCTCTCCCGAACATTGTACCCCCAAACCGATTTGGGTCTTGGAAGGCTCGTTGGGAAGGGTTTCGCCATTACAATTACATAACAATTACCCTAAGAAAGTGTGTCACGCCAGCCAGCCAAACCCTGAAATAATTACTGTCATGACGACGGTTTGTCCCAACGACTTGACATTACGGGGTACATTACCCTGGTAGTATAAGAGATAAGAGGCAGAGGGTTTAAGCAAGGATCATACTGAGCAGACGCAACGCGACGCAACGTTCCTGTCCCGTTCACACTGGCCGACGTACGTACGCGTCGCTGTGACCACGTGACAAGGGGTCTCTGGTTGTGCGCAGGCGCGTTTGATTTGACACATTTGACGTTTATTTTTTAGGTTATGTTTATGTGATTCTCTTCTCAGCAGATGACAGCTTTGCCATGTCTTGAAAGTGAATTTGAAGATGATTTGCTACGATTATTATTATTAAATCAATATTCTCGTAAAAAGAAAAAAGTGAGAAGTATTTGGGTCCATAACATTAACAAACAAAGACAAATGTTTGGAGAGTTCCATACTTTAGTAGAATCTAGTTAACTAATCTAATTAACTAGAATCTGACGACGGACGATTCTTCATGTACTTCCGTATGAGTAAAGTGGTATTTGAAGAGCTCATAATTGAATATGACATAAAAAAAGAAAACACGAAAGTCCATTCGGATCAGAGAAAGACTGGCAGTGTGTCTATGTCATGTTTGATAGTCATTCATGATAGGGGTATAATATTGAAAGTAATGCCATGAATGGCTGAAATTTCCTCCCAAGCTGCACTGCGTATGCAGAATCTCTATAATCCTGTAATTTGATTTTATAAATAACTTCGTGCCGTCCAGTTTCAATGAACTGTTCGTCATCCATTTTTGAATAATATCTGTCAAAAAACAACCACAGATATTGCGAAACATAACGTTAGATGCTTAGATAACACCAGAAAGATGTAAAATCATCTCGTAGTAGGCGTGACCATACCCCCTCCACCTTCCACATGGCCCACGCCAATCTGGCTGCGGCAGATCCGCGTCGCGTAGGGGGCGTCGGTTTGCGTTGCGTGGGGCTAGTGTGATTCTAAAGCACCCGTTTCCATAGAAAATGTATGGATGGTAAGTAGTCCAGATATGGAAATGATGACGTCTACCTACGTCGCGTGACGTGGCGTGGGCCTAGTATGTTCCCAGCTTTAGAGACCCCTTACTCAAGAACACGATGTTATATTATTTCAAAGGCCGACTAGGGTGCAGGCCTCAGCGCACGACAGAATTTTAAGTGTAACGTGATCAAGTCAGTGCCATCTTATTTGAATACTTATTTAAATTTAATTTTTAATTTTAGCTTTATGAGTAAAACCTCAAATTGTAATATTTAAATAAATGAAGACAATATAAGCGAAACTCAATCGAAAATCTGGAAACAGAAAAATCAGAAAAACACATTGACACCTCTGGGACTCGAACCCAGGACCTCTTGCTTACCGGGAAAACGCGCTAACCACTGCGCCACGGTGTCGATATGAAATTCGGTCATGTTTAACTGTACCATACTTCAACTAAGAACCACCTACATTATCTACCGACAAGAACTGTTTAAAATAATAGTCCAAACTGTTATTTTAAACAGTGAAGTTTATTTGGCAATAGGCCACTTGCATGGATTTCATGACGACTTAGAAAAAATGTGTGGATAGATTTTTTTACTAAGATTACGAAAATGTTAGTAAATTTTTTTAGAAATGTACAGTTTTTTTATTTTTAAATAAATAAATCGATCCGTCTCCGGAAATGTTCCTATTAATTTTGTAAAATTCCACACTAATTTATTTTTTTAATATGGCAGCACTTTGATTTCAGGCGAATTTTTGAATTCGTTCACTAGATTTATTGTTTGTTCTCTGCGAACTTCTCATTTGTTTTGATTTTTTGACAGATGTTGTGAAGAGAACCCCGTACATTTTACGTTGTCCGTACGTGTTTTAGAGGTATAATGATAATGGTGCGGATTTTAACAAAATCAAATTTTATAATATTCTTATTATTATTATAATTTACAAGTACAAGTAAATTACATTTGATTTAGTAATATAGACGTTGAACATTATAATGATTTATGATCAATAAGATGGATGAAGGAAAAAAATATTTATAAGATTTAACATTTTTGGTATGCCTCATTATTTTCCTGTGTCATTCGTGTGGAAATTCTTTTAAAAAAAAATGATTTTCGGCTATGTAATTATCGTTTTTTGGAACCTATAAAATTATGTCCCGTCTTTCCGGTTTATAAAAAATGGTCTGATTTTTCGGATTGAAATTTTCAAAATATCGCCAGGGTTTCAAAAATACGATTAAAAAAAAAATTAAAAATACGGAATGTCTTAGAATATTTTCCTAAATCGGAATTTTTTTTAAAAAATGTAATGCAAGTGGCCTATTATGTACCTACTTATTTATTTACAGTTTGGGTACCGTCACCCTGGGAACCATTTATTGGATAACCAACATCTCTGCCATAGGTCTCCCCAAGTGGTTCGGTACGTTTGGTGACTTAGAAGGGGTTCCTGGGTTCATGGGGTGAGGTTTGTCAGGTTCTAGGCGGCGGATGCGTCTGCCCACCTACTGCATGGCAGGTCGGATCGGGAGAGACTGGTTGAGAGAGATCTTATGACCTCTCCAGCAGGACTCCCTCGGAACATTGCCTAGCACCGCAACGGTAGGGATAGACTCATACGTCCGTCAGTCCTGGACACACTGACCTCCAGATTCCTAACCACCCCCTCATATAGTTTTCCTTACCAGAATTTCCTCTCCTTTCTTTCCCTAAAAATACTCTCCACACGGCATCTCCAAAGACGAGATAGGCCGTGAGGGGAATTATTTTCCTCATGGTCTCATGTGTGGAGCTAATGTAAAAAAAACGAGGGATGGAAGGTTTATATAGTTTGGGCATGAGCAAAATTATTGAACGAAGAAAGGAGTGTAATGAGAAAACCTGATACGAATGTGAATGGTATAAGTCGGGGACACTTAAGGAAGTCATGGCACTATCAAGTGAACCAAATACTTGAGTCGCGCCATCTTTAGAGTCAGAATATCCTTGCTTTATTCACATTCATGCGACGAATGAATGTGAAAGAAGCAAAGCGGTTGTACCAAAACGCAGGTGTTTGGCGGTTCGTCCTCTCTGCCTAACCCTTAGTCAGTTAGTTAGTTAGTTTAGTTTACTTAGAGACAGCACTGGCTTTGTAATTTGGCTGCCGCGTGCCCAGACCTGTATTCTAGTCGGCCTTGTACATTTAAGTGTGACGTCACATTTCCTTCCCCTACACAATAACGTAAGGGATAAGTGGAAGGACTGGGAGGGTAGTGTCTTTCAACTTAGTTAATGGATTTTATTGTACATCAGGGGGTTTAAATAATAAACTAAGCGTTTTTATTGGAAACATTATATATTATTCTGAACACGAGCGTCGTAAAAGATGCAGTCTTGATTGGTTTGTGGGTGGGTGGGAGAGCTGTCGCTGATCGATGCCGTATAAATATAAATGATTCAACATGATGGCTCAATGCTCGGTGAACTCCGGAAGCATACATTTAACCATTTATATTTCGATTGATTTGTAAAAAAGTTAACGAGTTAAAAGGGGGAGACTTAGTGCTTTTAACAAGTAGAGTGGATTGGCGGAGAGAGAAGTGTCAGTAAAATAAGAGACGTAAAAGTACATAACAAACTCCCACACAGTATCAAACAACTAACTAACTAACTAACCATCACGCCGTTTCCCCGCAGGGGTAGGCAGAGAGGACGGACCGCCAAACAACTCGGTCTTGGCACGCACTCTTTGCCTCACTCACATTCATACATCGTCTCATACATACTCTTCTATTATTCTGACTTTTGACATGGCCCGTCTCAAGTATCTGATTTACTTGATCGTGCCATGTCTTCCTCGGGCGTCCCCGACTTCTTCTACCATTCACATTTGCATCATATATTCTTTTAACATTACTTTCTTCGTTCATTCGCTCTACGTGCCCAAACCATCTGAGGGTCCTTTTCTTAATTTTGCTCATTATACTTACATCAGCCTTACATTCTTTGCGGATATCCACATTTCTAACACGATCATACATGGTTTTACCACACATACGTCTCAGGGATCTCATTTCAACAGCATTCAGTTTACTTTCATCCTTCCTCTGCCAGTTCCATGCCATACATCAGGGTAGGTACCAAGACTCCATTGTGGACTGTTAGTTTCGCTTTTATTGAAAGTTTTTTATTAGCTCCAATGGCATTCAGTCCTCCATTAATGGAGTTACCGGCATTTACCCTCCTTTCAATATCTCTATCAGCCTTCCCATCTCTCGTAAAATCAAACATAAAACAAATTAAAACAAATAATAACTAGGTACGTTGGATATGAAATCTTGGCGGAACCATCGGAAAAAGAACTTACTAGCATATTCATTCATTCAATTATTTAACTTTCTTTTTATTTATTTAATGTAAGCGAAATGAACCGTCTACAATAAGATTCGTCTATGATTATACTATATACTTAACTGAGAAACCACTTAAAGAATTCCCTGTTATATAAAAACATTGTACCTACTTTACAAAACTATATAACTAACAATTATTACATTTATATAATTATATCGCAGTGGCGTGCACAGAGTTTTTGATCAGGGTAGGCAGTAGGAAAACCGCCGAATTGATTCAAATAAATAAAAAAAAACTTTCTACAAATAACTCCTTTCGTACAAGTTTTTGGTAAATGTGCTTGCTGCTGGTAAGACAACTAGTTGATAGAAATAGATAATAACAGATGTTACTGTCGTCACCGATTGCCATTTGCTAATTTTGTTCCAGAAAGCACTGCCTAATACTAACAAAAAAACCTCATAGAAGCAAATTCAAAACGACAGTTCTATCCACTACGTGCATTTCGTAAATATTCATATTATATCTTGTATGAAGTCAGCTCCAAGCGGAAATAATTCCCGCTTAGGCCGCATTTTAGTGAGGCAGTCGGAGGGCGCGCGTGTAGTTTCTAGTTACAGTTTATGCCACATTTGTAGTATGCCGTTTAATGTGGCCCTAGCATATTTTCGGTTGCCCAGCTTTTTCGCGCCTATTTTTGAAAGTGTGTATTTATTTTTAGCAATAATTTAAGAAACTATAATATTATTTACACGCTTATGTTTTACAAATACGGTAGGGTAGGCAGTGCTTATGTGCCTATATGGAGTGCACGCCCCTGATTATATGTACATGTTGCGACCACTATAATACGGGCTTGTGCCTATTGTCGTAATCGAAAAACCTGTAAAAAAACCGTAAGCAAAATTTTTATTTTTATGTCAAAAACGCTCACCGCATTTTATTTTTATTTTTTGTTTTTCCAAATGTTGAACAAAATGACAGAACTCGATATTTCGAAAACACATTCCCTTTGAGGAATTTGTAAGAAAATTGTAATTTGTATTTTATCTCAATATATTCATGCAATAATAATAAGAATCAATTTTTAAAGTTAAACCGAATATTACGCTAATGACGTGAATTATGAATAATAAATGGGTAGAAATAGTAGAAATCTGGGGTCAATGTGTCCAGGAGTGATGGACGCATGAATCAATTCCTCCCACTGCGGTGCAAGACGATGTTCTGAGAGAGTCCGCTGGGGAGGTCAAAAGGTCTCCCTCAACCAGTCTCTCCCGATCCGGCCTGCCACGCATTTGGTGAGCAGACGCATCCGCAACCAAGATCCGGAAAACCTGATCCCGGGCACCACTGCTAAGTCACCAAACATAGTGAACCACTTGGGGTGACCAATGGCAGAGGTGTTGATTAACCAATAAATGGTTCTTGGGTTGGGGCGGCGGTACCCGCCTCCCTAATTGAAAATCTCCAAACCTATCACTTTGAAGCTACATAGTAGAATAGAATAAGACCATATCGATCTGAAGTAGGGATGTTATGGAGCTCGGTTATGAAACTATCGGATATCCGAAATAAAAAAAATATCCGTATCCGTAACCGAAACCGATATAAAAGTTTCGGATAAAGGCGGAGTCTAAATGACAGGTTTTTGCTTATTTTGCCCGGCCGAGCCGTCACTTGTCGAGCCGTCACTTGTCGAGCCGTCATAAGCCGCGCGTGTCTCTTGCAATTTGCATTGTTTATGATTTATTTTGTGATTGTGGAGTTTTATTTACGAGTACCTACTTACTAATATAATTACTTTTTGTTAATACCTTTGCTCAATTTTGACTGTTAGAACTACAATTAAGGTTAAAGTTTATTAATAAACATTTTGAAATGGTTTCATTACTGACAAAATTCATTGAGAACTGTTTTTGTGTATATACTTAGATTACAGGAAAAGTGTACCAAGGTTTTATTACAATATTATGTTTGTTTATTATAATTTTGTTTTTGTATTTTTAAGTATACACCTTCATAGGTACCCACATAGCACTTAAAGTGGCTATAATAATAGTTATTTATTTGCCTGATTGTAAAAATAAATCATAATATAAACTAGAAATAAAGGTCAAATCTTGCTACATGTATTTTACTTTTATAATTTTAGAATTCTAATATCCGTAACCGAAATTATCCGAAACTAGCGGATAATCCGAAATAATTTGATATCCATAACCGTATCCGAAACCGCTATATTATTATTATTATATCCGTATCCGTATCCAGATCCGAAATATCATATCCATAACATAGATGGATCGCATCGTACGTCAGTAATCGGCACCAAATCACGGTTGTCAACGGTTTCGCATCCTGTTTAACGGATCGTCTCGGGTGTGCCCCAGGGGTCGCATCTCGGACCACTCTTATTGAATATTTACATAAATGACATCTATGTATGCTTTCAAAATAGTTACTTTGTGTTATTTGCGGATGATATGAAAATTTTTAAACCTGTACAGTCTTTAACTGATTGTATAGAATTACAAAGCGATCTTGATCATTTGTGCGCGTATTGTGAATCAAATTTACTGTCTTTAAACATTTCATTTCAATTTAATGTCCTTAAAGTGTCACTCAATTACATTTACTAGAAATAAAAATAAAATCATCTATCCTTACAACTTGAATAATAAACCTTTACAATCTACGTCTACATGTATAGATCTAGGTGTTTATTTAGACAGCAAATTAATTTTTGATAAGCATATCGAACACATGCTAATAATATCAAAATCCTTCAAGATGCTAGGTTTCCTATTAAGAATATGTAAAGTTTTCAAAAGTGCTAAAACTCTAGAAATGTTGTTTTGTTCATTGGTCAGAAGTCGACTGGAGTATGCGTCCTGGGTATGGAATCCTCAATATAAGGTATACATAGATATAGTAGAAAGTATATAGAATAAATTCTCAAAACATTTATTCAAGAAACACAACAAAACTACAAATAACATGTTAAGTTTACAAAAAAGACGCACATTATCAGATCTGTTGTTTCTGTATAACCTGCTAAATAATAAAATAGATAGTCCTGAATTGCTATTCATTATTGGTTTAAATGTCCCAATGAGGCGTACCAGGCACACTTCTCTTTTTCATATAGAATCCAATAACACTAATGCAGCGAGTAACTCACCAATTACTTGCGCAATCCTAACTTATACCCACTATGAAAAATTACTACTCTTAGACATTTTTCATGATTCCTTGCAAACATACAAAACCAATTTATTAAATTTTTTGGCGTGATATAATTGTTTTAAAATTACTTACACTTAACTTTTCAAGCTTCTACAGTCAATTACAATTATTGAGCATTTAATTCTTGATTTTAAAATGTCTCTTTATCTCCCCCCCCCCCCCCCGTTTTTCTTCCTTTTTTATTATTATTACTCATTCATTCAATAATAAAGTTTTAAGACCCGTTCATATTGCTCCACATTTGGGCTACTGCTCTACAATGTTATATTTGGCCAATGAAGGAAGTTTGAACAAACTAGAAGTTATACAAAACAAAGCTATGAGATGTATACTGGGGAAAGGCAAATACGCAAGGATTAATCAAATGAGAGAGGAGCTAAATTGGATTCCAATAAAAAAGAGACTACTATTTAACGTGTTAATTTTTGTGCATAAAATTATGAAAAACCAAATGCCAAAATACTTTAAGGATGAAATTGTTTTTAATAGAGACGTTCATAATTACGAAACAAGAAATATAAACAGATTTCGATTGCACAAATGAAGAAATCAAAATCACAGAACTGCCTAATGAACAGAGGACTAAAGATGTATGATGAAATGCCTGAAAGTATGAAGAATGAAGAAAGAATGAATGTATTTAAAAAGAAATGTTGTGCTTACTGTAAAAATATTTAAATTTATCAAATGAAATGTTACATTGTGCTTATTAGTTTATATTCATGTAGTATAAACTAACTCAATAATAAAAAAATAAAAAATAAAAAAATATATCTCAGACGTAACTACCAAATGACATTCTATGGACTTACGTAATAGGTACATAACCATGTAATAATTTAATTTAACATACCTTATAACTTGTATTATAATGTACTGTGTATGTCTTAATAAACAAATAAATAAACATCCCTAATCTGAAGTTGTACTTAGGAACCAAAACTTCAGTAAATTGCAAGAGAAAGTAAACCAGAACAGTGTTCAGAATTGGATTAAGGAGGGTTTAGGTCTCATTTGTTTTCCTGTAATGTACTAGTGAGTACACAGTAGTAAGTAGTGTCAGTAATTCATGGAATGTAAACTAAGTGCCATCTGTCAAAGATAATGCATTTGATGTGGCTTAACTGGTCTTACTTATCCGACTTCCCTTTCGGCTTAGCAGCTCATTTGTTGGCAGCTGACATTTTTTATTAGAAAATGATTTGAAGAATTCGATTTAAAAAGTTGATAAAAGATTCAATGTGTTGAACAAGTATGTTTCACGATGTAAAAGAACTTAAAAAACAATTTACCATCATAAGTATAAAACATATCTATAAACATTCAAAAGAAAACATTTAATGCGAAACGGTTCACTCTCGTGACATCTAAACATTCAATCTATTGATAAAGATTAGATTACATACGAAAATATCGGTTCCATGCCAACTCAGAATCAAGTCAACTCAACACCGCTTTGAAAAGTCATTAAAAGTTATGAAAAAAATCATTTTAAAATAGCCCACAACCCTAATCCATTTAACCAATTTTAAAACATTCTTTTCATCACTTTTAACTGACTTTTCAAAGGAGGTTCTGAATTGACATTCTGAGTTGTTCGGTCAAGGAAAATGTCATAGATTACTAGCTGACCCGGACAACGTTGTTCTGTCATATAACTTTTTACTGTACTTATGATGTACTTTTTGTTTTTGTGGTTATAAATCTTAATTTTTTTTGTTCAATAAAGTTATATTATTATTAACTTTTTATTTCTAGTTGATATTTTGGTTCTTAAATAAAAAAATAACGAATGTATTGTAAGTGTGTGGGGATGGGGTCTATGACAGAAAGAGGAATGGAGTGCTGTAGGTAGACGATGCCCACCGATAAAAACAAAAAAAACACCACCCATTCATTTTCTCAATTCAATGTATATCATTAAACATATTTATTGTTTGATCTCTTAAAAGTTAAATGTAAAGTGGAAAAAAGTAATACATTTTTTATCCTAAAGTAGGAAAATGAAATAGAGAAAATCAATATGAATTTCGAAGAGCAATTGAGTGTACGATATTTTTTGTCAGTCCGTCTTTAGCCAACACAAAAGCTCGATGGCTTGCCCACGCGAGAACGTGATGCCGAATGAAATATCAAAATGACGGACGCTTCTCGAGAATGTCTTGCGCATGAAAATTCGATGAGGCGGACGTAGCACCATCTGTCATTCAATAACATAAATAATTTCGTTCTGTTTGAAATATGAAAGACGGTTAAATTTGTTCTTACAAAAATACTACAATCGCGAATAAAAAAATGGGAGGGTGGGGGTAGGCGGGTTAAAATTTGGGGTTATATGTATTTTTTGATGCATACAAAAAAAAAAAAAATATATTATTGTCAAAAAAAGAGAATTTTTAGCGGTATGAAATATACTTAAAAAGTTATTCTCATACCTACAAGATAGATAAAAAAACAATACATAAAAAAATACATAAAAAAAAATCTTAAAAATCGGTCAAGCCGTTTCGGAGGAGTGCGACCACAAACACTGTGACACGAGATTTTTAGATATAAGATTTTTCAAGCAATTAAACATTCTAATTTCAGTCGTCGGTGCATGATTGCATGCTTGATTTAAAATTATTGTATTTCTGCGTAATGCGTAAAATTATTCAAGTTAATGAACTTTAATTTTCAAAATTTTAACTTCTAAGTACAATTATATCAGACAAGTGATAAAATAGATAATACATAAATAAACAATTCGTTATTTGAAATATCTTAATCAGAATCACTGAAGATTTTTAAAATTTACTAACGCACATTCGAAGGATAAATCTGGTGGTATTTGTTAATAAAGAAATATAATTTTGTTGTAAATAAAATTGACAATATTTGTTTTTGAGAGGCCGTGCGATCCTTTGGCAAATATTTATATATATACTTTCAGCTCCACAAATCATATAATAAAATTAAAACATCCCATGAAAAGGGTTTATGTTAGTAATATAATATTTTTGAAAAAATGTTATCCACTAAAACGCCTGAAGTATCATTTTTGCGTTAATATTATATTCCTTTCTGTTATAGAAAGCATCTGCCGATATTTGGGTTATTTACTGTCGTGACAAAATTCGCTGGCAGTAAAAAGAAGAATTCCGCGATGAATGTGACGTTAATTTGGGAAGTGAGTAACGTGGTCCAGGGTGGGAGGAGTGGGGTGGGGGGTAGGAATGATGTGACATTTTGATGGAGATGTTTATGGAGTGGTAGGTACTCAGTTTGGCGCCACTTCCCTGTGATTACTGGCATTTTTTAATGCCAAACAGATGTCACGGGTTTTGTTTTTTTCTGGGCTGCTTTGTATTAACTGTGAGTGGTGATTATTGTCAATAAGGAATTTGTTAAATCATCAATTTGTTGAATCTGAAACGTCCTAACAATAGATAATGCGTAATTAAATATCCTCTAAATAATGTGGCTACAAAATGACAAAATTAACCTCGTTATTTCCTTCAAGATCCCCAACAGGCCCTTTCCTACATCCCACTTCCACCGCGATCACTTCCGTTCGGTTTTTTTATGATTAAAAATTATTTATTCTTCCATATAAAGTATGTTTACATTGGGTTTTCGATGCCTGTTTTACTGGGACATACCTGTGCCGAGGCAGGCGTTTTAAAATCTTAACAATAATATTTATTCCCACCTTACAATTACACCCAGTTTACTAGAACTAGATACTACTTCTACTTCACAACAATCATAACCACGAGAAAGGCCGGATGCACGTTAGTTAGTACCCAATAAAACCTTCTTTATAATAAGATGCTTTATACCAGTGAAGAGCAACCTCATGAGGCCCGCGAGCCCATTTTGTGTGACCCCAAACCTTTTCGTACTTCATAAATTACTTACCCTAAACAATATTCAACGATTTCCGTTGTTTTGCAAAAGGATTTAGCTCAAAACTTCAGTCTTTCTTCAAAGTTTTGAATCAGCCCTTCAAATTAATAAGATTTTTCCTACATATTCTTCTAAAGACAACTTCGTGGTTCGACCTGAAGTATAGAAAAAAGTGCTTTTCTTATTGATATAATGTTTGATGCATTAATTAAAGGTTTCCGTTGCATAAAATACCATAAGTTTTCTTGACCGAATTTTGTTTAACTTTTCTAATGATAAAAATCAAAAGTTGCCTAATATTGCTAGTAGGTATTTTTTAAATTTTATTTATTAAAAAAATAATGTAATACATAAAAAACATAAGCATATACATATCACCAGGGCATTCCTGTATCGAGGTGTGCAGTTTTACAATTTTGGAATTTAAAAAAAAAAACATGTAAACTTAATAACACATATAATAATAAAAATAAACAAAAGATTTTTTAAATATTTATATTGAGGGATCAGTAGGAATTATTGGTTCAATTAGGAGTTCCACAGAGCCGAACCCTCTGATATGAAAATATCTGGAGTCGGTGAATTATTTTCCCATCTGTTCTCTGGTAGGTTGACATGTTGTTCTTGTATTGTTTTGTAATTATAATACTTATATAGTGCAATTGCATTACGTGGATTGACCAGATGATCATTTGGGAAGTGTGTGAAAGGGTTTAGTTTTTCCTGTGGGGAAAATTAAACCCGGACATTTAAATCTGGTGCGCAAAAGAAGCACCCAATATAGTTATTCAAACATTAATTACAGTTGGCAAATAAAAATCGACAGAATTTATTGATTTGGCTTCAGAGTTAAAATTTTTTCATCCGTTGCGGTTTGTTTTTTTCGTTCTATGATTGTCGTATTGAAAAAATACGGTTTTTAAAAATACGACAGATTTGCGACACCACCATCTGCAAATTGGTACCATACCCCCTGCGGGTTTTGAAGAAATTGAAAATGGACGATTAGGAAATTGAAAAAGGTTGATCATCACTTCTTTAGACAATGTAGTAAGTAACACGAACATCGCAGCAGTGTTGTGAAAGAAAGTGAGAAGTGGTTTTGACAGTTGGAATGTTAGATTGCATCTGCACAAACGCCATTTAACCTAACAGAGTAACCTTGGACAAAGCTGGCAAGGTATTAAATTAGCATCTTACACGTTCAGCAAAATGTGTATTATTTTATTGTTTGATAATGGGTGACGAATATCCCGAGAATATTCGATTTCAACCAATTACTCCCTTGATATCACGTAAAATAACGTTAATTTGAAAATTCAGATGATTGCAGTAACCAGGCGTTGATCGGAAGTCGAGTTTATAATATTTTCACTTCTTCAAACACAGCAAATTTATTTTGTGGCACTTGCCGATGCTCACTTCCTCATGGTTTACTTAAAACTGATTAAAAGAATAGAGAACTCCAGTCCAATTTTTTTATTTTTTTTTAATGAATAAAGACCTTCAAACTTAAATAACTGCATTTTTATTTTTATTTTTATAATTAGTTTTAATAGTTAAAATAATTGTCAAAGTTTTAATTTTTAAAGACTCCCAGAAACTCACCGTATCTATGGTGGTCTTCACCCACCCATAGTTTTTTACTTTTTAAGTTGTCATTTTGAATCAGTGATGTCATGTCGAGGGAAATTTCCCTAGATCTAGGGGAGAAAAATATTTTTTAGGGATAAGGGAAATCAGGACAAAATCTAGGGAAATTTCGACCTCTGGCAAAAATTTTATTACATATGACAATATTCCTGGTAATATTTATATATATATATATATATATATATATACGTATATATATTTTTTGGAATTCCTATGAATCTTAATTATTGTTCATGTACTTACATGCAATGTTATTTTTAACACTGACAACTCAAAATGATATTATGGAACGTACCCATACTACGTGACACGTTCGGGGGGGGGGGGGGTCTTCAAAATACCACGCTTGGTACAAATGAGCGGCGGGTTGCTTATGATTTTTATTTTGCAAAGTGTTTTTTTTATTTGGAATTCAGTTTCTAATTCAGTGGTGAGTGTATTCGTACTTTTAAATTATTACTTCACGTAGCAAAAAGTGTTTTATTTGGAAAATCACGGTATTATTAGTATATTTACCAAGTTATTTATATCTTTCCAATTAATTATCATATTAATTAACATATAACAGGATTAGTGTTACACAATCGGGTGGCTACGTAGGTAATTGCGTAAATGTGAAATTTCACTTCGAAATCTAGGGAAATAATTTTCTTGGGCTGAGCATCCCTGATTTTGAATTTAAGAAAATGGCGGAATAAAATTAATATAGGATGA
Organism: Limnephilus rhombicus; assembly: GCA_929108145.2. Taxonomy (NCBI): domain Eukaryota; kingdom Metazoa; phylum Arthropoda; class Insecta; order Trichoptera; family Limnephilidae; genus Limnephilus; species Limnephilus rhombicus. The sequence goes on along the minus strand of OV815273.1, from coordinate 40,677,752 downwards.
CTCAATGACTTTTGTGTGAGAAATTGAGGCGTTTTTATTTAAGATTAACTGCTTTTAATATAGAAAAACATTGGTAAAATGTCCACATTTCACCGCTACTGTTATTGTATTTAATCAAAGTGCAATATAAAAACAATAAATCATCTCTTTCATTGCAAATACATGTGACATCGTGTTTTGTGTCAGGCGTTACTTTGTAGATACATTGTTTTATGTATAATACATACAGAAACACTGGTATTTATAATGCACTGATCATGACGAGTGTATAACAACTTGTATAAAAAGCCCTATACTAAAAACAATTTGAAAATACATAACAAAATGTCAAAATAGGACGACTTTAACCTCAAATAGACAAAATTTATTGCAGATTGTCCGCAAATATAGCCCTTTTCGTAAATTGTTGAGGGCCTAAATTATGTTTCAATAAACACAATAACTATTATTTATCTAAATCTCTATAAACAGTATGAAAATAAACCAAACACACGAAATGTTGAATTGCATAGGTACGTGTGCACTTCAAGTCATTTCAAATGTCAACACACTATCACCAGGTGACAGGTTAAGTGTGACGTCACAGTTAACCATTTCAGTAATGCCAACTTAACGCTGTGTTTTGAAAGAGGTTTAAAAATGCACTTTTTAATATTTTTTTAAAAACTCTGCGTTTAATATTATGAAATAAAACTTATATATTCAGAATCAGCGTTTCTTGGTCTATATGAACATATTTTTTTAAAGCCATAATATTTTTCACTGGAGTTCCTTATTGTCAATGGAAAGGTAGGAGTGGGAAGGGGGAAGGGGGGCAATTGAGGGCATAATTTACAAATAAAAGGACAATATTAATAATTAAGTTACATTATGGTCATTGTAATGTGGTATGCGAGGTACGAATTTATATAAATATATCATGGTGCGTATTTAACGATTTTTATTTTACATAGCAAAACTCTCCGGCG